>OY365811.1:29595275-29782703 GCA_959347315.1 Bimastos eiseni | reverse complement strand
TGACAACACACGATCCAAGCAGACAAAACGAAAAGACGACGATGACGAGCGAATAAATAGCAATGTTTGTAACAATTCAGAGGCTTTTAATCGTCGTCATCCGTTGTATGTTTATTACACTGAAGCATATTTTAAAGCGCAGTTACTCAAGAGAGGGAGACTGACAGTCGGAGATTTCTGCCGAAGCCCTACAAACAGGAAATGGCCAAACGACGATTATCGCTTTCAGACTAAATTGCTTAAGATTGCATAGGGGCGTAGGCCTACAAATGCCCATATGTAGGCCTGCTTGCACTCACGTAGACCTTCCGCCTATTAAATAACTCTAACCGCGTAGGCCTAATAGTAACTCGTAGGCCTAAATGCAGTTCGTTCTCAATGTCAACCGATCCTCTTATATCGGCGTCTTTGTCATAATTAGTCAGCTAATAATGAATTTGTTAGCTGTCATGTAAATAAGGGTCCTTTTCACGCTGTTCTTTTCCTGCTGTAGAGAATTTTATTACCCGTCTGCTCTGGTAGCTCTTTGCTCATTTGTTTTGCCAAACAAATAAGTTTTGCGTTGATCAAATGTATAATGGTATGTTTTTCTTACAGTCCCATTAGTCTGTTTCAGTTCATGCTGGTCAGTATTTGTCCTGATTGTTGGCAATTCAAAATGTCTGAGGATTAACTCGCTAATCACAGATCACAGTTGCCTAGGCCTACATAATATGAGATTCCATAGTACAGGCCTATGCCGTGGAATGTTCCAGATTCTTCTTTGCTTAGTTCATCAGCTGTTTAAAACGAAGGTCCACTAACATTCGCACACAGGCTGTCATTGCATCCAATGCGACCACTTTGACTAAATCGCTGCACTTGACATCGACCTAATAATAGCAGTAATTCACTCCCTCGCAATTAAATCCGTCATTCATCTCTTCGCCAATTAGTCCTACGCACACACATAGACTCTTCTTCCGAATTCCGTTATATTATATTCTTCCGTTTGCCTACGAAACGGTCTTCCGATTATGCGTCTGGTGATTTCCGATGTGTGTAGCAGCAATTCTCTTAAATCCAGGCTCTGCCTCTGGCTCTAAAGCCCGACATCGGCCTACGGTCTGTCCAGATGAAGTAACGAGTACGGGGCGCGCCGCCTAGCGATCACCAGACTCACAGAGTCAATCAGCTGAACGTCACTGCTGCTGCTCACAGAGCTTGGGCTTCCTCAGTCAACCAATGACCTTCGACGGTGGTAGTCCGATCCTTGCGCCAGCTCTCTAATGACCAATGCTGTTGTTTGGACGCCAAAACGAATCACATGCTATGAACGAGGAACCTGTTCATCCCGCAATTGAAATAAATTGATTCACAGAGAAAAATATCAAATTAGTTGCCGTAAAGGCGTTAATATTTCCGCATTCTGTATAACTCGGCCTTTCCTACTACTTCCATATTCCGACTCTCTGTCTATCTGTCTGTCTGTCTCTCTCTTGCTCTCTGTCTCTGTCTTCTATTTGTCTTCTCTCTTCTCTCTCTGTATTTGTATGCATGTATGGATTGTATGCGTCCGTGTCTGTTTTGGCTGTCTGTCTATCACTATCTCTGTCTCTGTCGGTCTCAAACGCTATCTGTATTTCAGAGCTGATGATGAGTCAGACGAGGCATGTATAAATGCCATAGACCTCTGTATAATCTAGATGCCGGTGTATACAATAGAAGCCACAGCAGTGGCAGCATCCGAGGCACCGATGACCTTCCCTCCCTCCCTCCCGCTCTTCCGTTCCACCGCTTCCCCTCCCTCGGACTCTCGTTACGAGTTCTCGCGATAACACGACGAGATAAGCGCAGAAAACAGACCGACTTTAATGCAGCTCAGACGATTTCCCTGCATCACTTTCAATCTTCCGTTAGAAAAAGGAATCGACTGCAGAGAAACGAAAACACGAATCGTCAACACACAGTACCACTGAATACAATACAACACAATACCACTGAATACAATACAACACAGTACCACCGAATACAACACAACACAGTACCACTGAATACAATACAACACAATACCACTGAATACAATACAACACAGTACCACTGAATACAACACAACACAGTACCACTGAATACAATACAACACAATACCACTGAATACAATACAACACAGTACCACTGAATACAATACAACACAGTACCACTGAATACAATACAGCACAGTACCACTGAATACAATACAACACAGTACCACTGAATACAACACAACACAGTACCACTGAATACAATACAACACAATACCACTGAATACAATACAACACAGTACCACTGAATACAATACAACACAGTACCACTGAATACAATACAGCACAGTACCACTGAATACAATACAACACAGTACCACTGAATACAAGACAACACAGTACCACTGAATACAACACAACACAGTACCACTGAATACAAGACAACACAGTACCACTGAATACAACACAGTACCACTGAATACAATACAACACAGTACGATGCAAAAGAATGCAATACAATGCAAAAAGTTCCTTCGTGTCACAAATTTTTGGGCGATGTTCGGGAGCAAGAATTTTCACATCTTGTTGACATAAAAATCTGATTCATTAAGTTTTAGTTATTATGAAGCAAAATTGACGAATAACTGACTCCCAGTTTTAGGATGGACATTAACAAGGGCCGTACCGAGGTCAGTGCCAGCGGTGCCGTGGCACAGGGCGCAAATATAGGAGGAGCGCAAATTTCAGGATCGAATAACTTTAATTATTCCATAAATTCATTCTTTCTTGAAAAATATGGGAGCGCCAAATCATGCCCTAATGCTAGGCACAGGGACCAATTACAGCTTGGTACGGCCCTGACATTAACCTCCTGACAAAACCCCATTTGGGAGTTTTGGTATACCTGTGGGTGACGTATTCAAAGGCATGACGTTTTAGCGCGGTTCCATGCGGACGATTCAATGTATATGGCACCGTAACAACTATACGAAGACCTCAAAACATCAGTCGCATTGAACCCATTGGCATTAGATGAACACCGCCACATTGCCTCCCCCTATTATATTGAATGTCCACGATTCCACCATTGCCGGATCTTCTAGATCCATGCAATAACTTTTGTGAGTCGTGCGATCGTGGACTTGCGAGTCTTGTTGGCCATTCCCATCCGTCACTATGGCTACTGATCGGTACACAAAATCAAGATGACGCTTTGGCCACTACGGTCATCTTGCAGACTGCCTGTGGGCAGCCGCCCGGCGAGCGCGTAAAACGTTCAACCAAACACCTGCAGGAACATTTGCTGCAGTGTTGTCAATCGTGACTTGATGGAGCGAAATCCATCGAGGACACTCTTCGTGTTATTGGACACACAATTCGGTTTTAACCATCAGACTTAATATTTTACTAACCTTTCCTTTTCATTAATTAATAAATACTTTGTATTTTACAAGCTATTTTCTGTAAAAGCAAAAAATATTCTTAGAGGGCTTTTGTCCTACTGGGGAGGGTTTTTGTCCGGGGAATTTATCCGCTTCCCAAATAACTGCGACAGAAAAGACTGATCATGAAGGTTCAAAAGATCATATTTTCAAATATAGGCAAAATTTTAATTTTCTATGTTTAAGAGTGAAACGTGTACACGAAAATTTGACGAGTCCCTCATTCCTCAAATATTGATAGCTTGCTAGAAACGTAACAATTCAACTTAACATAAATAATTCTTAATCACCTTAATCTTATATAGGATAGCATTGCTGCGTAGCATTGCAACAAACTAGTAGGCCAAGGCCACTGTGGGTCCCACGCTTATAAATATTCTCGCATTAAAAAATTAATATCAGGTAACTTTAAAGTTCATGAAAATAGATTCTATAACTAATCAAAATAAAACCTATACAGTCAGGCCCGTCGACAGAAATTCCGGGCCCTCAGACAGAGAACTTCCGAGCCCCTATAGGCAATTGAAGTAGCTAGCCACCTTCCTCTTACACGTCAGTGTGTTCCGTATCAAAAAATGTTAGGATGATAATGCCTGAAGTGTTAACTGTTGTAGTTAAGTGAATTTTAAGTGAATATTATATTCACAAGACCTAAATAATAAACTTTGTTCAATGGATTATTACATTATTTATAAGTTGATTGCGTACCCGGTCCGCTCACCTAAAAATCGCCAAGCCCCTGCAAGGCATTTGCCCTCTGCCTGCTCCTCTCGGCGGCGGGTTAAATAACACCCACAGAAACGGTTGCAAGTCCAACTTGATGGGTTTCTGCACATGGCAGGCTAAACTCCACTAGAGATTCAGACTCTCAGTCTACACTTTCAGAAGGGCTCTTAAAATGTTTGCGCCTAGGGCCCCATTTTCTGTAAACGCACCTCTGGCCTAAAGCGCTTGTGTAACGTAATCAGACGCTCTTTGGTTGTCGTCCCTGACCTCATCAAAGGCCGATACGATGATCGCTCGATGATTATAGATATCCGTTGATCCTTAAAAAGAAGCCTTCGTCAATATTGGAGACCTGAAGAAAGTGTTATTGACTTATTGGTCCTGAAAGTGCTTTCGACCATGGATATTCCCCAGCAATTAGTGAGCCTATTAAAAATATGTCCGTGGGCTCTAAAAGTAGGCCAAATGACAGCCAAGGAAAGGTTTAAAGCAATTATCGAAACCTGAAGCTGGATATTCGTGGGCACTAAATGCAGCTCCACAGCAATTTTGGAAATCTAAAGATGATCTCACTGGACAACACAAGAAATGCCTTATACATGAAAATAGCGATGTTTTTCTAATGTTTTGGTGCTGAACACGATAATTAATGTTGATTGGCCCTCGATCGTTTACGAAAGACAGAGATCGTTACGTGGGCTATAGATCTGTCGTATCAGACTCCTTACACTTTGAGTCCATAGGTTATAAGCTATAACCCTTTCGCAACGCTGTATTTTAGACTACATGTATACGATTATTGCAACATATTCCTTCGTGTTGCATCAGCCTGCCATAGACATGCCCCAGAGGTATAGTGCATCCATTGTCCGATGGAAGGCAGGCGAGTCATTAAATATCGCGACTTTACGACCGCTGACAACAAATGATGCAATCGCATTGGTATTTATAAAAGTAAGTTTCGAAGGGTTACCAAATCATTTAAGCTACTACATTCTTACTTCCGCCACTAGCATGACAGAAGTGCAGAAGTGAGCCTATAGGACCTACGTAGTGGATACTAGTAATGTCTCATCACTATGTTAATAGTTCAGATAACTTTTGTGGCATTTGTGGGGTTAGTACGTTTGCAAGACAGGAAAAAGGCCATTATTCCAAAAGGAACATCACCTCTACAAAAACCTAAGTGGAAATGGAGAAAGTGGAACATTCCTTCTGGTGTCAACTAACTTCCTCGGAAATGTCAGGGCAGAAAACCGCAAGAAATAAGCTGAGGACAGCAATCAATCAATGAATCAATCAGTCAGTCAATCAATCATTCAATGAAATTTGGTTTATCGGTCTTGGTTGGTCAGACTTTTACAGACTTCAATCAGTTCCAAAGCAATGAAATCTACTCAGAGGCGCTCCCAGTTCAACCCAATTGCACGTTTTTACAAAGAATTGCTATAATTATTACTAGTCCGAAGACAGAATCGTAAGATGAACCCCTTGATACGTTTTGCTTACTACACAAACACAACTGTCATCAATTTACTACAATATAAGACTTCGGGCGCGATCCCCTTTTATACGGACTGATATGGTGATATCAAACATTACTTAGTTCGAATAGTTAAAAAAGAGCTCTGTGACCGACACTTTGGCCGCCCAGTGTCTAAGTTCTAACGATTTAAATGTTTCTTATCCAGTTGAATTGGGTCACGTTTAAAAATCCTAACGGGAATTAGATCAGCGTAGATCTGAAGCCACGCGCCCCTTAAAGTCGCATAGAAATAACTCACTCTGATTTCATTATCAACGTCATCGTCGTCGTTGTCGTCGTTGTCGTCGTCATCGCCGCCGCCCCACCACCACCACCACCACCACCACCACCACCACCACCACCACCACCACCAGTACCAGCATCACCATCATAAACATCACCATTGTCGCTGTCGCCGTCGTCATCATCATCATAAACGACATCATCGTCAAAATCATCATTATTTTTGAACTTATTTATTGAATCATTATCAGTATTATTATAATCAGCATCATCTTGTTTATCATAATCGACAACATCATCACTATGATCATCATCAAAATCAACATTGTCGTCGTCGTCATCATCCTATCAAAATCATCATCATTATAAAACATCAGAAATGAAATATTCATCATCATCATCACCACCGGTGACAATTTCGGATACATGTTCATGGAACCACATTGTGTTGGGAATGAATAGTTAGTCATGTAAGTGCACTCTCCACTGCTGCCAGACTCAAATTGCACCCTGCAGGGGTCACTCAGAGGTTGGGTGCAAGTAGAATGTGAGAGTGATGGAGATGAGGGATCTTTAGTTAACAACACGCGATTGCTTTGGTAATAAACACGCATCTGGCTACTTTACACTACGTAAAGATATGACAAATAAACACGCATCTGGCTATTTTACACCACGTAAAGATATGACAAATAAATACGCACCTGGCTATTTTACACTACGTAAAGATATGACAAATAAACACGCATCTGGCTACTTTACACTACGTAAAGATATGACAAATAAACACGCATCTGGCTATTTTACACCACGTAAAGATATGACAAATAAATACGCACCTGGCTATTTTACACCACGTAAAGATATGACAAATAAATACGCACCTGGCTATTTTACACTACGTAAAGATATGACAAATAAACACGCATCTGGCTACTTTACACTACGTAAAGATATGACAAATAAACCTGCCCGACCCCAAACCGAAAGTTGGACCTACAAAGAACTAGGACCTAGTCCGACCTACTAACGAATAGGACAAACGAACGAATAGCAAAACTAGCGAATGCGACCGACTAATGAAAAGGACCAGCTAACAAATAGGAACAACTAACAAATAGGACTAACGCATCTTAATCTGCTATGCTCTTCCTTTTCTTTATTCATTTACTATCAACCGGATATCTCTAGTATTAGCTACTCTCCCTCCATTTCCAATCTGTTATTTCTCCCGTCCTTATCTTTGCTCCTCCTCCTTCTCGGTGCTTCTCCCTTTCTTTTGTTCTCTCTGCTTGTTCTCTTTCTCCCCTTGTTCTCGAATATCGCTCGAAGGGATACTTACGAATGCCAGTTGCAGTCATCTCCTTACCGGGCGCTTTAGTTCACCCTTATGCTGCCAATGAGGAAGACATCAGCAGACTATACCGCAGATAATAATAGTCTTCGCATAATTTGCGGGTTCAGCCTTTCGTGTTAAGTTGTTGTATGGTACCTGTCAGCCTCGATTCACGCTTGCGAGGGTTCCTTAGCCAATAGCCACAGACACGGGTACTTAGCAGAACCTGAAAGAGAATGGAAATGGTCGTGATACAGTTTCAGTATTATTTGATAGACCCATGTTATAACTTATTATAAGACTAAACAGAAAAATATAATGCATTTGGTACATCACTAAATGACCCATTAAAAGATTTCACCTGTAATTAATCTATCGGATGAATCGTAAACATAAAAAACTTATCTAGCGGCTTCCACGGATCGCCTTACCCGCTTCTGTCGATCTTCGAGTAAACAGCTTCGTTCTTCCAGTGGTTGACGACATCACAGGTGTCGATGGAAATACTGCTGTCGGAAAAAACTCGAGGGCAACAGCAAGCGCGCCATGTCAGATGAGGGCTTAATTGCGAGCTAGTATACTTACCTGACAGAACAAGACACTCATGGTACGTGTCAGAGTTGACAAGATGTCAGGACTCAAAAGTTCCAAAAACAGCAGGAGTTCGCTGACCAAGAACTTTAAACTGACCGTCAATAGTCAATACTGTCGCTGTCAGGGAATGACGGTGTCAGATACCCAGAGCTGCCTGGTTGCTAGGACGGATGGTGCCAAAACTGCTATAAGGCCTATCCCGTAGCAATAGCACAATGTTTTTATTCAGATTAAATGTTTATTGTGGCGCTTAGAAGTCACCGTGTCGGAATAAATTAGCCAACGGAAAATAAAAATAGTTTATGTTTATTTGATAAATGCGGAACCCCTAAAGGGACAAGAAACAAGAATATTTTAACTCGTGCGCACGAGATACAAACTCGTTCCCACGACTTACTAAGTCGTGGGAACGAGTTAATAACTCGTGCGCACGACTTATTAACTCGTTCCCTCGACTTACTAAGTCGCGCGCACGACTTATTTGACCAATAGTAGGCCGACTTTCTGTGACGTAAGCAAACTTCTATTTCGGGGATATAATGGCGTCGCTGCAACAATTGGCAACGAAGTAGTTTGAAATGGGACAACGGCGATTTGTCGTTTTAGCGTCCCAAATTCCACAACACAACTCATACGATAAATCGCGGGGATAACTCTATCTGATATTGTCAGTATTTTAGCTCTGTCAATCTGAACATCATTTTCATTTTCGGTTTCATATTCGCCTGCAGAGTGATATCCCCAGTGTGCCACACGCTCGGCGCACAAACGCAGGACAAATAACATTGTAGCTTTAAATGCCTTCCTAAAAGACCAAAGCCTTTCACACCACATATTATACACCAATAGTAGTAGTAATCGTAATATCCAGACTTCTAAAACTCCACTCGAAAGCTATGCGCAGGGCACTAGCTTATTCACAAGCGCTGCGTTAAATCGAAAGGGTTGTCCAATGATAGTTCGCGGGAGGTCAGAGTTCGGTTTCCAGAAGGTCAGCAGGGAGGCAGAGTAGCTGTTAATGAGGGCATCGCTTTCGCCGAGGAGTGACAGATGGCATGTCAAGTGTTGAGTCTAGGTAATAGTTCTTGAAAAGGTGGGATTTAACTTTAGAATGGAATGCCCGAATCACTCTATCTTAGACATTGTTTCGTTCATAGAACTACGTGTTTCCCCATAAATACCAAAATGGAAGTTTGTGTATATCACAGAAAAGTCGGCCTGCTATTGGTCAAATAAGTCGTGCACACGACTTATTAAGTCGAGGGAACGAGTTGTTATCTCGTGCACACGACTTATTAAGTCGAGGGAACGAGTTGTTATCTCGTGCGCACGACTTAGTAAGTCGAGGGAACGAGTTAATAACTCGTGCGCACGACTTAGTAAGTCGAGGAAACGAGTTGTTATCTCGTGCGCACGAGATAAAATGTTCTTCTTTCATGTCCCTTTATAGGGGCTCCGTAGATAAAAGCAACAATTATAAGAAATTAAATAGATAAATAAATAGACTTAATTAGACTTTAAAATGGAAAATGTAGGCCTTTATAGGCCCTATTGTGGGATAGAGAACTCAGCGCTTCACTTACTTATGCACTTTCATAGATCTGTTAAAACAGATAAAAATTAAAAATTAAATTGAAATATCAAAATATTAAAAATTTGTCTTTAAAGATGTATTTTGGCGAATTGAAATCACAGAGTCTAAATCCATTACATGAAAAAAATTATATGTGTGTCCTATATGCAATTTTTAAATTAAAAAGCATGACATGAAAAATCAAATAAATAGAAATTAAGTTATGGCGCTACAGAAATTAAAGCTTGTTAGGCCTATGATGAGTATGTTTTTTTATCAGAAAAATGGTATTATAATTACTTAAATGAAAGCGCTAAATCGCAAGTTTCGATAAAATTATCGCGGTATTGTAATTATTTGGGTTTACATATGGTGCCGCCTTCTGATGAACGTTCGATCGAAACACTAGTTGGCGCAACAGAAATAGAAAATTTAAGGACTTTCGATTAATAACTGCAGATTTTTTATCAGAATTATTATTGTTGTACACGTCTAGTGAGACGTTATTTTTGTGACAAACACAGAATGTATTTGACACTATTCAGTAATTAAAGGGCCTATAGAACCTTGGCGGGTCTAGGACATTACCCCCGGACATTACCCCCATCCCCGGACATTACCCCCATCCCCGGACATTACCCCCATCCCCGGACATTACCCCCATCCCCGGACATTACCCCTCGGACATTACCCCCTAGGACATTACCCCCTGGACATTACTCCCATTACATAATCAAAGTATGTATGTGTATGTATTTATGTATATAATTATGTACGCATTGCTACATGTGCATGCATGCATATAGGCATGTAAGTATGTGTGCGTGTATGTATACATGTATGTATGTATACTTGTATGTATGCATACATGTATGTATTTATGCACACATGAATTTATGTACACATGTATGTATGTATACATGTATGTATGTGTGTATGCATGTATGTATGTATGTATGTATATATGTATGTATGTGTGTATGTATGTTTGTATGTATGTATGTATGTATGTATGTATGTATGTATGTATGCATGGCTTAAAGTGTGCCTTGACGGTCATGAACGGCGTCCAGGCACTTATTTTCGAGGCTGGACGCCGTCCTGCCACTTATTTGGCCAGCAGAGCCTTGACGCCGTCCATGAGCGTCCATGCAGCAGTGCAATTCCTCTATATGCGTACGTTTTTATAAACAGGAAAATGAGGAGGAAAAAATTTCGCACTTCGCGCGTTTACAAACTTTACTTTCCAAACTTTCCAAACGATTCCTATTAACGCCCATTAAAGTGCAATATCAAATTTCAATTGTACTTCATTAAATAGAAGTTGGATTTATAATAATAATGTCCTCAAATCGAGCTTCTGGTTCAGCAATAACCATTTTTGTCAATTCAACTTCAATTTAGGAAAGTATTCTTTTCAATGATCCAACTTTTTTCAGTAGGCATTATGTTTATCTAAATATATACATATGTTTTTCGTTCACCTATCCAACTTCTATTCCAGCATCATTAATATCACCAATCCAACTTCTATTTTTACGAACACAGTGGACCATACTGTGCACGAACCATTTGTCATTGACTTAATATGTTGGTGCTCTGCCTTTGCAATTTTTAGTTCTTAACTTTTTGACTCAAGGGCAGTCCATATGTGACGTCACGTGCCTAGAGGAGGGGCCACAAATTTGTGAAGATATGTAACAAGGGGAGTGGGGTCTACAAAATGTGACGCCACATCATTACATCAAAATACGTTATTTTTTTTAAAACTTACACTCATATAAACAAGTTCTACTTACTTAGCAGTAGTTGTTACCACAACACTAATTATGATTCTGATAGACTTTCATCGTGAGGAATGCATAACATTGTAATCATTATTGGCTACTTAATTTTTTCCATTTTTCTACGTTCTACTGCTATAATTTAAAATATTTTGTAGTTGTAAATAAATATTTTGATAATTATAAGAAAACTTGCGTTACATTCTGGACATCTGGTTTTATTTTTTGGGGGTTTGGGCTTTGTGACGTGACGTCATAGTTGAGGGGGTCATGGCAGTTATGACGACTTGTGACAAAGGGGAGGGGTCAAAAATCGTCAAAAATTGCGTGACATCATTTATGGACAGCTCCGTTCAGGCACTTTTTTGCACTTTAAGCTCCAATCAACTAAAGCGCCACCTGAAAGCTAAGCACAGCGTCCCAGCTTATTCAGGAGCCCAGTAAAACTAGTAGGCAGTAGGCATATATAATTATCATCTTCGTTTTGAATGCGTCGTAAAATAAGCGTATACGTGTATACAGAGAGAGAGAGAGAGAGAGAGAGAGAGAGAGAGAGAGAGAGAGAGAGAGAGAGAGAGAGAGAGAGAGAGAGAGAGAGAGAGAGAGAGAGAGAGAACATCGACGGCAACGAATACCAAGAATAACATCAGCAACAATACATCCTAATAAAGCACACATTTAGACTGGCTTCATTCGGTTAATTTTAACTATCATTGTCACGGCAAAACCATTACTGATTGTTTATGTTACACGTTTATATTGACAGAAATAGGTTTTTAAAATTAAATGCGCTATAAAAGTATGGTTTCAATAATCAGGTCAAGAAACGCACATTACATGCCCAAGTGAACCAATTCAATGGAGTCGGGATACTGTAATCGTGGGATAAAATGTCATTTTCTCTCGTTGATCTGTTAGTTTTTGTTTTTTCCGGATAAAGTATTGAGATTATTTGACTGCCCTACGACCCGGTCAAACACGTGTAAATATTGCTGAAAGTGTTCGTTTTTCGTTTTTGTGGTTAGTAGTTCCGTTGTCCAAGTTTGTTAATATTCCAGTATTGAAACAGCGAAATAAAATCGATATCCAATGAACACCGGAAGTTATGATACTTAAATGTTTAAATATCTGTCTCTGTCGATTTTGTTGCTGTGATTTAGGTGTGGCAATATGAGTAATGGAGATTCACATCTAAGGTGTACTAGAGCAGCGTAAGAAAAGACTAGACACCAATACCGGTGCACATGAAAGTTTTCGAAAAGCGAGGTGCTTCTGCGGCGGAAATTTCGGCCATACAGCGCACTGAGAAATTACGGCATGCATTTAGAATCTGGGTTTTTATTTATGGCATAGGTTCTGCCTGTAGAGTCGTTAGTAAAAGTGTATTTTAGCATATTTTATTATGCCATGGGGCTTCTAGTGTATTTTGCCGTGAATAGATTTCCAACTGTAGCTTAAATGGAGACGGGATCGATGAAAGAAATTATGCTTAAATGGAAGCTGAATCAACGAAAACTATCGTGCTTAATTGATGTGAGAATGTCGTTGCGATGGATGTGGAATCGATGTAAACAAGGCAGTGTACACACACAAAAACCCGGTTGATTAAAAGAAATAGACCTAAATGAAAGCTGGATTGATGAAAAGAAATATACTTAAATGGAAGCTGGATCGACGAAGAGAAAGATGCATGAATGGAAGCTGTATCAATAAAATATCATTCATATTAGAAGTTCGATTGATGACAAAATGGTGTCGCCATGGACTCTAGTGGGATTTCATAGCAACATTTTATTTAATTATAGACTCTAAGACACACTTTTAAAATTCTTTTCATCAATCCAGTTTCCATTTAAGCATAACTATTATCATCAATCAAGTTATTACTTACAAAACACATGATATAATGAAGGAAATAATTAAATATGCTAAAATACACTGCAGGCACACGAGGTAATAAAATACGCTAAAATACACTTTTACAGAGTCATTCACCTGAAATAAACAATGATTACATATGCCAGGAGAAAAGTGTTTGATGTGACGTACTATGTCGGTTTGGGTAAGGGTATAGATTTTACCCCTACCTCAAATGCTACCAAACTGTACCAGATGATATCTAAGACCATTGGCAATGATACGCGATCGTCTGATAGTGGCGCTGACGATCCGCCGATTTTATACAATTTTTTTAAATGATTTACTAACTCATTGAAAATCACTCGCTAACACCATGTTTACGTGTCGTAATGATCACTGATAGTGCAAGAGTCCGCACAGCTCAAAAGAAACCTTTCTTAGCGACATCTATCCATTCATATGAGCATTACATCAAATTCTTTGGCCTCATTCTATGTACAGTAATTAGAAAGTGTGGAACTTCTTTTAGCCTAAAAACGCAATGAAAAATTTACTTCTGCTGCTGAAAGTACTTCGTATATGTCTAAAAACAACACTAACTCTGACTCACCCTAAATGAGCCTCACGACGCGTAACCTGACCCTAACCGACCCTCACGATGCTTAATCTGATCCTAACCGACCCTCATGAACATATTACGAATTTTAGGTGTTTTTAACAGTGCACATGTGCCAATGGTTGTGTGTCCGCAGAGGTTTTCGCACGCTAAAGTTTTTATGGGTTCAGCTGTTGAAGTAGAATTTTCATTTATTTTTGGTCCGAAGGATCGGCCGCAGAAGATTAATCCAATTAGAAAATGATCTAATAGCTTAACCATTTGAATAAGATTACAAATAGTATGGTTTGAATAAGATTACAAACAGTATGAATGAATGGTCCCAAGTTATTTCAGAATTCGAATTCACCTTTTGTCAGCCAAACAAGAGACCAATTACGCTATTCTTCTACTTGAACCAACGCCTGTATATATTTTTAGATTACAAAAACCATTGCCACTGTTCACAATGCATTTAATTCGTCGTGCGTATAATTTATACACTTCGATTCTGTTTTATTATAGAAAAAAAAAGCGTCTCTTCCGTCTCTATATCTTAAGCCTTTCAGGTGTGAACAACCCGCTTACTCATTAAATGAAGAGCACAAGAACAAGATCGGGCGTTGCTTGATGCGGATTGTAAGCGCCAATAACAGATCATCTCGTATGAATGACAATGGTCTTAGGTATCATTTGGTAAAGTTCGGTAGCATTTGGGGTAGGGGTAAAAAATATATACCCTTACCTCGATTTGTATTCCGGCTTTTATTTTTGGTGAAGAGAATTATGCCTTTGTAATTCTTTATTTTTTTTTTCAAATTCGCGCGGCGTGGTTAGTATTGTTATTGAACATCGCTGACAGGCTAAAGAAAAGTATCACTATACACATGTGATACCAGCAAAATAAAACTATCGCATACTCGTTGCCATGTTGGAGAAAGTTTCAGCGATACAGAGTATTATGATAGTTCGTTGCGATATTAATGGCCCTAAGAATCATAATTCATCAATCCAGCTTCCTTTTAATAAGCGGAAGTTTCAGCTTATAATCATAATTTATCAATCCGACATCCATTTAGTCATAATTTTGTCATCAATCCAGCTTCTTCTTAAGCAAATTTCTGTTAATCAATCCAGATTCTGATTATGCAGAATTCTGGTTGAGGGATTACGGACTGCTAATTTCATGATGATCAATCAATCATAATTACTTGATATAGCGCACCTTCAAGATATCTGCTCAAAGGCGCTACATGCCTAACCGCAACTGAAAAGGACAGTTTTAAGAGTGGCGTATATGGAAGATAAGGAGTTGTTAGGTAGGAGAGGAGCTCTATTGGAAGTTCATTCCAGATGGTAGGTCCCATAACCGAGAAACCCGATGCTGCATTATGGAAGTGCGTGTAAAAGGGACGATCAGGTCGCCATGAACTGCAGAGCGAAGTGGTCGTCTGTGATAGGGCGGGTGACATAGCTCCTGCAAATAAGCAGGCTCAGTACTGCCAAGGCAGTGCCAAACAAACAAAGATAGCCTAAATAAGATGCGCTGGGGTAGAGGCAGCCAGTGCATTACATCCCGCATGTATTCGGATACCCGACCCGCTCTGCGAATCCCATCAATCAATCGTGCAGCTGCATGCAAAACCCGCTCCAAGCGCTCAATCTGAACCTGTGGCAGACCAGCATATGTTGAGGAGCAATAGTCAAGGTGACTAGTGACAAAGGCATGAACAAGAGTAGCTGCGGCGTTGAGGGTAAGAGAGCGAGATATTAATTGCAATTGGTGTAGCTGGTAAAAGCAACTACGAGAGACATTAGAGATGATATACTCCATCTGTCATTTTAAGTAGCCAATCACAGCGCTCTACTGCCAGAATGTTCAACGATATTGCATATTGCAAAAAATAAAACCCCGATACTAAATGTTTGCCAAAACTACATCAGTGGTCAAATAGTTTTTGGCATATGCCTAAAAACAATCCTAATCCTGACCCTAAATAACCATCATGACTCATATTGAAATAATTATGGTGGTTTTAACAGTCACCATGCACCGAAGGTTGTGCATGCGCAGCGGTCTTGATTTACGAAATCTTTTACTTGTTGTGGCTGCAGAATAAAATATCCTTTTATATTGTGGCGGAAGTTTCAGCCGCGCAGAAGATTTATTCTTTCCAGAATTTACAAAGTTTTAATGAGCATTAGCTTTAGTGCGTCCTGGATGCCGTACAAATCTGTAATATTTAGCCGTACAAATCTAAAAAAAATTTGCAGGGTTTAAATTTCTTGTACGCTTAGAATGTTCGCTGTACCAGACATTAATAAGTAGCACTTTAGAAATTTAGTTATCTCATAAGCCTTGTGATTAGTTCAGTCAGTAATAATTGCTTTTCTTTTCTTTAAAGCAGTTCCACAATGACTAGCTCAGATGATGTAAAGATCACAAAGCAAGGATGGCTGTGGAAGAGAGGTTAGAAATTGTTTTTCCGTCTTGCATGACTCTCTCTCTTTATGCATGACTTTTATATCACAATAATTACATTCACTGAATTTGAAGTGGTGGATATGGTAATGCTTTTGTCATTGTAATTTTAAAACATTTTTATTGCATTATGTTGTATTTGAACATTTACAAAGCACCTCTAGTGGAGTGAACATTCATGAGTGCTCAAAGTGTTCAAGTCCACAAAAAAGAAATGGGCTTTGCTTAAAGCAAAGGAGGGAAAAGGGTGTCGGCTAGAATTTTAGAATGAGTATATGGAGACTGTGCATTCCAGAGACGGACCAATTGAGGTAAGTTAATGACGGTGCTGAGCCATAGCTGTTCGAATATGGGGAACTAGAAGAATAAAGTTTGTTTTAAAAGTTAAGGGGATCATGTGGATGATGTGAATAGGCTAAATGAGGCTTGTGAATTACTTCAACTAAGATATATGTATGTATTTAATATATTCCAGAGGGCAGTAGTACTTGCTGTTCCACAGAAGTGCAAACTTAGTACTTCCATTTGCATGCTGTGTTTTGGAGTCAGTCGACTAGTGTTAATGAACTGTATGATAAGAATGCTGTACTTAAATGCAATAGTGTAAGATTTGCTTAAATGTCATGGTGTGATAAAACAGCTTGAAAACATAGGTTGTCTATTGGGTCTGTTGAAGTTCAATGTGTAATGGAAGCTGTGAGTTCTGTAATTTTGGTATTTGTTGTGAAGTCCCTAAATGCCGATCTTGATCTTGTTAAATACAACGATGATTTCATGCCTTGAATATGCTGTGAATTTTGCCAATGTTCTCAAAGCTTAGCGAGTGATGTGATGGCTTACGTTATATATGAATAATCATTTGTGAGCGATTGGCCGATTGCTATCTAAGTGAGTCTAGTGACGGATTAAGTTAGTCAAGTGATTGTCTCACATTGGCATTTGCCACCCATTATTGGCATAAATGAATTGTTGATTATAGTCAGTTGTCGACTTATTTTTTGTGTTGCAAATTTGGCTGCAAACATGCAGCGAATTCTGTGTTTTTGGCCGCGATTGGCCCTTAATTTTTTCAAGTTTTTGATTCTGAAAAATGTGCAGTCCAGTGGAGTAGTTCTGAGGTTTGCTGTTTCTGTGATTATTCAGGTGAGCACATTAAGAATTGGAGACGCCGATACTTCATTTTGAAGGAAGATGGAACATTTTATGGATTCAAAGCAAAACCAGATCATGACCTCCAGGATCCTCTGAATAACTTTACAGTCAAGGGTATGGACTTACTTATTTACTCTGCTCCCATATTTACTTTTGTCACATGTTCTTACTGTATTGCTTTTGTCATAGGGTTCTGCCATCTGAGAAGAATGCTGTCCAGTTCTTTACGGCGCTTCAGACGTACCAGATTAGATTTATCTAGTTTATAGTACCGTATGTACTCGCGTATAAGTCGAAGTGTAATTTTTTTACCAAAATAGCGTCCAAAATCGACGACTCGCATATAAGTCGAATCCATAAACTCAAAACGAGTGATGACAAAATTTAGTAGTGATTAGAAAATTTTCCCTAATATACAAAATCTAATAAACTTGTGTTGAAAATAATATAAGCAATCAATATGTGAATACAAATGGATGACTTCCATTCACTGACTCCGGTTTGAGTAAGAAATATAGTAAGTAAGGGAGGCATTTCTTGCATGGCATTTGAATTTCCATGCAGTTCAGCATATTCAACAACTTTCAACTTAAACCAGTTTTGTACGAGGCTTGCTTTTTCTTCAAATCGCTCGATGTGGAAAGTATTTATAAGTATTCCACTCCACAAAACTCAAAACATAACAGTTTTCTAATAAAATACTATGGTACAAGTATATAATAAACTTATTTAAAAAAATGACTTTTCGATTTTAATAAAGTGTAGAACTGTGATTTATTGTGAAATAGGTGTTAAAATAACCAGATAACTAAGGGTTTAGTCTTGAGTTCGCTTTCATAACGCGTGCGTATATGGCTGTCCGAAAATCTTCAGTCTGTCTCGCGTATAAGTTGAATACCATTTAATTAATGAACAGATTTAATCAGGAAACTTGCAAAGGGTCTCGAGTATTCTTATGTGCTTCTTTTGTGGCCAAATCCTGGATGGTCACATTGACCACAGTGAAGTTGGATATCTTCTAAGAGCAAATGCCTGAAGAGAAAATTTTATCTTCCACACCCTTTGTTCATTAGGATGCAGACTATTTAGCCACATATTAGGGTCACTCAGATGACCAAGATTAGAATACTCGAGACTTTGTGGCTCTCAAGGAGCTGAAAGAGATGCAGGACAAAAAGTACACTGGATGACCAAAGCTTATATAAACCCAGATGGTGGAGGTAGATCTTCATCCTTGGAACAATGTGCTACATACTTCCTGGAGATGAGTCCAAGACTGAGATAATTGGCAGAGTCATGAAAACAGCAACAACCCAGAAAGTGGAACACTTGACGATGTTCAATACAAGTTAGAAGCTGTTAGTTGATTAGATCATAAGGTGATTCATGTGACTATATCCTATCCTATCCTATTTAGGGATTTATAAAGCGCCTCTCACAATACAACCTAATCAGAGGCGCTCTAATTATCTTACTGTTCGGTGTAAACAAGTGTTTGGGATTTATTTGTTCGCTTCTTGCTTTTCATGGTTAACATGTTGACCGCTTGAGACGTGTATACGCATCCTATATCACATGTAATTACATGCAAAGTTCAGCAGTCAAAGTGTTAATAGAAATGTTATAGGGTGCATGTTCTCATTATTTTGTGTTGTTTCATCTTTGTCAGAATGTCAGCTGATGAAGCTGGAAAAGCCAAAGCCAAATACATTTGTCATTCGTGGCCTTCATCTGATGCAAGTCGTTGAACGCATGTTCTTCGTTGAAACACCTGAAGAACGGTATGATACTTTAGAACTCGTTCCAACAAGCAGACGCATGACAGAAATTCTGATATATGACATCGACAGGGTTTAGACATGGGCACAGGGACAAAATTTGTTGTCTCCTCATCCCATTCCCAGTGGAAGTTCTTGAAAGGCACAAGCATGGTTTTTTTGAGTGCTATGGCTATGTGCTTATATACATACAGGATCTCAATGGTAATAAATATATATATTTTTTTCTCTCTCATCTCTACCTTTATGTTTGATGAACTTCATTGGCTCCCTCTCCATGCTCACATACAATTCAAAATTCCCATTTTGATCTTTAGGGCTCAGCTTCATTTTTTTCTCTCTCATCTCTACCTTTATGTTTGATGAACTTCATTGGCTCCCTCTCCATGCTCACATACAATTCAAAATTCCCATTTTGATCCTTAGGGCTCAGCCTCATTCAGTTTCCTCCCTCCGTCCACTTTGCTCATTCAATTGACTGGTTCCTCTTTGTTCCTCGAACTAGAACAACTATGGCTCAGTCTCGATCTTTTGCTCCAATTGGTCCCTCTCTATTAAATGGGTTTTCACCATATGTTTGCATTAAGCTTCTATCTGGCACCCTGTCATCCACTTTTGCCTTTTTCAAAACCTTCTTCTTCTCGCGGGGACTTGCGCACTGGCAGCGCTTCTGAACGGTTCACCCTACTAGAAGCGCTTAGAAATGGTTAAGTACAATACAATGTATATAAATATATATTATGTTCCGTATGCAAGGGAGAGCTTGGTTTTGATTCTTATGTGTTAAACATTTTTACTTTGGAAGTAAAATTAGGTTGTCAGGGTTAATAATTTACGCTAAATTAATCTGGATCAGGTTATGTTAGTTGCACTAAACGGACCAGATCGAGCGTAGTCCTTGTTTTCCTAGATTTTCAGTTAAGCAAGGTTACCACGGCATAAGAGTTTAGTGAAACTTAAATTAAATCACTGTTGCTTGGATGTTCTTAACAGGGAGGAGTGGATTAAAGCGATTCAGAGTGTCTCAAAGAAGCTTCAGGTTTTGGAAGGAGTAGATTTCAAGGAAGATGATCTTGCAGAGAAAAGGAAGAAGAAGAAAGTGGTTAGATGAATTTCACTGCTTGGACTAATTCTATAAATGTTCACTTTCTCTGCTCAACGGAGTCTCTGTTATATTCCTAATTGTCATGATCTATCTTATCGATCCTTCGCACCGTGATTTACAGAATGAGTCTTCATAATTTGGTGGTATGCTGTGGTCAGGTGGTTGGCGTGCTGGACTGTAAACCAAGAGGTCTTGGACATCCAGGACAGAATAGCAAGCTCAGTTATGATGACTGTGCTGGCATTCACTGTTGGTTTAATGTCCATTAATCAATTCTGAATTCATGTGCCTAAATGCTTGTTATGTACTAATATATTATAATACAATATTTTTATTTTCTTATTTTCTGTGATATATAACGAAATGTTTAAGTGGTTGACGTTGATAGTGAGAAATTGTGGTTGTATTTCTAGGATGTTGTTCTGTTTCGGTGTTTAGACTATGGACGACTTTGAATTTCTGAAGGTTCTTGGCAAGGGTACATTCGGAAAGGTCATCCTGTGCCGAGAAAAGGCAACAAGTGAACTGTTTGCAATTAAGATTCTCAAGAAATCTGTTATCATTGCCAAGGTTCGAAAGAAGAGCTTCGTTGTTAATTTTGCTGCTCAATTTAAGTGATTTCTAAGTACCTGTAATTTGACTTGATAATGATAGTTGCTACCACAATGGCATTTCCAGTATTTGCGTATAAATGGTGGATCGATGACTTGGAATTATAGGTGACAGACAAGAACAGGTGGTTTTGGGGGGCCTATGCCTTTTATTTGTTGATCGATATTGCTTTGCTATAAAATTACTCAGTCATGATAATCAATAAATTTGACATTTTTGGGTCATTTGCTGCTTTTTAATTCTTTGAAATGGTGATATTGTTTCATAATACAGTAAGTTGTTTATGAGGCTTAACTCGATTTTTCATTGTAGGACGAGGTGGCCCATACTCTAACTGAAAACAGGGTACTGCAGAAGAGTAGTCATCCATTCCTCACTGTGAGTACTTTCTGTCTTGTGAATTTTCATTCAGAACCCCAATGAGTTAGTCGTGTGGCATTATCTATTAATAAACTTATTGTGTTACTAGCAGTGTATGTCTTTTTATCATACATTCACGCATTTAACACACGTGTGTTTTGTACGCATTACTAATGAATGTCTGCTTGAACCACTAACATTCTTTTTTTTTATATCCCCCTTCTAATAAATATCCATCTTCTGCTTAGTTTCGTAATGTTGAGTTGTCTTTTACCTTTCCAACTTTTAATTTGAAATAAGTACCTTGCAGATGGACCTCTTCTTACTGAACTCTTCATGCTCATCATTTGGACTTGTGACAAGGGCCTTGAATGGTACTTGGAATGCAATATGAAAATACTGAAGAAGATGAATTTGGTAATAGAAACCTGCAGCTTGAGATTATAACAACAACAAGGACACGTATAGTCCTTCACTGCTGTTCATTGTTCTGCTGATGTCATTTGGCACCAATGACATCAGCAGAACAATGCAAGTGTTTCTGGTGCCAATGAACAGTCAGCATGTAACAGGTGTTCTCTTTATAACTCTGCCCAGTTACTCTCTCTTCTAGTGCTAAGATTAGTTGTGAGATCCTTCAGTGGTGCTTTACAAAATATTAGGAGTAGATGTACTTTGCAGTGTCATGGAAATGGAGGAATTTCAACAACAGCTTACAGTCAGTTGTTATTTGATGGTCAGCCTTTAGATGAGAATTTTACTATGAGATTTACTTGAGTGGATGGTGTATTTGTCTGCCAGCATTTGACCTACTCTTTCCAAACAACTGACCAACTATGCTTTGTGATGGAGTATGTCAATGGTGGTGAGCTCTTCTACCACCTTTCAAAAGTGCGTGTCTTTACGGAGGATCGGACAAAATTCTACGGAGCTGAGATTATTTCTGCCCTAGGTTATCTTCACGAAAACAACATTGTCTACCGTGATCTGAAGGTTGGAGAAATTCTCATTGGATTTTACATTGATTATTAACTGACTGAGTGTGTGAATGAATGAATTAATGACATAATTATTGATTAGCTGATTGAAAACATGCAGGGACAAGGGATAAATATTCAATGACTTGTTGTATAAAGAAGATGCTAAACGTTTGTGGTATGACATGCCGATTGCAGCAAAAAGAATTATAATATTGATTGATTGACTTGATTGAATGATTTGATTGGAAAGAGTGATTAATATATTCTCTTATGGCCTTGCCTTTTTGCCTGTAGCTTATCTTTCTGAAAAATGATGACAAGTCCTACATGTAGTGATTGATATTATTATTTTCAGTTGGAAAATCTGCTCCTTGATAAAGATGGACACATTAAGATTGCTGACTTTGGTTTATGCAAAGAGGAGATGTACTTTGGTGCCAGCACCAAAACCTTCTGTGGCACTCCAGAATATCTGGCTCCTGAGGTAGGATATACTTCTGAGTGAGTAAGGTTTGCTGCAGACAGAATTGATGCCTACAGCAGCCGAACTTGAAAGGTGGCTTTAGAAAGTTTCAGTTGCTGATCACAGATATTGAACGTTCATAAAACATATGTCCATCGATGCGTGCACACAATGATTTATTTATGTCTTATATTGGTTTGCTTTACTAATTTAGCTTGTATGCTACTACAACTATTGCTGCTACTGAATGAATTACCCCTACTCAACCATTTTACAGTCAAGTCCCATGCTACCAATACCATCACTCTGACTTCTCAGTACTTCTGCTACAACTAATACCAACAACAGATGCGATGGTAACTTCTAATAATGCTATCAATAATGATCCAAGCAACTGAAGCCATGAGTAACTCATGGGGGTATGTTGTTTACATAGAAATTTTAACTCGGAACAATTTGCCTGCTTTCTACCTTGCACTGAGATCCTTTCTTTTTTGGCTGCAACTAGACTGCAAGCACCTATGATTAGTTTTCTTGAAGGAGTGCTATATAAATTTTGGATTGAATGCAGATAGATGAGCCTCTGTAGTTAGAACCAAACCTTAAGAACCTGTCATGTGTGTGTGTTGTAGGTTCTTGAAGACAATGATTATGGTCGTGCGGTGGATTGGTGGGGAACAGGCGTCGTAATGTATGAAATGATGTGTGGTCGTCTCCCATTCTATAACCGTGATCCAGAGATTCTTTTTGAGCTGATACTCATGGAAGAGGTCCGATTTCCAAAAACTATTTCTGAAAACGCTAAATCGCTGTTGGGAGGTTTGCTAGTGAAGAATCCGAAAAAGAGGTATGGTCATAAATACTGATATCAGTCAAGATTTACTGTATGTATTATGTACAGAAATTGAGAAAAGTTATTTATTGGAATTGTGCATCGAATAGAAAACAAATACTACTCTTGTTAGCAGATTTTGATAAAGTGCTTCTTACGCTTCTGAGTAGCCGACACTCTCAGCATGACCATCCTGATGAAAATAAAGTCATCAGACAATGAAAGTATGAAGGTGTTACCACAACTGAAATCTTACTAGGGATTGTAGGGGTAGGTCATTCTGCATAGAAGGGCTCATGAAGGCAGAGAAACAGTGTGTGGTTATAATAGCAGTCCTCAGTAACCAGTGTTGTCACCCTGGAAAATTCAAATTCAGGATTTTGCTGCAAAGATGGGTAAGAAGATTCATGCTATTGCACATACGACCAGCTTCAATGTTTGTATTTGATTTGAAAAATATAAATGTACATAATTTAACCTTGAAAATCAATTTCACATAGTTTGCTTGCAAATTAGACATAAGGCTTGTAGACATTGCAATTAGACATTGCTCTTTTCACTGCTTTCCAGCTAAATAACATTTGTGAACAGTTATTAAAGCAACTTAAGATTTCTTGCAGTAAAGACATGAAAGAAACTGATCACAGTTTAAGAGAAGAACTGTTTTATTTTATGTGATGTTAATTTTATGCTGGAATAATATATCAGAGCAGAAGTTGTCGTAGTCTATTGCATATTGGTGGACTTTATAGGTTGGGGGGAGGAGAGGAAGATGTTGAAGAGATCAAGCGACATGTTTTCTTCTCTTGCATCAACTGGCAAGATCTGGAACAGAAGAAGGTAATAATACACCGATGGAATAAGGAGCCTGTCATTTGTTTGGCTCTTGTTCAATAGAAAACTAATTAGCTGCTGGGTTCTGTGATTTTTAAGAACAGAGGGTATTAACCATTGAGCAGGCATTGATCAGATTACTTGCGAAGTCTTGATTGATGGTCTTCTACACAGACAGATTCTGAGGACCCAATTGATGTAATTTGTGTTATATAAATTCTCATTATCACAGGCATAATGAGAATTTATTAGCACTCCTTCGAGGTTACTACTCATGAGTGTTCTCACCCCAACCCTGGCTGATGAGAATTGTCTTAAGGCTACTATAAAATGCATCTGAGTAAACTCTAGGCATTTTGCTTTGATCTTGTCCAGAATGCCACTGAAATCTATGGAATATATCAAGTAGTTCAATTTGCAGATGTGTCTTTTATGCATTAATGACATCTAATAAATCTGTTGCATTGTACTTTTTCTGGCCTGTGTAATTCACTCTATTCCATTTCGGTCAAACATTGAGAAGGAATGATCTGTGCATGTGATTCAGGATTGACATCTGGCACATTCATCTCCGGCTGAACCTTTGGCCCAAAAATAAACAAAAATTCTACTTCTACAGCCGAACACATAAAAAATTTATCGCATGAAGACCTCTGTGTATGCACAACCATTGGCGTACGCGCACTGTTGAAAGTACCTAAAAATTTTAATATGTGTTGTGAGGGTCGGTTAGGGTCAGATAAGGCATCGTTAGGGTCAGGTTAGGCGCCGTGAGTGTTGTGTAAGATAAGGTTAGGGTTAGTGTTGTTTTTAGACATTTACAAAGAACTTTCGGCCGCAGAAGTAATTTTTCTGTGCATTTTTAGGCCGAATTTTCAACTGCCAAAGCTCCTATCTAATCTTTATTACTATTATCTGTAGAAAATGTCTGTTGTCACATGAGTTTGTGTGAACTGCTTTTCCAGGTGACTCCGCCATTTATTCCGCAAGTGAGGTCTGAGACAGACACCCGTTACTTCGACGAGCAGTTCACTCGTGAGCCTCCGATTCCGACATCGCCTTCATCTCAGAATGGACCTACATCAAGCCATCGTGGCAAGGATGGGGACCTACCGCACTTTGAGCAGTTCTCTTATCATCGCGGAAGTCATTGCCTCGACAATTCGCTAGATTTTCACTCGGATGCATCGACTCCTTCGCCCAAGTGATGATCATACGTATGAGCTGGGGTTTTGACAGTTGATCCATTTGGCAGCCGTCATTCGCACACAATATTTTATAGCTGTTCCTCCAAGCCCTACCCAGTGTGACCAGACTTTAGTTGTTGACAGTTTTTTCATGTCTGTACTACTCCACCAGAAGCGTCTTTTTATCTCTGATCATACAAACTGACTTGTCCTGCTATCTTTCTGTACAGTTGCACATTGGCTTATAAATTATTAGGTTGCAATTCCTGGCATGTCATGTCAAATAAAAAATTTATGTTTTAGCTTTACTGTTTCTATGTTGTCCAGATCTTAAGATTGCTGTTGTAAACTCCATGCTTCAGCCAGAGATCCTAACAACCCTAAATGGCTTTGATGTTTTAAGCCTTTGATTACCAGCTTATTGCTAATAGCGACATATTATCAGTACAATGCTGATAATATGCCAATCCTTTTGTTATTTTGCTGTCTTCTTCAAATCTCTGCGTCTGCTTCTTTTGTTTGCTATTAAATCCTCTAAATCCTTTTTAGTTTTATTCTTTATATTATGTCTATGGTTTTTCAACTGAACTCTGAATTAAGCCTTGATCTTTTTCCTGCTTTGATCTTTTTTATATTTCTTGAACACTTCAGCATCACTATTTCTGGAGCTTGCATCAGAGTAGAGAAAAAATCATATTTAAAAGCTGTAGTCTTTTTCTGTAAAAATACATGTCTAGGGTGACTGAATCTTAACTAGCTTGGTTTGAAAGTCTTAGAATCTGCATTTCTCGTTTCATTTGTCTAGTGTGCCTATGCCATTTAATGTAATGTGCTGTTAACAGACATTTGCGTAGTGCCTCTCATTAGTAGTCTCGTAGAAGTGCAGCCCATTTACTTATGAGTGTCTTGTTTATAGCACAGCATTATCTGTCATGTTTCCTTGCCTTTGCCCAAGTTTTTGAGTTTGTTGATGGGAACAGGACTGCGAGATCTTTCATCTTTTATAATTGTTATTTTGCTGCTTCTCGTCTCGTCTTGTTGATTCTGACTGAAATTTCTCTCTGGAGGTCTTGTTTCTCTGTTTGACGTAGGTCGTAGCAGTTGTGGAAAACCTCTTACATATCAGCAGCGCTCTGTGTTCAGTCTGTAGATGTATTGCATGTCTGCTCTCCGTAACACGAGTGTCCACAAGAAACCGAACAACACTGGTTGAATTGATAGATTCATATAGCACCTCTTCAGTAGAAATTCACCAGAAGCCCTGCCTCCTGACCTAATGCCAGTAAACTATGATTGAAGGGACAGGTTTAGACGTGATTATTATTGCGAAATAGAGGACAAGCAAGACCAAGGAACTCATGTTGTAGGATGTTAAGCAACCTATTCCAGATTCTTGGACCAACCTCAGTGAGGCTTCTGTACTGTGGAAATTCTGACTGGGAGAGTAACCAGGTCACCCATTGCAGCAGAATAAAGAAATTTTTGGCTAGGAAATCTCCTAGATAGATGGAACACAGCCCATAAGGCAATTATACATGAGTGTAAAGATCTCCGATTCGGTGAGTGTCAGCATCCTGTGCAATTCGTTCTGCATGAGACGGGATTTATGCCAAAAACTAGATATACCCCATATGGGGCATAGTGTTTAAGATATACGTCTGTTGGTTTGGTTAACGTGGGAAACATTAGATCTGCAAAGGCAGCATTGTATAATCAACATTGATGTCTGTGAATGCAGGCAGGAGGGTTATTGTGGCTTGAGTTTTTAGGCAAACGTCATATTGTGCGAATTTGGTGCATGTGTATGAGTGAGTTTGAGCACTCGTGAATAAGGTTGTGCCCTGCTGTGCTTGGCTTTCGAGTGGGCCTTAGAAGTTTGGAGATTACGATACTGAGTGTATGCTCTGCCATTCTTGAAGTGTACCCAGAATGCACCCTGTAAATCAAAGCAATGAAAACAGCTTCCTAACAAAATCAGTCAAACGTGACTGATAGCAAAATAATCATGTGTTGTGTTTAACATAATTCAATAATGTCAGCTTGTAATCTACACATGTTGCAAGTGACTGCATTTCATAATGTTTTAGTGGTACACATGTTGAAATGTTTGAGTGACTTAACCGTGTGTCATTTGCATTTGACTTAGACAAATAGGTTGTATGACATTGGAATATATTGACCGGGGCTGTTAATATCGTGATAAAGTATCGCAATACTTTGACATCGCTGATACTTTTGTTAGTATCGCAATGAGTATCGCGATAGTTTTATTTTGCTGGTATCGCATGTGTATCGTAATACCTATTTTTAGCCTGTCAGCGATACTCGATACCAATACCTTTTCTCATTTATGTGTATGTGGTTTCTGAAGAAATATGAGAAGTTAATCGTTGTGCTATGATAAATGTAGGGCCTATATATATATATATATAATTATTCCATCTGTTTATGTAGCCAAAAGAGGCTATATATATATATATATATATATATATAGCCTGTTCCTGTATATCTGTTTATGTAGCCAAAAGAGGCTATATATATATATATATATATATATATAGCCTCTTTTGGCTACATAAACAGATGGAATAATTTATAAATAGAGAAATGACCGAAGTAGGCCTATGTCCTTTTGCGTTCGCTGGTAGAAGTGGCTTGCCTAATTAATTTGGCTACTTCAAAGACATTGTGATTGGTCCAAGGACCAACATGCACATGACTGGAAAGTCTCTTTGTTCCTTCGTGTCAACAGTTTTAGGCGATATTCGGAAGCCAGAAGTTTTAAATCCTTTTAAAATAAGTCTAAATAACGAGTTATTTCAACAACTTTTAGTCATGAAGCCAAATTTACGAATAACTAGGCCTACCGGGTATGTCAGCAAAATTAAAAAATGCTGTTGGATGTTTAAAGCTCCATATTTATAAAATAGAAGCAAAATTTAAATTGGAGCGACATATGTGTTTAAGAATAAAGCGTGTACTTGGAAATAATCTAGATTCCTTGTGATCAGACAAATTTAGGAAGTATTCTATGATTATGCTAAGATCGAATTCAACAAGCATATTGAAAAGTATTGGTATTGGTATTGCAATACTTTCGAAAAAGTGTTGGTATTGGTATCGCAATACTTTTAATTAGGAAGTATTTGTATTGCTATTGCAATACTTTTTTCCGGCATTGTTAACAGCCCTGTTGCAGACATTGCACACACTTTCTCTTTGCAAAGTCGTAAAATTAGACGGCAGCATGTTTGAATGTTATGCTGATGTGGGAATCAACAAGAAACCTGATAACTGAAGTGGAGTAAATGCTAGACGCAGAATGCAGTCACACTATAAAGCTGATTGTGTGTCTTGTTATGTAGTGTTCAGCAGTTGCCCAACCCCATATGGCAATTGAGCTGATCTGACTCAGTTTGCTGGTGTAAGTACACCCTAAATTGATATAAATGCAATGATGATATATGTCGTTGTATGTGGGTTAAGGAGGCGATCGCTGTTTCCGTTTTCAGTTTGGAGCATTAAAACGAATAAAGAAGCCTTACATTTCATGATAACATGTTTAACCAATTCAGTTTTATTATTAATGCCGCATTTGAGTATGTGAGTGCCAACAGACTAGCGATGGTGTGAGGTGCTTTTGAATATTGACTTCATTTGAGCTATTAAGTGATTGGTTAAAGCTATTTGATATACTTGATATGATCACAGTTTTGTATTCAACGGTTGTGAGCTCGTTGCTCGATCTTCAGGGACTTTCACTGTTTCACTTGTAAAATGGATCGATGTCGTTTTGTTTTGCTTCCTCTGAATTGGAGTTTTATTACTGAGCCTATTATATTGAAAGATTTTGTTGAATTGATCGCGGACCAAGAGAATTGAATATTTAAGTCTTTAAGATTGACAAGACTTCAAAAAGCAGTTACTTTGTCACTGAGAATTGTCTGAATTTCAGGACAGTAATAAAAATGTAAAATCCTTGAATGCAGTCTTGAATGCAATGTTTGAAATGCTTTGTTTTGCATCGACTTTTTTTGCTTTTGTGTTGCTGCTGTTATCATCATATATGTACATTTATGTAGCGCATTTTTCTGTTTAGCACTTGTCGAACGTACTGCAGACATGGCTGTCTAGCAGATGGGACTCAAGTTAGGTTGTTGAAGATATCAGCAGATGGAACTTGTGCAGAGGAGCAAGAAATAATCCGAGGATATGATATGAATGGTGGGTTGGAACACATGAAAGGGATTGTTGATGAAGGCATTCACAATTATGATCTACATTGTACCTTTCGCCCCCATTGTGTGTATCTAGCAGTACTCTGCATCTTTGCTGATGGCATCCTTACTTAATGCTGAGTTACTGGGTGGGTACTGTGATACTGCATTTCACGCTTATGGACTCTGTGTTATCAAAAGACAGGTAATTATTTTATGGTCCTTGTCTGCCTGCATTCAGCTGCAGTTGTGACTGCAGAGTGGAGAGAATCATCTGCCTCCAAGAAGCATGCGACTACTGACAATTGGTGGTCCTGTGATGCAAGTACCCTCAGTGAGGTCAGATTTTAGGCAGGCAAGTCCACTAACAATGATCCAAAGCCATGTCTGTTGCCTGTTATAAATCTAAAATTATGTCTCTACTGTTACATGTAACAAATTCATATGTAGACAGCTGCATTTTTCAGTTTCCCACCTCCATGTCATCTGTTGGATGACCGTCATATTGGCTCTCCCTTTTTTGGGTACATTGTTAATACCCCAGGGTAGTGCACTTGCAGATCAAAATAGTGGAGCAATTTATCATTTGTTTGCTTTTGAGACTGCTACCAGATTATGTTAACCTAGGTTATTACTATTGTAAGTATTACATTTATCACCTTGTTGTGGAAGTAGAAGGAATGGAAAAGTCAGCTAGGGATGGTCTGTTATTATTATTGAAGTAATATTATTATTGCCATCAATATACTATTATATTATAAATCTGATTTATATTGTGATGTTATTATATTTAACATCTTGTAGCTAATGCAGAGAGCGCCTCCAAGTAGAATTCTTGAAGATGCGCTATATCAAGTTTCATTGATTAATTGATTATATTGTCCTTGTCTTAATGTCCTAAGGCAGTTCCAATAGCTGTCACCTGGAAACAAAATGGTCTATAACCCCTAAACTCTGAGACTTAAATCCAAATGTAAAAAGGTAAAAATTTTATTGCTGCTTGCATTCTTGTCATCCAACATAAATTTAACCCTCTGACGATGGGCTGCATATTATTGCCCATACACATTCCTCGTTAAAGTGTTAAATGTGACATGTGAAAATACAATGGCTTTGACTTCATCACAAATTGTTGCATTTTGGATGAGGCTGTGTTTTACACAATACTATTATTGTATCAGTTTGTAACTGAATTATAGCTGAAGGTGAAGAGGTAACAAATTGTGAGCAGACGTTTTCATAAATTTGTGAGGAGTACCCAACGCCCAAACAAATGCAGGAGTTTAAGGTGTCCCAATGTTGAATTGGCTGTGGGGTTTTTCCATGTTAGCTGGAAGATTGATTCTTCTGAAGAGTTCTTACAAGAGGTTATGTAAACAAGTCATCCAAGTCATTGACTTGACTTGTAAACAAGTCAAACAAGTCAAGTCAATATCTTACCTGTAATTGTTCTGGCCCCTTGGCAAAGCATATTGATGGATAGCTGTCGATAGTACACAAATGGGAGTTATATGCTTTGCACTTGAAGGCAGTTTCCAGAAAAGTGTGAAGGCTTTGCACACAGATTTATTGAAGGTTGCTGTGGCATTTAGAAGTGACGTTTTAAATCACAGACTTTCGTTTGACTGTGTTTAACATTTTTTAAATTAGGTCAATTCTAAGAACGTGCTTGTAACAGTTGCAGTGAACTGTACATAATGCTAAGAATTGTTGTGTATAGCTAACAACTGATACTGGAATTATTCGTGGTAGCAAGAATGTGTGTTTTCAACTGATAATTTTGACGCTTTGTTGATGTCTGGTAGACTTTGAGAAAGGTTGTTGAAGAAGTTACTTGGTATTGTCATTTAGTCTTTCTGTGCCTTGTGCAGAAAGATATGTATGCTTTACATAAAACTTTCCTATTCTAGGAACTGAACAAAAATAACTGGTGTCTCAGATAAATGGTAGTAGTTCCTAAGTTAAGTTATAGACTTCTGGAAGGAGAAATGCCAAATAACATTTGAACAATGCAGAAGATTTTGTGAAGAATCTTAGACTGGTTGTCCCAGTCAGCCATAGACAACAGCTGTTAGAGCTGGGTCATGATTCAAAATGGGCGGGGCATAAAGGTGTAAAAGCTACGAGGGCATGCTTAAGAAAAGAATACACGTGGCCTGGAATGGATGAAGAAATAGCAGCGTATGTGAGGTCTTGTCCAATATGTCAGAAGACTGCAAACGTTCATAAGAGTCATCGTGTACCATTACAAGAGACACCGATAGTGGAAGTACCATTCCAGTCTGTAGTAATAGATTTGTGCGGACCAATATCACCTGCATCTAGTAGTGGCAAGAAGTATGTGTTAATTTTGGTTGATCAAATGACGCATTGGCCAGAATTCATTGCCTTGGGAAGCATGAGAGCGGACAAGATATGGAAAGCGTTGATAGAAGTCTTCGCACGGGTTGGAATACCGAGATATATTATATCTGACAATAGGACACACTTCAAGAATCAGCTGGTTCAGGGACTGGAGAAGATGCTTGGTATTAGTCCTATTTTCTCTACGGTTAAACACCATGAAACAGCTGGGAGTGCAGAACGAATGATCAGAGTTTTGAGGGATATGCTTAAGAAAGTAACAAGCGAGGAGCCACGAACATGGGAAGCTGCATTGCCGTTTCTAGCGTTCAGTTGCAGACAGGTTCCATCAACAGTAACTGGGTTTGCACCATTCGAACTGCTTTATTCGCATGATGTAATAGGCCCATTACAAATACTCAGAGATGCGTGGACAGGAGAACTCGAAACACCAACGCCTAAAAGAAGCGTAGTTGAATATTTGACAATGACGAAAACTCACATGCAAAGATGTGCAGAAATTGCCACAGAAAATACAAAACAGGCTCGTCAATCTGCCAAATATTACTATGATAAACACTCTTCGGATCGAAGTCTAGAACCGGATGAAGAGGTTCTGTTACTAAGACATGCAACGGAGAATAAATTATTGGCACGCTGGGAAGGTCCTTTCAAAGTTCTGAGGAAACTGTCCAGTGTCAATTATGAAATTGACACAGACAAAGGAAAGAAGATCTACCACATAAATCTACTACGAAAATGGTTCAATAGGTCAGAGATATGTTTGACACCTAGCGTAAATGTCATTTTGACGGCTGATCCACCACAAGAAGAATACGAGACTTTGCCAGTAGTTGATGATAGTGGCAACATCTGTGGAATAAGTGAGCATTTGACTGAAGAGCAAAAGAGTCAATTACAAGACGTTATTAATGAATTCTCCGATCGATTTACAGGACAACTTGGACGAACAACGCTAATAAAACACAAAATAAAACTGACAAATGAGAAACCAATAGCACCCAAGATGTATCGAGTACCAGAAAGTTTAAAGAACAAAGTAAACGATCAAATAAAGACGATGTTAGATGATGGCCTAATTGAAGAATCGACATCGGCATATGCGAGTCCAATAGTGTGCGTCGCCAAGAAAGACAAGTCGATCAGGATATGTGCAGATCTGAGAACGATTAACAGTATAACCGTGCCAGATGAATATCCAGCAAGCGACATGAGAAACATACTGGAGAGGGCAGCAGGGTCCATGTATGTGACAGGCATTGACCTCCAACAGGCCTTTTATCAGGTAGAATTAGACGAAGACAGCCGACCGTACACTGCATTCAGAACACCATTCTGACTGTTTCAGTATACTGTGTTACCGAATGGGGCTCGGAACGCAAGCAAATCGTTCCAACGACTAGCAGATCAGGTTTTGAAAGGAGCTGAAGAATATTCTGCAGCTCATGTCGATGACATAATAGTGTTTTCCAAGACATGGGAAGCACATGTTCAACATTTGAAGGACATTCTAACAAGACTTAGGAAAGCGAATCTAACTGCTAAGCTTCAGAAATGTCAATTTGGACAGAGATCGATTAAGGTACTGGGACACGTTCTGGAAAATGGACTGATTAAACCAGACCCAGAAAAGATAGTTGCTATCCAGGACTATCCTGTCCCTAGGACCAAACGGCAGGTTCGGGCTATTCTTGGTTTGGCAAATTTTTACAGACGCAATCTACCGAGTTTTGCAGAAATTGTATTACCACTAACTGAGTTAACAAGAAAAGATAGGCCAGATCGTGTAAAATGGACCGAACGAGAGGAGCAGGCTTTCAACGAACTAAAGCAGGGTCTCACATCGGAACGATTCATTATTCCTCCTGACATAACGAAGCCGTTTATTCTGAGATGTGATGCCTCTGGTACAGGATTAGGAGCAGCGCTTCTGCAGAAGGACAAACAAGGAACTGAAAGACCTGTGAGCTATGCCAGCAGAAAACTTCTACTAAGAGAAAGTAAAATGAGCACTGTAGAGAGAGAGACTTTATGTGTAGTTTGGGCATTGAATCACTTCCAACAGTACACATATGGGGCTAAGGTAGACATCTACACAGATCACAATTGTCTGAGATGGCTTCAGACAATGGCCAACACTAATCCCCGATTAACTCGGTGGGCCCTAGCCATTCAAAGATAAGATGTAAACATAAACTATGTGCCTGGGAAACAAAATGGTTTAGCAGATGGTTTATCTTGGGCTCACATGGAAGCCTAAGTTTAAAATCATTGAATGCTAAATGACGGCATACACCAAGTAATGCAGAGTATTGAACTTTACTAAAGTCGAGCGTAGTTTACTGGAATGTATGTTTTTGATATTATCCGAGTTTGTTATGTTTAATGTGTTAGGATTATCGAGGACGATGACATCGCAAGCCTGGTGACAGAGAGATCACCTGTGCTCTTGTAACATTTCACAGTCCATCGAGCCTCGGCCATACACTTCATTCCATCTGAATGCACGACCTGGAGCCAGAAGCATTCGAAGGTGGATGATGTAATGATGGAAGAGGGAACTGCGTTATGAAAAAACGGCGATGTCAAGTTTATAACTTTAATGAACAATATAATATAATGTCAAATGCTGTATAAACTAAAATTGCAAACACTATAGCTATAGATATGAACAGTATATATAAAGACAGACATTATAGGCCTATCAACAGTAGTAAATATATATATATATATGTATAGACAGAGACTGACAGACAGTAGGCACAGCCAAGTGAATCAGAGTGGGCGAGTGGGCTGAGACAGTTGGAGAGACGGGGATTATGACCAAATATGGCTGAGGCAAGAGCGAATGCCGGGCTAGGATAGGTTAAAAAGACCGGGTCCGGAGGAAGGGCGATGGGCTGAGCGCCTGACAGATTTGATGTAAGATGACCAAATAAGGATACAATCGGGAGAAATAACCAAATAAGGATAGACATGAGGTAGAAGGACCATAATGGGAGGATGCAAGAAAGGGTATAAAAGATGGGAGAAATTGAGAGTCGGGATTCACTCTCAGAAGGCGTCAGGTGCACGACAGAGGACATCATAAACTGCAAGAGGAATCCGCTCTTGAGGAAGCGACTGGAAACGACAGATGACCAAGACGATAGAGATAGGTCTGGTTAAGGTCGACAGTCTGAGAGTGATGAGGAACGTTAGTGAAGTAGCAAGCTAAGTTCTACGTTAATATATTTTGAAGTTAACCTAACTAATAAGAATAATAATCAGAAAGAGACTCTGGTGTCATTTTGTTGAACTATAACGTAAACGCAAACCGAAGAGACTGGAGACACACGGCTACAATCCATCACCGCTACCACCAAGAATTGATGTCCAGATTGTTGTTTGAGAAAGGGCAAAAACAATCATTTCCCTCCATTACACCTTCCTTGGGAAAAACAGCCAAAGAATAACCAAGATTTGGTTATGGGCAAAGATATAATGAGATGGCCATCCATTCAGTATTGGCAATAGAAATCAGTGACATACTAAATATTAAGCTGATTATCAGTTCAATACCAACTGTCAATGAGTCCTGCCACAAAATATGAATGCTTGGTTGCAAAAGTCAAAAGATATGCATGATTTCACACTTGTTCAGTTGAATCCAAATAGCGATTATCAGTTGGAGATTGTTGTAACTTGCTGCCGTTTGTCAGTTTGTTTCTCATTAAATGAATATATATATATATACTTAAGTATATTTTATATATATACTTAAGATATATATACTTAAGATGTGTATACTTAGGTCTTAGCATTGCACAGCAAGGGGATCCGTTTCAGTCAACGGCCTCGTATATAATTTTATAACGATTCCAATGGCTGAAACATTGACACAGTCGCACAGTAACTTAGTAAGCTAGAAAAATCTCTGGGCCAATGTGCGCCAAAAGGGTAGAACGACCACTCCCGAGATCGATTCACAGACACGGGTATGAAGTTGAGTAGTCAGTCCCTCACTGGTGGAAGATGACGCACGTCTGGACATTAATTTTGTCGAGGTTTAAGGGGGATGTAGAAGAGGCATTCGTCATGTGTTGGTCGTTGATTGAATAACCACCCGTGATTAAAACCATTAAGCTTCGTTGGTTAAAAACCTCCCACAGGAAACCTCCCGCAATGATCGTAATCGTAGTGATGATTATCTCATAATGAGAATTTCATGTATAATCTGCTGAACTTGTTCATAAAGATAAAAATGCATTATTTTTCTTTGTACTCAAGGACCTATCATGCATAGATTCTTCGCCTCTAATAACAATCTTAATATGCATAATATATCTTGGTCCTCGCTTGATATTAAACAAGCGATCAAGGTCCTAGCCCAGCGATCTGTAATATTATAAATAGCGTTGTGTACGATTACTAGCCCAGCGGCTCGCTTCTCAGACTGAACGGAGACCAGCTATTGTTTTTGATTAAAATGTTTTACGATCTTTCGGAAATATTTACATTCGTAATTTCGTTATGCGATAGTTAATACACGTATGCTCATTAATTCAAGACTTGCAAGATACGGGTAGATCGACATTCTACATTTGTAGACCGGTGAATACTTCTTGTTTGTCACGGTCGTGGAGGGGTACATTATTATTATTTTTCTATAATTCAAGCAAATCATTTTAGTCACTGTTGTTTTTCAATTTTAATTAAAGCCGTCATGTAATGAAACCTAGGTGGCATTATGTAGAACATGTTAAATATATGTATGACCCGCAGAGTTTCGGGTCATCCTTCCATCACTGCAGATCGCCCAGCATCATCATCTGCCTCTCGCTCCTCTATTTATCATCGCTCGGACATTTCATACATACCACTCATCTGATCCACCACCTTTCAATTCTCGACTTTGTGAATGACACCCGCCTTAACAGCTACTCTGACTCCCTGGCAACGGGACGCTTACCTTCTTCGGATAACCAGCTGGACAACCCGTCTGACTAGACACGGCGTTTGTGAATGAGATGGTGCACTGCGCTTAGCTTTCAAGTGGTGCTTTGGAAGTTTGGAGATTGCGATTACAAGCAGATCAGAACCAGAATAAGTCATGAAAATTCGACACTATCGAGAAAGCATTCTAAAAGGACAGAACAAGAATTAGAGAAAGCAAGTAAAAATGGCATGTTAAGAAAGTCTTTACCTAACATGTTACCATAAATACTGAACATTGTATGGCCGAATGATAAAATAAGAATATCAGCACAAGGCAGGACATCTTAGGTTATGGTGGTCTTCAAGTGCTTCATTGATAGGGTGAAGAGTTCTGCATGTGGTAAATAAAGGTGAAAACTTAAACAGCTGAGAGAAAGGGTTATAGGCAAGAATTAAAGAATGCTTTAGGGCATGTTCACTTAGGCAAATAGCTTTGAGTGAGCAATTAATCAAAGGAGTGATATGAGGCCATACAATTGTATAAAAGAATGTTGGCATCATGAAGTGTTTGTCATGCTTTGGGTTGGAAACAGAAGAATCTTAGATATGTGAAAAGAGAGAGAGAGAGAGAACATGCAGGTGCAAGGAAAGTGGTCAGAAGGGCGTAGTGTTTAAGGATGCTGGGGTTGAGTTTCAGTTTCTGACTCAGTAATATGATCAGTGCAGGTTGGAGTCTTCCCTAAGATTCTTTTGCAATCCTATTTCTTTATTGACATGAGCATAATGATACCCTTCTAAGTAGAAATCAGTTACCACAATGAGTACTAGCTTAGTTTCATCCAGTGATGGTAGGCCTACTAGACGTTGTCAGTAACTATAGGTGCAATGTAAAATAAGAATATAATATGACATTGTTAGATTTCTTACACCTGTGCAGTATTTGACTCCACTTGGACTTGCATATTGTGGCTGACATTTGTATGTTTTGTCCCGTTAGGTGGCGGTGGTCTTCGAGCGCTTGAACAATGCTGGACGTGAGCTTCTTGCTAGATGACGTTGTGATATACGCGAGCAGCAGTCCATTTACGTTCCTCTTCTACGTTCTGCTTATACTTTCTCCATTCTTTGCCACTTCTTCCTACCTGTCTTGGCAGCTTTCCAATGAGATTGACCTCAGACACCAGAACTGGAAAACACGTCTGGAAGAGCTCAGCCAGCACAAGGCAAGACATTTTTTGCAAATCTCATGCGCACGCATTTATTAACTATCTAAAGAACGTGGTCAATACATTATGAAAATTTCTCAGCCTTACCTACTGTGTCCAGTGTTTGAATTGTATGAGGTTGCATTGTGTGTGTAGGATATCTGTATATCCTACACACAATATATATATGTGCTCCATTGAAAAGATCATGTAGCCTCAGACAGATTTTCGTAGTAGTTAAAAGAGGTATGCAACAACATGACCTTCTTGTTGAAATGATGAACATGAAGATAGACATGTTATTTCTTATCATGCTCAATGCCTTAATGATATGGAAGATGCACACTTTGTATCAGAATTTTTGTTTGAAAGAAGCTTGTTAGATGAAGTGAAGTAAAGCTTCCATATCTTGCATTAAATGTAGGGGAGGTACTTGTTTCTTTAATTCCAGCTTATACCATTACCAAATAAATCATACTGCTTGGAAAGAGAGGCACATCCTATGTAAACAACTTGCCATAGGTCTTTACATGAAGTTGAATCGACAACTACACATGATCCATCATGGCGAAGTGCATTACCAAAACATCACAATTATCAAACAGGCAGCATCACACATTCTTGATTTTTGGCCCTTTGCTAGGAATGAACCTCCATTGGAGATATGCCTATTATCTAAAAACTTAATATGTTTACAAGTTGCTCAAATCTAATCTCTATTGCCATGGTTGGGTTGGGAGCGTTTCAGACTAGGTTTTTTGAATTGGCATCCTACAATTTCTTGATATGAGTGAATGAATATTGGCCTTCCAGTGTATTGTCCTGTTAAACTGCATTTGAGGGCTTCTGAATAGATATCATGAATGGTGCTTGTGAACATTTTGCAAGTAAACATTCAGCCAATCCTCACAGATTGTTTCTTGAAGGTTTGAACCAACTGAAGATTTAGCCCAGTGGGTTTGAACATTACGTTATTGTATTTTATCCAAAAGATCCTTCAAATAGCATTGATCTTAGGTTTGTGTAGTATATGGCGGATTAGTTACCTGAATTTGCCAACTATGTTTTAGGTGGAGCGCAATCATACTGCAGAAAAGGCGTAGAAAACGTGTTCTTCCAAAGATGTGATTGAGTAGTGCAGCCAAAGAAATGAATATTTATCGTAGGGTTTGTACGAGTCCAAATCTGACCAAAGGCCAGAGAAGCATTCACAGTTACATGTTGGTCAAGTGAAGAATTGTTTTCTGTTTTAACCTATTGTCATAATTATACCTGCCAGTTGAATGTTAAGTATTTTGTAATTATCCCTTGTTCTGTATTTATGTGTACATGTTGTCTTCATTATGTATTTCATTTATAGAGATTTAAAATTTATATAAATTCTAATGCCAGAAGGAATTAAAAACTTAGTTTTTACTGTATTGTTGACATACAATAAACATGTGAAATGGACCAAGCTTGTTCTTGTGGGTTTTGCCATAACAGAAACTGTGACTCAACCTTATCATTTCTGCAGTTCTTTCTATTCAAATAAATCATTAGAATCGCATGCAAACGCTGGTTACTCTAATTTCAACTTTATACGTCTACTTTCAACAAAGCAGATACAATGAAGCAGTCATTCTGTAATGAGAACACAGCAACAAATCATTAACGTCTACTTCAGCATCAACCTTTAAGCAATGCAATTCATTTTAACTTTTCAGCACAAGTAGTGCATGATGGTTTATTTAATAAAATTCAGCATTAATTGTGATTCACACGCAAAGAAAATGCCACCCAGACTGTCCAGCCATGATTGTCGTCTTTATAAACACATAATTATGGAGCTTGAATCACAAAAATGATGGCAAGAACTGAAGACATGGAACAGTTACAAATTGCATAAAACACAAATGGTTTCATATAATCAGCAATTTCAGAATGTGCCTGGTATAAAGCTACTGGGTTTGGAATAGCCTATTCGCTGAATAAGGCTTACATCCGAAGTAACTATTCTTCGAATAGGCCGTGACCATCGTTACTATGCATGAGTGAGGAATAGACCGCGGAGTAGTTGCAAGTTACATAGGACCTGCGAGACTTCATGAGACTATGCTTTACGCATGCGCAAAGAAATTTATAGTGCTTAATTCGAATTGCAACGGCTAAGATACAAAGTCTAAATCACATTTTGTGGAAATCAATAAAATTAATTAATTGTGCGTGCATGATAAAATGCAAAGAGCTCATTATCTTAATGTTAGAGCAAACAAGATGACATTTTGTTTAAATTTTGTTAAATTAATTTTTACTGCACGGCCGAGGGCAACAAACCCATACTCTGCACATCATATGCCACATCGTCAGCCACTTCATCCCAAATTAAGCTTAATAGCAATTTCCCATTGCGAAAATGGAAGGCATAATAAAATGTGTTATCTTCCATGGATCTAGAGGATTGCAATGATATAGAAATGCTCTTTAGCGTCATTAACTTCGTTGAATCATAACAATGGTTGCCATTTTGATTATAGCCCTATTCCGGAATAGCAGACTTCAGTGTTGGGCACGAGACCAAAACCTCGAGACCAAGACCCGAGGGACCAAGACTGATGCTCTTTTTTATAAACAATTAAATTTATGAAGACGCTAAAACGGAATACCACGCTTAAAACATTAATTTTATTGCTGAAGAATACTAATCTTAATAATGATCCAGAAACAGAAACAGTTTTACCGGCCAGTCTGAACTTTTGCGGGTTCGGCCCTTGGCTTCGGACTGAGAATATCACTCTATAAACTACTTGCAGTCTACGATAAGTAAATACTTTAAGACAAGTAGATGAACGTTCCGTTTGAATGATGTAGACCTACTTGTACTGGGAATTGTAGGTTAATGGTGGCTATGCATGGCCGACCACATAATTATTAGATTGTTCAAAAACCTTGAAATTTGTGAAAGCAAATTTTGAAATGTCTGGTTCCGTTGCAAATGCATTTTATGCCCACAGTAACATGTATACTATATATAAATGGCCAACACGTCATAAATCGATAACAATCGCTAGGGCCTAAATACTGATGTCTCTAATCGAAAATAACTGACAATTATCAAAGAAATTGCTCTGATATACGACAAATGACCAAGAATGCTAACCTAAGACGGAGACCAATCCCAAGACCGTTCCTTTAAGACCAAGACCGATGCATTCAAGACCAAGACCGATGGTCTGAGACCAAGACCGATGCATTCGAGACCAAGACCAAGACTGAAGTTTTCCGGTCTCGAGACCAAGACCGCGGTCTCGAGACCACTCCTTGGCAGACTTACACCTAGGGTATACCCCAGGAGTAAATTTATGTCCAGCATAACGCATAATTCCCGCCTCATGCATATATAACAATTTTACTTGCTACTCCGGTGTAGGCCAGTTTTATGTCAGAGATAAGAGTTACACCCTGGCTATTCCAATGCCATGCATATGGGCCCAGGTACCTAGGCCTTGCAAAATAGTGTATCATTTTGATGCATACAAGTGGTGGTACTTCAGTGATCTTAGTGCCCAAGTTAAATTTGGAAGTGATTCATTTATAAATATATAATATAAACATGAGCGTATGCCTGTCGACATGTTTAGCGCCCTTACGAGATTCATAAAAGGCAGTGCAAGCAGCCAGGTACATTTAGGAACACAAGAAATTACAAGTTGCTGTATACAACTAAACATATAAGAGCTAAAACATGGAGCCTCAAGCTGTGGAATACCACACCGCCTGCAGTAAGTTTTAAATGTAATACTAAGTTTGGTAAAGCGTAAACATGCACAAATACAGTTCAACAGTGCTGCCCATTAATTGTCATTTCTACATGTGAAATTTATATAGCAGTAACAGAATTAGACAAAAGCCACTCGTAAAACCAGTCTACGTAGATTACTTGTGCAAAAATGCAAGACATTCATAGTTCTTAAAAAATCAAGATTAAAAAATTGAGAAAAGAGGTGGTTCACACAAGTTTTCAAAATAGCAAGCACTCTGTTAGGGACCGAGTTTGGTTCACCAAACATTTAGCAATAGCATTCAATGCAATAGCATCCATCCAGCCACCATTTACAAGACAGGAATGACCATTTCCAAGGCTAGGCATTGCAGAAGTCAGTAGGGGCATTACAGTGCCACTCATGTCTTTTTTTGGACAGCACTGTTTAATCTACAGTGAAAAGTTGTGCCAAAACTGGTTTCATCTATCATATCTGCATATTTAATTCCATTGCAGAATGTTCTGTATCACAAAAACTTTGTGGTTGGCCTGAGGTAAACTACTACATTGGAAGAAGTTGCATTTGTTCCCCAGTGTGTTTGGTTACCATGAGCTGGCAAGTAACTTCTCAACCTTTTTTGCAGCTATTTCTGATAAAAGGCTTCAGTTGGCTAGTTAATTAGCTTTAGCGGGAAACTTTTATTTTTCAGCTATATTCAACGATTTCTCCTGCATATCTTTCTGACTGTTCTGCTCAGTTGATTATGTTATTTAGTTCCCAAGGCAGCTTTTTCATATTGCTTGGCCACTATTATAACCTGCCTCTTTGTTTTAGCTTTTGGAATTCATCTGATACCTTCTGTGCATTAGATACCGGTATAATGAAGTTAAAAATTAAATTATAATGCAACTAAAAACATTGAATCACTTAAAAAACTAAGATAATTTGACCACTTCACAAAATGAGGCTATCTAATATTTATCCTTTTCCATTAGCCAATGTGAAACAGAAAACCACAAGCCTTAGATAATACGTTACGTTACGCAGCAAATAAAAAAGATCGAAAAACACAATCTTGAAAAGTCCAGATCTACAGACCTCATGGTCACAGACTCAATAAACAAGCAACTTCACTTACAAACCATGCACATGGGACAATATGATTAAGGCACACTGGTTATCGAAAGTGCATTTCCATCTTCCAGTTATATCAAATAACAGTTGTTGGTCTGGCTGCAAAAGAAACAGAACTAGTTTTGATTGTTAGCTAAACCCAGAAACTGATGAGACTTGATATATCAAAGTTAATGTCTATGGTGAAGGGAATTTGAGCTACCTACTGAAGATAATATCTGATACACTGGGGATTACAACTGAATGATGCTTATTTCCCATTGGGTCCATCCATACATGAGGCAAACTACAAAGGTGTTAATATCCTGCTTATTTCAAACCATGGAATATGAAACTGTTGACAATGGTCCCTTGAACTTATGATATATTCAGTGAACTTTGCAGTAAACCTGGGAATAACCTGGTAAAAACCACTATGATATGACATGAGAAGCTTGTTTATGGTTTGCAAGGACAAGCTACACATAGTTTAACAAAGTTGGTAGCACAAACTAAGACATTGTCTTCATGCTTGGAATTCCACGAGTGCCCTTGACGCATTCCTGCAGAAAGACAGTCTTCCCATGGATGCAGCTAGTTAGGTTTTAACCAGAAATCTGAGCCATAGGCTTCAGATCAGGAGACACCTAAAATAGCAATCAACATAATGCTACAGTCCGTCAAACAAACGCATTCAAACCGAGACATTTACAGCGTTAATACACTGCACCATGACTGTTGCAGATCAGACTACATGAGAATCTTGCTTATGGTTTGCAAGGACAAGCTACACATAGTTTAACAAAGTTGGTAGCACAAACTAAGACATTGTCTTCATGCAATAGAAAGTTTCACTAGCATTTGACCATATTAAATGGTCAAATGCCAATGAAACTTTCTATTCATTCAGCAACTTTACCATCTCAAAATGTTAGGGATGGTAAGCTGCAAATGCCTTTGACTTTTCCCTCTAAGGTTCAAATCCTTGTTGTGTCATCTAACATTAACTGGAAATATCTTTCAAGCCAAGTGAATCATAAGGGAGCGACTATTGCTCTATTTAATGTTTGTGCCATACTGTAAAACTTCTTATAAATGCTCACATGTGAATAAAAACATATTTGCAAAATTTCGTTTGTAGGATAACATATTACACACCTATTACATGTGTTACGACTGTTAGTGTTACATATTATACATTTTCAAGTGTCACACAAAGAACAGCATATTACTTTCACCAGCAATGTACTATCCAACTGCCCAACTGCTCTTCATCATATTTCTCTTAGTTTCTCACATCATCTCTGAAATTCTGCAACCTAGTCCACAGACTTTGACCTGTGCCAAAACTGATCAAATGACCTAGTTCTTGTAGACTTATTGGATATAATGCTCATGAACAAGCTAGTTTCAACCATTGTGTGGTGCCGAGAAATATGATAAACACTTGTTTGTTAACTGTACAGATAGAAGACATGTTTGAGCAATTGCAAAAGTGCAAAATGACAAGCATCAACAACTGACAGCTCTCCTGTATAGCTACATAACTCAAAAACAAACCCCAATATCAGGTATGATGCTGAAATTCAACCTCCATACACAAAGGATGAATCACCGTATAATCCATAGCTATGTGCAGAATAATGCTTACCTGAAAATCACATTTTGTTGTTTCAACAATATCTTGCACAGTAACTCCATCAGCAATTTCTGTCAGAGTCAGTCCTTTCTCAGGATCAACATCGAAAACGGCCTATAAATAACCAAAGACCTGTATAGACCAATAGCAATATGTAACAAAAAAGCTTCTGTATTTGTAAACTGAATTCAAAACTCACAATAATCATGGTCATCAACAAACGAACACATGATTTTAAACTTTTAACACGCTATAAGACATATATTTATATCACCACAATATTCATCTCAACATTTAAACAGGGAAACATTACTTTCTAGAAAAGTCAGCCAATTAAAAAGAGACTTTATTTATTTTCTACCAACATCCTTGTCAGCATAAAATAAGGAGTTACATGAAAGTTTGAAAAAAATATCTTTTGACTAAGAGTTGTAACAGTCATCCAGCAACTGATCAGGAAGTCAAGCCTTTATGTTTGTAGCACAAACAGTTTATAATTAGGGCATAACTGAGTAGACAATTTCCACAGAGAATCCGAGTATTTGGATGAACTACTTGCCGGATCCGGGTACGAACCGAACAGTGGCAGCAAATCTGGCCATCCGTAGACAAAGTGAAATTAAGCTGCTATGTGCACAGCTACAGAGAACTATCTGCAGTCAATGCAGAGTCTATAGCAATATCCTTCATATAGCTTATCATCGCACTCTAGAGTCTAGACTATAACAATATATTTATCATTTAATAACTTTATTTGTGAAAAAAATTTAAACCCTTGTCATAAAATTTGAAATATGAATTTATCAACGTCTTTTACTCTAATGTTAACTGGAGGTGGGTGGAGCCAATTCAAGCGGGATAATTACTGATTTGGTTGCCACCTGGGGAATGCAACAAAAAGAAATTAAATTAAAGAAATTAACATCATCATTTTCAAGTAAATTCAATAAAATATCAAGTTCTTGTTTACTTAATCAATAACTTATAAGTAAGTCCGTTTGTCCTAACTTTATTTGATGATAAAATATTATTTTATCCAAAAAAATTATTTGATAAATAAAAGTTATGTTTAGCTATTTGCAGGTGTAATATTTGCCGAGGCGATTTCCGGTTATGCCCTATTTATAATGTACTTGCTACATAACTTTAAACATTCATGCTGACAGTGTAAAGCATCTTAGACATGCCATGATGCTGACGATGCAATAGCAGTTGTTACAATTACAATTACAAGTAATGAACTTACTTTTTCGGTGATTATCATATCAACACATTGTTTTCCTGTTAGTGGTAGAGTGCATTTATTAAGAATTTTCGGTTTCCCTCCCTGAAATCAGAGATAAAATGACACACTGTCAATACTTACTGAAGAAATACAACCAACAGAAACATAAAGTTATATATAGATCTCCACAATCAATTAAAGTGATCAATAGAAAAGAACTTCATCAAAATGCATGACTCACAAGCTCAGCAAAATTTAAATTGAAAACTTCTGCTGTCGACATTTAACATTTTTCTAACCGGTACTTTATCTTGGAAATACTTTACACAATGTATTTACATTACTATTTACAGGAAATCTTAACACTCCCTTTATTTCTCCAAACCCTCTCCAAATGAACTCTGTACAGCACGCTTTCGTTCAGCTCTCTATGTCCAACTTACAAACTTCCTTTACAAGACTTCCCACTTTACACCACTGAACCACCTACTCTCTGTCTGTCTCTCTGCCTCTGTCTCTCTGCCTCTCTTTTGCTCTGAACTCAATCCTCCAAATCCATTTTTCTTCTCGGCATAAACTTCTTAGCATAAACTTTGTCTATCTCCCTATGCATGCTTCATTACTACAGCTAATCACAGCAATTCGTTAAGTAATAGAATCAAAAATAAGCTTTATCTCAATCACAAAAATGCCTCTTTACCTTAGCCGTGTGCTCCATGGTAATGACAACTTTGGTCCCATGGCTAGCAACCAGATCCATGGCACCTCCCATTCCTTTGACAAGAACACCCTTACAAATACCATATCAAGCATATTTATTAGGTTGTAGTGAATTTAAAGACTTATCAAAACTATTGCTGACTTCACTAATTAATTCATATAGTGTTTAGTATATGCTAGTCAATTTAGAGTGGCATTTAGTCAACTGAAACTTTTGCTTACATTTAACATTTTCTGGTAGACCTATTTTGTACAGTATTCCTATTCAGCCAAAGTTGTATTCATATTTGGCTGAATATTCTGTGCAGCCCTACACTAAATATTGGAATATAATGATGGAAACAGCAATTCAAATATCAAAGTTCTTAAATGTTCCCTAAATAAAGCACGTGCAGAATAAAGCAGTTCTTACCGGTATCATCCAATTTGCCAGATCTCCATATTGGGATACTTGCATAGCTCCCAGTATCGACAACTCCACATGTCCACTAGAAAGAATTGTAACAAGTTCCTAATTTTTCTAAACTCGACAACAAACAGACTGTAACTACAAGAATTCTACTGTGTTAATTACTGCAAAAGAAACATTATTTATCGTGATCATAATACATCAATGTTTAAAGCCAAATCTATATATCACCCAAAGCATTTAAAGCAAGTAATGCTGAATTTACATCAAAGAGGTCAAAGTTCAACAGTTACCCGCGAATCATTGCAAATGACTCGTCACTGGCAAAGAACGCAGCACCAGGCACAACTGTAACCGTCTCTTTTCCCGCATTGATTAGATCAGGGTCGACATTCTCCTTGGTTGGGTAACCTCCCTAAAGTTAAAACAGATGACATAAAAAAGCCAATCAAGTGAATTTGGCATTGATCCATCTAACAGTCATACAATACAATACAACTGTTACTTGATATCTCCCTTCTTACAGAAGTGCACACACGGCTCAACGGTGCAACTGCAGCTGTAATGCAGAGCAATTGTGTGTGAAGGACTTGCTCAAGGTCCCTACACAGTGACGCCCTGGACAAGGGTCAAACCCACTCACTCAGCGCACACCGAGCGTTACGGGCCGACCGCTCTACCCGCTCGGCCATCATGCTACACTGGATTCATACATATGAAGACCTTCTATAACCTGCTTTATTATAACATAATTAATCCAATGTAACATCATCAGAATCATTACCTCAATACAATTGTAATCACAAAATGCTCGCTGCGCTACTAACTTAACTGTCATGGTCACTAACTTAACTGTTTTGACTACTAACTTAACTGTCATGGCTACTAACTTAATTGTCATGGCTACTAAATACAGCATTTTATGGAAATTCTCTTCATTATCCATCAGTTTAGGTTGAAATCTCAGAGATTTATGTATTGAAATTGTACCATAACAATTGCATAGCACCTTTAAAACATTCTTAAAAGTAAAGCTCATATGTCAAATCTATCTAACTGGCCTATACAAGTGTAACTATCTTGCCAGACAACAACAACTGTTGATCTGATTCAATTGAAATACAAAAGATCATTACAACAAGAGTTGAGGTAACCGTTAATGAAAGGTCATGCCGTGTGACCCATATCTCACACAACAAACTATGATTTCAGTCAGAGCAGCTACACAAAGTATAGTGCACGCTTAAGACGAGGCCCAAGACAGAGTTCTGCAGGATGCCACGTGGAGACCTGACATCCAAGCCAAGGGGTCAGAGCCACCATCACAATCTACCCATCAAAAGAGAAGAGTGGATCCAATTGAAAGGCAAACCACTGATGAACCTCAAGACATTTTGGTACAAAACCGTGAACTCTGTAAGCGACTAGACCAGTCGAAACAAAGGTCCTGAGACTTCAATATTCTGATCGTGACCTCTGCAAATGCACGTTCTGGATCCTCCAAATGGGCTTTGAGGTGCTGTATGTCGCCAGTGTTAAAGATTGTTACACAGAATGGGGAGGGGTAAGGTAACAGCGATCGTAATTACTAAGCCACATGTTATAGAAATAGAATTAGAATCCAAATTCAATTATTTTGCACTCATATTTTCGTCATTGAAGTTTTCATTCCTCTGCCACAGTGAAAATAATTCAAAAGATCAGACATGATGTGTGTTGACATGAAACTCATTAGGTGCAGGTCTCTGTGAACAAGACATCAAGATGATGGCTGAGGTATCATAGCCAAAACCTATGTTTCCAATAATGTGGCCTGAGAAGAACAGGGTTCCTGGGACTTTGGAAACCAGATAATACGATGAAAACAAAGCGTTCTCATTACATGTTTCACTGCCAGGTCATCACCACTGAGCAACTTCAGCAGCTCTGAAAGTGTACACCTACAGGTCTGTCTGTGCAGTCCAAGGGCGTCTTCATCTAATGCGCATATGAAACCAAAACTTCAAAGTTCAAAATTTGATTAAAATATCAGCCAATAAAACACTTTAACACTTCAGTCTTTATGACATTGTGTCCAAGAACTGCACAAGAAAATGTCAAATCGTCTGTTGATGCAACCCAGGAAAGGATAAAGTCTACAGAAGACAGCCATACATCATCATGATGTAGGCACACCATGTGGTCCCACCAATATCCGACCATTGCAATCTACTGCAACTGTTTAAATTCATGTTAAAACATTTTTTTGACATTGCATGTCAAACAATTCTAAAACCAACCAAGCATGCAGTACAAACAGGTTTTTAGAAAGATTGCATTCCAGGATAGAATACTTAAAATACCCACCAATCCAAGGATACCATTTTCACTCTGTAAATGAACCTGCATACCAGCAGGTATGTAGTTGCTAGCCAACATTGGCATGCCGATTCCAAGGTTAGCTGTGAACAGGTTAAGGTCACAGAAAAACGCATTGCTAGTAAACAACACAGTGTATAGATATGTCAACAAGTTGTGAAGAAATGCTTGGAACTGTTGAAGAAACTGCTCAGATTCACCAAACATTGCAATATCAAGATACAGGTTTGGTGTCAACAGTTGCGGGAAGTCAAACAGGTAATTAACAAAACAAGATATAAATGAAAAAACTCAAAGCCATTACAAGACCTTGAAAAAAATGAAACAATAAGAAAAAACCAATGTCTAGAATTTGATGAACATTTTGAACAACAACACAAATTAACCCTTTAATGATGGGCGGGTACAAAAAATAGATGGGACAAGCTATGCAGCTCACTATTAAAGGATTAACATGCCAGGACAGGAAGTACAAGGGATTGACAAGGCAATGAACAGAATTGAAAGGATACCATACATGCCATCACAAAACTCCAAAGCTGCTCTTCTGATAATGCGATTTCTCATCTGCTCAGCAGGTGATACTTTTCCATCCTTCACTTCCTTCGTGCGCTGCAGAGTCAGTCTCTACAAACAATGACGTCTCATTTGGAAATCTAATCCTTCCAATGATGCAACTACACTGAGCTACTAGCCTTGTAATGTATCCAGTGTAACATGGTCCTCATGTAAGAATATTAGAATTAAAAGTCCACATATAAGAATCCTACATTAGTCTTTCACACACTGGTGACATAAATGCCATCAATGATGTAAGCTTTATCATTGCACGTGTACCATACAATAAACCAATATAAAAGAAAAACAATTAATTATTTTCCAATGTAATAACAATGTTCAACAAGGGTTTTGATTTATTAATTGTGAACTGATCGAGAACACTGAAGAGAAGTTTCAAAGCCAGAAAATCAGAGGTAACAGTTGACACAAGTCAGTGATTTAATTAATCAGAGCATTGTCAATCTCTACTGTAGTTAAAGGATCATGAAGAATTGCTCACTTCAATCCTCTTTTCATACTTCTCGCCTTTGACCACTCGCTGGACATAGATGCTTGGAAGGTGAACATCCTCCGGTGGAATCGTTCCAGTCTTCACGATTTCCTCCACCTCAACCACACAGATTTTTCCAGCCTTGGCAACTGGCACATTAAAGTTCCTGGCCGATTTACTACACAGTACAACAGAGAGTTCTCGCTTGTCAAAGCAATTCATTTCAGTCTCACAGATCTTCTTTATTCATTCATTTCGAGAATTTATGTAGCACCCTTCAAGAAACCAACTCAGAAGCACTCAAGACCAGTGAGGTCTCCTGCCAGCCGTAAGTCTCAGCTCAGCAGCGAAGTTTCACTAAGGTCAGTTCAGGTCAGTTTCGGAATAGGTCACCTGGCAATCTATGATGCAAGTCCTTTCGCCTTCTCCACCACAAAGCACTCCATCTATGGTCTCGAGGAGTAAGAAGCATTTCTGTGGCATTTCTCTTGAATTCGCAGTTCCGCACTATACAAGTTTACGAAATTCTGCCAAAGGTAATGGGTAAAAACTTCAATGGCAAGGAAGCAAAGGAACAATGCTGAGTGGTACAGCAAATCAGTAAACATAGGCTTTAGCAGCTTAGCCTAACATGATTAAATATTTGCACATCTAAGAATGTTGGCAATTCAATACCAGTACGACCACAAGTAGCTTTTGTGTGCATTTCACCATAAAAGCCTCCTAGTCTTTGGAGTTCATACCAATGCAGAGTCAAAAGAAATCATTTACCGAAAAGTGACGTTGCCAGCTCTGTCAGCCTTCCAGCCTTTGACAAGCGAGAACTCTCCTGTCAGAGCAGTTTCCATGATGTAATGACGTCCATTGAAAATTCGCTCCTGCAGATATCAAATTTAACATGGATCACACAAACTCATATTTAAAAAAAAACACATAACATATTGAGAAGCAACATAAGGCAATACAGCATTTGACCATTTAACGACAAGCTCTAGACTGGTTTCGTTACATTTTAGTACACAATCATTGACAAAGGGTTAAATTGCACAGAACCACTTTTGAGAGGTTCATAAATGTGTGCACTACATAAATGTCTATAAAAGATGTCTAGTATGTCTACTCAACCCAGATAGAGTACAGAAGGACAGCTTCACACTGAAAACCAAGCAAAACCAGATGCATCCAAAAGTCTGAATGCATCAAAACCAGCCAAATCCTGCCAAATACCCTAAAAAAATAGAAATCAGCAAAACACAAAGTATGCCAACCTCTCTTGGCTCACTGGCAATATCTATCTTGCCATTTTTATTGTACTTGATAGGTGCTCCACCCTCGTGAATCAACGTTCCGTATCCGGTTGCAGTGAAGAAGGCCGGTATTCCAGCACCACCAGCACGTACACGTTCCGCCAACGTACCCTGCGGTGTCAGCTCCACCTCAAGTTCCCCAGACAGATACTGACGCTCAAATTCAGCGTTTTCACCAACGTAAGAGGAAACCATTCTCTTCACCTGGAGTCACAGAGCAAAATGACAGAAAAATCCGATTTATATTCAATGTAGCTAAGCTTATTATCTGATAATACAATAACAATACACTAAAGCTGCTTTGATGTTACCCATCTCACATCAACCAGACCCTGTGATCAGCTACTGCAGGCAAAAATTTCAAATATTCCTTGCATCAGACAAGCACTTTATACAGTCAAAAAAGCACCTAGTCTACTTCTTGGTAAAACAGGGGCAAGATCCAACAGCTTGTAGAAAATATCAGTAGTCTCACAGCAACCATTTCAGAGGGTTCAAACTGTGCACAATGCATTACACGGTAAGCACATTTTAGTACTCAACCGATCAACAACCAATCAGTCATAAGTTAAAATCATCATTATACACATTAATATCAATCAAAGCTGTGGCAATGAAGAGTTTAACCTGATCACACACACACAAGAACAACAGTTCAATCAAAAAATAACTTATACTCAAAGGACATGTGGCTTGAAAAACAAAAGCGATGCTGAAATGAATTGAAAAAAATATTTGAAAAATGTAGACAATAAATTGAGGACATTATGAAAATAGAGAAGCAATGAAACTGAAGAAAGAGTAGAGTGAGTAAACAACACAGAGAAAGAGAAGAAAATCAGAAACAAAAGCAGAAAACCCGCCAAGCTGCCAAGCTATAGGGCCTATAATGCTCGAGATCTCAAGGTTTGTCCTACCTCTGCAAGTTATATAATGCTGTTTAAGAACCTTGCCTGTTTGGAATTGAGAAGTTTCCCTAAGCCAAAACCATCAATCCCTGCATTATTGCTGATGACTGTCAGACGCTTTGGTCCATTCTTCAAGACACCATCTATCAGGTTTTCAGGTATTCCACAAAGACCAAATCCTAAAGAAGAACAAATGTAAACAAATAAGGCAAATGCTTTCTCAAAATACTGAGATTGATTTCTGCATCAATGTTTGTATAGGGTTGTCAATATACTGACAAGGTCACTTGTGAGAACTTGTGTTAGAACATCTATAAAACTCCAAACGAAACCAGGAGAAGTTCATCTACTTACTTACTGCAATTTATTTTCAATAGTTTTCATCAGAATGCATTGAGTATTGGAATGCCTTGTTTTCATCAAAAAAGAGTTTCATGATTCAGAATTGAACTACACTCCTCAGATTGCATGCCCTGATGCAGGCAGAATCCCCATGTCATCCCAATACTCTGAATACAGTGCCATATTATAGCATCTCAAGACATTTTAGATTGTTAATATGGTAATAAGTATTAATGCCCCACTTCACACACATTAAAAGCATTGAGGTGTCATGGTCAGAACAATTTAATAAGCAAGATAGCTTTCATAAAGTTAACCTCCAACAACGATTGTGGCGTCATCTGGAATATCTTTCACTGCTTCGACCGGAGAGTCATAGAATTTGGTCTCAAGAAGAGAACTCGTTGATATGAGACGCCATTTGACCTGAAATTCAGCAAGCGTAAAACCAGTTCCATTCGTGTTATGTTGTAAATCTAATTATATGCAGGTGTGCCACTCTGCTCTCTTACTTCAGGTTTGGCAACAGGAAAAATCTACATCAGTTCTCTGCTAGGGGTGAATTGGTTGATCTTTTTGTACACACCTCGAAAAGCAGCTTAGACGGTAATTGGACCATCCACCATATACTCTAAAGATATGCATGGTTTTTTAGCTAAACAATCAGCACAAGCAAACTGTTCTTTGCTGTCAAGGCTGGGCTGAGAGCAACTCTGAGTAGTTATTTTTTAAAGGAGCTAAATAAATGCTCTGAATCAAAAAATATAATGACAATTTATTTCTACGTGAAACATCAGTAGCCAAAAACTCAAATGCCGGGCAAGTCCACAACAAGTGCAGCACGATAAGCAGTCACTAGTAGCTGACAACTGCAGCTACAACTAAAAGCAGAATGCCTTTTTTTAAAGCGATATTTTTCTATATTTTATACATGTTCAAGTCTATGGACACTGATATTCAAAGTCGCTGAACACCAATTACTGCTTATAAATTAACAAAAGTACTGATTAGTTCTGAACAACATTTCTATTCGTTAAAAGCATTTATTTGTCCTACCTCTGTTAACCAACTACTTAGTGGCTATGAACTTATCAACAGCTCAGGTGCATATGAACAAGTTGAATATGTATTAGAGGCTCAGGGTAAAATTCAATGGTGAGGCAAGATTTTACTTCTGACCATACCAAAATAAATCGCAAATAATTGGCATTTGTTCAGCATTTTTCTCACCTCATGTCCAAAAATGGACATGTCCTAAATTTGGGGAATTCGTTTCTCTGACCCCTTGCCTATGTAGTATGTATGCAGCCTAATATATTTGTTTGCAAGTTGCCTATGCCATGTGACTGCATGCTATCGAGTATCAGCCATGCCAACCGTGTACACTCCCCGTACTTGAGTGTTTTCGTCTCGGTGAAAGGTGGCTCACGCTGCCATTGGAGTGACCTCGACCGATAGTCACAGGTGGCAACTTAATCAGAATGCCTTTTCTACATCCTCTTCATGACTCGACGAATATCCGGATGTGCATCAACATCGACCAGTGAGGGACTACTCGCCGACATCATACCCGTGTCTGCGAAACGCTGTCAACAGTCGCCACAACCTTTCATTGCAGCTTGATCCAGATACTCTGAACATCCATACCATATGTCAGCTGTTGACGGGAAACTGTTGGTTGGTTCCACGCTTGTGCGTGGGCCACCCATTGGTGACTCTTTTAGCTTACTGTGTTTTGCTAACTATTCGAACAGTCGTGGAAATGACATTAAATATCATGTTGGCTAACGCAGATAGCACCTACGAGTGGATTTCTTGAAGCGGTGCCATATCAAGTTTCATTGATTGATTCATTCACATGACATGTATAAATTGGACCATGTTAAAGACATTCAATACTATCTATTTTAGTCATATGGCCCTCGTTCATAAACTGCATCTACACAAACGAAACATTTTTGCTTGACTGCTGTAGGAAGTCATAATAACAGCGTCCTCAGCATTTGTAGCAAAGGAATTAGCAACAATACTTTGTGTCTCTCTGTGCTTACTTTTTCTCCATACTTTTGCCTTTATGGAGAATAAATTCACAGATCTCATTTATATAATATACATGATCAACTCTGGCTCACTTCAATTCAACTCTGAATTCATATTCCCATTATTTATAGATATTCTAAAGCAATCACAGAAGGCAGTCTTCTTGTCCTTGGAAACAAAGGACGTACTTGTAAAACGGTAACATTCTTGTGCTTGACGGATAATACGTCTCACTTGCTCTCAAGGGTCTTATCAGTGGTCTTATCTGCTTGGCCAGAGTAACATCGATACTTACGGCAATTACATGGTTTGTCAAACGAGTACTAACATACTGACAATGGACATAACACTGACCGTGTGTTTTGAGGTGCCTTGCAGAAGACCGAGCGCCGATCCAGTTGAAACAAATTTCGGAAACCGTTTTAAGAACAAGCTTGACATCTTTGGTCGAGTTTCTGACCGACGACTCCTGCATAGGACGGTTGGCGTCAGCGCCTCCAACCTCAACGCTCGGTCAAGGACCCATAAATATAGACTTCTTTAGCCATAGAGCCTGATCGGTCTCCTGGGAAGGCGGCCTTGCTAAAAGACTTTGAAAGCCGAAGCGAGGTCAGTCACTGTAAAACATTGCCATGCGCAATCCGTAACTAGGTTATATGCAAATATTATTATACTAGAAGGTGCAACGATGGGCGCAACCAATGAGAATGCAATATACTCAATGTGTGCAACCATAGATATATATTAAGAACAGTGAGCGCAACACAAGTAAACTCCGCCCACCTGGAGATACAGCGGCAGGAATTGCTTATGCAGAAGAGATGCAGTGAAATATTTTATTCAATGCCATTCAGCAAAATGTAATGATTAGTTAACCCGAAAGCTAGACAAGATGTTATACTTGTACATCCAACAGTTTTGGTTGAATGGTGACAGTATCAAGGGGAGAAGAAGGATCCGTACGTGTGACTGGTCCTTGAATCCTTCTTGGTTCAGTCTTCAAGGGATACATTCAAACCTGGAGGAAACAGCTTAATTTTGACAACGTGAGCTCCAAAAGGTTGAGTTTTCGTATTCCGATTCCTAAGCGAAGCTATACGGGAGACGCAATGCATTATGTCTTACCGCAATTGGTCTTCCAAATAGCTTCATCAACGCTCGTGAACAAGCAATATATAGGGCCTATAATGCTCGAGATCTGCGCTTATAAGCTTTCTATCGGCGCTTTTGAACTTTGGAGATTACGATTGCGACTATAACCTTATGCCACCTTCTGGCAAAATAGAGTATACGGCCTACAGTATTAATAAAGTATTACTACTATATTATGCACAAAACTATTTAACGTCGGGCATTTGCTGTGACAACTTAATTTTGACAATGCACCACGAATAGAGGCCTATACTTGGAATGGTCATCCTCTTGTTGCAAGGGTCTATAAGCTCATGTCTAAGATTTCACCCGTATCCTCTCGCTCTCTCAAGACGTTTAGGCCTATAATTATGCCTCTGGGGCTTCGAACGGTGCTGATTGCTGAAAGTGTATCTGAATAATTTATACTACGAAAGTCGTTCTATAAATTTTGGATGCGATCAATACGACACGAATATAAATTATGTGTTATTGCGATATCAAAGTAGGCGTACTTTTCGAATAAAACGATTCGTCATTAATGGGTTTGCTACGTAAGCCTAAATAGCTCGTTGTTTTCTCTCTGACAGACCAGAACGTCCAGACGCCCTTGTTGCTGTACCAGAATGCATCATGCGCCCTCATTACACAGTATTTGCCAGTGACCAATCGGGTTCTGGCTTATAGACGCCGGGCGTTCCTAGCCGAACAGATAAACTATGATGCGTATGTATATTATATTTGTTGAATGCGCATACAATGCTATACATGGCCTCAAGGAGGCGCTTACCCGAACGCAGTTTGTGGCTGCAATAGAGAAAGCCGTGCTGATGTATATCGGGCCAATGGTAGACAATCATAACCGTAGGTAGTTTTGAAGACGCCGACGCACCACGTCTTCAAAATGTGCCAAGCGGTTGATCAGTGAGCCGTCGACAACGTAGACTTATCATACAAGGCAATATTGGTGTAGAATTGACCAAGGTTTCATTAGATCTATAGGAGTTGCAGAGTTGAGCGATAGTCTAGTGATTATCGACCCCAGTCACACTCATCAACCATGCACGAATGCACCAGCCGTACACTGCACACTGCAGGTGGGAAGATTAGACGGCGAGGGAAAGAAGTGTGCCTGACTTAATTACGGTGATAAGACAAGCATTTTTTTAATTCCTGTGCACGAAATACGAAGATCTGCAATTGGAGTTATGGCAAGCGAGTAAATGACGTTAAATCTAGGCCGTCAGGCAGCCAGAGTCATGAAGTGGCATCCACTTCAATTTTCTAAGCCTTTTCTAGTGTGTTCAGTGACTAATCAATCAATCAATCCATCAATCAATCAATTAATCAATCAATCAACCAATGAAACTCGATATAGCAGATAGCGCCTCTTTAAGAAATCTACTAAAAGGCGCTCTCTGCGCCAGCCTATAGTAGACTATGTTAAATGTCATTAATAACGAATATCTTACAGGAATTACCAAAACAGTGGGCAGTAAGCTGAAATAGTAACCAGTGGTGGACCCACACACAAGCGGGGAGTCAGCCTACGGATTCCCGTCGACAGCTGGCAGATGACACGGATTATCAAACTCTCTGGGTCAAGTTGCGTCGATAGGGTAGAGCGAATACAGGCAGCAGCGTTCGCAGACACGGTGACGATGTCGACGGGTGGAAGATGACGCAGAGCCGGATATTCGTCGAGGCACAGGGAGGACGTAGAAAAGGCATTCGTCGTGTCTTGGTCAGTAGAATGAATGAGCATGTGACTATCGGTCGAGGTCACGCCAATGGTCGTGTCAGCCGCCCTCCACCGAATCGAAAACATTAGGCTACATGAGGCGTACACGGTCCGCATGACTGAGACTCGACCATGTTTAGGCCCCTATACATCAGAAGGAATGGTCTAGTACAGTCACATGGCCTTGTCAAGTTGCGAACAAAATGTCTCAAAATGTCGCAAAGCCGACGAATATATCTAGCACTGGAGAACCCCAACATGTTTGAAGTTACTGAGCAAATTCTATCTAATTATATATTAAAATGTTCATCGAAAATGACGCAGCAGTCAATCAATCGACCGACATTGCCGATGACATGCGCAGAACCTTTACAGTTTTATCCGGGACCCTTGACTTAGGTTTCAAGAAGATATATATAATGCTATCAGCGGTTTGTCTGTAGTTGTATTGGTTGGAGTTGTAAAACGAGCCGCATTTTAAAATATATATAAAATTATTAACCTTATATGTGCATACATGCACATACACACAAGCAAATGCAGTGAATGCACATATACACAAATGCCTATAAACATACATGCATAGGTGTATACATACATAAATACATACATACATTCATTCGTGGTTTCATATTTATTTTCAGTGTTATTCAAAAATTAAATGGAAACCTAGCTGATATTGGTTACTATTAGCGAGGAACTTGCCACGGAATTAAGGTAGCACTGAGACAATTGTTCGCCAATACCGTTCATCAGTTTACGGAGATAACGGTGCCACTGTTGCAGATGCTTATGGTAGAATTATCATAGCTAGAATGGGCAACAGAGGCGAGCTTTTAGATTCTGAATTCAACTCTTTCACCCCGGGAGGATGGACGCCTGCAACTTCCAGGTGGTATACTCTGCAACAGTGAGAGGAATGAGGTAGTCTGGATCAACCACACGGACACGCATACGCACACGGACAAGCACACGGACACGCATACGCACACATACAAAGACACATACGCACACATACACACATACAATGACACGCACACATACAAGCACACGGACACGCATACATACAAAGACACATACGAGAATAGTAGTTTTCGTACGCGAAGCGACTCGCTGTCGCCAAAAAATTGTCTTTTCGCTGTAATAGATAAGGGATTTTGCGCAATCTGAAATGAAGCGTTATCAACACTTTCCCGGTTTCGAATGATATGGGTAGACCGACGTCGTACCTTATATCTATCTCGATAGAATCGAAATGCTTCTGCTGTAAGGGTAGGTATTGAGGCTTTTCGTACGTGGTGTGGGCGATATCGCCGTTTTTTCCCGAAATCGGTACGATACGAGGCAGAGGGACTTTGGTATCTCCGACCCTAACGTGTTCCAACAAGTTGCAGTAGACGAAAAGGAAATTAAAACCTCGATTTACGTCGCACGCGCTACCCGACCTAAAACTTAAAGGCTTGTCCTCGAAGTGTTGTATGGGATTCTGACGCGACTCGATGCCCAACACAGAAGCGGTGAAAATATCGGACTCGCGCCTTCGCTTATTTCTCCGTGGAAGCGTTTCGTTACGACGTTATAACTAAAGGTCGGAAAGTCTTTGAGTTCCGACTTTTTCGCAAATTCTTGTATATGAGAGTTTATATATTGCTGGAAGGCGATTCGTAGTATCCGACCGGGAGACGTAATGTGTGATGTAAGAAAATCTGCTTGCCGTTTTGGACGACGGATTGAGAATAGTGAACTCTACCTTCCCCTATAAATGAATAAATTATTCCAACTGCGAGCGTATTGCATTTCGACCAAACCGACTTCCCAATCGGCGGACAGAGATACGGCTTTCTCTAATCTCGTGGTAAATCGCGTGATCTGATTATCCCGATAGTAGTTCGCGGAGCTGTTGCTCGGTAGCGTGAGATAAAAGTGAGCCATCCTATACCTATATTACGGGATCGGAAGGTTTTCGATCCGATATAGCGAAAATTTCTTCCGACCACGAAGGAAGGTAGCCCTTTTGGAACGCTATTCTGGCCTTACTTTTTCTCACCTTGTCGCCATTCCCGTACTTCCAAACCGGCGGTCTCTTCATTTGGCCAATTAGGCGCTTTCTCACGACTTCTTCGTTTTCTAGGGATATCCGAGCCGGAGCCATACCTATACCTCTATGAAACGTTTCGTTGTACGAATATACGAGATCGGGCAAAACGTCGACGTACCGATGCGTGTTCCCGTGCGTGAAATATTTCCACATTTTGGTTTTGAGGGTACGATTAAATCTCTCTACGACGGCCGCTTTGATATCCTCGTTTTCGGAAGTGTAGAAAAGAATGGCATTTTTGCGCAGCAGAGTCTGAAAAGATCTATTGAGAAATTGGGTGCCTTTATCGGTCTGCAAGTGAGCGGGGTGCGATCCATCGTTCAACATCGCCGAAAAAGATTCGGTTAGCGCGGGTCCTGTCTTTGATTTAAGCGGGAGAACTCTCGCGTATTTGGAAAACACATCGATGCACGTTAACATATATTTATTTTTATCGTTGTATTTTGACAGAGAAGAAACGTCGGCCAAATCGGCTTGCCACAAATTGTCTATACCTACGGCGAAAGTTTGTCTACGTCTAAATTTTAATCTGACGGGTTTATGCAAAGTATAAGCGACCTTATCCGATAACCAAGTTTTCAAATCTTTAGATTTAGTTCGTTCTTTTAAATGTCTCTTGAACGTTTCCACGCATCGGAAACTGGCCGGATGCTTCGGATCGAAATACGACTCCATCATCAATAAAGAGCCCACTTCAACGTCTTTCGCTGCCTTTTTGCGTCCGCGCGACGACGCGGTCGATCTTCGTAGGGTGATCGGAGTTACTGACTCGGCAGAGTTTGACGATCCGTTAATGTAGTTCCATCTGTCTTCGTTCTCGATTAACTCGTGAGGTATGTTGTGGTCTTTTAAAGCGTCGGCGATACGTCTCCACCCGTTGGGCGCGCGCGTCGAAGTTCTTTTTCTCATCAGATCGTTAACCAAGTCAACGACGTGCGTTTTAGGAATAGTCGTATTCTTCAAAACGAGTTCTCCTTTATCACTCCATCCGACTTCTGGATTGTTTGATATGAGTCAAAAGACACGAAGCCTGAGATTTATACTTTTTCGGAACGTTTTTTAGTACGAGAGCTTCTACGTCGGTCGATCGTTGCGGCGAGTCCTCGACTTTTATCGCTTCTTCAACATTTTTGGACTCGTCGGAATTAAATTTGGTAACGACTTCGGGCTTGTCGATGTTCAAGTACCGTCTTAGACTGTTGGAATAGTGTTTGGCTTTTTAGTCGTTGGCCAAGTTTCTGTGTAAGATCTCGTACATTTCTCCGTCCAACTTTGACAGAGTCTTATCCAACATGGTTTCCTTATACTTTTCAATCTGTCGCGGTTCCACCAAAACCATTGTCTTCGCGTAAATCATGACGCTATCCATTTTGAGGTATGAGCTTCGGTATCAGAAGGAAGCCGAGAAGCGAAAGCACCGGAGTCAGTAACGCGCCCAAGAATCCTCTGGATTGCACAATTTCCTTTTTCGATTCCACGCGAACTTTCTTCGACGACAGATCACGCAACTTCTTCTTAAAACGCTTCAGTTTGCTCTTCTGAGGTTTTGTGAGCGGAACATTACCTTTTAAAACATTTTTGGCGCACTCGCACAAGCAATGCAAGAGACCTTTGCTGCAATCTTTCATGATATTTTTCCTCGTTTTGGCAGTCGCTTCCTTCAGTAACGTCAATTTGGCGAAATACTTTTTCAATCTCGAAGACATTTTTATCGAATGACTACAGAACCTTGCTCCCGAATGGCTATGTAGTTTTTACTTTCTAACGTAGACGTAATGTTTCTCGCTCGGAAAAATGTTCGTCCTTAATCGACATCTTTCGTCGGTATCCGGTCTTAAATCGACTAATCGATAACCGAAAGGCGCCATGGTAGTGTCGCCGAAGGCTTCCAACATGAAATTGGACTTTCCGGGAAACATTTGCCTAGCCAAACTCGCAACTTGCGTGGAATCTCTAACGTTTTGAAGAGAACCAAATAATGAGCGTTCAGACTTATCGTTCTCGTATGCTTGTCTTTGTAGAATAAATCTTGCGTCAGGTATAAGACGGAAACGTTTCTGTGATGACCTATCTTGGTAAATATCTTTGCAACTCGTTCGCCGGTCTCGCTCATCAAATCGTCCAAAACGAGCAGAGTTCTCTCTTAACCGTCGAAAATATTCAAGTCCGGCAGACCTTCTTGAAACTGAATTTGCGGATACCCGTCAAATATTTCTTGATATATTCCGTAACACCATAGAATTTTATCGATCGCGGGTTTCACCATATGCGGTAAATGATCGATGAATCTAAGAGTAAACTGCGTCTTTCCCTATCCGCTGGGGCCGCTTAATATTGCTGAAAACGGGTGTTGCCAACTTGGATCCATGTTCGAGAGTGAATGTCTCGCGATCCGAAAGAAATTTATATACTTTTAGACCATATAAATTCTGACCGTTCCCAATATACGCTCAGAACACAGAGGACACGAGTCCAGAATACCCGCACAATTTTCGCAGCACACGATGTGAGCGCAAGGCAGAGACATGGATTCACCGCCGCGCGAACGACAATGTCTGCATATTAACATCGTTTTCAGAGTGTCATTTTCCTTCCTAGCGCATTTTTATTTATATTCGGCTAAAATGTCCGCAGCGGAGACGAATTTCTCGTCATCGCTGCCATCGCTTTCGATGACCCTTCAACAATTTCCGTTTCGATCATCGTTGGCGACTTTACGATATCTTCGAGATCCGGTTCGAAACTCGCGGCCGATTTTACCGTTTCGCCAAAATCGCGTTCTCTTACGTATGCGATGGAGCGGCACATGTCGTTACTTTTCGTATAATGTCGTGAAGCGATCAGTTTATGCTTCGAGTTCGTCGTAGATACTAAACGAGTGTCGCTATTTTCCAAAGTTTCATAGATAAACAATCGTCTAATGTCCTTTAGTAAGTAAGTAATTCAAATTCCGCACGAGGCCTAAGCATCGATTGTATTTTAGATTACATAACTGGCGGGATGTTGAGCGTTGCATTTATGTAGAGCCTAAGTTAAACGATCCACTGTTGGCGCGTTTTTAAACGATGTTTTTGTATGGGTTCCTTTATCGTATACATTTCGTAAATTTTACGACCTACGGCCTTTCCTTTGATGAGCGTCAAGTCCCATGGGAGGGGAAGGGCCAGCCGCCGCCGCCGTTCTGCCAATGACTGAGCCGTAAACCAAAAATGGGCGTGTCTCTTTCGTTAACCTTGAATGATATTTGTATGTGTAAGCATACGAACTCGAATCCAGTGGTTTTTTCAGTGCAATCAACTCATAGGCAACACTTGGTCTGTTATGAGCAAGACATTAAGCTTGCAAATGAGACCGCAAACTTAGTTAGTACGGTGCTCTGTCTTCTTAATGAGATCATCGTAAATCCAGCGATTTTTCAAAGGAACGTCTTACTTGGTCAACGGTTTACGTGGAGATGCGCCCAAACGTAAGTTCACAGTAATATTTTTAGAATTTTGAATGCATATTTAGAGGTAGCTCAACGTCTGTGAAGTTAACGAAATTACTACCCTAACAAAACCATTATCCGACAGAACGTTTATTCTTGCTCGTTTGTTTGTCTGTCACATCTGTCTGATGCAAAATCAACAGATTCAACACAGTACTGTCAACTGTTTTATAAGAACTTGACTTCTAAGAAAATAGATAAGGTCCCGGGTAACTTGAAATCGATTTCAACTTACAGAGGGGGGGGATAGCTTGAAGTCGCTTGAAGGGTTAGGGCAACAATGCTTAACAATATCTACCGCACGGTGGTTGGAGACTTTGAGAATCTCAATACAGGCGAATTCAACGACGGCTCGTTCATCTAAATCTATCGCTAACTCCATCCATCCAAAAGCGTCGCTATGTTTTCAACATTGGGGATACATAAATTTTCCATCAGTTCCAACTTTTCCTTGTTCCAACCTTAATACTTTCCACCTAGCCGTCGACTTGGGTCGGGAGCGCCGTTGATTTTGAGCGGTGCTTTTAAAAATGTTCAGTTATAATAACAATTACAATCTAACAAACAAAGACATGCAAACAAATGATATATAAAATGAAACTAAATTAAGCCGGCGAAATCTCATAAAAAATCGTGACTAAAAGTTAGTTCCTTCTAAAAATCTACTTATTAGCAATCGTGTACAATTCATGCATCAAAGCAGGCAGGAAGACTTACGAAAACTGAAAGGACAAAACAGAAAGACAGACAGGCCGACGACAAGCTAAGACTTGCTAAGTCTATGCACAATAGAGGTAGACAGACCTAAGAAAAGAAAAAGATATTAAAACGAGAGCCAGACAGACCTGAAGCAAGATAAATGAAGACAACTGAAATTCACAGAGACAGACATATTAAGACAAATGGAGGAAGCGCGTAAACAGAGAGCAGACAGAAGACAAGAGAGAGGGAGTACATCTACGTCATCCTAACATAAGAGAAAAGGAAGGAAAACAGAAAAACAGAAGAATATAAAAGAATCCAGACATACAAAAATAGGCAGAGATTTAGGATAATTAGAAAGAGAACATCTAAAAATCGAGAGGCGGCAGAGCAAGAGAGACAGACAGACAGACAGAGACAGAGAGAAGGACATAAAGACAGACAGAAAACTGAATTTATTTTGAAAATATAAAAGAATAATTTTATTTCGATGCAGGCCTTGTTATTAAGTTTCTTCGAAAAATGACGCGTTAGGCTACAGTGTACTTATAGATCGCTAACTTTAACTTAAATCGAAAACTTTCGATACAAATTTGTTGTCTTGTACTTATTTGAGCTTACCTGATAGCCTTCGATGAAGATTCACTCGAAGCAGAAGCTGAGCAGCAGAATTATAATGAATTTCGATGAAGAATGGCAGACTTGTGAAGATCTCGGAATTTGCTGAACTACGTCTGTCTTCTTAGACTGACAAATGCAATGACTGGCACAATACGATGATGTAATCATTACGTCACATGTGTTTGACAAAGTTTCAACGTTTGTCATTATTTGACTAGGCCTACTTTACAAAATAATCTATATGTACATTGTATGCTTAATATAAATAATTAGGTAAAGTAAGTTTATTCTTTATTAATTTCAAGCTCGTGAGGACATTTCACACTCCGTTATACAAATATACAAATACAAAATGCAAGATCATATGTGCCTATCATTGAGACAAGCCATATTTATATTTGTCGCCTAGGGCTCACGCGTATTTCAGGCAGGTTCTACAAGCGGTATAGAGCCTAGTCTAATAACGCCAATAATAGGCCACAGAATCTCCGATTTATACCAATTGTCACTTAAAATGTAAAAATTTGATTGAGCAAAATGGTCACAATGCGGCTGCAATGTGAGCACCATGCTCACAATCCGGTCCTTAGGCCTATATGGCGGATAATGGTGCTCACATTTCGGAACATGCAGTCGTCGCAAGCAAAAAAAATCATTGCAATTAAACGGAACAAGATAAGAATCTTATCATCGCTCACTCATAAAGTGGACATAATACACATTCTAACAATAACTGCAGTTACATCATGGCCAAAAATTAAACCAAGTTATCGATCATTTACGAACAGGAAAAAAATAAGTTTTTTTACAGGGTTTTATTCTACAGAACTAGCATTCTGTGAAAAAAAGAATTAAAAAACTCTTTTAATTTAGAAAGTTAAAAGAGTTTTTAATTCCTTTGTTCTCGGACATGCTTGCTGTTACTACTACAGATATTCACTGAGTGGTGCCACCGTCTATGATGATTAAGTTAAATAATCAAAGGTGCTCACATTTGGTCAGGGCTCATCTTTGGGTACTTTACCTTAATGAGATATTAGGCTAGTGTTTATACTGACATTTTAAACTCTATTCAAATTAGAATTGTAAGCCTTAGTCCTTACAAGTCTATACTGACATAAACCAGCACAATTAAACGCTTAGTTTACAACCCTGGTATAAATGATAGAAGCAATGGACAGGAACATTAGTGCAGACTTCTTCAGAGCAGTAGTTTTGAACCTGTGGAATGGCGAATGGTTTGTATGATAGCACTGTCTATGTGAAGACTGTCACAGCTTTGAGAGGAAGCTAGAGAAATATGCCATTCACGGCTAATTCGTAAGTTACAGGCCTAGAGTGGTTTTAATACAGCCTATACATGTACCTCTTCTGAACCACTTACGATCATTTTATCCTTTGTAACATAAATTTGCAAGCACCATAACCATTACCAAAAGAACCAAAGTTTGGGCCACTGATAGACTTTGGTCTCGAAGTTACAATTCTGTGAACTGACTAAGCGCATGTCTCAGGATCTCCTCTCTATCTCTTCTCTCTATATCTCTCGCTGTAGCCCAAACATCACGTGTTTTACACCGAGGCTTAGACCCCTATATCTTATAAAGGAGCCAATGACTTATGTTACTGCGCACACGTTGTTCAGTTCTACTTATCATAGCTGATGACTTAGAAAGCATGAGATGAAACTGTGTCATGACTATACAGGCAGAGGTGGTCCACTAGATAACCTAGCACGTCATTTATCATTTCCGTTTATTTAAACTGATTTCAAATCAAATGTGCACTCAAATTTGTGTGCATCGATGGTGGCTCAAGATGAAATGACTTAGTATCTGTTTTGCAGAGCGGTAAATTCTGCAGCATTCGTAGTTTAACCCACAATGACAACCGTCACCAACCAAGCTATTCCACTGTGCCCGAAATTGTTGTCATCGGCTTGAATATCGAATTCTGACATAATATATAATGATCCCGAAAATGACCAAACAACTTGATTTACACCTGCAAAACATGTTATTGTGTTATACTATATATGATCGTAGTCCGTAGGTATTGGTACGCTGTATACATGTAGTGGTCAACAGTTGTTGGTATATAAACTATTGCTTGCAACATATATGTATATAGACAATGTCTGAAGCCAGGGATTTTGTAAAATGCCTACATGTAGGCAATTTGTAACACCCTAAACTTATCCTTATGAGCAGATATCCTGAAGGGTCCCTATATCAAATCTGTTTGAATGATTGACTGATACTAACTCTAACCCTAAACCCTATTTTAACTAAAGGATTTGACTAAATGCCTAAACAAACCAGGCATTGTACAAAATGCCTGGTTTCATACATGCCTGTGACATATAAATGAAGTTACGTTGTAGCAACCAATTAGCAGTATTTCAAAAGTTGTTGCATAGTTACATCGTAGATCGTGTGAAATACATATGTATACATATAGAGCATATGTATACATATGTATACATATGTATACATATGTATACATGTAGAGCACTTGCAAATCTCGATTTATGGACAACTTTTTCTTCTATCATTTGTATAAAAAAATTCTTCATTGGTATTTGTATAGTTGAAAGTCATCAACATCAAGATGTTACAGAATTAATTTATAGAGAAGTCAACTACTTTTCCCAAATCCTTATTTTCTCACTCCTAAGTAAAGTAATTCAAAATTTTTCAAAAAGCTACGGTCAACTAGTTTCAAAGTAACAATCATAACGATAACCTCCAATCTTCTAAAGCGCCACTCTAAGTCCAAGAGCAGGGCACCGGATTATCCATAAGCGCTATTCAGTGCCCATCACTGGTAGACATCTAGTCGATTATAATTTATCTGGCGCAAGCATTCTTCCTGTTCTGGCTGCTCGATGAAATCTTAGACGGTTACGGTGATTTCGCTGCGATGATCGATGTTCCTTGCGTTGACCAAGTAGACTCTGTCTCCTTCGCAGACGAAGTGTTTCTTGACTGTGGCCCGATAGATCGGCTTGTAGATCCAGCTCAAAACTGGAATGACACTCAGACCGTGGTGTAGGAAAGTGATGACGTTCAGCCGGCTCAGGTAGATCGTGAACTCCTTCTCTTCCTTGACCTTCGACAAAGTGTTCGAGAAGACAGCAATGAGCAGATTGAGAAGCATGATGCCGACGACGGCCACGTAGGCGAAGTGGTGGATGTAGAGGATCTCTCGAGCGTAGACGTCGAACTGGGTGAAGTCCTCCATGTTGAGCATCGTCAGGTAGAGACTGTACAGAGCCATTGGAAACGACGAGAAGTCGCGGATGCAGCCCTGCTTCGAATTGACGTTGAAGAAGAGGATGAACTGACGGGCGAATATGGCCGTATAGAAGCAGAACATGACGATGAACGACGCGAGGTCGGGCGTCATCTCGCGGATGTAGATGACGACCTGGCCAATTCCAGGTAGGATCTGCAGGTAGACCATCAGGTTCCATAGTGACGTCAGCGTCAACAGCAGGCGGAAGATGTCGATGACGACGAGGAGATAGTCACGCCGGGTGATGTTGTTCAGGATGAGCAGTTCGGCGATGACGAGAGTGGAGAAGAGAAGGCTGCAACTCCTGTCAAACGTGTTCCACCGAGTGATCATGATCCTCTTTCCTCCGCTCAGATTACGACGCGAGGAAAACAGCTGCGGAACTCGTAGAACGTAGAAGATCATTCGGTGGAATTCTTGAAAGAGTCCAGCAAATGAGTGGAACAGCAAATAGACAAAGATGACAAGACGCACAATCGGAGGCATCTTGATTGTTCCGAATTCTTGGCAGAAGACGAACGAAGCGTTGACCGACGAACTGTTCGTTTCTGCCTGAAGATTCCTCAGATCATCGTCTCCGATTCCGCCAATGTTCGTCAACCATATCCGGTCCATTTCGTAGATGTAGAGCATGCTGATGTAGAGGAGACGCGCTAGAAACCCAATGGCGAATAGGAGACGATTGCTTCGCATGTACCTCTCGGCCCAGTCCTTGAAGATTCCGTCACAGAATAACTTGTTCGCCTGGTTTATGTTTCTCTGGTCTAAACTCAGCATGAGGAAGAGAGGGGACACGGTTCTGCGTGCCTCGAAGATGTACTCGGTGATGTCGTACCACTGATAGGCGGTCACGTCGACGACCTCCTCGCGGATCATGTAGACGTCGGGGGTGTCAAGAATGGACGCCATCAGCTTCAGTGCTCCCTGTTGAACGGCGAACTCTAGCGGTCGGAATCCCTCGCGATTCTGCATTTCGAGAAGTTTTTTGAGGTCGTTCGCCTTTAGGGCCTGGCAGACATGTTTGTACGTCATGACGACGTCATCCTCCTGGTGTGGCTCGTAGAACGCAACGCAGATCAGCGAATGCAGGAGGTTACAGTCGTTGTCCTCCAGTGCGAATATGTCGGCACCATGGTCGAGTAGGACGTCGAAGGTCTTGAGCGATCCGAAGGATGCGGCCAGGATGAGTGCGTAAGTGAAGCTACAGTTCTGGGCGTTGACGTTCTTTATGGAGGCGATGTCGAAGAACTGGAGACGACCGTTGAGCAAACGATTCTTCTCGACCTCTTCGGCAAGGGTCAAGGTCATGTCGACGGTCTCACTGTCGTCGCTTCGTATTGCCTCGAACCATTCACCGTAGTCGGACATGGGAAGGGAGGCGACCGTGGGACGCCGCTGCTCGAGTCCCATCTCGACCGACAGATCGGAGATTTGGCGTCGGCTCTTAAACATTCTGGAGATTATCCTCTACGGCTGTAGGTCTGCAAAACAATCTGTCTTAGAGAGGATGGCTGGATTGTGCGCAATGGTTGGATGTATCAACGGATGGACGATTGATTGATGGATTGGTGGATGATTAGAAAAACGTGGGCTAGTGGTTGAATGGACATACTCATATAATAGTGAAACAGATTGTAAAAATGCGTGTGGAATACAAAGCAAGCACAAACTCACGGTTGACATTTCGCTAATGCGGAGACTGGATTCTCTCTATAAGAGCGTTTCTCGATCTTTTTTGTCAGAGGAACGCTTTTGATCTTAAATGTGTGTGGCGGATCCCCGTCAAAAACTAAACACATTCTCTTGCAGGCACACGCTTGAGAATGCAGACAATTGTAGGTTGAGGCTTTGATTAGAATGATAACAACACAGATATCGATGGCAATGACATATTAATTCTCTTTCACATAAAGTTATAGGCCTACACAGATGTTCAGCAAAGGACCTCACATGAATAATTCGCTCAATTTATTTTTAATTGGTTCAGGCTAATTGTTCACACTGGAAGTTTTTTGCGGAACCCTTGTCCTCGCCTCACGGAACTCTAGGGTTCCGCAGAACACAGTTTGGGAAATGCTGCACAATGATATTGTTAGGAACTTACTTCCACAAAGTTGAAATCAGAATCTGCGTAATAATGGTGGGTCGAAATTGGTTCAGGCTATACCCGACCCAATCTGACTCACCAGGATCTCGACCCGACCCGCTAAAAGTACAAATATCAGTGACCCAACCCGACCCAATCCAACCGACCCGAGGGTCTACCGAACCCGTCGACAACTCTGATTGGTTGAATGGATAAACTCACGAAATTGAGAAAAAGATTGTGCGTGTAGAATACAAAGACAGTAACTAACCCAGGTAGGTCGACGTGCGGAAACTGTAGGACTTCGGCGAAGTCAGCTTACAAGTCAAAGTATCGCTGGTCATTCGAGCGCTCTGGTAACTAACCAGTTCATATATAACGTATAAGGGTCCTCCCATTATATACAGGCTGTTCCTCCATGCATGCGCTGATTCGCACTCGCTTTCTGCAACGCACGCTTAATGCATTTTATTGATTCGTGCTAAGTGATGTCAGTTTGCCGCAATTTTTCATCCTAAAGTTAACAAACCCCAATGAGAAACGATGTAGTTACATTAGGTCCACATAAGGATGTATCTTTCTCTGTGCCATACGAATTGTTACGGTAATTAGCGTAATATATGCGATGGAACTCGTGTTTGCAGCTAATGGATCGTTGATATAAGCGCAAATGTGTACATCAAACACACAAATGGGACATTATGATCGTAATACATTATTTGATTTGAATCGTTCTCTGGTATCACGAGCCGGGCAACACCAAATAATTCATCCATTAGGAACAAAATTCGATGCTTCTGCTGTTCCTTTGTTTAGAACACGTTTAGCTGTGTTCTCTTTGGAGCTTTGTGCGTTTCCAGGCAACAGTGAAATACAGAGAATTTTGTCATTTCATGGTATGGCTATGCTACGACCTGGGTCTGCCAAAAAAGGAGGAAGACTCTGCAAGAGATGAAATTATCAGACCTTGATAGTGGAGTGCCAAAATAACCAGTTGCACTGATGAGTGGCAGTGCGGCACCTTATACATATGTACAGGCTAATAATAGCTGGACACTTTCGACGCAGTTAGTTCCTGAGACTCTGGACATGATGTCATCTTTTAGCAATGTATAATGTGGCGTTGGTTGGGTTCCACACGTGACAGTGGGTGGTCCGCCATTCTTCTAGTCTTCTGTGCATTGTTTTGCTTACTGATGAAATTTGTGTTGTCAGTTACATTAGATTATGCCAATGCCATTGTGCTCATGGCTAACAGCCTACCAGTATGCCTATAGTCATCATTATGCCAATGCTTCACATTATGCCTATATTATCATTATTCCTGTATACAATATATCTAATATTATGGCTATATTTAACATTATGCCTAAATTTATCATTGTCCATACGTTTGGCGTTATGGCTACATTTGTCATTATGCGCCCAATGCGATTATAGGATAATTTTAAAAGCTTCGGGGCAGAAGGTGAACCAAGGGTTGCTGGTGTGGGCTATGTCTGGTGATGATTGGGATATGGATGTCAATGAGATCGAAGCGTTGAGTTGTAGCAAGGGAGGAGGGAAGGTTGAGAATCAGTTGGGTGTCAAGAATATATGTATATATATATGTTATATATATATATATATATATACCGCGGATGGTTACTTGCGTTATTCATTTTTTTAGATTCAGTTTTAGTGTGATTCAAAAATAAAGTGGAAATCTATCTGGTCTTATTGGCCACTACTAACAAAGCTCTTTAAGCAGAATTCGGGTGAATCGTAAAAAACTTTGAGTTTTATCCGTTCTTTATTAACTACTTAATTTCTTAATTTGATTCCATAACCGTTAATGGGATGAAGACCAGCGATAACAGTCAGATGGCAGAGAAATTTAATGCTCATTATACTGGCATTGGACAATAATTACAATGCCTAAAATTCATTTTGTAATTTCCTACCACCAACTCCTACTCCATTGTTATTCAATTAACCTCTCCAGATGAGATTAGCAATTAGAGATGGACGACTATGGTATTGCTGGGTATGCAGGACAGAGTCTCTCGCGCTTTTGATGCCAATGAATATTATACTGAAATTTTCATTGACCTGGCAAGGCGTTTGATACTGTTGATCATACAATATTATTCTAAAGACTTTATATTTATGGTTTACGTGCCACACTCCGGTGGTTTTATAGCTATTTGGACCAGAGACACCAGCAGGTTATATGCAATGGACTGTTGTCTAAACTCGTACTTATCCAACATGGATCCCGCAAGGCTCAAAATTTGGTCGTTTACTATTCCTACTCTGTGTTAATGACCTCCCAAACTCGTCTTCCTTACTTCACTTTATACTCTTTGCCGATGATACTAACATATTATGGTCTCAAAAGTCTCTTCATAACATGATGGACCTGATGAACTCTGATCTCACAGCTGTCGCCGACTGGTACAGAGCCAATAAGTTGTCGCTTAATTTATCCAAAACTATTTTCATTATTTTTCACTTTAATAGAAAATTGATGCCTAATCAAAACTTTATTATGTCCATTTAATAGTAAAACCTATTCAGCAAGATAAGTCTTCAAATTTTGTACGTTAACGAACAACTAATTTGGACGGTTCACGTAGGTCAGATATCCAATAAACTAGCTAAGAATGTTTGGTTATTATGATACGATAATATATGAAAACTTGATATAGCGCGTCTTCAAGAAATCTACTCAGAGGCGCTCTGTTGCGCTAGCCAACATGATGTCAATTGGAATTTCAACGTCTGTTAAAACAATTAGCAAAACAGTGTACAGTAAGCTAAAAGAGTCACCAATGGCTGGCCCACGCACAAGCGTGGGACCAACCAACGAATTTCCGTCAAAAGCTGGTAGATGGACGTTCAGTCTCATTATATCTCAGAAGTCCTGCTTGCTATCACGAAGTATTTTATCTACACTATACTATTCCCTCATTTACCCTTACAATATTGCAAAAATATTTGGGCTTCAAATTCCCACACCAGGTTGACGTGATTGTATATATATATATATATATATATATATATATAAGCTACTACAGAAAAGGACAGCTCGCATAGTCGCTGGCGCTCGCTACAACTCTCATACAGAACAGATATTTAGAGATTTTCGTATGTTACAGACTGATCAAATTAATAAATCGCAGATATTTGAATCTATGTTCCACTTAACCAACAGTTTAAACTCTCATATCCGAAATCCAAGTACTATATGCCGGCAAATAATGCTGCCCCTCCTCTTTGTATGTGAGTTAATCGCTGTTTTTTATTCCTCTTCTTCCTCCTTCTGCTCCCTCCTGCTGATCATCAACTGCCTTTTCTTCTATTTATTTATCAAATGCATTCGACTATTTGCAAAAAATGCTCGTTGCTGCCTGTAGAGTTGACAGCCATCAACATGAAGAATAGTTTTTACAGAAGTAGCCTAGCGAGTAGTTAACTACTCGTTATAAATCCATAGTTTCAAACTCCTGCGTAAACTATTTCAAAAGTTTTCAAAGCTAGTTTTGAAATAACTATCGTAATAGTAGCTTCCAATTTAATTAAAATCAATTCAATCTCGTTTATTGTAGCCATAGGAAACACTATTCACTGCGCAAACAATAACGATTATGAACTAAAGGCTGCAAAAGGAGTCCCAACAAGGATCAAAATTCTATTGGAGGGGACACCAAGTAGCAGAATAAACAAAAGTTAAATAAGATAACCACGTATTAATATTAGACCTACATCTGAACTAGGGGAACTAGGAGCATCGGGCAATAGAAGAGTCAAACACCCGTAAAAGTTAGCAACCAACCCCTCCAGAAACCAAGCGAATTCTTAAACAGTTACGAATTTTTAAAGTCCCACTCGAAAGCCAAACACAGGGCACCAGATTATTCACGAGCGCTATTCAGTGCACAATACTGGTTGACCCGTACTCATTTATCTGCCTGCTGTAGCTGAATGAAGAAGTCTTAGACGGTTACGTTGATTTCGCTGCGATGATCGATGTTCCTTGCGTTGACCAAGTAGACTCTGTCTCCTTCGCAGACGAAGTGTTTCTTGACTGTGGCCCGATAGATCGGCTTGTAGATCCAGCTCAAAACTGGAATGACACTCAGGCTGTAGTGCAGGAAGGTGATGACTTTCAACCGGCTCATGTAGGTCGTGAACTCCTTCTCTTCCTTGACCTTCGACAGAGTGTTGGAGAAGACTGCAATAAGCAGATTGAGAAGCATGATGCCGACGACGGCCACGTAGGCGAAGTGGTGGATGTAGAGGATCTCTCGAGCGTAGACGTCGAACTGGGTGAAGTCCTCCATGTTGAGCATCGTCAGGTAGAGACTGTACAGGGCCATTGGAAACGACGAGAAGTCGCGAATGCAGCCCTGCTTCGAATTGACGTTGAAGAAGAGGATGAACTGACGGGCGAATATGGCCGTATAGAAGCAGAACATGACGATGAACGACGCGAGGTCGGGCGTCATCTCGCGGATGTAGATGACGACCTGGCCAATTCCAGGTAGGATCTGCAGGTAGACCATCAGGTTCCATAGTGACGTCAGCGTCAACAGCAGGCGGAAGATGTCGATGACGACGAGGAGATAGTCACGCCGGGTGATGTTGTTCAGGATGAGCAGTTCGGCGATGACGAGAGTGGAGAAGAGAAGGCTGCAACTCCTGTCAAACGTGTTCCACCGAGTGATCATGATCCTCTTTCCTCCGCTCAGATTACGACGCGAGGAAAACAGCTGCGGAACTCGTAGAACGTAGAAGATCATTCGGTGGAATTCTTGAAAGAGTCCAGCAAATGAGTGGAACAGCAAATAGACAAAGATGACAAGACGCACAATCGGAGGCATCTTGATTGTTCCGAATTCTTGGCAGAAGACGAACGAAGCGTTGACCGACGAACTGTTCGTTTCTGCCTGAAGATTCCTCAGATCATCGTCTCCGATTCCGCCAATGTTCGTCAACCATATCCGGTCCATTTCGTAGATGTAGAGCATGCTGATGTAGAGGAGACGCGCTAGAAACCCAATGGCGAATAGGAGACGATTGCTTCGCATGTATCTCTCGGCCCAGTCCTTGAAGATTCCGTCACAGAATAACTTGTTCGCCTGGTTTATGTTTCTCTGGTCTAAACTCAGCATGAGGAAGAGAGGGGACACCATTCTGCGTGCCTCGAAGATGTACTCGGTGATGTCGTACCACTGATAGGCGGTCACGTCGACGACCTCCTCGCGGATCATGTAGACGTCGGGGGTGTCAAGAATGGACGCCATCAGCTTCAGTGCTCCCTGTTGAACGGCGAACTCTAGCGGTCGGAATCCCTCGCGATTCTGCATTTCGAGAAGTTTTTTGAGGTCGTTCGCCTTTAGGGCCTGGCAGACATGTTTGTACGTCATGACGACGTCATCCTCCTGGTGTGGCTCGTAGAACGCAACGCAGATCAGCGAATGCAGGAGGTTACAGTCGTTGTCCTCCAGTGCGAATATGTCGGCACCATGGTCGAGTAGGACGTCGAAGGTCTTGAGCGATCCGAAGGATGCGGCCAGGATGAGTGCGTAAGTGAAGCTACAGTTCTGGGCGTTGACGTTCTTTATGGAGGCGATGTCGAAGAACTGGAGACGACCGTTGAGCAAACGATTCTTCTCGACCTCTTCGGCAAGGGTCAAGGTCATGTCGACGGTCTCACTGTCGTCGCTTCGTATTGCCTCGAACCATTCACCGTAGTCGGACATGGGAAGGGAGGCGACCGTGGGACGCCGCTGCTCGAGTCCCATCTCGACCGACAGATCGGAGATTTGGCGTCGGCTCTTAAACATTCTGGAGATTATCCTCTACGGCTGTAGGTCTGCAAAACAATCTGTCTTAGAGAGGATGGCTGGATTGTGCGCAATGGTTGGATGTATCAACGGATGGACGATTGATTGATGGATTGGTGGATGATTAGAAAAACGTGGGCTAGTGGTTGAATGGACATACTCATATAATAGTGAAACAGATTGTAAAAATGCGTGTGGAATACAAAGCAAGCACAAACTCACGGTTGACATTTCGCTAATGCGGAGACTGGATTCTCTCTATAAGAGCGTTTCTCGATCTTTTTTGTCAGAGGAACGCTTTTGATCTTAAATGTGTGTGGCGGATCCCCGTCAAAAACTAAACACATTCTCTTGCAGGCACACGCTTGAGAATGCAGACAATTGTAGGTTGAGGCTTTGATTAGAATGATAACAACACAGATATCGATGGCAATGACATATTAATTCTCTTTCACATAAAGTTATAGGCCTACACAGATGTTCAGCAAAGGACCTCACATGAATAATTCGCTCAATTTATTTTTAATTGGTTCAGGCTAATTGTTCACACTGGAAGTTTTTTGCGGAACCCTTGTCCTCGCCTCACGGAACTCTAGGGTTCCGCAGAACACAGTTTGGGAAATGCTGCACAATGATATTGTTAGGAACTTACTTCCACAAAGTTGAAATCAGAATCTGCGTAATAATGGTGGGTCGAAATTGGTTCAGGCTATACCCGACCCAATCTGACTCACCAGGATCTCGACCCGACCCGCTAAAAGTACAAATATCAGTGACCCAACCCGACCCAATCCAACCGACCCGAGGGTCTACCGAACCCGTCGACAACTCTGATTGGTTGAATGGATAAACTCACGAAATTGAGAAAAAGATTGTGCGTGTAGAATACAAAGACAGTAACTAACCCAGGTAGGTCGACGTGCGGAAACTGTAGGACTTCGGCGAAGTCAGCTTACAAGTCAAAGTATCGCTGGTCATTCGAGCGCTCTGGTAACTAACCAGTTCATATATAACGTATAAGGGTCCTCCCATTATATACAGGCTGTTCCTCCATGCATGCGCTGATTCGCACTCGCTTTCTGCAACGCACGCTTAATGCATTTTATTGATTCGTGCTAAGTGATGTCAGTTTGCCGCAATTTTTCATCCTAAAGTTAACAAACCCCAATGAGAAACGATGTAGTTACATTAGGTCCACATAAGGATGAATCTTTCTCTGTGCCATACGAATTGTTACGGTAATTAGCGTAATATATGCGATGGAACTCGTGTTTGCAGCTAATGGATCGTTGATATAAGCGCAAATGTGTACATCAAACACACAAATGGGACATTATGATCGTAATACATTATTTGATTTGAATCGTTCTCTGGTATCACGAGCCGGGCAACACCAAATAATTCATCCATTAGGAACAAAATTCGATGCTTCTGCTGTTCCTTTGTTTAGAACACGTTTAGCTGTGTTCTCTTTGGAGCTTTGTGCGTTTCCAGGCAACAGTGAAATACAGAGAATTTTGTCATTTCATGGTATGGCTATGCTACGACCTGGGTCTGCCAAAAAAGGAGGAAGACTCTGCAAGAGATGAAATTATCAGACCTTGATAGTGGAGTGCCAAAATAACCAGTTGCACTGATGAGTGGCAGTGCGGCACCTTATACATATGTACAGGCTAATAATAGCTGGACACTTTCGACGCAGTTAGTTCCTGAGACTCTGGACATGATGTCATCTTTTAGCAATGTATAATGTGGCGTTGGTTGGGTTCCACACGTGACAGTGGGTGGTCCGCCATTCTTCTAGTCTTCTGTGCATTGTTTTGCTTACTGATGAAATTTGTGTTGTCAGTTACATTAGATTATGCCAATGCCATTGTGCTCATGGCTAACAGCCTACCAGTATGCCTATAGTCATCATTATGCCAATGCTTCACATTATGCCTATATTATCATTATTCCTGTATACAATATATCTAATATTATGGCTATATTTAACATTATGCCTAAATTTATCATTGTCCATACGTTTGGCGTTATGGCTACATTTGTCATTATGCGCCCAATGCGATTATAGGATAATTTTAAAAGCTTCGGGGCAGAAGGTGAACCAAGGGTTGCTGGTGTGGGCTATGTCTGGTGATGATTGGGATATGGATGTCAATGAGATCGAAGCGTTGAGTTGTAGCAAGGGAGGAGGGAAGGTTGAGAATCAGTTGGGTGTCAAGAATATATGTATATATATATGTTATATATATATATATATATATACCGCGGATGGTTACTTGCGTTATTCATTTTTTTAGATTCAGTTTTAGTGTGATTCAAAAATAAAGTGGAAATCTATCTGGTCTTATTGGCCACTACTAACAAAGCTCTTTAAGCAGAATTCGGGTGAATCGTAAAAAACTTTGAGTTTTATCCGTTCTTTATTAACTACTTAATTTCTTAATTTGATTCCATAACCGTTAATGGGATGAAGACCAGCGATAACAGTCAGATGGCAGAGAAATTTAATGCTCATTATACTGGCATTGGACAATAATTACAATGCCTAAAATTCATTTTGTAATTTCCTACCACCAACTCCTACTCCATTGTTATTCAATTAACCTCTCCAGATGAGATTAGCAATTAGAGATGGACGACTATGGTATTGCTGGGTATGCAGGACAGAGTCTCTCGCGCTTTTGATGCCAATGAATATTATACTGAAATTTTCATTGACCTGGCAAGGCGTTTGATACTGTTGATCATACAATATTATTCTAAAGACTTTATATTTATGGTTTACGTGCCACACTCCGGTGGTTTTATAGCTATTTGGACCAGAGACACCAGCAGGTTATATGCAATGGACTGTTGTCTAAACTCGTACTTATCCAACATGGATCCCGCAAGGCTCAAAATTTGGTCGTTTACTATTCCTACTCTGTGTTAATGACCTCCCAAACTCGTCTTCCTTACTTCACTTTATACTCTTTGCCGATGATACTAACATATTATGGTCTCAAAAGTCTCTTCATAACATGATGGACCTGATGAACTCTGATCTCACAGCTGTCGCCGACTGGTACAGAGCCAATAAGTTGTCGCTTAATTTATCCAAAACTATTTTCATTATTTTTCACTTTAATAGAAAATTGATGCCTAATCAAAACTTTATTATGTCCATTTAATAGTAAAACCTATTCAGCAAGATAAGTCTTCAAATTTTGTACGTTAACGAACAACTAATTTGGACGGTTCACGTAGGTCAGATATCCAATAAACTAGCTAAGAATGTTTGGTTATTATGATACGATAATATATGAAAACTTGATATAGCGCGTCTTCAAGAAATCTACTCAGAGGCGCTCTGTTGCGCTAGCCAACATGATGTCAATTGGAATTTCAACGTCTGTTAAAACAATTAGCAAAACAGTGTACAGTAAGCTAAAAGAGTCACCAATGGCTGGCCCACGCACAAGCGTGGGACCAACCAACGAATTTCCGTCAAAAGCTGGTAGATGGACGTTCAGTCTCATTATATCTCAGAAGTCCTGCTTGCTATCACGAAGTATTTTATCTACACTATACTATTCCCTCATTTACCCTTACAATATTGCAAAAATATTTGGGCTTCAAATTCCCACACCAGGTTGACGTGATTGTATATATATATATATATATATATATATATAAGCTACTACAGAAAAGGACAGCTCGCATAGTCGCTGGCGCTCGCTACAACTCTCATACAGAACAGATATTTAGAGATTTTCGTATGTTACAGACTGATCAAATTAATAAATCGCAGATATTTGAATCTATGTTCCACTTAACCAACAGTTTAAACTCTCATATCCGAAATCCAAGTACTATATGCCGGCAAATAATGCTGCCCCTCCTCTTTGTATGTGAGTTAATCGCTGTTTTTTATTCCTCTTCTTCCTCCTTCTGCTCCCTCCTGCTGATCATCAACTGCCTTTTCTTCTATTTATTTATCAAATGCATTCGACTATTTGCAAAAAATGCTCGTTGCTGCCTGTAGAGTTGACAGCCATCAACATGAAGAATAGTTTTTACAGAAGTAGCCTAGCGAGTAGTTAACTACTCGTTATAAATCCATAGTTTCAAACTCCTGCGTAAACTATTTCAAAAGTTTTCAAAGCTAGTTTTGAAATAACTATCGTAATAGTAGCTTCCAATTTAATTAAAATCAATTCAATCTCGTTTATTGTAGCCATAGGAAACACTATTCACTGCGCAAACAATAACGATTATGAACTAAAGGCTGCAAAAGGAGTCCCAACAAGGATCAAAATTCTATTGGAGGGGACACCAAGTAGCAGAATAAACAAAAGTTAAATAAGATAACCACGTATTAATATTAGACCTACTTCTGAACTAGGGGAACTAGGAGCATCGGGCAATAGAAGAGTCAAACACCCGTAAAAGTTAGCAACCAACCCCTCCAGAAACCAAGCGAATTCTTAAACAGTTACGAATTTTTAAAGTCCCACTCGAAAGCCAAACACAGGGCACCAGATTATTCACGAGCGCTATTCAGTGCACAATACTGGTTGACCCGTACTCATTTATCTGCCTGCTGTAGCTGAATGAAGAAGTCTTAGACGGTTACGTTGATTTCGCTGCGATGATCGATGTTCCTTGCGTTGACCAAGTAGACTCTGTCTCCTTCACAGACGAAGTGTTTCTTGACTGTGGCCCGATAGATCGGCTTGTAGATCCAGCTCAAAACTGGAATGACACTCAGGCTGTAGTGCAGGAAGGTGATGACTTTCAACCGGCTCATGTAGGTCGTGAACTCCTTCTCTTCCTTGACCTTCGACAGAGTGTTGGAGAAGACTGCAATAAGCAGATTGAGAAGCATGATGCCGACGACGGCCACGTAGGCGAAGTGGTGGATGTAGAGGATCTCTCGAGCGTAGACGTCGAACTGGGTGAAGTCCTCCATGTTGAGCATCGTCAGGTAGAGACTGTACAGGGCCATTGGAAACGACGAGAAGTCGCGAATGCAGCCCTGCTTCGAATTGACGTTGAAGAAGAGGATGAACTGACGGGCGAATATGGCCGTATAGAAGCAGAACATGACGATGAACGACGCGAGGTCGGGCGTCATCTCGCGGATGTAGATGACGACCTGGCCAATTCCAGGTAGGATCTGCAGGTAGACCATCAGGTTCCATAGTGACGTCAGCGTCAACAGCAGGCGGAAGATGTCGATGACGACGAGGAGATAGTCACGCCGGGTGATGTTGTTCAGGATGAGCAGTTCGGCGATGACGAGAGTGGAGAAGAGAAGGCTGCAACTCCTGTCAAACGTGTTCCACCGAGTGATCATGATCCTCTTTCCTCCGCTCAGATTACGACGAGCAGCATGTAACTGCGGAACTCGCAGAGCGTAGACGAGCATTCGGTGTAATTCCTGAAAGAGTCCAGCAAACGAGTGGAACAGCAAATAGACAAAGATGACAAGACGCACAATCGGAGGCATCTTGATTGTTCCGAATTCTTGGCAGAAGACGAACGAAGCGTTGACCGACGAACTGTTCGTTTCTGCCTGAAGATTCCTCAGATCATCGTCTCCGATTCCACCAATGTTCGTCAACCATATCCGGTCCATTTCGTAGATGTAGAGCATGCTGATGTAGAGGAGACGCGCTAGAAACCCAATGGCGAATAGGAGACGATTGCTTCGCATGTACCTCTCGGCCCAGTCCTTGAAGATTCCGTCACAGAATAACTTGTTCGCCTGGTTTATGTTTCTCTGGTCTAAACTCAGCATGAGGAAGAGAGGGGACACCATTCTGCGTGCCTCGTAGATGTACTCGGTGATGTCGTACCACTGATAGGCGGTCACGTCGACGACCTCCTCGCGGATCATGTAGACGTCGCGGGTGTCAAGAATGGACGCCATCAGCTTCAGTGCTCCCTGTTGAACGGCGAACTCTAGCGGTCGGAATCCCTCGCGATTCTGCATTTCGAGAAGTTTTTTGAGGTCGTTCGCCTTTAGGGCCTGGCAGACATGTTTGTACGTCATGACGACGTCATCCTCCTGGTGTGGCTCGTAGAACGCAACGCAGATCAGCGAATGCAGGAGGTTACAGTCGTTGTCCTCCAGTGCGAATATGTCGGCGCCATGGTCGAGTAGGACGTCGAAGGTCTTGAGCGATCCGAAGGATGCGGCCAGGATGAGTGCATAAGTGAAGCTACAGTTCTGGGCGTTGACGTTCTTTATGGAGGCGATGTCGAAGAACTGGAGACGACCGTTGAGCAAACGATTCTTCTCGACCTCTTCGGCAAGGGTCAAGGTCATGTCGACGGTCTCACTGTCGTCGCTTCGTATTGCCTCGAACCATTCACCGTAGTCGGACATGGGAAGGGAGGCGACCGTGGGACGCCGCTGCTCGAGTCCCATCTCGACCGACAGACCGGAGATTTGGCGTCGGCTCTTAAACATTCTGGAGATTATCCTCTCTTTCTTTGATTAGAGTCTTTGATTAGAGTGATAACAACACAGATATCGATGACAATGACATGAATTCTCTTTCATATAAAGTTATAGGCCTAAACAGTTGTTAAGCAAAAGGCCCCTATGAATAATTCGCACAATTTATTTTGAATTGGTTCAGGCTAATTGTTCACTCTGGAAGTTTTCCGCAGAACATTGACTCGCCTCACGGAACCCTAAGGTTATGCGGAACACAGTCTGGGAAACGCTGCTCTATGATATTGCGAGGTACTTACTTTCACAAAGTTGAAATAAAGTTCTACGTAATAATGGTGGGTCGAAATAGGTTCAAGCTATACCCGACCCGATCTGACTCTCCAGGACCTCGACCCGACCCGCCAAAGTACAAATATCAGTGACCCAACCCGACCCAATCCACCCGACCCGAGGGTCGACTGAACCTGTCGACAACTCTGATTGGTTGAATGGACAAACTCACGGAATTGCGAACCAGACTTTATATAACTATAAATGCCTGTAGAATAGAAAGAAAGTAACTAACCCAAGGTAGGTCGACGTTCAGCTAATGCGGAGACTGTAGGACTTCGGCGAAGTCAGCTTACAAGTCAAAGTAGGCGCTATCGTTGGTCATTTGAGCTCATAGACAACTAACCAGTTCATATGAAATGTATACTGGTCATCCTCCCATTTATATATACTGGTTCTGTGTTCCTCCATGCTCTCCCTTTCTGCGTTTATGCCTTTTATTGATCAGTGATAACTGCTGTCGTTTTCCGCAATTTTTCATCCTAAAATTAGCAGACTCAACTGAACTCAACCGAGGCCTACATTAGGTCCACACAAGACCGAGTCTTTTGTTGCGCCATATTTGACGGTCATTAGCGAAATACATGCAACGCAGCGAGTGTATACAGCTAATGGACTATTGATTTAAGCGCAAATGTATCGGCCTACATCAAATACAGAATATAGATCGATAGGTCTATGGAGATAAAGCAGATAATACCTTTTTCGATTTCACATCATGAGCTGGGCAACACTAAATAATTCGTCCATTAGGAACAAAATAATTCGATGCATCTGCAATTGTTTTGATCAGCGCGCTTTGGTTTTGTTCGCCAGCCGCGAAGTAAAAACAATTTTGTCTTTTCAACTCTTTTGATGGAATAACGATGCGATGACATGGGTCGACCTGCTAAAGAGAGGGTGTGAGAATCTATAAGAGAGGAAATCAGCAGACCTTAATTTTGGATTGCCAGAATAACCAGTTGCACTGAGGAGCGGCACCTTACTGCATATCTGCACATAACGCAATTTGTTCCAGAGACTCTGGACATAATGTCATCTGTTAGCAATGGATAGGTTGTCGTTGGTTGGGTTCCACGCGTGACAGTGGGTGGTCCGCGAATCTTCCAGTCTTCTGTGCATTGTTTTGCGTTCTGATTAAATTTCTGTTCTCAGTGACATTACACCATTCCTATAGTCAACATTATGCCTATACTTAACATTTTCTCCACATTCATCATTATGCTTGTGTATAGGAGTATACCTATATTTGGCGTTATGCATAAATTTATCATTTTCCCTGTATTTAACATTATGTCTATAGTTAATGGCATGCCCAATCCGTTATTGTTTTTTCTACGAAGTAGTGCTAGATAAATGTCTAGTTACAGCACAACTGCAATTACCTGGTGACCCGCGGATTATGCTGTTACGTACACCTTTCTTGTGGGCTTGTAATGTACTAATGTAATGCACGACTAGTCGGTCAAATTGTTACCCTACAAAGTGTGCATTAATTACTCTAAAATTCGTTGCTGGTCTACACAACCATTAGCTATGTAATGAGGGATTTGTGAGTGATGGTGAATTATGACATGTGCCGAAAAATATTTCTGGAGCAGTGCCGAAACATTCAGAATAAAAACCGAAGCTTGGTATTTTCAGTCTTTGTATACGAACTAAAGAAAGTTACAAGATTCCAGGCCAAAGTCTGTCTATTGAATTCCTTGTCGATGGCCCTACATGATTGAGTCATTTGCCGTGTGCGCATTTGTTATGCAGCATATTCGGCCTCTTAGGTATGAGCATGGGTGTGAATGTTACAACTTTGGCTCACTGCCAGTTGCAAGTATTATGTTTATGTGTACACATGGTGCAGTGGACCCAGTATTTTGTGGCATAAACGCATATTTAGAGTTTTAGACACTCTCTGACTTCTGTATAACAACAATTCCCGAATCTTTCCAATGGTGTGTTTCCCGTCTAATGCGGGATTGAGTGATGCAGTCTTTCAGTCTTTAATCTCCTGTTACGCTGTTACTTCAAACAGTGTGTCGTTGTAATATCTTTCTAGTTTCGGTTTGGTTACGGTGCGTCTTACTAAGGCTATAAAACTACCACTGAAGGTCGAAATAAACAGCGACTCCTCTATAACGAAATCTGTCTGTTTTGTCGGTGCGATGGTGGGGCGTATACTGAGAGGAAACCTAAAGACGGAAGCACGAAGGAACGCGTCCTCCATCACAGACCGATTGGTGCTTCGTTCTCCGCGAAAAGAATTGACAAGTTGATGACGTCTTCCGTTGGTGTCAGACAACTGTCACTGAATCTGGTGGTGAGTTTTTGAGCTGGTGTAAACAACCGGTTTGAGCTCGATTCGTCCGAACTGTATCATCAGTCCTTGGCTAGACTCCGGCTTGTCAAATCTTTTGACTATATATACCAACAACTTTGATGAACAAATGCCCCGTTTGAAGCTTCTGTTTCTAGAAATAATGCCTCTTGAGTTTAACTACTTTCTTCAAGACTTCATGGCCCCATGACACCGGATAACTCTAGGAATTGTTATTCGTCTTTCCATCAAGCGACCATTGACAGATTACTACAGGGATTTGCTTATATTTTATTATCTAATACATATAGAGTGACAATCCGTGACACAAAAGGTTTTGCCATCCCTAACGTTGGGCCCAAGTCTGACAAAAAGAGCCGGTTTCTACCAGTTCGTAATGCAAATCAAATATGAACAGAGCGAAAGTGGGTGTCTAGGGTTAGCAATGCCTGCCAATAAAAACATTGAAATAGTTAGAATCAACGCCTATGCTCGCGAAGAGTTGACTATATCTATGTCATTGTCCCATCAGTTGAACTAGATCCGACTAGTTTGGTCACGTAGAACCCTGATGCTTATAAATCAGAAGGCTCACAACTCGTGACGTGTTACAAGACATGTCACGTGTCATCAATTGGAAGTTGTCTGCTTCCGTGCCCTGTGCACCATACAACAATGTCATTTTGTGACGTTGACCTTTGTTGGCTTATGAGTCATATAATCAGCCTACTCTGGCACTGATTGTTTGGATCTCGTAAGTGTCCAAAAATGCCTCTGAAATTGGATAGTAGACCGACCACCCAGGCTAAGATGGGATGCTGCAATAATACGTCATGCCTATTGAATGCACACACAATGTGAGCGATCATTATCATGATTCTTAGTAAACAAGTAGTCTAACTGCATAGCAGAATGTTGTACGCCTGCTTCCCAAAACTGGGGCCTGTTCAACGTCATAATACATTGTTCATTTGTGTGGATCTGAGAGATGGGGTAAAGGCATGTATTGTTTAAAAATTGGACAAGAAAAGGCGCGACTCCTGCAGACATTCTTCACATGGCAAACGAAAATGTGTTCAATTTTGTCAAAAAGGGGTAGGAATCACAAATCTCTAAATGAAACTTCAAGGTGAAAAACATTTGATGCAATAGCTAACGAAGACCTTGTAGCATCGGCTTGGCAAGCAATATCAATGCTGTGATTCACTCAATGTAATAATTGTAAGGCCCCCTTAAAGGCCGATGTGTGCTTCACAGATACAAGTTAAGGCTATTCACTTACTCAGATTAGTTTTTCTGATAATTATTAACTGGTTATTTTTTATCAGCTTGGCTTCTGCGTACAGAGTATGGCAGTATGCGCCACTAAATCGATACTTAGCATATTTCCATTCCTATAGATTGCTTAACACTCGTTTAAGTTGTGAAAATATTAGATAGGTGGCTGGGTGAGTCTGTAAGACGTTGAGCGAATAGGTGTTAAACGCCCGGATAGTTTGTATACAAAAATATCTTCGTTTAATAAAGCCGCAATATGAGTTCACGTACAGAATAAACGGATGATGACGAGTTATTACAGAGGCCAAATTTAACTGCCGTCAGCCGTGCAAGGCACCAATTTCGTTATAAATCTGATTTAACCTGTGCCGCCACCTAGCGGAAGTTGGAATAGTCAAACTTATGGGTAACGGGAATCGAACTCGATTTCTTTGCTTTGCATTCCAGTGTGTCATTCACTATTCCATGACCTCACCCCCATTGGAGAATAATGAGTGCATTATATGTAGGTTCCATCTCTTTTATTAAATACCAATTCATTTGGTTAATCTTACACAATAAATGTGCATGAACTTCTCTTTTTACGCAGAAATAAGTAAAGTGCATACATGCAGATCAGTTATTAAGGGTGGTTCAGAGCCTAAAAGGTGTCGATTGTAAGCAAATATGCATGAATCTGCGACACATGTTAAAATAGGATAACCTCGTTAGGCCCTAATCAAGCATTTCGTTGATATGGTAGATGTCTATAGCTATTGGGCAGAGTACAGAATGCGCCAATATCGACCGCTACTCATTTACAAGTCACTGTCAGTCTACTAATTCTATGGCCGTAGTTCATTAGTTTATTACAGCACGACACGCTGACTGACTGTTGGCCAAATACGAGTACATCGTATTTTCTTAACCAGACTCGATCGGACATCAACGAGTGACAGATAAATATTTCTTTGAAAGTTACTTTCGGAGTGAGTTATCGCAATGTTGCGATGCTGAAGAACAAACGAGAAATCAGTCAAATAATCCAACGTTTATAGATGATACAACACACCGTGACCGCTTAAGCATTGCAAAAATGTGTCCACTGACATGAGTGTGTGCTCTTACATGAGTGCAACATTCGATTTATTCACAAAATCTGTATAAAGCATCTACATAACGTTTTATTACTCCGTCTGCAATCGAAACGGTTGCGAAATAAAAAAATTGAAAAGTAGTATGCAGATCATATGAAATGTAGTTAGGAGTTATCATCGCATCAAAAGGTATATAGCAGTCATGGGTTTGATTGACCAAATCACTGTTAAAGCAGCGCTTTGCACCTATCAGCGCTTTGTAGAGGTAACTGGGGTTGGGCATATCGCACAAGTCGTTCACAATACGTCGTGATATCAAATCAATAGCGAGGCACTAGTTACCAGCTGCATATTAATAAAAAAAAACTACAAACGTGACCGAATCAAAAGCGAATACATAGCGAAATTGCGGATCTGTGTCAGGTCGTTATTGCTGCCACTCATACTACAAAAAAGCACTTGTGTAGGCCACAACATCAGTCACGACACAATTGTTTGCATATTCAGAACACCGACATAATGAATATGCACGACAAATACTTCTGTCTTGACTCGTCTGACATATTTAGGCCCAGGGAACACTCTGGCCCATCACGAGACACTAGTCTAGTAGTCTTGAGTGACGATCAAATGGGAACGCTGCCTTTCGCCACGCACACAGCAGTTTCCACGGCCAAACAAATTTTAAGCGATCGTGTAACGTTCTAACTAGACTTAACCATTAGTCGTACTTTGAAACGATCCTGTAATATTCTGACCAGAAATAACTATTTGTAGTATGTCACAATGGTTCTTGTTACACAGCCAGGGAATTGATCAGTGGTTGAAGCGTCTACTAAATACATCGAGCATAATCTGGAGAACAAGAAACCAGTCTGTCACACACATAGGGGTTTGGTTTATCATTAGCAGCTAAAGACAGCGGGTTGGAAAAGCTAATTTATGGACAGTGGAAAACAGTGACAGTGGAAAAATGAATAAGAAGGTATATCTTAAATGCGGATGATAGTCACTCCGCTTCCCCTATATATTTTTCAGAGCATTAGATGTGCCTGAGCTGTTTCGTACCATTTAAGAGCAGCGGCAAAAGTCTATAACTAGATCTGAATCTACTCCACGGTATCGCTGCTCTCTTTGGAGTCGCCGGACGTTTGAAAGCGATTTTGTTTCTCAGAAAAATATCTTTAAGGTTCGATTAAAACAGCTCGAATGGTGAACAGCTTAACAAGGGTAAGTCTAACACGCGATGCCAGTGGAATAGAGTTTCTGGAGTATGCAGTTATTTATATAAAAATCCGTAGGGCGACAAACTTAACCATTAGTTGGAATGTAGTTCAGGAACATGACACATATTGCAACCACCGCAACAGACACTGAACCATGGAAAAAGATCAGCTGACCAGTATCTATCGTCGGTGTCTTTGAAAGTGTCCGAGGAAGTGTTGTACATCACTGTCCAGTTCTGCAGGAAATATGCAATGCCCTGAGGGATTACTTCCGCCGCCAACACTGCAAGTACATCATGCACAGTTCCAGGAAGAGACGGCACCTGCGAAGGAATACCTGAGAGGTTTCATCACCCGTTTTATTTTTCCTTCCGATGACCATATCTAGAATTCGGCGAATTGTTTGGAACAAAGTTCAACGACGGATTTTGGTAAAGGTTCTTCTGAGTACGTTTCAAAGTTCGTGCTATCCGAGATTCCTGTCACAGTTGGCTTGAACGGTGCCTCCACCTGCAATAAAACCCACCGGGTTAAATGATTGCGTATCACGTATTGCAATGTAATGTGATAATGTATTAAAATGCAACGTTGTGACACTGAACATTCACCAACGGATACCTCTGAAACGCAGAAACACCCGAAAATAAATCTATGTTTATCTACTAGACATCGAAACATTCAATCCATGTTCTGTAAAGGAAAAACTTCTGTGGAATTAAATAAAACGCTTTTTGGTCTCATTGTTGTGACTGTCTCTGGATCAAACTTCAATTAATCCACCTAATCCACGCCTATCCATCCAATAACCCATCCGACTATTCACCCAACCATCATCACTTCATCGATTCATTCACTGGGTGAATAATTGATTCATACAGGCTAATTGAAACCACATTCAGGAATTTCGTACGAAGTGAGTGATCTCTGTAAAGCGTAAATGCAATGCTATATGGCACATAGATGAATAATAGTCGGATCTAGTGATACGAAGTATGGTCATTGGTTACCTTCTTATGATAGATATCGAGCCACTCCGTTCCATTGAACCACGTGTGTGATTTGATATCCGCTGCCCCGTTCCTTAGGCTTCCGTAGCGCGTAACTGGATCGAGTCGCAGAAGATTCTGAAGCAGGTCGCGCAGTTCTTGCGTCATGTATGACGCGTATGTCACCTACAGAAATTCACAAGGCTTAGTATCTTAGTTAGTAATTATATGGACACATAGCATAGCGCCTTTTGCAGGTTCACAAAATCGTCTAGTGGCTAATATGAGATCATGAGATGAAATGACGATGCTCGGTTTTTAAGCAGCAGCGATTGTGTTCTGGAGCTGAATGAACGGAAGACGAATAAACTTTAAGTGGGAAAGGTGAACTCCACTGTGAGTTCGAGATTCGCCTGAAACCTAAATTTAGATAGACGCTTAGTCACTTGAAGCCTGAACACAACTATTTGTACAGGAAATTTATAAGTTTTCTTTGTAAGCTGTACAACAACAGTCTTTATAAATGCGCACTTGATTCCGTGTAATGCCAGACACAATAAATGCTACCCCTGCATTGTAGCATATATTCACCACGGGAGCTTCACAAAGTTTACATTGTCAGCCTGTGTTGTATCAATAAAAACCCCATTTTGTTTAACTTCTCAACCGGTTAATGGCTTTCTATTAATTGCATTGATATTACTATGTCTATTTTTTAGTGACATCATTGGTCGTATCAGTCGCATCGTGACACAAGTCAACACGACCTATCCTTAAAAGACCGTTACGCATGATGGGCCCAAACATGACCAGCAATAGAATGTAGTATCTATATAATATTTATATATGTTTGATTACAATAATATATGTACATAATATATAATACATTATATATATAAGACCAATGAAGAAGTGGTGGAAATATTGGAGATGAAGGAACACTGATACACATAACAAAGAGCAAGATAATGAAAATGCATTGAGCACACGCTGAGAGGACACTCGCTGCTAAGAACAGTCATAGAAGAAAAATGAAAGCGAACGGACTAGAAGCGCACCAAGACAGATGGAGCTTGACTGGATATGGAAAACATAAGAAGAGGCCCACGTAGGACATTTGAAAATGCCAAAGAGGCAAGTCATTAAAAACGTATCCCCACATATTTTAATTTAACTTTGTTAGCAGCAGCTTACGTAAAAGAAATTTAGAGTAATTGTAGAATAGTTATTCCTAGCACGCAGCCAATTGGCGCGAGCGGTCGGCCTGTTACGCGGAAAACACGGGTTCTATCCCGTCCGTGACCTACTTTGTAGGACCTTGAGCAAGTCCTTTGCGCACAATTGTGCCATCGAAGCATGTGTCCACCTCTAAACTGAGTAAGTATGGCAATATCGTCTCAATCAAATGTTTCAGTCTCCCGAGCTGTGTACAGCTCTGAAGACTGTGCACAGGAGCGATATGATGCTGGAAGATGAAATACTTCGTTATCTCTCGAATGTCAACCAAAGGACTAGTCATCAGCTGAACATCTCGGTTATAATTATTGTCAATTGGCCCTGAGACCCGGTTCGAAGATATGGATGTTATTACGATCGAGTGCAGATAATAACATGTTTAACCCCATCAGTAAACACCTTATTGTCTGGGTTGCCGTGACGTCATTATAGCTTAGGCTGGTCCAGTTTAACTGAGAAAATAATTATGTTGCCTAGCACTTGGCTTGACCACCAAGCAACATTATTCTGAAATTTTATTAAGACTGAAAGGGTGTTCTAAATGAATTGCGCCAAGAGACACGTTTTAATGACTCACCAATTATATATATATATACTATATATATATACTATATATATATACTATACATATATTATGGATTTTAAAGTGAATGAAACAAAATAATCAGCCACAGTAATGTAGGCAGAAACAATGACAACTGAGTCATGTAGTAGTGGAAGTATACATATAGTAATGGTGACGGTGATGGCTGTAGTGGTGCTAGCATTATTAGTATTGTACGTTAATTACAAATACATTGAGAAAATTTGAATCAAATTAAGACGTACTTTTCCGGCGACAATTTTTTCGTACGTCTTGATTGGCTGATCGGCGTAGAAGGGAGGATGACCGACCGTCATTTCGTACATGAGGATTCCCAGAGCCCACCAATCAACGGCGCTCGTGTAGCCCTAAGCAAAACATATTGGTCATAGGTAAAAGCACTTCGCAGTTAGAAGCACATACCAATTATCAGAGGTGAAACAAGCGGGGGGGCAGAGGGGCACCGGTCTCCCCCTCCCAGTTTTGAAACGGGGGAGGGGGGCTTTTTGCTCCCAAATCGGTTCTTTTTTATGTTTATCCAATGGATTTTTAAGATTACTTTTGTTAAGATAATTTGTGCCCCCCATTTTTCACATTTCGGAGGACAAAATTCAAAAAGTGGGAGGGCAAAAAAAAATGTTGCGCTTGTCGCAATATTTTTTAAAATATTCCCACCACTTTTCAACACCGTGTTACACCTCTGCCTATTATAAATAATGTATTGTATATTAGAACATTAGCTATAATTGCAAACATCGCCATGCATCGATTATGATAAGAAAAGCTATGTTATTCGAAAACAAAGCACCAATATATACATATAGCCTATTGGCCATAAGCCTTATCACGCGCAACTGGTAACTTTAATATAAACCTAGAAAGCACGTCTACGGTTCCCAGAATTTCTTCACTAACTTTGGTCTCTGACAATACGAAAAAAATGCTAGTCACCATTAACCTGTATATGGTATAGCAACGAGCACACAAATTTCAGTCACTACATGTACAAACACAATATGCTTGTGAATAGATTGCTTGTGTTTATCAACACATGAGCAGGTATTCAACCGGACCCGCGAAAATGCAGTTGTGACTGAACGTAAGTAGCCTACTCATCGCTTGAACAGAACTATAAACAAGTTCCGTCAATGAATACTGAATACTGACCTCTGGAACGTCTCGCTCTAAAGGTAGGTATTATTCCAGGGGACTTGTGAATCAGGAGCGTCCAGATAGGGGGTCCGGAGGCAAATGCCTCCAATTTCTTGTAGGGGGATATCTTGCCTTCCTGGCACTTGGGACCGGGGATTTGCTTTGTCACTCAGAGGGGTACTGACGCCTCTGTTGTGAATCACTCGTATGTGGTATTCTATCGAGTAATGTTCCTACCTTGCACAGTATGATCTCTGGTGCCAGATACTCCGGAGTGCCACAGAGCGTGAAGGTCTTGCCCTTGATCCGCTTCGCGAAGCCAAAGTCTGTTAGCTGTATTATCAGACAAAGAAACTCTAGTCAACACATTCAGATAACTAAATGTACAGAAATGCTACATTCATCGAGCGATTTTGAATTACATGATGGAGCATCCTTTGCAATAAATAATGTATGTATACATGCATGCATGTAGCGCAATATTCACGTAGCGCCTTTCTCTAACATTAATACATCCTTCTTCACCAGCATATAGAAGTATTTCTCTTGTAATTAAAGGTACTTAGGCAGCACGAATGGTGCTTCAGCTGGTGAAAATATATCCACCTGCAACAGTTCAGACACAGCAGCTGTTCATGTTGAAAACTATGTATTCGCCCATTTATCAGCTGCAGACAACTACTTACTGAATGTTCATATTCTGATGGGAGCAGAAATGCAAGTCAGATTTCGAATCACTGAGATGGCTGGGCTGTTATCAGTTCAATAGTATTTTAAGTGATGTGTAAATCTTCCAAATGGAATGATGTCCTAAGGTCTGACCTTGATGTAACCATGAGCATCTAGAAGGACGTTCTCTGGCTTGAGATCACGGTACATGATGTCGAGACTGTGGAGGTATTCGACCGCTAGAACCATTTGGGCAGCGTAGAACCGGCTCTGTAATTCACTGTTAGACAGCAGAAAATATTTGAATCACGATTGATCTATACAAGATGTGAATTAGATATTTCTTGGTTAGATAGGTCATGGTTTCCTCTTTGGGCTAAGGACAAAATGCTAAACCCTTACGGTTCATTCTCAAGGTGCCTGCTATGAGGAAGCGTTTCAATTCACGCGTGGCATATTTTTGCGATGTCTTGGACAAGTTGTCAACCGGCTAGGTTAAACTAACCATTGGTTCAAAGTGCAACACTTCAATTCTGTATTGGTATCATGTGTAAAATTTAAATTCAAAATTTATATATTTGGGCAAAAAATTTTAATATCCTAAAATAAATATTATGGTATCAAAGGCAAAACGGCATTCCAACAATCATGTCCAGAGACAAGCATCTCTTACTGTCACTCAAAATCTGCCACCGACATAATAATTATCATCTTGTAAAGTCTATGAAACGGTTAGTATGTCAAACTTCTGTTTGCCTCTTACTGCAATGTCTGTTGCTCCCTGCATCGGGAAAGCACGTTCTACCAATCAGGAAGATCAAACAGGACCATTCACACACTTGACCAGACAGTACCCATGACAGGACACGTCCTACTTAATACTGATTTACTTGCTTACCTTTGGGTCATTGTAAGCTTACCCCTCTTAAGAAAACTGTCAGACAGATTTTTCGTTTGATTGTCAGATTGTTTTACCTAAAACGTCTATTTCTGCGCAGGTGTGAGAATAGTTCGCCTCCGTTGACATATTCCAGAACCATGTAGAGATTAGCATTGTCCTAGAAAAAAACCCAAGCACGAAATGTAAAGACGACGAAAACTTTTGGGAATTAAGTACATGCAGGATTGCACGTGACAAAATAATTAAATATATACTGCAAAACAAATTTATTGGTAAATCGATTAATTTGTTCCGTTGCTTCAAATTTTACTGATCATATATATATATTCAATCATCCATTCATTTCATCAGTTTTTCAATTATTCGTTTAATCATTTGTAAAATTATTTAATTTGATCAAACGTTTTATATTCATGTCCATAGTTTGCCAAAATATGTTATTGAACTTAGGCCTACATGTATGTCTAAGACAATTAGCTGCATATTAATCCATCGATCATTAATTAGTTTCTTAATTTTGCCGATCATTAGCTCAACTGTGAAATAGAGAGCAGTGACACAAATATTACCAAAATATATTAAACATATTTAGTAATAACAGATAGATTATCGGAAGACATACCTTGAAACTGTAAGGCATGTTGACGATAAATGGGAACGAAATGGCCTGCAGGATCCGCTTTTCATTGAGTGTATGTTCGACCTGCTTCATTTTCACCACCTATAAAACAGTTCAGGCAAGAGAAAAATTAAAGCGAAATTAGGTGAGAATAGCAAAATAAAAAGGTCAGAGATGAAAGTCGTCTGTATAATGCAATCTGACTCTGATTATGCTCTCCATTTCTCATGAAATTTTTTTACACGATACAGCAGCATCAGCAGCAGCCCCTGTGAATAAGTAGATGTCCCGCGCTTAGCTTTTAAGAGTAGTGCTATAGAAACGTGGGGTCTTCCATTACAATTACCAGCGCTGTTCTACTTCAGCAACAGTTCTTTGTTGATGATGCTGTGGCTTCTTTCTTCTGAAGACTATCAAGTGATGTGCAAACAACCTCACAGGAATCCGTCAAAGACAAGTCAAAGCTATTTATACTAATATACTCAACCAATTTTGGCGTACGCACAGTGACATAACGAATTAGCTTAACACCACTTTCATGATTTGACATAATTATACGGTGTAGAAAATGCTACATAGCTTTTTATGCAATAAAAAAGACAATACGTAATCAATCAGATGTTTTTAAGTTGGCTGTTGCATAATCTTGCACAATGCTCTAGAGCATATCATTATTGATGATATGTGAGGTAGTACCTTTTCCTTGTTAAGGACCTTGATGGCGAGGTATGTACCACTCTGTTTGTGTTGCGCCAGGTAGACGGATCCAAAAGAACCGGTTCCAAGTGTTTTAATGACGTCGAAGGCATCAAGACCAAATGATCTCTAAGTGCAGACAACAGAAGCATGATTAATGCCAGCAAGAACACGTGACTTAGGCCGACTTGCATGACCAACGGAGCATTGAGCCAGTAAACTTATTACAAACTGTAAAGTGTATGCTACAACCGGTATTATATAGGTTACGTTCAGCTGAACATACCAAAACAGTAAAACATACATACATGTACAATGGCATGATATCTGTAATTCAAGACGCATGTTATAAATTATACATTTGCGCTTACATTGGATACATTATCTGTCTTCTGAAATTTTTGACGTCATGACTTGGTTGCTAAAAACCCAAGACGATTAGGTTAAGCAGGCTTCAAATGGGTGGCTTTTTCAATTCAGAACGAGAGCAGAGCTTCGCAATCCTAAGAATTTGAAGAATTATCAAAACTTGGCCAGGAGCACTAGAGTGTAAATTTCGACACGATGTAACGCGCTGATAACTTCACGTAATTTCTCAAAACATCTTTAAGACACCGAAAGTTTAAAAGACCAACATGAACAAGCAAATATCGGGTACAAATCTAAATAGGCGTATAGAGTGGTTATCTAACAAGCGCAGCAGTAATTGTATACGTCTAATATTTCATATGTAAATTATACAAGTGGTTCATACATTCCAAATTTTATCTAACGCAAATTTTTGCAGAACTGTCGTTGAGCTACTGTCCTGTGCTATTGTGTGTAACGCAGAATGTGTGAAATCTATATTGGAGCCTATGCGGGCGAAAGAAACTCAGAAAGATCAAAGTTTTGTAAGAAGCTGGAGTCCAAGCCGATGTCAAGGAAGGGATGGCGTGCCGTAATGAGCGACAAACTGTCGTCTCAATGAGAGCGCATAGTGATAGTTAATGGTTGCCCAGGGTTAAATAGGTAGAGGCAGTTTCCATAGCCTATCCGTGGACAGCGGTTTCATTTGAGTTTCAATCGTACGCGATCTATATTCTTGTTTCTTTATCTGAGCGGTATCTACGTTGTTCACTCGAGGAAGAAATGATTCTTCAGAAATCAGTGAAGTAAGGAGACATATGGGCCCTTGTGGCATCACTTGAAAGAACTTCTTACTGAGGACAAACTAATATTTTGTTTCAAGAACTGCATGTCGTTTTGGTGCTAACCGACGTTCGATTATTGCTGGAGAGACTGTCGACTAACATGGCCATTTCTCACACACGTACACACATACACACGCGTACACGCACATGGATGTTCCATTCTCACGCACTGCTATAAGGCAGCATCGTGCCTTCTCTGTCGTGGACCCTACCACTTGGAATGGGCTTCCTCCGGACGTCCAACTTTTACCTAGGATCTCCTCACCTTCTTTGTACTCATCTCTTAAATCTGTCTTCTTTGGCCGTGGTTGGACTGGGTAGATTTCTTGAAGAGGCGCTATATCAAGTTTCATTGATTGTTTGATTGATTGACTGATTGACTGACTGACTGACTAATTGACTGACTGACTGACTGACTGATTGATTGATTGATTGATTGATTGGTAGACAAGGAGAGCTATCAAAAATCTTTACTGACAGGATAAACTAAAGTTTCCCATTATTAATTCAATTTATGACAATTCAAATAAACAATGAAAATTTGTCTTAAACAGTTTTCCTTTTCATCTTCTACCTATTTCTACTTGCGGTTGTCTATTGGTTGCTCATTCCATTTGCATATTAATTCATCTGCCAAGTCCATCCTATAGTGTATGTACACAAGGTGTCAGTTGTGCTGAAGGAATCTCCTAATGTTAAATAATAATAATAATAACAAAATTTTCGCTTAATTTAAAACTGACAAATCGCAGTATATGATTAAGAGCAGAATATGAGCAATGCCCTTTAGGTTGGATGACATTATCCCTTGTGGGCTTCCTTTGTTACCAATTTTTCTTAAAATGTTACTTACACCTGCCTTGATCTGCGTGTGCATGGTAACAATAAAAATAAAAAATAACACGCTACATTACTTGGGACCTTAATTGCCTTAGAGCCTTAAGATTGACTCACACACTGATTGCAACGCCTGGCTAATGAGCTCACTTACTTTCGTCGAAGTACTGTTACAGTTACGAGCGTGATTTAGGTTCCGAACCTCAATCTGTGCGTCAAATTTCTTTTCGAAATCCTCTCTTCCATGAGCTAGGATGGCCTTATCTGTAACAAATAAAAGGAAGCAATTTAGAACACGTTATCTCACATGACTGACTTAGTGAATATCAGACTTAGGCCTGCTGTTTTAAAAATTGACTGACAGACTGACGGTCTAACTGACTGACTTACTGACTGAAAAAGAATTATTTATCAACTTACTGACTAACTTATACGTCTGGGTTCGAACCCCACACCTGTCATTGTCAGACTGCGTAACAGCTTCATGCTCTTCACTTTTAAGACTATTTCTGGCCCTCTGTGAATCAGGAAATACAGCTCAAGCAGTGCTTTCCGTTGAGAATAAATTCAAAAGTGGATTAGTCCTAAGGAGAAATCATTAGCGATTTTGTAAAGACTATAGCAAGAAAAGTAAACAGAGAGCTGTAAGAAGAAATCTACCAGAAAAATAGATTTCTGATTGCTTCAACGAATAATTTATTCTGAGTAATAAATTTTTTAGTTCGGTAATTCGAAATGTATTTAACTTTTACCATTTCTAAGGTTGACTGTAGCCTGTAGGCCCGTTCTTATGAAAATTCATCATTATGCTAAAATAACTCAGTTGATCGTAATGCTCTAGCTAACCTTCAACCGTCACTCATTGAGTCGTGACTTGAGGCGGATCGTGGAGTGGGGATCAGAGGCCGCCAAATGCAGACCTACCGTATGCTTGCATACGGGGCTTGCTTGGGGCTTGGGGCGACATCTCGGGCATAGCCGTCTCTGACCATACCAGCCTGCCTTATTAATTATAATTGGACAATGCACGTATAGTAACGCGTAAATAGAGCAAAGAATCAAACATAAATCAGAGGTAGTCGTAAATTCGCGAAGATCTGAGAATCATTTGAACAGTAATAAAACGTCTATTCAGAGCAGCAATACGTTCTACATTCTGTAGAGGAATCGTGTATTTGAGGTACACCTACATATATCCCTACTTCTTGCAAGAGCTCCATACAGCACACAGGTGTGATGTTCATTGGAATGCAATGTCTGTATTAGGCTGCATACATACAATTTATTAGGTTGTGAGCAACAGTTCTAGGTCGTATTGGTAATCAGCTTACTAGGTTTATTATTTGCATTATGGATTGAAATAATAGAATCAGCCTACTGAGACAACGATATGGCAACTTGTCACCAACTTGACTCATTTGAAATATCTTTGTCTGATATAAATTTACAGCCTACGGTTCAATATTTTAACGACGAGCTGCACTGTCACTCTAGTAGGCCTATACGCTCATAATTGAACTGTTAAACAAGTCACGAACAAGGTCCAAGAAGAGTTGTTAATGAAAATGTAAACAAAACAAACTCTCTTTGTCAGAGGCCTGAGTTGGTTCAAGACGAACGCTGGGCATACTGAATAGAATTCAGATGAACTGTTTCTTCTGGTTCAGTTCAGACCATCTGTATCACTACCTATAAAATAATACTTGGAAAAACGTACCAGCCGTTTACAAGTGGACCATTTGGCCTTGTGCTAATAAAGTACGACAATGGTCGTCTGAAAACCGGTTCACACTAATTAATATGCGACAGCGTAAGAAATAACCTAAGGTCATTAAATTTTATGTGTAACCTAGTCGGAGAAAAAGGACCGCTTGTGGCTTATTGGATCATCCAAGAAGAGGCCTTTTTTCTAAGACCGTGAATACTCACTGTTACGTCTAATGATTCGTGTCGTACTTGGACTCATTACATTTAAAGTGCAGTAGTCTAAGTCACACAATGCGTTAATTATTATTTAAGTATACTTGTATTCTTGTACAAATGTGAATTTGATCAGATGTATAGAATTTTTGGCCTGATTTCCTACACGCTATACGCTAATGGAAATGTTAATGAGTACATTCCTGCCAAGTGGTCCTTTCCCCATCCGATGACACAAATATTGGTGCAACTTGAGATTTTACAAAGTACAACCAAGTCTGAGTGAAATGCAATGCACAGTTGGTCAAGGTAAAGCAGAAAGTGAGGTTAGACTAATAAGAATATGAGATGGAGCAAGTAAAAATAAAGAAAGGAGATGCAAGGTAGGCTTAAATCTTACATTGTTAATTTACCACGGGGTAAGTTGATGGCAATTGGCCTTGGGCAAAACTTGCCGCAAAAGTAGTTGTTTAGGTGCTAAAATTAATTGGCTTAAAGTAACACCATGAATGCATTCAGAAAGTTAAAGTCAATAACATAAATTAATGAAAAAACAACGAAGGCAGATGATTGATTACCGGCCAACTTCGATGGAGATCCACAAATTTTATACAATATAGGCCACGCGAAGGAGTATAGAGACAGAGGGAGGGTAGAGGCGAGGAACATAGGTTATGGGACAGATGCAAGGAATATTGGAGAGGAACCAGAGTTTGAAGAGTAAGGGAAAGGAGAGGGCGAGGATAGGAGGCAGGAGGAGTGGGAGGGAAGTTAATGTTATATAGATAATTTCGACAGTCTTAGGACGTGCAAACATCTCTCTCGATATTGGAATATGACTGAAGCTATGTCATGCCTTGCGTCTAGTTCTATCGAGGCGTCGAATCAGCTGAAATGAGAATTTCTTAGGTTGCTAAAGTCAATCGAGTCTCGCTTACGCGTATATCATATTGGCACAGCCATGAAGTCAACATAAAATAATATATTGAGTTAGCTGAAGCTATGGCTTGCCTTACGACCATATAAATGTATCATGATGTCATTTGATTTATACTAAACAGTCCTCGATGGCAGATCCATTGAATCAAAGGCAAAGGCAAAAATTCACTCTCAAGACACACATATATATATAATTGCCTGGTCTTCCTCGTCAATACTGAAAACGAGTTCTTGAGCGCAGAACTTTCCGTTGAAGCGCACAGGTAACAGAAATGCGAGCAAAAGCAGGAATAGAAGCGTGACAAGATCCGTTGAAAGTGGACTCGTTTCATACCGAGGTTGCATTTAGCAATTATATGTAGACACGAGGTTGGTTGCCAATCTGCCAATCTGCCTTAGATGACCTCTGTTGGCCTTCATCTGAATGCAGCCTAAGGAACTATTGCAACCTCTGCATCGCCTATTGTTAAACCAAGAACAATGGACCATCACGGGGATAACTAGTCTAGGACAGGAACCATGGCCTTGATCACGAAAGCAGGCCTTCAATATTTAAGGCCTGCTTTCGTGATCACATAATGCAGTGCCAGTCACAAGCCTGGATAAAGAAGGAGGGTGACGCCAATCATCTTATTAAACTGCAACAACACACAGCACGTATGACTGTACGGAAGTATTTATGCATTTCCTTTTAAGTAATTATGTGAGCATGTATTTATGTATGTATTTATGTATGTATTTATGTATGTATTCATGTATGTATTCATGTATGTATTTATGTATGTATTTGTGTATGTATTTATGTATGTATTTATGTATGTATTTATGTATGTATTTATGTATGTATTCATGTATGTATTCATGTATGTATTCATGTATGTATTCATGTATGTATTTATGTATGTATTCATGTATGTATTTATGTATGTATTTATGTATGTATTTATGTATGTATTTATGTATGTATTTATGTATGTATTTATGTATGTATTTATGTATGTATTTATGTCTGTCTGTTTGCATTCATGTGTTATATGGTTCAATGCATGTATGTGTGTAATGTGTATGTATCTATGTATGATCTTTAAATGAATCTATTACATAATAGTCTCTATAATTATAGCTCATTTCCAGTGCATCGAATGAAACTTTCAAGCCGCTATATCCTAAGGAATTTCAAGTAATATATACATGTATGGACAGCATAATGCATCTTAGCTTCTTGAAAGGCGTCATAAAAACGTGTTGTTAAAATCTCAGTCGAAAATAACTTCACTTCTGAAGACTTAAGAGATTATTAATTGAGATTTTATTGTCCGGAGGGTCAGGTCTCGTCAACGGAAAGGTGCCCATGAAAGCGACTAGGTTGTAGCGTTGGATGCAAACAGAAAGGCGCTCAAAAAGAACGGTCGTCTCACGTCTGATGTCACTTATCATAGAAATCTGGCTTATTCATATTATTAGATGTAGTACCGGTCAGTTTATTATAATTTTAAATATTTTATTATTACTATCATCATAAACTATTATTATTATTATTATTATTTTTCCCCGAGGTATATATGATCCCTCGGGATTAAAAAAATTAGGGGGCATTGTTATTATAATAATAATAATAACAATAATAATAATAATTATTATTATTATTGTTATTATTATTATTATTATTATTATTATTATTATTATTATTGGCAATATCGATGAGCAGACTTACAGAGATCGGTCGTTGAAGGTGGAGTGGTGGTGGAACTGAGTCGTCGCAGTTTCTCTTTGATCTTTCCGAAGATTTCACTCATTTTCTTCAACTATGCAGAAACTCGAAGAATAAATTGCTCGCTTTTCACCCAAAGACGACGCAGTAGGTCGAACTGTACGTCTATGATACTCTGAAATTGTCCAACGTAGTCTTTTTCCAGACTGAGCCTCACCAGTTTACACGTCCACGTGTTGACCGGCTGACCAGTGTGAGCGCTTGACCCCAGCTACAATAGCCGCTCTATATATATATCAGTTGCTCGAGGTAATAACGGCGTACAGAGATAGAGAGTAAGCAGCCGTTTCAAATTGAATTAGGAGTCGTTGCCCGCGACACAGCAGACGGCTTCGAATATCTGATGAGGCCGGTTCGTCGTGAATTGAACTGTAGCGAGGCAGAGACGTTGCGTTTTATCCGCAGGCAACAGGCCACGGCAAGATTGATCTAGACAGAAAGCCAACGGACCACGACGGAGCATGTTTACGTCCAAGACTGTGATGTACACATGGGTAGAAGGACACGCAGGCAGGCATACAGTCAATGGGGCATATAGACAGACTTCTGGATGACTATGAGGATCGTAAGATCACAACTATTATACTGAGTTGTTTATGAGCAATCGTTACTCTATCACGTGATTAACTATATGACACTCAGTAGACGCGCAGGTCTATAAGACTCACGTGCAGCTACGCTACATGACTGGTGCGTGATTTTAGGCCTGAATTCGCCTTCGCTGTGTGAAAATGACCCCGTTGAGCACGTGCACATCTAAATTTTCATGATTCAAGGTCTAATTATTCACACATGTCACTTTATGCAATTTCACCGTTGGTGGTTTTGACAGTCTTTTTTTAATGACATCTAGCGGTCTAAAACATGATAGGATTGTTCGAGTGTCGGTCATTAGAAGTTCAAAGTCAATGAACTTCTTCGTCCATAGCAAGCTCTTAGTTCTTTTCTGCCCACGGATGCTTCAACTGTGATTGTAAACGTTATCGGTAACAGCGATTATGCAGCTTTCCAAATCTAAGCTATGTAGGCCTAATCATAGTTCTAGTCCTAGGATCAGGTTTTTACTATATTGAGATTGCCCAGTAGTTCAGAAGAACAATTTGGGGCCCAATGTGGACCTTGGTTTTATGATGTTCACGTGTTTGTATTTCTTATAACTGCTGTTTCTACATGACCCATTTTTACGCTTTTATGGCTCTACTCGTGGAAAAATAACTAAGGTTTTACAAGTATCGTTTTAATAGTTTTATTGGCACATCTATGACCCTTGTTGAAATATATGTCCATAAACATCATTTTCTAGCACTCCTTTGCACGCATTGCCATATCTCAACAAAACTCAACATAATTTATGGCAAAGCGTAGGAACAACAATTTCTTCTCACATGCTGCAATAGGCCTAATTATATCAACATTATGCACGTTCGTTGCACACTGCAACGGGTAATAATTGTGGCGTCGCGCATAAAACGATAGCCCTTGATCTGCACGGAATTGATGGGAGCGGACATTCACCACCCTGACATTTGGGGAACGCACATTTACCCTCCGAACATTTGCCCCCGGACATTTTGCCCCACGGACAATTGCCCCCCATTTTGGCTAGGACATCTGCCCCCCAGACAGTTGCCCCTATATGCATATATACATGCATGTACGTGGGCATGTATACATACTTACATGTATGTATGTATGAATGCATACATGTATGTACGGGTATATATATGCATGTACGTGTGCATGTATGTACGTATGTATGTATGCATGCATACATGCACGTACATACGTATGCCTATGTATGTATGCATGTTTGAGTGTATGTATATGCATGTATGTATATATGCACGCATAATGCATATGCATACGTACGTACATGCGTATGTATGCACGCACGCACAATGCATACATACATACATACAATACATACACACATACATGCATACTTATATACATACGTACGTGCGTACATACGTACATACAGACGTACAGGCAGATAGACAGACATGACATGACAAGTATGTATGTATGTGTCTATGCATGTATGTATGCATGTATGTATGTATATATTTGTATGTATGCATGTACGCATATATGGTTTGGGCGAGCTTATGGTCTACACTGGAGGCAATTGTCCTAGTCGGGAGTGGCAAATGTCCGGGGGCAAATGTCCTATACTCCTGACATTCACCCCTGGACATACACCCCTGGACATTCACCTTTGACATTCATGCCCCAAGTTTTCGTATTACATTTTCCCCCCGGACGAAAGCCCCCATATATCCCCGAAAATGGTGGTCCGCAACAATATTTTTGGATCCAGGCCTGAAATTAACTTCTCTACGTAGCGTCTCTATTCTAGGGTCGAATAATACTCTGCATACAGAGAAGTCATCTCTAAATTGGACTTCAACTGTTGAAGATATTCTTCCGGGGATTTTCCAATGCTTAATGGCAACTCCCGCTGCCCCGCCCATTAATCCTTCAAGATGCTGAGGGGTACGCTTTATAAATTTTCAAAATGAATGAATGAATGTATTCTTAACTTCTTATGGGATATATTGCAATATCTGTGGAGATAGCGTTTTGTTGAAATATCTGAATATTATGACAGTTCCTGCAATGTGTGCAGGGTTAGAAAATGACAAGTGTTAACGTTTATTTCATGAGGCATAAGTGTCACGTCAATAGACGGTCAAATACCTTCAGTTAGAGTTTAATGCTGTTTATGTCAACAACAAGTGAAGCAATAAAACTCACAAACATGTTTTTATCGTGCAAATTGCTGCGCTTTGTTCATCCAAAATGAAAGGCTGATCCAGCTGTTGGATTGAAGATGTCGTGTTTGATCTCAGGAAATGTAGACCGTCTCTTAGAGGCAAAAGATATAGCCCTAACTGCTATATATTAATCGACAGGACTATTTTACCATTATACTATATGATTAGGGCTGTTAACGATTAATTTAATTTCAATAGTTAACTTTCGAAAAATTAAATAGTGAAATTTCGATTCAATCACAAAAATGTGTATAATTACATTTGCCACACAAATTAATGACATTTCAATTAAAATTCTCAGTTACTGAAATTAGTTACATACAGAAAATAACAGGCGGTTTTCTTACTCATACTGAAGTGCTATATCCATGGTATGCAAACGATTTGTCGCAATGAATGCAATAAACGTAATCGGCATTTTTGATAATTCCATTATCCAATAATTAAAATCCAAAATGTTCATGTAATCGACCTAATATGTGTTTATACTTAATAACTCGATTACTATCCGCTGCCATATTGCAATGTACACGGTTTATGTTGCTTCTTTCAGAATGTTAGTGATGGGCGGAATAATCGAAACGATTAATCGTAAAAATAATTTTAATCATTAACATAAATTAACGACTAATCGACTAAATAATTACGCAATTTGAGGTGATGTGACATCACATTTCGTCGACCAGCGACCCTCGTCACACATTGTCACAAATGTGTGACTCCTCTCCACTAGGCGCATCACATCATTTATGGACGGCCCCAATTTATAATAATTCATTTCTTTACAACGAATTGTCTTGTTTGAGAAACTAAGTAATCGATAACAAAAGGCGGTCAAATTTATGATACGGTAGCGCCCCTTCAAGGTCTCTGTTGGGATCTTTCACCATATTGCGCTACATAAATATCGTCTCCTGGGCCACTTGGTGCCCTCATAACTATGCAACGGTTGCGTTCAATACTTTATCACGATAAACTTCACCCTAACTTCAGCACACGTAGGCCTGTATAAGAAACCCCGACAAAATCTGGTTCTGTTTAAATGTTTTAGTTTTCCCAAATACCTCCAGTAAAAAAATCGGCTTACAATCTGCAAATGCGAGCCATAGGCCTACATATAATCGTGGTACACCATGTGCGGACGACTTCCCCGCTGTGGCTTTATAATCAGGATGTTATAAAATACCTAATGGATTGTTAATCTGTGCACGTGCTGTGCGATTGCAGGCATTCTCGTTTAAGAAACAACTTACTTACTTAAATTTCACCTCAACAATGGAAATAAATTGCATTCCAGCTTTCCATTCTCCTGCGTAAACTTCAACTTCGCACTAAGCATCAACAAGAGAGATAATATTATGATCAACAATAGCTAATCGCTGTGCTGCTTCTGAACTCAACAGTCAAACATTCACCATTGATCGACGTTCGCTCCTTTGTCATGACTAGGTTATGGCCGCGTTTATGTCTGCACCCAGATCTACTTTGTTAACGAGAGGACTCCTGGGTCTTCGCAATACTACGGTAAGGACAATTAACAATTAAAAATATGCGTCTCTTAAGTTCTTACACGAATAACATGTGTCATAGTTAGGGGGCACTTTTTAGAAATCGCTAAACATGTCAATTCAATAGAGCTGCTCGACCACCTCGTCGCCCTGGGGCGTCGCCCGACCTCGCCACCCCATGCCGGTACTACCGATAGGGTAAAGAATCATAAAACACCGCCCTGTTCTTGGTTGTTATCGGTGTGTTTTCGCTTCCTTTAGAAATTAGTTCACTCTGGAGTGAGCTGTTTTCTACCAGATACGCGCTTAGGTGAGCGCTGTTGTTGTCCTATATATTTACTCTTTTATTGAAAATTTACCGAAGTATTGCACGCACTGTATTGCTGGTCGAAAGCAGGGCTGCAAACACGTTGGTTTTTTAATTATGTGGTTATTTGCTTTTTTACAAAAACAAAAAGATATAAAAAATGGCAATTTTAGATTTATGCTTTCTTTTAAAATATTTTTATTAAGTTTACTAACATTACTATTATATTACTACCTGTGTATTATTCAGTCCGAAATCAAGCTAAATTAATTATAAAAACGAGTCGGAGCTCTTTTTCATGCTGTGTTTGATGCTTTTTTATAGCAGAACTGTTGTGACAAAATCCAAAGGAAATCTAAAAACCAAATAAAACCAAAAAACACAAAAATCAAAAACACAACTTTGGATTTTAAAAATCTTGGTTTTTTGCACCTCTGGCCGAAAGCAACGTAGACCAAAATAATTTTCCCTAAAGTGAGGTACTGGAATTATGTGCCAAATTGGTCTATAGATCTATATATATGTCTGCAATTCTCCGCATGATCAGTTTCAGCATAATAGCCCCAATCGTCAAAGAATTGAATCTTGAAATTAAATGGTTCTTAGAATTTCGTAAAATTGCGATACTTTTGTTCTCACGATGGACTGGAATAAAGAAAAATTCAACTCGTGCGATTCCGTGGCTGCCTGAAATAAGACGTTACCAATGTCAGCGTCAGTAACATGTTTATTCTAATTCTATAATATGAATCTATATGCAAAGTCGCAAACCAAATAGGCTACATTGCCCGTGCCTATAAACAATAATTGTAAAAGTGATATGTCTTGATTACTTCCAGCATAAAAATTTGTCTTTTTTTGATCGTCTTTCGTCATTCCTATAGTTACTTCTCTCCTCCATCCGCTGCTTCTTTATCGAAATATGGAGTTCCCTTCTAATTCTTATTAGTCGACTAATTGTGCTAATTTCTGAACGATTGCCACAGTGACAAAGCCAGAGTATACAATCCAAGCAGTGCGACCATAGTTGGCCTCATTCGCGCCAACGGATGGAATCCTTAGCCTCCTTAGCTCCCTCGGTCAAAGTTTTTCAGGGCGCCCCTTTAAAAATAAAAAAAAAATGGCTAAAACTTGTCAATTTATAAATATGACCAACTCGGCACCCTCTGTTGGCCTGCTGGCACCCTATCTTGCCACCCCAAAGGTTGATACTGAACCCAAGGATCGAGGTCATCAAATGTGACAAATTCGCTAAAAATTTATTAACAAGAAACCACCCTTTTAGAATCAACATATTGCAATTTTTAGTTTCACCTTGGTTTTACAATGAGCATATCTTGATATTAACTTACGACGTCTGTTATACAAAAGAGCATACATACATACTTTGCGCAACGAAGTGTATATGACAATTTCATACCTTCTTCACTTTCCGCTCCCTCTCTTTTTTTCTCCCTCCCTCCCTCCGCTCGTCCTCCCTCTCTTCCTCCCTCGCTCTCAACCTCCGTCCGTTCCTCCCTTTCTCCCTCCCTACAACCCTTCCTCCCTCCCTTAGAAATCACCGTACTCTTATTAACATAAAGTAGACCCACATTCATCTGAGGAAGGATTCGGGCACCCCTCGTCATTTCAGTTGTATTCGTCTTCTCCAACTGCGGAATTAACCACTCCATCTAGAGGCAAAGAGACGTCCGGCCACAAGCTGCAATCGGGACCGTACCGAGTTATAATTGCGCCCTGTGCCCAGCTAATGCGCCCAGTGCGCTGCATCAATTTGACGCTTCCACATATTGAAAACAGTGCATTTTATGGAATAATAAGTTTTCCATCCTGACATTTGCGCCCTTTCCACATCTGCGCCCTGGGCCTAGGCGCCGGTGGCCCCCCCTTGGTACGGCCCTGGCTACAATTCCACATGTTCGTAGGTCTAAGGCGTGGGTGTACCTCCAATCCACAGGCATGAATTTACATAATAATACCAACTTCTAAGAACTACGCGCACAACACACTCAAATATTATGTGCAGCCTTCAACATAATGCATGCGTATCCAGAAAAACACTGCGATTTCAAATACATGTAAAACTACCCAGGTTTACGCAATCGTAATAGTGCTCAACAAGTATCCACGAAAAGCCAACCAAGTTTCCAGTGTGAACTAGCCTACACAGCTCATAACTGAAGTGAAGTGTTGACATTATCCCCGTAAAAATGATTCCTGACTGTTCACGCATGTTATCTCAGTTTAATTGTATCGTACTGAACCATGCAGCAACAAATCGGGTCTGAATTGATTTTTTGAAAACCAAAAACACTTAGAATCTTCGAGTATACAGCCTACACGACGGCAAGTCATAATTATTATGCATGTAGTTTCTGTATGACATTTCGTAAATAAGCTCCACCTTAATTAACAACCAAATGTTTTATACGCTTATATTATATCCTTATGCCTGTCCAGGACATCGCAATTATGCATAAAATATACATAAATCTACACGCATGAAGACAAATCGTTTTGAGTGTAGGTTAAGCCTATCCATGTTTGTTCACTTTAGTCACGACAACTGAAACTTCCTTCGAGATCTGTGAAGAATTCTGCTTGAGCTCACTCTCTTGTCACCCAGTGCATATATGACTTAAGACACTCCATACTGTCGTTGTTCTTCCTCTTCTTAGCCGTTCGCAATATACAATCAGGTATGCCAATGCATCGTCAGATTTTAGCCTGGCCCAAATCTCACGAGACAAGGTCTTAAATCGCAGAGCAGAAAGTGACAGCTAGGTAACCTACTCAAGTCTGTTAGCAAGTGCCGGCCGTGTGCCCTTATTGGTAGCTAGGGCTTATATTAATAATATGCATAGAATATCGAAATTAAATTATGTTAGCTGTGCAGTAATTTTTCCAGCTGACAAAAATAAAGGTGATTTTCAGTGAGAATATATCATTTATTATATGTTGCAAGATCTAAGGTGCCTCGGTCTGTTACGAAAAACGGTCACAGACCAACTGGACACACACACACATATATATATATATATATGTATATATATAATATGTGCCTCTTCGAAATGGTACGTTCGAGACCCAGGTAGCCTTCACTTTGATCGCTCTTCTCTGATGAGCCTGCTTCCTACTCCTCAAGCTCCGTCATTGGCGCCTGTACAGTTTTCTAAAGATCCTTCATCAAATTCTATCATTATCTCGATTCTGCCGACTGTCAATTCCTCAGGTCTGCGATTGGCTCTGTGAAATTCCCACTCACTCACTCACTCACTCACTCACTCACTCACTCACTCACTCACTCACTCACTCACTCACTCACTCACTCACTCACTCACTCACTCACTCACTCACTCACTCACTCACTCACTCACTCACTCACTCACTCACTCACTCACTCACTCACTCACTCACTCACTCACTCACTCACTCACTCACTCACTCACTCACTCACTCACTCACTCACTCACTCACTCACTCACTCACTCACTCACTCACTCACTCACTCACTCACTCACTCACTCACTCACTCACTCACTCACTCACTCACTCACTCACTCACTCACTCACTCACTCACTCACTCACTCACTCACTCACTCACTCACTCACTCACTCACTCACTCACTCACTCACTCACTCACTCACTCACTCACTCACTCACTCACTCACTCACTCACTCACTCACTCACTCACTCACTCACTCACTCACTCACTCACTCACTCACTCACTCACTCACTCACTCACTCACTCACTCACTCACTCACTCACTCACTCACTCACTCACTCACTCACTCACTCACTCACTCACTCACAAATGAACGTGCTGCATTCATCCATAACAAAATTCCTCGAGGACCCATTTGATATACCTCCCATCTTCTTCTTGGCCTAAAGCCCACTTCCCAGCTTGTGTTGCATGCGGTCTAGCATCATGTGCTGCGTGCGAGACCAGTGCGAGTGTTCAGTTATTGTCATACTTCTGCGAGTCAGCCTTCTTTGGAAGCGTGATGAATGTTAAATGAGTCCATTCTTACGTCCATTCTCCGGCCCTCCGCAACTCCGTAGTCCGTACATAGGCTATCTACTGTGGTTTAATTAACATAACATAGCAAGGGTTTGAAGTGGTTCAGAGGACGTTTAGTATGTGCTAAAACCACTATAACGTTCCTTTCAGTCTATTAAACAATTCATCTTCCAAACCTCAGTAGCTCTGCGGCGACATCATCCGAACCTGGTGCCTTTCGTGACGCAGACTTCAGTACTGCTCGCCTGATCTTATCCTTCAATCAGGTCAATGGTAGTGGTTTCCTTTCCCAATGACGATCTCTGTGTTCTCGTTTACTTTGTTACATAAACTTCCTCGCAAAATTCCATTCCATCTCTGATTCGACGATTTATCCTGCCGATGACATCTCTGATGTCTGATGGCCGTGGTACTATATATGGGAACGAACGGTCCAGTCAGTCGCTTCACTCTTTGCTATTACCCTTCTTTGCGTTAGCTCGCTGGTCAGTATGCCTCCAGTTGCTCCACTTTATACTCAGTCTTTCTGTACATCGCATCGTAATAATTTTTTTCTGTGGCGGAGTTTGTTTTGTCTACGTATTTTTTTTAAACGATCGATTCACAAGTGCCGCTAGAAATTAAGTTAGATGCAACTGATGCCGAATCGTATTCGCCTGTATTGCTATTAATTGTTTTTATTAACTTACTACTACAGCTGTGTTTAAGAACAAAATCAAAAGAGTTACCTATACCATCCACATCATTTGTAAATAAATCGATGATGTGGTCACGTGGCTTTTTGCACGAACAAAATCATTATCAGTATCTGATTAAGGTCAGGCACAACAAAATAGATTTAATTATATATGGTCTCCAATTATCCATGAGATTGTTTCGCATTGGAAAATAGGCCTGGTATGTTATAATAAATTATTTCGTCGATATTGCAGATGTTTTGGTGATTGGGTGAAGTACTAAATGACCAACGTATGTACAGTAGGCCTACCTGTCGGCCTACTAATTCACTGGGAGTTTGTTAGTGTTTATTACACAACAACCCGATGACTGTTATGCTCATGCTTCGTAAACCTTGGACCAGTTCCAATCGGACAACAACGAGTGACGGAAAATAGTTCGGAATTTCTCGTGGACTGGGTTTTAGATCTGTTGCAATGCGTCCCACAGACCATGTCAAAGAACCAGCCCACGAGCCATTAATGGACCGCCGATTTTATGACCCGCGGAGCCTTGCCTAGAGACTATAAACTATGATAATAAAAGTTCAAATTTGCCACTTTTAAGGCCTAACAAACTTTATGTAATGTTCCTGAATGCTTAAAAATTAGACCATTTGAGCTTTAGTTTTGCAAAGAACTTTTGAGCCCCTTCCAACTTTCTATAGTATAAGCCTACCTCCATGTTTGTCACGCGCTTTGTGCTCCCTGGCCAGTCACTTGACACCTGGAATCTTATTGTCGCAGGCCCGTCATTATAAAGATTTGACACTTCTGTCATAGTAGCCTACAGTCAATACCTAGGTCACAATTATGTGAGGAATAACACATAAATCTTTGAACATAAATAGATGAAACAGTGATATCATTCTGCATTGAAATATTTCGCACAAGTTCGTTTGATAGAAATGCACTCCAACATGAGTGCATCATTCATTCTCTGACATGAGTGCATTCATTCACTCAATTATAATATTTATAAGGCGCACCCTGAATTATTCGTCTGTTCTCATAAGCCTACAAGATGCTCGCCCGCCCTAAGACGGTATCATGTAGGCCTACTCAAGCGTCAAGAGTAAGACTTCCTGGATGGATTCAAACCCTTTTGTTATTACTAGCGCTTTTTAAGGGAAGGAAACACACTTTGAAACGGTAATCTGTGTAAATTTCTCACAGTTCCTTGTTTATAAAGTCTATAGGTGCACATATTGATGGGGGTTTGCCACTTCTTGTATCAGGCTGGTTGAAAAAGCAATTGACACGGACGTTACTGATGAAACATGTGGATTTAGACAGGAGTCACAGGACTCCAAACTACACCCAGCTGTATTTACGGAGGGTTGCCTCTTCAACAATATTATTTGGCCTATACTCTGCCCCACCGAACCTAGTACATTTTCCAAAGCCCTGATCCAGATGTGTCTGATCTAAGATCCGGCGGGATCCGGCCGAATGCAACCACTGAGTATTGCTACAGTCAACAACTTATTATTTGACGCCCTTTCTAACCAGAGCGTCGGTAGATGGCAGGACACGTTAACGTTGATTATATGGGCTCAGACAAGACACGGGATGTGCTGCGCATAAATATTATATAGGCTTATGGTATATGTATTTGACTTAATCATATATTGCATTATTTTGTGCACTTTCTTATTTTAAAGTAACGCTTCTGCGAATGACCGAGATGTTACAGTTATTACCGCAGTAAGATATTTCTATTGAAAGCTTATTTTAGAAACTAGAGTTCCTATAAAACACCTCTGGATAAATATCGGCAACGCTTCTCGGCTTTTTGGTTAAATTCAAAAGTGACTTTTCTAGCAGCTAAAAAGCTGATACGTGCCCTGTCCATGGATACGAGACATGGGTACATGTATGTACCAAAGACGTCCCATAACCAGGTATCACCTTTAGGGGTGTACACCTCTATGTGCTATCAACTTTAGGGGTGTACACCTCTATGGGCTTTCACCTCAACTGTCAAATGAAAGACTGACGCGCAAATACTGTGACTACCACAACACCAATAAGCGAACTGTTATAGAATGTCTCAGTTATTTTAATACGGCGTTTTGAAGTGAGGTAAACCAACGATTTTTTTTACAGAAATATCGAGTATTGGCGTGAAAAAGGCAATCAGAATGGGCAGACACACTCGAGATGTACCAAACGTCAGTCAGCTCTTTAAATGTCCGGCGAGATGGTTTACCGACGCTATCGATGTTGTTGGAAGCAGAGCGATTGATCACAACCACAGAGACAATGTCGTCACAGGATGGACACGCAAGGATCTTCAGGAAATGAACAAGACGATGATGGAGATGAATGCAACACCTTTCTCATGCTGTTACTAGATGACATATATGATTATTCTGATGGCTTCTGGTGGACAGAGGGAATCGCTCTTGTAGCGATTTTGGAGGGTAGATGACATTTTTTTCTTTCCTTATTGTATCTATTTACCGTTCATTGCTTACGCTTATACTAAATAATTAGCGAATTTAGCCCAGTATTTCAACTTATTGAAGTGCTATTTGTGCCGATGCTTGAGTTTTCTTTTCACCGTATGTTGTTGAAACCTTTATACCTTCTATATTCCGGTAATTAGTTTCTTCTAGGCCTACTGTAGGCCTATATCGCTATCTTGTTCTTAGCCAAAGTCTTTTCTTATCCTAGATTCCTAAGTCATTCAAAGCTATTTCTTAAACTGATTTTATAAATCAAAATAATTTTGAATTCAAAACAATAGCTATAGCCAATCCTTTTTAATAACTTTCGATTGCTGGCACTTACGAAGGGAAGCAAAACGAGGGTTAGAAAATGCGTGGGCTCGTTTCAATAGTCACCTTATAGAATGCTATCTTAGGGCCTACATAAAAGGTCAGCAGAGGTAACACATTAATATAGTTTAGGTGTAACGCTTGAAGAAGAGGACAGACATGGTGATGCCTTTTATACAAAATCTTGATTCTTATATTGAAGTAAGACGAGACCGGCTACTTCTTGCCTCATCCTGGCGACGGGCCTGCAGTGTATGCTGAGCGAGCGGGGTCGGGCCTCGTCCGGGGCGTCACTGTGTAGGGACCTTGTGCAAGTCCTTTTCGCACCATTGCTTTGCAGTAAAACTGCAATTGCGCCGTCGAGGCGTGTGTATGCATTTCCGAGCAAAAGATGTTGGAAGAAGGGCGGTATCAAATTTCAGTAATAAATAAATAAATTGGTACACAATTACCTCCATAAGGACATAACATACTGAGGAACAATAGAGAAAAAGTAGACAGCGAACGCACAAAAAAGAATGATGGAGTTATATAAATCTGTTTGTAACTTAAAACATGGAGATGTAAAACGAAGACATGGAATCACGTCCCCTCTGTGAAATGTTTTTGTTACCCCTGCTGAATAATTGGTTTAATGTAGGTCTACTCGCTTAATTGCGACGTCAGACTCGAACGCCGTCTAACGATGCAGCACTCGTTGACTGCATTTTAGGCTAATAAAAAGCTCTTATGCACATCAGTCGTCAAGGCACGCTACTTTGCGTCTTCAAAAAACTGACAATATAGATATATGCAATACACATACTTGTGCGTCGATTTGAATGACAAAATATGCTTACGAAAAGGTCAAAATACTAAAACAACATTGCCACTCAGGCCTGCACTTGTACACTTAGCCGAATATCACGTGGACAGTGTGTTATCTCATGCCATGTTGGAGTCAATAGCCCAAGAAATTAAGCTACGTGTAACATCATAACATAATTATAACATAACATAATATTCTCGTTTAATAGCCATAAAATCAGACTTACATAACGCGAACAGAGGTACACAGGGTCGGTCTTGGGACATTTTAAAAATCCTGAGGGGCGAAGCAACAAACAACATTGGTTAGAGAATGATCATGCCACGTAAAGGGCGCGCGCGATGAAATTTCGATTACATTTGTTGGGGGGGGAGGAGTGTGTAGCCATAGACTCTAGGCCCGAGTTGGTATCTGTTATTGCGCACCAAAATTAGCAACGGTCTCGAAACATGGTGTGGATCGAGGTGCCAGTTGGTTCGTCCTAGGAGTCGACTAGGGAGGATGACGCATCTCTTCATCTTGTTCATGAGTTTGTCGACTCTTGCTCAATGACCAGCAAGAGTGCAATCTCTCAAAGACACACGGTTGGTCATCCTTGCGACACTTCCTGCAAAGTTGGTTGTGGGAGGCAGTGCGTATAGGCCTACGCTATGGATGATCTGCAGAACGTCATGGCCGCTAATGAGTCCATAGAACACAAGAACATTCCAAGATCGTGTGCTAGCTTCACTCCAAAACCTTGATGTAGCTGATCCTCTAAGGACCAAGAATAAGTAGGGAAGGAGCGGGTTTAGTTCCGATGACCTCTGGGACAATAATTAACTCACGTGTTTTAGGGTGATTTAGATGCCAAATTGATGAATCTGGTCCATCTGTTAATGTTTTTTAATTCCACCAGCGCAGTGGCAATGTGCGATGACCAAACAGCGTTGTAGCTCTGGAGTGGGTGGTGACATGAGGCCACCGCGACACAGTAGGGGAGGCACTGGAAGAGATTACTTGTTTGCAAAGTAGTACTTCTTGTCCCGTTACGTTACAGCAGTTCTTGTAGTTTAGCTTGCGAATTGCATTCATAGCTGAGCGGCTTTGAAAATTATTTGATACGTCTGAAGTTGTTTGCTTTGTATCAATTAAGATCATTCTCAGAATCTGAAGCCGAAAACTGGATGGACTCCATGACATCGTTGCGCAAGGTTTTGAAAGGGCGTATCCTATTCTCAAAAGTGCTCTACTTAAAACTCGATTATGATAGGGCGAAGGGTTCACAATTTAACAGGACATATCTACCTTGCCTTCGAACCATGAAAGCAGCATGTAGTTTCTTTAAATTATAAAGCCTACAGGTATTCATAGGAATAACAAGAGGGCTACAAATAGTTATGCTCGTTTGTGAAATGATGTTCTAAATTCACGTAGACTCGTGAAGCCTTGACAGCTAATTAATCCAAAAGCAAACGCTGGAACTTTATAACTCGTTCTGCAAAACCGTGCAGTCTGTCTTCGGCTTCTGTGAAAGACTAAGGCTGTGGTTCCCTTCGGAGGTTGGGTCCGAAGCGGAAGTAATCCCTCAGGGATGATGATGTTTCCTGCGGTTCACTCTGACTACGATAAAACAGCACTGAATCTGGAACTTTCACAGAAGCCGTGCTGCTGAACGGCCTTTAAGTCCACAAAGAGTTCAAAGTCCGCATGATCGTATAGCGCCGCCGACCATCAAACTGGAAGATGACGACAATCACCATCTTTTCCAGTCTCTTCCAGTACGCATCCCTACGACCGACGACATCTAGAAGTCTGCAAACTGTTTGGAACAGTGTTCAACGACGGAGATTGACAAAGGTTGTTCTGCGCATGTTTCAAAGTTCGTGCTATCCGAGATTCCTGTCACAGTTGGCTTGAACGGTGCCTCCACCTGCAATAATACCCATTGTGTCAAACAATTGCGTATCGCGTATTGCAATGTAATGTGATAATGTATTAAAATGCAAAGCAGCATAATGTTATTACACTGAGCAGTTATACAGCGCTATTCATATGATCCGATAGTTAAACACACGCTGAGACCATCAAGCAGATTTACTTATGTTCTCTTTTTGTCGTTAAACCTGTTTGACTATGTGGGCCAATATCCCGATGGTCACCGAAAAAGTTAGGCCGTAGAATGTTCTATTAAAAATAATGATTAAATGCACAATTCGACAGCAAAAGGACGCTGAAATATAGAGACTAAACAAGAACATAATTCCCCAGTATATGATAACGTCTATAACTCATAGACTTCTGACCACCAAAGACAGAGTCTCGGATTCATTAAAGATACGAGTCATCTCTGGGTCTCGTCTATCGCTGGACGTTGTGTATGCATGGTTTCATAAATCGAAGCCAGTGGTCTTCGTATTTGCACCTGATTCTGACCAACGAATTCAGAAAATTAAGACTAGACAGTTGGCCAGATTATGACCTAATTCAGTTCAACTTATGCCATATTTATCCTATCGCTTCGTTATCAACAACAAAACATGATTGCGCACAAATGAGTAAAGGCACTGATCAGGCGGTCATTAGACCCCATTGTGAATACAATTCACCAACCGAGACCCCCGGAGCGTAGGCTAGCCCACTCGAAAATCTAGACTACATGCTTAACCACAAGACATTGCAAAATTCAATCCTTGTTCTATAAAGGAAACCTTTTTGGAATTAAATAAAAGGCTTTTGGGTCTGATTGTCGTGAATGTCTTTACATTATACATCAATCAACCCACAACATGCACGCCATCTGTCAGCGGTCAACGGGAATCCGTTGGTAGGTTCCGCGCTTGTGCGTGAGCCCACCACTGACGACTGTTTACAGCCTACAGTGCATTGTTTTGCTGGTAGATGCATTTTTTCACTGTGAGATCTAACATCATTACGGCCAGCGCAGAGAGCGCCTCTGTGTAGATATCTTAGATGGGCGCTACATAAATGCTTTGATTAAAGTTCATTACATCACCACACTCACCTACCCACGCACACATCCATTTAAAAACCATCCATCCGCTCGTCCAACCATCCGTCCACCCATTTATCCATTCATCAGACAAAAATTAATCGTTCATTTTGCAGGGCCTCGAAGATAACATTTTCAAAATCCCACCACGAAATTAAGAGTACCAGTGCCACAGAGATCAAATATAGGCGGATCTAGTGATACGAAATAAGGTAACCTTCTTGTGATAGATATCGAACCATTCCGTTCCGTGGAACCACATGTGTGATTTGATATCGGCTGCCCCGTTCCTTAGGCATCCGTAACGAGTGATTGGATCGACTCGAAGAAGATGATGCAGCAGGTCGCGAAGTTCATGCGTCATGTAAGACATATAAGTCACCTGCAGAAACTCGCAATGATTAGCATGCTAATTTATTCATTACCTAGACATCTAATTTTCCGCTATTAATATTATGCATCATAGTTGTTGCGTAATTTGCCGGCTCACAAAAACCACCGTGTTATTCAAAAGAGTCTATTTAAGTTCGACAGGTGTTCGATTCAGTTTTCAATCAGAAATGCGTTGAATTATGCAGCGGAATGAACGCAAGACCGCCCTTTTTTTATTTTACTACACCACATTTGTTGTAAGTTCTGCAAGCTTTAATTAAAGGAAGGGATAAAAAAAATTCATCCACATCAATGAAACAAGTTTTAAACACACACGCTAAGTTAGGAGACAAAAGATCATGGTCGTTAACAAGTTTGGTTTTGAGTGGCAAGTGTTTGTATCAGCTAGTCTACGGGTTTTTCCGATTTGCGTTAATTGTTCATTTTGTAATTTTTTTAAATGAAGACATCACACATATCTTATATAATTGTAAGCTTAACTGTCCATTAATATTAATTTCACCATTAACACCATTCTTAATTCTGTAATTCTTAAACTGGCTCAATTTTTAAAAGTGCTATGTAAGTGGTGCGGCTTAAATAATAAATTACTTTGGAACTGATAAATAGAATCGTAAATAAATTTTAAACGATATGGTTATTAAAATATAGCGATATTAGTACCAGAACGATTCTAGTAGCAAGTTGCTGCTGAAATTGTAATTTGCTGTTATTATTATTATTATTATAACTACTACTACTACTACTACTACTACTACTACTACTACTACTACTACTACTAGTAGTAGTAGTAGTAGTAGTAGTAGTAGTAGTAGTAGTAGTAGTAGTAGTAGTAGTAGTAGTAGCAGCAGCAGTAGGTGGAGTAGTTGCTGTTGTAGTAGTCAATCAATCAAAAATATTTGAAATAGCGCCCCTTCAAGATATCTACTCAGAGGCGCTGAGTCTGAGTAGATATCAGTAGTAGTAGTAGGGTAAGTAGTAGTATTCATAGTACTAGTAATAGTGGTGTGCTGCGTATGAACTTTGTTATAAGTTTGTTTTCTAAGCATTAGGTATTATAGATTGACTCAAAACGTGGTGTTGTTAGCAAACGTAGCGTTAGTGCTATAAGTTTATCCCATATGCATTAGCAATTTTTTACTCAAATAAAAACCTACCCTGCCGGAAACTATCTTTTCGTACGTCCTGATTGGCTGTTCGGCATAGAATGGCGGATGACCAACCGTCATTTCGTAGATGAGGATTCCTAGAGCCCACCAATCAACGGCGCTCGTGTGACCCTATGCACAACACAAACATCAGACTTATAGACACTTTGCATTGCAAACATTTATTAGTCACAGGAACAAAATAATGTATTGTCGATTAATCATAAGCACAAACAGAGTTAAACAGTGGATTATCCCGTAATTTAAACATGTCATCCATAGGCACCAACTTTTTATTCAGGCCCTTACATGCGTACATAAATGCGTACATAAACTATCAATGTTTTACTTAAGTAGGGGGATATATAAACGTAGGCCTAATCTTTTGGCTATATATTAGCCAGTCATCTAGACTGTCATCTACCTGTCATCTAGACTGAACGTGAGTACTCGTCCTTTGAACGTAACTGTGAACAAGCTCTGGGGGAAAAACTTGCGTTAAATGATGAAGCGATTGAGTCAACGCTCTTACCTTACACAATATGATCTCTGGTGCCAGGTATTCTGGTGTACCACAGAGCGTGAAGGTACTGCCCTTCAACCGTTTCGCGAAACCAAAGTCTGTTAACTGTGTTATAAATCAGACAAAGAAACTTTAGTCAATGCATCCAGATAATAAAATGTACTTTAATGATATATTTATCGTGCGATTTTGAGACAGACGAGTACGCTAGCATTGCCGTAGCTAATAATCACTAGTGAATAATATGTTTTTATGTGTGTATTATGTATGCCTGTCTGCACACAGATGTTTATTTGGCGCCGTCCTAGAACCTCTTTGTATACATATATGTATATCCTCACCAGACTAGAAAAAGTTCTGTTGAAACTTAAGGTTCCTATAAGCAAAACAAATGTTGCATGATTAACTGGAAATATTTCCATCTGCAAGAGATAATAAAAGCAATTGAGATGCAGCAGCTGTTCATGACTTTGTGATTCTCCCATTTATCGTCGGCTGCAGACTGTTTCTTAGTGAATGTTTATTTTCTGATTAGAGCAGATATACAAATCGGATTTCGAGTCAACGAGATCGTCGAGCTGTTATCAGTTCAATAGTATCTTAAGTGATATCGAAACCTTCCGAATGGAATGATGTCCTGTGAACCGACCTTGATGTAACCATGAGAATCTAAAAGGACGTTCTCTGGCTTGAGATCTCGGTACATGATGTCGAGACTGTGGAGGTATTCGACCGCTAGGACCATTTGGGCGGCGTAGAACCGACTCTGTGATTCGCTGTTATCCAGCAGAAAATACTATTAATCACTGGCCTGTATAAAATTTCAAATTGACTTTCATGAATCAACTCTAACTGTTGATAAAAATTGGCAAAAACAATCGCAAATTATTTTCTGTCAGTCAGCTAGGTTTATAATCACTTCGTTTGGCAGAATAAAACATTTCAAGGTCCATTCCTATGGTATCTGACATGAAGCAAAATTTAAATACAAGTTTATTAAATTGGGCACCAATGAAAATGTAATCACTTAGGTTCATTCCTACGTTATCCGAGCAAAACGTTGTCCGGTCATGTTCAAAACGCAAAGTGTCTCTTACCAGCGCCCTTGATTCGCACTGTAATATCAACCTTCTAAGCGGAGGCGGCGATCTCGCCTTACAGGTGGGGGGCCCCCAATGAGAGGAGTAGGAAATGTAGGGGCAAACGTATGAACTGTCCCCTCTCTGTGAAAGGTGGGGGACTTGTCCTCCTCAATCCCACCTTGGGATCGCCGCCCCTCCTTTAAAGATTACGCGACACATAGTTTGTCAACCTTCTGTTTTCGTCAGGCAGATTTTCCTCTGTCAGAGGTCTTAGTAGATTTGTTTACCTGAAGCGTCGATTTCTGCGCAATTGAGAGAACAATTCTCCTCCGTTGATGTATTCTAGAATCATGTAGAGGTTGGCATTGTCCTAGAAAGAAACCCATGGAGGATGCAATAGCTTAGAAAATTAAGCAAAGGAAATTCAAAGCAACATTGCAAATGGAAGGCTAATTAATTCATTATTGATATTTATAGATCCGTGACGCTGCTTTGTGGCTTCTTGTTAAGCCAATCGTCCATATATAAAACTCTAAATAATTATTATATATATACAAATATATAAATAAATAAATATGTATGTTGATCCTATTGTAGATTGATCGAATACTCTAATATGACTTTGTTCAGTCATCCGATTTAATCATTCATCTTAGAAAAGCTTCTACAATTCTTCACGCCTATCATAGAAGTTATAATTCAATGACTATCAATAAGTGCAATTAGTTTCATTTTTGTTCGATCACTAATTAGGTTTTCATTTCATCCATGGAAACTAATACGCCATCATCGGATGGCATTAGGATCTGGTCATTTGATTATTATCTGTGATTCAAAATTACTATTACTTACAATTTTTCATGTGATTGATTTGTGGAGTCATCCATTGCAATTTACTACAATTGTAAACTGAAGTGGATGTAATTTCAATTGTAATTCTCAAGTAGTAATTTATTTTTCAATTAGTTAACAAGAGTATATTTGTTTTAATGAAAGTGTTTCTAATATCCAGAGTTTTAGGTCACACAACATCTCTTTCTACTGGAATTGTCTTATAAGAAGCAGAAGAAAACGACAATGGCTCACTTGTTGCTAATGGAATATGGTATCAGATTCTATTGGAATATAGTATAAGAATATAGTATTATTACTTTACCCAACCCTGGAAGACATACCTTGAAACTGTAGGGCATGCTGACGATGAATGGGAACGAAATGGCATGTAGGATCCGCTTTTCGTTGAGTGTGTGTTCGACCTGCTTCATTTTCACCACCTATAAATAAAACAGTTCAGGCAAAAGAAAAATTTGAGCAAAAAGGCGCGAATAATAAAATAAAAGCAGAGGTGAATATTATTTATTGTGTAATCCGACTTGTGTAATCTATCTTCATTCGACTTCACTGGATACCATTCCTAAACACGATGCTGCACTCGTGAATAAGTAGGTGCCCAACATTTAGCTTTAGAGCATAACACCTTATAAATATGGGCTTTACTATCACGATTCGCAGGTTAATTGTTGCAGTTTATTTTTTTGCAGTTCTGTGTTTTTAATGTTGTGGTTTCTTTCTTTTGAAATCTGTCAACTGATGTGCAACCCACTAGGGCGGTACCGAATATTCGCCTCGGAGCTGAATAGTGGGCCAAATAGCTATTCGGTATTCGGCCGAATGGTAGCGGTCGGACCGAACACGAATAGTGGTCACGTGACATAGGTTTCTGCACAGGCTGCTGCTGCTATATGGAGTTGGCTGAAGTAATTCTCTACTGCCTGGACCACGGTATCACAGTGTCAGCCGTTTCATTTCTTAGTTTGGTTATATTAGTTCCATTCCTAGTTCACACAGACTGGCCCAAAGATGCAAAAATTACATGTAGTTTAACTGTCTACTTTTAATTTATATATTAAATTTACCGAACTGAAACTTTTGCTTACAATTGAAATTTGGAAATTTGTCGATATTTTGCATGCTATTCGTTTTCGTATTCGGCCGAATAGTTGGTCTAATTATTCATATTCGGCCGAGTAGTGAAAATCGCTTATTCGGTACAGTTCTGCAAACAACATCACAGATATCCACCGAAACAAGCCAGCTGTTACTTAGCACTAGAATTCTCGACCACTATCCCGCTCACTATCATAAAATGGATCAACTTAGCATAGCACCATCTTACATGATAATATGATTTATCATCATTATTATGCGTTTTATTAACACTACATCACCCTTGGCCTTTATGCAACTTAAAGGACAACAACATTCAGCCTGTTTGTTTTGAAAGTTGTTCCTGTTCAATCTGGCACAAGATGCTAGAGTAAAAAACTTATTGAGAGTATATGTTACCTTTTCCTTGTTAAGGACTTTCATGGCGAAGTATGTACCACTCTGTTTATGTAATGCCAGGTAGACGGATCCAAAGGAACCGGTTCCAATTGTCTTAATGACATCGAAATCATCAAGACCAAGCGATATCTGCATGTAATTATAGAAAGTATACCTACTACATAAACAAGAGTCAGTCGCTTAGGCGTACACGAACAACCAATGGAACAAGAAGTCCATACATTTTTCACAAAATGTTGAGTATTTATGCTACATTCCACGTGCTCATGAACAAATAAAACATGAAGAGTTCACGTAATGGTAATATCTGTGACTTAAGACGCTTTTGCTACATTTTCTGTCGTCTGAAATTCGTGACGTCTTAATGTGATTGCAAAACACCCAACAAGATCCGGTCATGACAAAAATTATTATCTTTTTCTACTCTGAACGAGAATAGAGCGTTATAACCCGATGAAATATGAAGAATTATCTAAAGTTGGGCAGGAACACTAAAATGTGAATTTTAACACGATGTAACGCGCCCATAGATAATAGAACTTCTCCAACCATCAATGAGAGACTTGGGATTTCAAAGACTTGCATCGCACATCGCAGTGGCCAACAATATTCACAAAAAGACAAATTATTCTTTCTTATTGTAATTGCCAACCACGCTGCACAAAGATATTCGTCCTTGATTACACATTTTTACGAAATTTCATGATGACTTCACCGAGTTTATCCATGATGGTATGAGTCGGTAAAGTGCCTTACTTACTTTCGTCGATGTACTGTTAGATACACAAGCAGCTTTGTTTGGGTTGTGATCCACACTTTTCGCATTATATTTCTCTTCAAAATCTTCTCTTCCTTGAGCAAGGATGATCTTATCTATAATACGCAATAGGAATCAAATAAGAATATATCAACAAACATGACTGACTTACTGACCGACTTCATATCTAAAAAAGAAAGTGACTGCAGTCTGGCGGGGTACGATTGAGTGGCCAAGGATTATTAGAGCGTCGTGTCTGGAAATGTTTTCAACTCGAGGGCTTGAGGATGCATGCCTCTAAGATAGCCTTCGGGGCTCCCGAGACAGACGAGAGGCGCCCAATGGTGTAGTTATTCATAGCTGGTCTTTCGAATGGGAGCTGAGCGGACTGTGTATTGCTTCGATGCCATCCATGGTCGCGTGAAGTAACACCGCCCTTGAAGCGGTCGGTGCCATGTGGCATATGGCGCAATGCACCTGTGCTCTACTAGTAGTGTCATAATTATCGTGTGCGTGCGACCACCTGTGCATTGCTGCTCATTGTAAGGTCATAGACATAGTCATGCATGAAGGGATATGATAATTGCAAAGGTAGAATGAGGCAGAAAGGCAATGGGCCAAGAGGGCAGACCTGAAAAAGGATGTTGAATTCTCCACATCTCAGAATTGGTGGGTCAGAGTAAGCAGAGCGACAGAAAGATGGACATTCCCGAAGAAATTGTAGAGGTGACTTGAATTCAGTTTTAAACCGCCGTGCCGAGGGTCGGACACTGAGACGTGAAGTACGTAGGATTAAATGTAAGATAGGTTATGATAATGATAATTATACTTTTTATTGTCATCAGAATAATTATTTATTATTATTATTATTATTATTGGCAATATCGATGAGCAGACTTACAGAGATCGGTCGTTGAAGGTGGAGTGGTGGTGGAACTGAGTCGTCGCAGTTTCTCTTTGATCTTTCCGAAGATTTCACTCATTTTCTTCAACTATGCTGAAACTTGAAGAATAAATTGCTCGCTGTTCACCAAAGCACGACGCAGTAGGTCGAACTGTACGTCTATGATACTCTGAAATTGTCCAACGTAGGCTTCTTCTAGACTTATACCGCCTGAGCCTAACTGGTGACGTCCACTTGACCGGCTGACCAGTGAGCGCTTGACCTCGGCTACAATAGTCACTCTAATCTCAAAGCAGTTCGAAGTTTAATAACGGCCTACAGAGATAGAATAAGCTGCAGTTATAAAATGATTTGAGCTATATTGGTTTCGATACAAGGGGTTGGACCGTCTGCTGAAGGCCGGTTCGACGTGAATCGCAGCGGAACGAGGCAGAAGCGTGGCGTTTATCCGCAGGCAGCAGCCAACAGCAGGTATGATCTAGACAGAAAGCCAACGAACCACGACGGAGCATGTTTACGTCCAAGACTGCGATATACACACGGGTAGGCCGACGTAGGCACACAGTCAATGAGGCATCTGGACATACTCTGCGTTGTGTCTCTGTGTTGATGCCTCTGAGGATATATGTATATTTTTTTGCTGCTCTGCGAGACGTTGCGCAAATGATATGACACTCCGACCAACTGTGTAGCGGCGCAAGTCTAAAGACCCTCAATTTTAGCTGTCACAAGTTCTGTTTATTAGACCTAAATGCGTCCTCATTTGGTGCAAATGACCCGTTTGAGCACGTGTGCGAATGCATTTACAGAGCTTCACAGTCTGGTGATTCATATATAATTTTTTGGCGATTTATCTGTTGTTGCTTTGACATAGATTGTGTAGCTGAAACCTGGGATAAATGTGGAAGAGCTATGAAGCTGACGACAATCGAGACACTGACCTAGATTACGTCCGTGGCTCTGCAACGCGGGTAGTGCGGGCTCCGTCCTCCTACGAGGAGTTATACTGCCTATTGGGACCTTGAGGTAGTTCTTCGCTCACAATTGCCTTGCAGTCTGACTACGATTGTGCCTTGTTGGCGTGTAGAATACATGTTCGTAGATCCGTGGCGTCGCCAGAGCTTCGAGGTTGCTGGGGTGTGTGGCAAAAGTCCCCAACGACTATGGGATCTGGGGGAGCGTCGTAAGCTCCCCAGCGAGGTAGGGAGCGGAGTCCAAGTTGCCAGCAAAATTTTGAGCATTTGATGCCACATGGAGGGAATTTTGGGCTCTTGTCTACCTCATATTTTTAAACCATTATTTCGAAATAAAAGTACTTAAATCATCTCGATGTGTGGAAACATTTGCCTAAATTATATGCAAGGAAGCTGAGTATTTAGGCGTTAGAATGCGTTAGAATAGACGTTAGCAGTTGAAGCATTGGTAATTGCAGTGTCTTCCTAGACTTAAACTGCAAGCCATAGGCAGATTTTTAACAGAGAAATGAAGTTAAGTTTTATAGTAAAGCTAGACGTGCAGCCCAGCTTCATCTGGAAATGCATTTCTGCATAGGACTGTATGCAAAATAGGTGGTGAATACAAATAATACAGTGGCGTCGCCAGAGCTTGGAGGTTGAGTGGCAGGGACACGGGTGAGCATGGTGAGCTTCTTTATCGCGGTCTGGGGCTCCGCCCCAGAAGCCTGCGCAATTTTTGTCCTTTGACGACAAATGAAATACATTTTGGGCTATTGTTTACCTCAAATTTTTCAACTATAATTTAGAAATAAAAGTACCTAAATTATCTCGATTTGTGACAAAGTTTGACTGTATTATATACAGAGGACCTTAATTCTGAAATGTCAAATTATAAATCACGTAGGATACACCCCCCTATTTAAAGCCTTCCCTGATTTACACGAATCCCAGAACCCAGCCTGGGACGATATGGGGCAGCGATTCCCTTCCCTCTGTGGCGATGCTAATGTCGCAGATACATGTCGGAAGTTGTACTGATTGAGCTGTTCTGAGCGATTATGGCCTGCAGGTCGAAAATTATCTTCTCTTGTTCTGGTGTAAATGCCCTAAAGTGGATATTCTCTTCTATATGCGTTTATGCCTTCAGTCTCGATCCATCACACAAGACTGACAAGAGAGGGTTCTGCACTGCTTTTCAGGTAATTAGCGGAAATAGGGACTTCCAAAGCGCTTCTTTTAAAGAGTGCGCTTAGACTTCATGATTCTAACATCGCATTCAATTGCTCGTTGTGCTTCAAAACATGGCATCTTGGAAACTTTAGATCAGCATTTTATCATATCAACACTACAACACATTTCAGCGATCAGGCTTTCCAGTTGCGCTTAAAATTTCTGTTTGCCTAATTGCTAGTCTTCTTCCTTTAATCTTTCTTCCATCCAAGTGGCCGACTGTTCTTATTCAGCCCAGTTTTTCAACCTGAGATTTTCATTCCTTCTATTATATTTCGAACTATTTATCTGTCCCTCGTTCGTGAGACATGGATTCTTCGATCCTTTTTCGAACTTAAAACTCTCCTTTTCTCGTTCATCTTTCACCATATTTCTCCTTTCCTCTACCTACTGTTTCTTTATTGAAACCTGTAGAATATACCCTCTGAACATGTGATCTTTAAAACTTCTGAAAGGTTGCCCTGCATATACGCCTACATGCACAGTGACGCCAAATCTTAAAATACAATCCAAGAATAATCACAGAGCATTCCTAAGCCAAATAAAACTTGATTGGGCATCACAAAATGTCAATAATATCAGCAGCAAGTAAAAATTTCCGTTTTCAATGATAATATTTATTTTATTTATTATAACTGTTTATTCAACACTTGTTATTACAATGAACCTTTATTGGCAATAACTCACGATGCCTTTCATATATTATTATTCATATATATATTTATATATTGCTGTAAATAATTCTGTTTACAACACGGAGGACACAACAATCGAGCTATAGCAATAATTATTCGAGAAACGTTGACATGACATCCAAAGAGACGACATAGCTTTTCAAAGAAGTAAGCTCGAGTGTGAGGCATCTTTCAGCAATGCGATTGCTGAATAATAAGATACGACAATGCGCCTCCATTAATTAATTGTCGTTGCCTGTTCTTGCCTCAAGCTAAAATAACGATGCTACAGTGCAGCAGAAATTCCAGCCCAAGGCTAAACGTCATGGCGACTGTCATCACCACTTTCAAACGATGTCGTGTCGGGACATCATCGTTGCAATGCCAGTTATTCTTTCCATCCTGGGTACAATGCCATTTAGCCAACTTATAGAATCATCCTTTGCTGATCGCCATCTATACGCAAATGACACAGAACTCTACATTATCCTGCACACCTCCATCGCGCAGTCACTCAATGTGGTATACCAAGTGACAATGTTGGACTATTTATGGAACATTGACTTTTTTATCGTCTTGTAATGCCATTTAGTGGGCCTCTTTCGTGCGGGTTAGTTGAAAGTTGAACACCGTGAACAGTTAACGGCGTTAATGGTAGCGTTTGAGTGTCCATGGTAACCGAACGATCTGTTCAATCAAGTATTTCTTTGTCTAGGGCCTAGTTGATTAGCCTACTGAGGTAAATTACTTGAATAACTGGAATTTTCTCTTTACGATTTAAGATGAGACTTTAAAAGTGGCAAGTAAAAGAAGTGAGTTCAAGGACATAAAAACAAATGGAAATGTCCGAATCACATAGTCACAAGTGAACCAAGGTGCATTTACAGGTTGATTGTGAAGCACTTGTATAATATTCATAGAGCCACAATAACTAGACTACGACTGCTAATATTTTTTATTATATGCAAACATTGCAAAGACAAACTACTATCATTTCTAGGTAGTTTGGCATCAGATATTAATTACAAATATTTCAGCCAACCCATCTTCGCGGTCTCAGCAAAAACTTTGAGTTTCAGGTAGGCTTGTCTGGAATTAGCGGAAATCAAAAAGACTATTGCATGACTTTGTGGTCCATTTGACATGACCTGCAACGGTTGACCTCTGGTTTTGTAGGAATTACAAGTGATCTCAGATTCTTTGTGTTTTCGCGCATGATTTACGGTTATCAAAGTCGCGCAATTTGTAAAAGGTAGGCTACATTCAATTTTATATGGCAATCGCTTGAACGGCTCTGCTCAACTGTTGATTACTCAAGAACTGTTTGTGATAGTGATTCCGGCTATTCCTGGTCTTCAGGGTCAGATAATCACATATTAGCCTATCAAATGTAGGCCCCTATAAGTTATGTCATTCACTTTTTGCCTAAATGACCGCTCTTCTTTTCTTCAAAATATGACAGATGGTTTTAACTTTTACAAAAACTCTAAAGTATATGACCTCTCGACTCTTTCCTCATCTAAGTATCATCAACATCGTACGCGCATAAATTTAGGCCAAATATTTTAATATCAGGCAGCAAAGTACTCGCGTCTTTGTATTGTACCGGTATTCTGGAATTTACTCCCGAATGTACTAACCTGCTTCCCTACATTGCATCAGTTTTAAAACAAACTGAAAACGAAACTCACGTCCACACTAAATTAGAAATTACCTTTGTTTAATATTCCATAGTACATGGTGCATAATTGCGTATCACGTTGTCACAAATGATCATAGTTTAGAGCCTGCTATTTAATTAGCTTATGCACAACGCACCAAGCTATTTAACAGCAAGTTCATCTGCAACATGCAATGCGCAATCTGCATGTTGCATGTATTATCAATAGAAGTGTTTTGTTTCGTTTTTTAGCAGAAAACAACGCCATTGTTGTGTGTATTACAATGATACCAATAACATAAAGGTGCATTAAAGAAGTACATTATAAACTGAAAATAAATAAACTACTTAACAATTCAGCTTGATCGCTGGATTTATTATGGCATTAAGGAGACCTAATAGGCGGAACTAATGTTTTTTGGGTCCACCCATTGTTACTGACTGTACATCTACCATTGTATTATGTCTTGGGCTTACTGTACTACTGTAACCGTGATTATTATGAACTTTACAATACAATAGATAGCCTTGGACAATATATATAGAGATCATTATTATACATTAGGTTTAGCTGAACATTCACTAATTCTGACAGTATAGGTTCTGTCAGTCACTCGTCTAGGCTCTAGCAGTTGCAGTCAGCCCTCATTGCTAGAGTGGTCAGTAGTTGATCCTTGAGTGGTCAGTAACTAGCCAATCAAAGTAGTCTGATCTAGGATAGGTCAGTTACCTCTTTGGCTGAGGAAAGTCTCTTATAAGCTACAGCACTGTTTAGAAGTGGGCAGTCTGACTTCCGATATTATCAGGTAACTTAGCACGTCAGATCTGTCTATTATAATATATATAATTTATTAATAACTTAGTTTCTCGTTCAACCTCTAGCATCTCACATCATCATCATCTTGCGGGTATTTATATCATTCTGTATTTAGGCAACCATATTTATGTTATACCTATCTGTTCCTTGTTTAACAAAGATAGTTTGTATCTGTACTGTCTCTTCACGTGTAGCTAGTTTCCCCTAACATAATCTAATTCATTAAGCATCTAATATAATAGTAGAGCTAGTTTTAGTAGAACCCTCAGCGTTCTTACATGGTGGAGAACTACAACGAACCGTACCTTTCTTTCACGGTTTTACACACTTCCCCTATCTAATCTTAGCTTAATTGTACCAGCACAGTTCTATGTGTCCATCGTCATCACTCCCCCATAGCCATCGCGATCACCATTTTTTTAATTTCGCACTCATATCGCACCGTTCATCGTTTTCACCGCTAATTGAATAGTCTTTATCAGTTTTTCTCTTATCAATCATCACCTCACAACAGGCGTTTCGTATTATTAATCCGTCGCGTGATTTCACCGTCTCGCAAAGTTCGTTCAACGTTCATCAGAAGTTTCACAACTAATCACCACCAGACGACCGGTCTCATCAATCAATCTACAGCTAGTTACGCTACTTCCAATCACCCTCTCGAGTTCCTGCCGCACACCACGGACAGCCGGACCTCACGGACGGACGTCTCATCGCCATTTCCGATACCTGGGCGTTCAGCTCATCACTCACAACGTCAGGTAAGTCCAAATTTATTATTCATCCCTACACGCATACAAACATAAATTCTTGCGCACAGCTTCACATTCAAACACTCTTTACTTACCTATTTCATTGAATATATTACTCCCATATTGCATAATTATGTCGTCTCAACACGTCACATACATTCACTCATTTCCTCTGGCATAAGTTATTTTGATTTTCACTCGTGGCTGATCATTCTGATCGTTTTTACTCTCCGCCGGCGATAACCATCGCTCGATGAGACAACTTATTTAGCGCCAGACAGCACCAGCCACGATAGATTCTCGCTAACTTCACAGATTCCTTGATCACTCATCAATCACATAAATCCAGTCACACTTCCATACACACATATACACATACACGTACACCATACCACACTTTATATTGCGCCTCACTATTAGAGAACCGTGTGGGTTCATTTCGTCCCATAACATAGAGTTCGCTTGCCACACAGCTCCCTTTTGCCTCTGCTAGGTATTCCGCCTAGATAGCTACAGAATAACTATTATACGTGAGAACACAGCCCATTGTCGTTGCCCTCACCTTTGCTAAGCCTTGAGACTGACACAGACAGTGCCAGTCAGCAGGAACATTTTCGTGTACAAGGGACTCTCATTGTTGTTACACATTTAACGAGTTCCACACTAGTTTTACGGTTGGCAATCCATTAGACTACCAACTTCTATAACGCATAATGGCCAACCAATCCCCACCAAAGATTCTTTTCGATCCCAGTAGACTTGTACGTTCCTATGGTGGACCTAGTTATAACACAAGAAGCAAGCTTCAGTCAATAGTTGGTCCATCATCTGTCGAAGTTAACTTACAATCATCTGCACCCCGCACACCACACCGCCTTGTTCATCCATCTTATTTAGATTCACCTTTTGAAGAATTCATGTCTAAGACCCCTCCGCACATTTCGCCCAGAGAGGGAAGGTCTGATCATGATTTACACACAACAGTCGGTCGGTTAACCTCCCACCCTACGACCATCCATTATGAGCTATCTTCGCCCACACCACCGTCTGTTCATTATGACCTGCAACAGATTCCCTTCGTTACCTCCCCACAACCCTCAGCTGACCAAATTCCCGACCACTCCGTACCTCCTCGACCTTCACAGCAGAAACTGTCAGACCATGACATATCTGCCTGGAACGAACCCACAGCTGTTCACGAACCACCGACACCCCCAACACCGGGTGAACGATCAGTCACAACAGCAGTGGAATGCCGCATTGATGCATCGCCATCCCCTGTTCATTATCTCTCCTTACCGACAAACATTCAGTCGGACAGGTATAATTCTGTTATGGACCACAATCCACCGATCGTCTTTCCTAAGGAATCCCGATCTTTCCGACCACTGGCACCAGTTTTAGAATGCGGCCAACACACTAATTTGCAGACCCGCATCGAACATCAACGCAGCCATCCTTCTCCACCCATCACAACCGGCATTACCGACTCACACTCAGATAACCGACCCCCTCCAATGCTGACCACAGATGTCGGTCCATCACTTAACCCCTTTCATCCATTACCATCTTCAAACACCGTCGCCTTTCGCGAAACTCATCAGCAAAGCCCAGCACCATCCTGTCCCATCATCCAACAGGCACCCACACATGTGGCCTCCACTAATCCTGGGACGATGCAGTTGGAACATAGCAACTACACACAAACATACGAGCATCACCCTCCACACCCTTCTTTAAGCGAGTCGCTATGGCAACCGTCTAGCAACAGAACTTGTCCATCAATAGAGAAGGAACAGTGTCCCATGCGGACATACCATCAACCCTCATACCCCTCGACGGTCCCTCAGCCACATACATTGGATCCCTACGTCATATCGTCATCACAACCATCAGCCGTCGGTTATCGTTCATCAGTAGTACAGTTAAGGAGTACCCAGTACAGTCAACCACTACCTGATTATAGGGAGCCCTCACGACACACACAGTCGTTTCCATACGACCTACAGCGTGTAGGGGACTATTATCCAACGCCATCGTTGAATCCCCAAATAGTGTACGAACCGAGTGGTTCAGGCATGGGGGGCAACTTCCGCCCACCACTGCCACATGATCTGCACCATTCAGCAGAACAGCTTACTGTGCCTCCGTTGGCACAACAAGTCGTAGGCGCAAGTTACTACGCGATAAAGGGGGACAAGAACATCCTTCCTCCACCAGATCCTACGCAAGTAGCTACCACTTGCCCCATTGCATACACAATCGATGGTAACAGGGACGCCCCTCCGCCACCTCACACGTCACAGGTGACGGTTACTCCCACACACATCGCAAGTGGGGACCCTTCCACCCTTACAACACCGCACATCGCTAGACGCCATGTTGTAAAATCTGGCCTTTTCCTCCCTTCCCCCTTCGAGGGACTCAAGGATGAATGCCCGCGTTCGTTCCTAAGGTCGTTCACTTTATGGAGTCGTTTCCAAGACTTAGACACTCAAAATTGCGTTGACGCTTTTGCGCTTTCCCTACGAGGCAATGCCGCATCGTGGTTTGCCACGTTAGATCACAGTCGTTTCACTACTTTCGAACAACTGGCAGAGTTGTTTATTAAACGTTTCACTCTTTACCAAAAACAGTGGAAAGTGACAGCTGATTTGTGGAACTCCCGTCAGCGCGAGGACGAGACCGCAGCAGATTTTATTACACGTTTACTAGCGAAGGCAGAAACGCTGCACCTGGATAAAGATCATACGTACATGATCCTTCTTAACGGGCTATCCCCGACCGTGCGACATGCGATTTTACAACGCGGATCGAAATCAGTTGAGGACATTCTCGAAGCGGCTTCGATTTGTGAGATTGCCCTCGGGCCAGACCCTCAATACTCTTCACAGATTGCACACACCTTAAAACATATACAGGACAAATTGGAGGAAATCACTACGCCTCAGGTGGCAGCAGTCAGGCCACCCCAACGCGACAAACACGTGTCCTTTGACATACAACCAACTGAGCTAGCGTACCGCTCATTTGGTCGTCATTCTAAGGAAACGTCACCATCACCCGTACATTCGACCTACACACCTTACCACCCACAAGAACACCAACAACCCCCAATACAACAATACAGTAGGCAAACAACTCAGCAACAACGCTACCCACAGCCAACTTACCAACCATTCGATAGATCACCACCACAGCAACGTTATCATACTCATACAGCACAACAACCTGAATTCACAGACAATACCCCCGGACAACGATTCCGTGACACTTGTCCCAACTGTGGAGCCGCACATAGGAGAGGCGACTGTCCCGCCTTCGGGATACAGTGCACTTCATGCAACAGATTAAACCACATCGCTAAAATGTGTCGTTCCGGGAGACGACCTTCCATATAGCAATTACCGCAACACCCGTCACCCTCTTCGACGGACTTACATAGTAAACCACACCAGGCCATCAAGCAACAGCAACAACGACTACAACAACAACATCAACCACTACAACAACAACTACAACAACAGCAACAACGACTACAACAACTACAGCAACAACGATTACAACAACAACAACTACAACAACAACTACCACAACAACAAAAACAACAACTACCACAACAACGACAACAACAACGACTACAACAACTACCACAACAACAACTACAACAACAACTACCACAACAACGACAACAACAACAACTACAACCACAACTACAACAACCACAACAACAACAACTACAACAACCACAACAACAACGACAACAACAACAGCTCCACCCACAGCACCCACAGCCACAACAACTACAACGTCGAAAACGAGTACGAACGCAACAACTCGAACGGGTATTCGTACACGACCAGCGACAACATCGTTGCCCTTCATCATCAACGAACGTAGCCGTACCATCATCATCATCGACCATAACCACACGCGACTATAATCATCACTCCGACCTCCGTAACCAATACAACACATCATCGCCACGATCAAACACGAACACAACGGTGATTCCAGACGCACAATCAACGATGTTAACCACGTCGACAACCACAACTACAACAGCGATACCAACTGTTCAATCAACTCCGTCATCATTACCACCAAAAGCGGAAGTCATCCGAGCTACACGCCCAACATCGCAAGCCACACATAACCACTCACGACAAACACACTTGAACACACGCGGACAAAACCATCGTTTTTTCTCGCACACACCTGCACTTTCATCCACAACATCGTCGTCGACTCGAGTACGTTTACTCGAGGACAGACAACACAACTTGGCGGCTTCACATGCCCAACAACCAGCCGTGTGCCAGAAATTCAGCACTACCGGCGAAATTTCAGTTTTCATTTTTAACCAGCACAGATCAACACTTGTGGACACTGGTGCTTTTTATTCTGCCATCAGTGAAAGAGTGTACAATCAGCTGCCCAAGCACCACCAAAAACTTCTTCCCGTTGAAGAAATTAGGTTATGTGCAGCTGATCGCAAACCGATCAAATTGCTCGGCAAACTTTCTCTGCCCATACAAATTCAGGGTTTAACCATACATTTTGATTTTTTGGTGATTCCCCAACTTGTCAACCCCGTCCTCCTTGGAGCCGATTTTCTGCATCACACGCAAGCTGTGATTAATTATCGTAATCGTACTGTCACGTTTTTCAATGACCTTTTGACGGTTGGCTTGTGTCTTAAACACGAGAAACCCATAGGAGCCATTTTGCATTTGCGATCTTCAATTTCTGTAGCACCGCGCAGCGTACTTCTAGCGCCGGTCCACATCCCCCCACATTTTCAAGGTCAAGCCGCGATAATTCAACCGTTACAGATAGCACCTGACCAGACCTTTCTAGTGGCTAACATATTAGTACAACCTAGTAACTGTGTCTCGATCATTAACATACTTAACCCCACGAACACCACCGTGACCTTGCCCAAAAGATTCCCCATCGCGTTCATCCAACTCGCAGACAACAGCTCACTACAGTCTCCGAATACTACATCACCCACGAAATCTTCTCCACCTACACCACTGGCTGCTACAATTGACCAGTCAGCTCGTGACCAAATTCTACAAGATATCGGACTCCAGATCGATGCAGAGAAGCTCACCTCCGATCAATTCCACCAGCTTTCCGACACGCTCTTCGAACACAGAGACCTTTTCACCACTGACGTTTCCAAATTACCTGGAACAGACATTATTTGTCATCACATAGAGACCACCGGCAAACCAGCCATGCAGCGTCCTTATCGCCATTCTCCAGCAGCAAGAGTGGAAATCGAAAGACAAACAGAAGAAATGGTTAGGTGTGGAATCGTCAGTCCTAGTGACACCCCATGGAACGCTCCAGTGATACTCGTGGCCAAGAAAAATGATCTTTGCCCTCGTTTCGTCATTGACTATCGGCGGCTTAATGCTCAAACGACCTCCACTACGTATCCCCTACCGACCTTAGACACTATTCTGGATCAAATGGCAGACAGCCATCCAGAATATTATAGTGCCATCGACTTGAAAAGTGGTTACCATCAAATCTTCCTTGACGAAGAATCACGACGGAAAACAGGCTTTGTCACGGCATCAGGAGCCTACCACTTTAACCGTATGCCTTTCGGCTTGTCCGGAGCGTCTCAAACGTTTCAGAGGCTCATGCACACGGTATTCCGAGCCGAATTAAATCAATTCGTCCTTTGTTATTTGGATGATTGCTTAGTGTACTCCAAAAGTTTTCCACAACACCTGCAACATCTGCAACAAGTTTTCACTCGTTTCAGAGAAGCTCGTCTAAGACTCCACCCCAAAAAGTGCCAGTGGGCACAGACCAAGGTCAAATTCCTGGGTCACATATTGTCTGCGGAAGGTATCACAGTCGACCCCGCAAAGATTGACACTGTTACCGGCTTTCCAACACCACAGAATGCCACACAAGTCAAACAGTTTCTTGGGTTGAGCTCCTACCATCGTCGGTTTATCCAAGGCTACGCCAAGATTTCCGCACCACTCAACGAGTTACTAAGGAAGGACATTAACTTCCTTTGGACGGACGCTTGTCAACACGCCTTCGAAACCTTAAAGACTGCCCTAACCACTGCACCGGTACTTGCTTTTCCGGACATGAATCGGCCTTTTGATCTCACGATCGATGCATCAGCACAAGCAGTCGGTTTTATCCTTAGTCAGAAGGACGCCGCCGGCATTTCACACCCCATCGAGTACGGTGGAAGAAATCTTCGCGGGTCCGAGAGAAACTACATGATCACTGATTTAGAAGGACTCGCTCTTGTCACTGGAGTGAAACGTTTCCACCAGTACCTCATTAACAACACCTTTACCGTATACACAGATCATATTAGCCTCAAGTGGCTGAATCTCATGAAGGCAACTTCCGGCCGAACTACTCGTTGGGCGTTGTTACTACAAAATTATAATTTCAATGTGTTACACAAGCCCGGAACACAGAACGCAGCGGCAGATTGTCTCTCTCGCCGCACTTACGAGGACACTCCTCCTCCTGCAGCAGACGATGTTTTCGCTAATGACGATTTATACCTCAGACCTCTAGTTCCCCCGGACGAATCTAATGACGCCATAGACGCTGATTCAAATACGATGCTCGATCAGTCTGCTGTCGAATTTCACACTAAGGTTCACGCAGTTAGTGACTATGTGTTATTCGATGCACAACTAGACATTCGTAAGGCACAGTCTGAGTGCGCTGAATTTAGACCGTTACTCGAGTACCTAGCGTTTAATCTTTTACCAAGCGACAATAAGTCTGCACGAGATATCATTTTACATGCTGAACACTTCGTCTTAAGTGACAGTATTCTAATGAGGTTCTTCAAACCACGTGCAAAACTCAACGATCAGTCAGTCACGATTCTCAAACAGTTAGTGATCCCTGCGTCGTTGCGTCGACTAGTGTTGGAGCAGTGCCATTCACATCTTGGGCATTCGGCAATAGACAGGTGTTACCTAGTCTTACGCGCTCGTTTCTACTGGAAAGGAATGTACCAAGATCTACTTCAGTTCATTACGAGTTGCGACATTTGCCAACGATCCAAACAGGGGCCAGTTTCAACTCGCGCTCCACTTCACCCCATACCCGCAGCAGGCCCATTCGAGCGCTGGCATTATGATTTTGCTGGACCCTTGCCAACCACAGCCCAAGGTCACAAATACATCTTACTTTTTGTGGATTCCTTGACCAAATACACGGAAATGATCCCAACAGCTGACCAGAAAGCCACCACCGTGGCCACAGCGTTGTATAACCACATCATCACTCGGTATGGAGCACCGAAATTTTTGGTCTCCGACCGTGGGAAGTCCTTCATGGCGACTGTGGTCAAAGACTTATGTTCTCGGTTCCACATCCAGCGCCTTCTCACTGCTTCTTATCACCCTGAGACTAATGGGCAGGTTGAGCGCTACTGGAGAGTTATCTGGGCAGCCCTACGCTCTTACTGCTTAACCCAGAAAGAATGGGATCTGTACATACCCGCCGTTCTTCACGCATTGCGTGCAACTCCGTCCTTATCCACCAAATACTCCCCCACCTTCCTCGCATATGGACGCGAGATGAACCTACCGCTACAAACAGCCTTGGTTCCACCATCAACTGGCAGAATCACAGCCGACAATCACATAGCTGAATTATTACCAAGACTTCACGTAGCCCGCCAAATCGCCCGTGACAACATTCTCGCTGCTCAACACGCATACAAGAAACATTACGACGCCAAGCAGCACCCGGCATCCTATGCACCTGGTGATTATGTATGGTTAAGAGATGAATACAATCCGAAGGGCTCATCAAACAAGCTTCGGAGAAAATTCATTGGACCTTACTACATCGTGCAGTGTGGCGCGCGTGACACGTATTTTTTGTGTAACGCCCACACGAACAAGAGTCTACAGGCACCAGTACACACTAATCGCCTGAAAGCCTTTGTCGACAACCAAGATATATTGTTTGCTCGGTTCCAGGACCTCATAGCGGCGCCTACGCCGCCGGTCACTGACTCACAACGCACGTCACTATCCGACACAGTCATTACTCCACTGGATACTTCTACTCCAGTTCCGGATCCAGTCACCGTTCCCCCTACGCCGGATGACCAAGCATCGGTATTGGATCCACCCCCGATCGACACTCCATCGGATGACCTCGCATCGACAGCAGTCACCGACCAGAATCCGATGCAGGACATTCTTCTTGATGACGTCGTTCTCCCATCCTCGTCACCACCTTCTACCAGCCGACCACCTCCTGCCATGACCCCGACCCCCACTGCTTCTCAGTGGTATCAAGCCAACCGGCTATTGGGCTGCAAAATTATAAATGGCACCCGGCATTATCGCGTAGAGTGGCAAGACACGACTTACCCACCTTCGTGGCAGTCAGAACAGAATGTTTCAGATGCCCTTAAGCACCATTACCATCTGACACACACCTTACAAGGTCGCAAACGCAAACGGGCCCTTACTCTGTAGACGTTATTTTCATTTATTATTTCCAAGAACTAGTTCGTTTATTATCATGATATTACATTCTTCCCATTATTTCTTATTATTATCTCGTCGCTGCAGCGCACTTCTAAATTCAATCTTTGTTCATATTTGGTCACATAATTGTCGGATCGGTATTGTTTGGTGGACTTGATCAACCTCCTCGCATGCTGCATATTCACAATTGTTTGATCTTTGTAAACGAGATTCATCCACCTCAAATTTTCCTATCACACCACACACCCGATTATTATTCTTTTCACCATTTCCGTCTTTTATTATCAACATTCTTACTAATTGTCATTATAACGTCGAACAGCGAGTCCTCACCCATCGTGTCTCGTGTCATTTTGTGTTCATAAACACCATTTTTCAGTCTTTCACTGATATTAGACTTCTTTTTCGATTCATTGCCATTTTATCGTCTCTTCAGACATGTAGTCCCTTCTCTAGAGCATTTCGCTTATTGACCTTATTGTCAATCCTTCAGATTTTATTTTCATTTTCTTCAACTCTCCCTGGCTTGCATCATATTTATGTTACTTCCTAATCTTCGTTAGGAATCGTTTCGCAACTTCGGAACGCATTAGCATTACGGTGTTTCAGCGTTCTAGAATTGCTGCAATGTTAACTCATGATTACGTTTGTGTTTTATTTTTACGACATGGGTTACACTCTTTCTACGTGACTCTTTGAACACGCTTTATGGATGAGCACTGTCACCTTTCAATCAACCGTGTCGGCTGTGCATTTCACATACCGCTAAGCTCATACATCGTCGCTTCGTGGTACGTTTGTACGACGATATGACTTCCATTTGTCTGAAGTCGTTTTATGTAGCGACGCGTTTTCAGGGCGCCATGTTATAGTCCCGTAGTCTTCGTGTTTGTTTGGTTTACGCTTACATATTTCTGCGCGCTCTTTTATGGCCATTTCTTCTTATATCATGTTTTTGCTTTTGTTCTTATATTTGTTTATTTTTACGGACCAGGCGGCCCGGTTTTCAGCGGCCGACCCCCGATAAGTGTGAACTTATTTATTTATATAACTTCAGAGTTGTCTGAATAGACGTAGTTCTTCGTGTGCCTTATTGTTACGCAGATTTACTTTTTAGCGTTAGCATTATTTAATCATTTAATCATACATTACCTAATATTATCGATATATAGCAAAACTATGCACAATAATAATTATTAGAAGATCTATTTCTATCAACTTCGACGAACATGCGAGAATGATTTCAGCTTGCAGATCGTGACAAAAATTAATGTGCCACGCCTCACATTTTTTAGTTCGAGAATTCGATGCTTAACTTTTGTATCGCATTACTAGTCATCCATCATAAGCATTTAGGTTTACCTCATGGCTTAACTTCTGTATCGTCTTGTTTCTACACTGCATTACATATTACTATTTTCCGCGTTCTTATTTACATTGCGTGTTTTTAACATTTCTGATTGTGTTTTATTTCATGTTATACTCGTGTCATGTATCCTTCGACTTGAATTCGCCTACGGATGAGTCACGGGAAACGTATTCACATCTTCCACGTGACGGCTGTGACGATTATATACAGCCAACTCATCGCTGTCACTCTCACACGATCTTCTGTTTAACTCTGTACAAGATACGTGGAACAATGAGAGAAAGACGAATTCAAGACGACTGTAGTTCTTTAGTCTTAGTTTAGTTACTGTGCCTTGTGTCGAACCAGGAGGTTCGGTTTTCAAAGGCCGATCGACTGTAACCGTGATTATTATGAACTTTACAATACAATAGATAGCCTTGGACAATATATATAGAGATCATTATTATACATTAGGTTTAGCTGAACATTCACTAATTCTGACAGTATAGGTTCTGTCAGTCACTCGTCTAGGCTCTAGCAGTTGCAGTCAGCCCTCATTGCTAGAGTGGTCAGTAGTTGATCCTTGAGTGGTCAGTAACTAGCCAATCAAAGTAGTCTGATCTAGGATAGGTCAGTTACCTCTTTGGCTGAGGAAAGTCTCTTATAAGCTACAGCACTGTTTAGAAGTGGGCAGTCTGACTTCCGATATTATCAGGTAACTTAGCACGTCAGATCTGTCTATTATAATATATATAATTTATTAATAACTTAGTTTCTCGTTCAACCTCTAGCATCTCACATCATCATCATCTTGCGGGTATTTATATCATTCTGTATTTAGGCAACCATATTTATGTTATACCTATCTGTTCCTTGTTTAACAAAGATAGTTTGTATCTGTACTGTCTCTTCACGTGTAGCTAGTTTCCCCTAACATAATCTAATTCATTAAGCATCTAATATAATAGTAGAGCTAGTTTTAGTAGAACCCTCAGCGTTCTTACACTGCTATGGTTATCAATAAAGTTGATTGATTGAAAATCAGGATGTCAGGATAGGATGATAACAATATTAAGCATCTTAATAGTGTTCTGACACCTCTTTGTTTAATATTTTTACACAATATCACAATGGCATCGTATATAAATAGTGGATTATTGATCCTTCAGCTTCTATTTGTAATCTCATGTCTGTTATGTACGCTCTACGCTTCCACAGTGTCAGAAATATGATAGGACGCCATTGGCAACTTAAATAATGTCGAATACGCATCAAATTTTTATAGTAGATATTTAAAAGGTGCAATGGTGTCAGAACAGTTCATCTACGTGCAAATTAATTCTGACTACGTACATTTCTTCTTACTAGAAAACGTACAAAGGAACTTTTAAAAATAACTGTGATGTATTGATACACTTAGAAGTCGTTTTGTTGGCACTTATCCAAGTCAAAGAGCGTGAACTACCAGAGGTATACTCGGCTAAGTACAAACTACAGAGAACTAGCGTGTCACCCATACCACTGTGTATAGGCTTAGATGTGTATTGAAAAATATGTAAATATGTAAGCTATTTACGAAACATGCAGGTCCTGTTGTATTCTGACGGGGAAATCCCATTAGGCAACGTTCTGGTTCCCAATTAAGCCTCCGGTATCCAGAGTGGACGTTTAACTTGTTGGCCATGTATACGGTTTCTATGTGTTGTTTATATATATTCGTAAAAACAAGAGCATCGTTGCTGGTAGTTTTTCGTCAGACAATGAGATTGAACGTCTTGGCTGATCTCACGCTCCATTTTATCATCTTATTTTGTTTCTATGTTGAAATATCCGTCGTAGACAGACACCGAATTAAGTAGTGACAATAGATAGTACTAGCCTGACTAATGAGATACGTCTTGCAGGTTTACACGATGAGCGATCCTGGCCGTTCAGGCTTAGAGATCTCATAAAAGCACAGGCTTTACCACATGTGTATAGGCTATTATGCTCAAAACTATGACGCAACATAATCATTTATCTATACTCTTGCAAATATATTTATACAATGCACATGCATCATGATGATGATACACTCTGCGTCTATACCGTGCAATATGTTTCAATGCCTGTATATAAGAACAGGGTTACGCTATGATGAGTCCAATATATCACAGTCCTCGTAATGTCTGAGAAAACATTATTGCATTTTGTTCAATCTATGGGCCATGCAGTTAGAAGAATAAATTTGATTTTAAGAATTCTCTGTCTCTGTTGAGAACAATACTGGTTGTCGGCGATTATATTATATTTGCTTACACGCATAATTGCTGATTCGATTAATGTAGGCTTAGGTCAATGTCACTTATCTCGGTTCTTTGTTCAGACAGACACTCAATAAAAATTGACAGGTAGAAAGAGGGATAGAGACAAAGAGTGAGTGAAAGAGAGAGAGAGAGAGAGAGAGAAAGAGAAAGAAAGAGACAGACAGACAGACAGAGACAGAGATAGAGAGACAGAGACAGAGAGAGATACAAAGGACCTACTCTGCAAAAAAAGCCAGAGCGCAAAAGGTGGAGACGAGGTATGCTACGGACACGAAGGGCAATACCAAAACGCAGTTGTATTTTACTATTTTGTTATTGCGTCTCGCATGAAAGGATGACTGGTCATGATAGAGATTGGCTGCCCTAGCTATTTGCATCGTTAGCCTGCTTATTGGACTCTGCATTAACGAACAAACAGCAAAGGAACATAGTCTGTTGATGTCGAACGTCAACATTATTTGAGTGGGCAGAGATTGAGCAGGAAGCAGACATAATTATATTGATTGGTTTGGAAAAAACTAAATCTGGGATTAAATGGTATCATAGGTGACATCAGTATGCAAAGCAACCGTTTAAAGCAGGTTGATACGTTCCCAGGTCTTTGTTCACTTATAATCGAGGATACTTGAATGTAGTAACGATATTCGGTTAAGGTTAGCTAGAAAAAAAGCCACATTAATTTTTGTGGGGTAGATGCAGGAGGAAGACCTACAATTCCAAGAACAAATATGAAGTGGTCGTTGATGGATCATTATTCGACCAGTTTTGAAGGAGAAAAAAGTAACAAATGTGGACGGAACAAAATTTTCCATATTGCGACCACTCCTCAAATCGAGGACGGTTGAAAACAAGTGAAAACAGATATTGATGATTTATCGATTAAGCCTCTGGTTTTGTTTTTCTTAACTTTGTTCTTGTTGCTGATGACATGAATGTGTTATTTCTCATGAGAGACTATCGACTCTCTAACTGAAGGAGTCGATTTTAAACTGATATTAATAGCCTTATGGTTTGAAAGAAGCATGCTGTCGTTGAATCAAGACAAACTATATTTTAGGACCTATATTATTTCGTTTAGATTATAACAAAGTTTGTGCCCAATTGTAATTTAAAGTTCATGACAATGTACATAACATGAAGATTATGCAGGCAGCATAGTTCAAATATCTTTGCGTGTACACATATATCCTGGAATGTACAGCACCTAGACCATGAGTCCACGACCTCGTTTATTCCGATAGTAAATCTTGCTGTCGTTCACAGAAGTGTCTTTGGCTGCTACAAACTGACAGAGCTCTACGATGCACGTTGAAACCGTTGAATGACCAAATATAATTACCACACTCCTTTTGGCAATGTTATCTACCAAAATTAGTGGTTATCTGGTACATTTGTCAATAGCATTTTAAGAATATATAGGTGATATAACTGATAGATGTTGACTTCTTATAGGTTTGGTAGGCGCCCTTGCAGTGTTATGGCCGCGTTTACGGCGCCTTATAAATCGTCATTATTTTTATTATATTATTATTATACACGCTGCCATATTAAATTAAATTAAAACCTGTGAGACTTGATATAGTCTGTTCATACAATTTAGTGTAATAAGTTTCCATAAGATAAAACGATAACATTTTGTTTTACGACATCTAACATTTTAATACTGTACGTCGCTTGTCTGTCATTTTTCGTGGCCATATTTATCTCATATGATGCGATATCTGTTTAATCTTGTTTGAGGCTACACATCAGACTTATGCTATTGTTGTATACATAACAATGCTGCCATTATGTGATTAAGACGTATATCTAAATCTCAAGATGGAGATCACCTTGTTTTTTTAGAAGCATCTGTCGTTGCTATGCAAACATTTAAACATTACAAAGCAAATGCACTGACATTCAAAGGACATATTATGTCCTTTGATTGGCAGTGCATAGGGTCACGCAGAGTGCATATTTTATATATACAAACTGAAATTGATAATGATGTTACATATTAGAATAAAGGGTGAGGGTACGTCACGTGGCACTCTCCCTATGGTTGACATGCAATAGATGAAAAGCTATAGGTTCCTCTAGTTCCTTTAGTTCCTTTAGGCGGTTCTATAGGACACCACGTAACAGAAGCGTCGTCGTGGTGAAGTCTATGGAAGATCACTCGGCTGAGGTGCATCGTCGACCACAGTAATCGAGCGTCAGAACATCGTACGTTACTTTACGCAGACTACACGGGATGGCTAATTAATATAAGGGTCTTCTGAGCGAATCATTAACCATCGATGAGTGATTGGGTCAGCCTGGCCGCTAAGTATGCCGCTAGGATGTATCCAATCACCGGGATCAACGCAGTTGAGGCACAAGGTGTCGCCACAATTGGTGATTTGACATTCAGCCAAAAGTCAGGCGTCTCATGAACTATAGTCGCTCTGAAACAGAGAACACAGCTCTGACTTCTCATTTTTACGGGTGCGTGTTTGTGTGCATGCTTGCTTGTATGTACGTAGGCATATCTACGTCTACCTAGATACATTGTAACGTATCGAACATGCTCAATTGCGCATACATGTGTATATCTTACTATAGCGCCTCTCGCAGAATTCTATATTATTCGGAGGCCTTCTCAGCATGAATACCACGGAGGAAAGTAGACGCCCTTAAAGAGTGAGAGGTCGGTAGAGAGAAACGAGTCATTAGTTTAGTCCTTATACTTATAGAGAGGAAGAAGGTCATTACACGTAACCGGATCCAAAACAGCAAAACACCCGATTATGGGTCAAGGCAGTGCTATAGTCCTAGGAATAAATAGTTGAAATAGAACCTGACGATCAGCAGAGCGCAGGAAAATAAGTAAACTTGCAGATGACGGCTTTAACAAATAGTCAGAGAGATGTCTCTGGGCACTGATTAGCTGGGTTTTGGAAACCAGAAAGAGGATCTTGTAGTTACAAGTTGATACACGCAACTATAAGAGACCAGTGCAATACTTCAATCATATGTGAGGCTAGGGTAAAACCCGTCACTTTTAGGTTTGACTTTTTCAACATGAAATCATGTTCTACAATGCTTGTGCTTCCAAATACGTGTTGTCAGAATCAAAACAGCTTCTTTCTAAATAAAATTATGCTCGTTTGACTTTTTGAAGTCATACGGTAGTTTCAGAATATTCGTATCATCAAAATTCTTAGAAACCATTAATCGAATGCTCCCCAATTTTGCTGGACAATAAAGGGATATATTCTGTATGAAATAAAGCGCACAGCAGCACAATCTGGTTCATACTTTGCAAATTATGGCAGAACGGGAGGAAGAAATCTAGGTTATTCACCACTGAAAATAATGCGTATTTAGCAATGCAAATCTTGACACCACATCCATCCATCCATCCATCCATCCATCCATCCATCCATCCATCCATCCATCCATCCATCCATCCATCCATCCATCCATCCATCCATCCATCCATCCATCCATCCATCCATCCATCCATCCATCCATCCATCCATCCATCCATCCATCCATCCATCCATCCATCCATCCATCCATCCATCCATCCATCCATCCATCCATCCATCCATCCATCCATCCATCCATCCATCCATCCATCCATCCATCCATCCATCCATCCATCCATCCATCCATCCATCCATCCATCCATCCATCCATCCATCCATCCATCCATCCATCCATCCATCCATCCATCCATCCATCCATCCATCCATCCATCCATCCATCCATCCATCCATCCATCCATCCATCCATCCATCCATCCATCCATCCATCCATCCATCCATCCATCCATCCATCCATCCATCCATCCATCCATCCATCCATCCATCCATCCATCCATCCATCCATCCATCCATCCATCCATCCATCCATCCATCCATCCATCCATCCATCCATCCATCCATCCATCCATCCATCCATCCATCCATCCATCCATCCATCCATCCATCCATCCATCCATCCATCCATCCATCCATCCATCCATCCATCCATCCATCCATCCATCCATCCATCCATCCATCCATCCATCCATCCATCCATCCATCCATCCATCCATCCATCCATCCATCCATCCATCCATCCATCCATCCATCCATCCATCCATCCATCCATCCATCCATCCATCCATCCATCCATCCATCCATCCATCCATCCATCCATCCATCCATCCATCCATCCATCCATCCATCCATCCATCCATCCATCCATCCATCCATCCATCCATCCATCCATCCATCCATCCATCCATCCATCCATCCATCCATCCATCCATCCATCCATCCATCCATCCATCCATCCATCCATCCATCCATCCATCCATCCATCCATCCATCCATCCATCCATCCATCCATCCATCCATCCATCCATCCATCCATCCATCCATCCATCCATCCATCCATCCATCCATCCATCCATCCATCCATCCATCCATCCATCCATCCATCCATCCATCCATCCATCCATCCATCCATCCATCTATCCGTTTATCTATTTATCTATATTTATAAACATTGATTTCACTTACACAAATTGTATTCCACCTCTGACACCAGATGGCGGTGGCGTCCAAGTAAAAACCTTCTTGTAGTACTTCTTTGCCTGATTGTGTCCCAGAGAGTTCTGCACATAACATCGATTTTAGATGCAATGTAGCAATACTCTGGCACATGTATTTAAATAAAGTCAGCGCATTTCATAGGCCTGTAATAATTTTAACGATGATCATAGGTCTTTTATTGATCCCATGCAACAGACGAAATGAGATAGGCCCTACAGTTAGTAATATACAGGCCTAAAAGTTGCTTGTGGCAATGCCGTGTCCTTAATACTTACGTTGCTCGCTGGCGTTGGAGAGTTGGGGCACTGAAGTCCCTGCAGTTGGTGGTCGTTGTTGGTTCCGAAAACTCCGAAGGTTACGTTATCACCACTTACTGGTCTTGCCTGAACGAAGAAACCCTCGAACCACGTCTTATTATTATCCGCCGTCGAAATGGTCACTTTCAGAAGCAGAAAACAAAGCATTTCCTTTACTTGCTATTCCGTAGAGTTCAATTTAAACACTTCTTTTTAAAGTATCATTATAAATTTCCCTTCCCTGGTTTTGAACTGTTTGCATAATAGAGCAATTCCGACAACTTACACGAGGTAAAAGTCTGTATAATAATGACGCAGATTTGTGGTAGGCTATCAAAAAGAATAACAAACTACATTTATAAGATGGTGGTGGCTTTTAACCATGGATTTTGACTATACACGTGACTAAAACCGGAGTCCTGTCACGGATTCCACTGTGGAGTAACTCATAATGGACAACCTAACAAATAATTTTCTTTAAAAAATTCTCTAAGTGTGAGTTCATAGACAAAACAATGGATTTAAGATGAATTCGTTCAAATTGATCGATAAATGAATGGAAATTTGATAAAGCGCTTCTTCAAGCAAACTTTTCCAGACGCGCTCCTAGTCAAGCGACGGCCATAGAGGACAAATTTGAGACAAGAGTAGAAATATCATGAAGATTATATTTCGATCAGAAAATGTGATCGGGAGGATCTATACAATATAAGACTGTTATTACGGACATTGTTTGTTCCGGGCCGCCTGAAAAGTGGAAGTGGTTAATATCAAAATCTCAGTACATGACGGTGGAATGAGGGAAAGTGCGGTAGTCCTACTGTTGCATCTTGCAACCGCTCTTTTTAACTTGTTAATATCAAAATCTCAGCACATGACGGCGAGTGAAATAGTTGAATCAGAAGCGAACCCACACAGTTAGACTAGTATCACCTTTGATTTTTCCTCTTAGGAAAGGTTTTTTAAATTGACGCAGTTTTTATTGTTCCACAATTTTAAGCGGAATTCTGAAATTTAAAGCTCTGAATGCGAAGCAAGGAAATAATTTACAATCCAGAAACGTAACTGTTAACAGATTATCTGGAGAAAACATCTGAAGTTATTGTTGGAATGAGGGAAAGTGCGGTAGTCCTATTGTTGCAACCGCTCTTTTTAAACTTGTTTAAAAAGCACGGACGTCATCAGCTCTAAATCGGCATTGGCTATGTCTGCTAAAGGCAATGTAATTTAAATGCAAATCCTCCAGATTTCTCATGGCCACACAAAATCTGCATCATGGAGGTCAGTACATGAGCGCTATGACAAATTAAATAAAGTCAACGACTTGAATAAGATAAAATTAATGTTGGCATGCATGCAGTCGTCGCAAAATCAAGTGTAATAAATAATCAATTTGTGTAATGTAATTATGTTAGTGGTCGTCTTATTCAGTTCATTGAACTACAACGACTTCATTTGCAATTCACAGACAGCAAAGACACAGAAGTGCATTAACTGATTCGCAGTTGAATGTGTACTATGCGTAATAGTTATACAATCATGTTACCAGTGATCGTTTTATCTGTGGTGCATCTGTCTGAAACTGAAATGTCGAAGGGTGGTGACGTGATATGAGCTTCGGCGCCGTGACCCTCTGGGAACATTGTGTAACAGATTTGTGGATCCGTATGAACCGGAGGCCCGATCTTATAGCCACCGACAATATGCAGCCAGAATAGGACCAACGCATGATACTTTAGGACCATTGCCATGATCTACTAAACACAAACACACGTTAACATTAATCGATGTTACTATTGATAAAATTAATGTTAACCACGTTGGTATTTAAATGCAGCCGTCGCAAAATCAAGTATCAATGTGTTGTAATGTAACCATGTTAGTGAACAACGTCTTATGCAGTTCATTAAACTACGACTTCATTGGCAATTCAAAGTGCTTGAAAAGTCGTATTAGTCACCACTAAGACTTTCGCACACACGCAAAACCCAGTGATCTCTAGTAGTCACTGAATAGTATAGTGGAACAGTTGCATAATCAGACAGAGTAGCTTCAACGCATCCGACATAACAATTATATGAACTTCCCCTAAAATAATTAATTATTTCCTGTCTTGTCAGAGTAGATAAGGTACCATGCAAACATCTATGATAAGTACTTAGGGGCCGTTCACGTATTATATAACGCTCAAGGGGTAAGTGGGTGGGTACTTGTTTTGTTAGCGTTATATTGTGTAGGGTGGGGGTAGGTCGAAGGTTTTGTTATATGTAACACACTTTTTTCACCATATGCTATTTTTGCCTGTTTGCCTGCCAAGTGGAAACTCAATGTACTACGGACCTTCATTGTTTAATCGAAGTTCACAATATGCTGTGAACCAAAACTAGCACCATCAATCAGCTGTCACGAGGCGAATTGATTTGACGTTCTTACTTATTATTTATATATCCACTTTCAACAATTTTCTGTTTACAATTTTAACAATTTCCTCTGCATAGCTTTAAACGCTCTTAAATTCAATTCTGTGTGCTTTGTTGTGATTCTGGTTCACATTTAAATTAATTCACTTGAAATATTTTTTTCAGTAGCTATTATCATGATGTTTGATTTCATTTTCTATAGTATGTGTAAATAGTTTTATATGTTTGCTTAAATACCCAATTGTAGTTGTAGTATACATTGTATCATATGCTATTAAATAGGTTGAGTTGTACCGCGAACCGATCGATAAATACCTGATAGTGCAATATTAAACCAATCGATTCTTTGTGATACTGTAGTCCTCATTTCAAGTGCAAAACAGGAGGGAAACAATAATGGTGTTCCTAGATAGAATTTACGTCACTACCATGTATTATCATGCTGTATTACTAGGCTTACATGTAGATACATAGTGACAATCGTCGACTACACAACTAGTTACCGTAATTAATTCAAGTGAATTTAGCGCTATTAAAAGTTTGATTATTAAGATTCAGAGGGGCTCCATACATCCGGTCTAATCATCATTGGCACGAGAGAGTACACAATTTTAAGATGACTTTTGTAACATAGCTAGCTAATTGAGCGCATGATGATTTTTTACTGTAGTTCTTGAAATGGATACATGCTGAACTCAACTGAATCACTTTTATTAAAGTGCTAACTAACATTGTATTGTTAGAAAAGTTTCAAATTGTGCAATACAATTGTGTCGATTGTATGTCTTTTAATGTGCTTATAGACTGGGGTGAGATACATGTAGGGGTAGGCAGCATATTTGTTATAGAATATAGGGGTGGGGGTCACAGCTGCCGTCATATAATGTTATTAGGGGTAGAGGTAGGGGTGGGCCAAAAATTGAGATTTTTATGCGTTATATAATATGTGAACGGCCCCTTACATTATGTGACATGTGAATTGGTTGCAAGTAATTTCTCCTCGCTTTCAGCGCCGATAACACATATAGGCCTATACAGGGCGCCATCAGCGCTTTAAACGTGCAGGAGACCCTGTTATAAAACCTACAAACCTATGCAGACATCGAGTGCATAATTACGCGCATTAATGATCATAGGCAGATAAATTATAATACAAACCATCGCTTAAAAGAAGAAATGCTATAAATGTACAGGTACATAAGTTGCACGTATTTATGGGCGTTCAATGGTGAATACTTTCAACGACTCACAGTCACAAATACTACAATCAATGGGCAATAATATTTTGCCTCTGCATGACTAGTGTTTTCTGCAAATCTTTTCTTCGAATCTTGTAGTTTTTATAACGCCATCTTTGCATGATACACAGACGGTGATTAGATTCCAACTCAAGACATGGTGGAGAAGTAAAAGGAGAGGGGAGCAAAGTAATGAATAACTCACTGAATGAGGAGCATGAAGCCATATCTACTCCGCCAACTCGTAAGACTGATAGCTCTCCATTCGCTAGGCGTCGGCTGAACTCGATTTTTGACGTGCATGTCACTGTAAAATTTGGCTTCTCTATAACTTGTGAACATCCACCTGTTCTTATCATGATTGTGATCATAATGCAGCTGTTTCGGTTTGAACATAATTAAACAAAGATTAGACAGAGGGCCGTAGAGTAGTGGTGAGTACAATGGAACGCAGAGTTCATCAGGGACTGAGTTTGAGACCCGTATCCTCCCTGTAAGGTTGACTTCTTTCCTTTTTTCGCTAGGTGGCGTTTGCTAAAACGAGACGTATAACGTAATGGACGGCTTGCATGGCTCCCGACGGTTGAATTCGACTCACGTAATGACTTGTTATCATTCGTTCATACTGTGCTTACAATCATTCTGCGGTTTGTCAGTTTGAAATTAAACTGAAATTATCGCTATTATTATTATTATTATTATTATTATTATGTTGTTGTTGTTGTTGTTGTTGCCGATGAAATTATATGAGCCAGAATCTGTCATATATAAGCCTAGGAGAAATCAGCAACCGAGATTAAGCATGTGGAATGGACGAGCGCTAACTAAGTTTAGGTCTGAGAACACAGAAGGATGGCAGTGGTCCGTGGATTCCAAAGTAACAGAGAATATCCAACAGATCAACAATGTCAAAGTTGACTGACTGGTGAACAAGATAATATTGATTTAGAGCAGCATCTGAGATGAAATACAGAAGGTGGGTGCGACAAAATAAGTTCCCAAGGACTGCAAACCAGGTCACTCTGAAAACCCAGAAAAGCGGGTTCAAATCAACAGTAGTAAAAGATCTCTTTTAGGTCTATAATGGATCGTATCCGATGAGAATGGATTTGATTTAATTGACTTATATTGGTAGAATCAGATGACCTTGTACGTAATTAATAAATATGATTGAATTTGATTATTTAATCTAATCTAAATACTTCTATAGCGCAGTTCTCCGATGCATCAATCGATGGTCGCCCCAAGTGGAATCATAATCCAAAATCCTATGGTCAAACCAGATAGATGAGATGAGAGAAACGAGAGCCAGGCAACGGTGGCCATGAAAGTTAAAAGAGCTGAGTCGTAACTTTAGACCCGAATAAAATCAGTGAATTGACCAAATGAATTGCGCCGGAAATGAATTTCAAGCTTTGAACCGTGCAGTGACTGAGTTTGCCAGAGAGCCCAACGGTGTTCAATTGATCGATGGTATTATCTGCGGGTGTGAAGGATACTCATGGACGTATACATACAGAGCGAGGTCGCACGGTTAAAAAGTGAACCATTTTGTGGAGTTTAATTATTTGAAACAAATATGAGGAATGAAATATAGACGTATTATGCTGGCATTTAGTGGTTCCTTCATTTAGGTTTTACAATAGCATTTTTAGCGATTTGTTCGAGTCTCCCTTAGATCACCTAACCTTTAAATAAGATTGGATCAAACCCTGCGTGACTTAATTTAACTTGCTTGGATTGACTTTGATTAAAATAGAGTGTTTTTTGCTTGAATTAAATTTGATTGGTTGGATTGCAGTCTGAGGCGGAGATCACGTTTGAAGGGTGGGTGGGGGCACCCAATGAAAGAGGTAAAAAAATATGGGGAGCAAACGTATAACATGTCCTCTGTCTGTGAAAGGTGGGGAACTTGTCCCCTCGACCCCGGGATTGTCGCCTCTGATTGTAGTAGATTTGTTTGACTTGAATTGGATTAGGTTAGATTGCAGTATAGCCTGACTGATGCTAACAGACGTTGTTGCATTGCGAGTAGGCCTATTGTCCGAATTTATTTAGTCGAGTCTCCATAAATATATGGAACAGTTTACGAGCTTGTGAGCCGCCACATGTACTGACGTCTGCGTTCAATTGCATTTGAATTTTAAGGGCATTTGCGATTCGGGGCATTTGCATTGAAGAGTATTTTTATTTCAGGGCATTTGCATTTAAGGGCATTTGCATTTCAGGGCATTTGCATTTTAGGGCATTTGAATTCTAAGGCCATTTCTATAGGTCTCAGCGAGAACTCGCCAAGACACTCTGGGGCCTAGACCTCTACTGGCTTTCAAATCCTTTCGTCTGATTCTGGTGTTGTTTTTGCAATGTGTAGAGGAGAGACCGCGAATTAGAGGATTTTAAATATGTTGGTTTATTCGTGTTCACATGCATGTGTTTACATGGGCTGGCCTAGAACTTGGTACATTGGTGGTAATCAGAGTTGTCTCTCTTATCAGTAGCATTGGCGCCACTATACTCCACTTTCCTCACCCCTCTCCCCTCGTCCTTTCAACGCGTCCTAGATACGTATTGTCTCCTGCTGTGGAGGAGAGTGAGAACCTGCGTACTTTTCGTCATATCTTCATGCTATTAGTAGTTAAAGCCAGCCCTCTGAAAGGGTATAATTACACTCATCGGTAGACGCTAGTCTGGCAACGAGGCTAACACACGTAATTATAATGTCTGGCGTCATGGTATGACCACTATACATACTCTGCTGCTATAGATTTCAATCTAATGTGCATGTATATATATACATATATATATGTATATATATATATATTACTCAACAATAGTTCCCGTGCCCTACCCTGCCCTGCCCGACATTAGACTACATTTGTCGTAAAACTATTTTATGCAATAGAATTAATCTCAAATATAGATCTGCCTGAAACAGAGCTCGCTTTAAAACATTAAAGTTATTTCTCGTATTTATCTGATAGACAACATTAACATAAAGACAAGAAAAAGAGAATAATGGATAAAAAAACGGAAAGTTCAATCATTCGAAGTCGTAACCGTAAGTTCGTAGATCTCCATTTAACAACACTAGACCACGGTCAAGTTCATTAAAGCCCTTGGAATGGAGAACATTCCGGATAACGCCACTGTAGAAATTGCTCGAGTTGTTTTGCAGTCCAACATACACAGGCAAAGAAACAACGCAAAGAAATAGAACTTAAAAAGTTCGTCGTTTGATCGGCTTTTAACATCACTCTGGAGTCTGGACCATCAAATCAGACAAGATTAACACTCACTACCGGTAATTAAACTGTTAACTGAAGGCATTTACGATAATCCAAAGATTAACATGCTAGTTGAAAACACAAACGTGTAGCCAGGAATCTCAGGATACAGACTAGTTGAATCTCATCTCTTCAGAAACTCTTTTCCTGTTTTATCCACGATTCAATTCTCGACCTAAGCTACTCTCGCCCCAACAGCTACTCTGCCTCTTATGACAATCTCGAAATCGGCCTCGGACTTCCTTCGGACAACCCTCCATGACTTTACGCAGCGCTCATGAATAAGCTGATGCCCTGTGCTTGACTTTAGGGTGGCGCTTGAAAAGTCTGAAGTCATCATTACATTAAGACTAATTAACTTAATTTAAGTTTATCTTACCTGAGTTTCCGCCTGCTATTGTAGCTGTAACTATTGCTTTACTGTTGCATCAACCAATTCCAACAAGTTGCAACTATCTGGCCAGCGGTGTTGGTGCGTCTGGTGTCTGTAAGGTCTCTGCCTTCACGGCCGCATCTCTGGGGTCTAGAATTGGCCTGCCCTAATGCGGATCCCATGTATACTAGCTACGGTCAATGCTCTGGTTATAATTATCCATGAGCTAAACATTTGGGACAGGTTCAAAGTTCGCCAGCCTAGTGAATACAATGGAGAGCTGTACGCTGCGAAATAAAGAAGGTAGACTGGCTGAATTGGGATGAAACGTAGACAGACAGAGACAATCCGGAAAATATCACACAATGCTACGCAAAAGCATCCAATCAATCTATTACACGAAATGGCTCGCCATAGTTATAGTTATCCATTAACTACTTCAAACCGCCATTGTGCTGGCAAACTACAGCAGAAACTTCAATTCCTTGTGATAATAATAACATTCTTTTATTGAATACAATGAAGCTGTCACACCACACCACATTACATATGGCCAGAGAATATAACTATGCCCAGTCCATTTTTACTTAATTTAATCAGTTTCGCTGAGGTTAGGTTAGATTGTCCATGACATGGGACCCGAGAGGGTCGTCGGTTTCTGTGTTGATAGCATTGCATAGGTCTCTATTTTGAGGCCTACAAATAGCTCAATTGAAATTCGGTAGCCGGTAAATTATGTTATTGAAGCCGACAGCACAGCAATTCTGCTTGACAGGAGTGGCGACCCCGGAGGGGTCGAGGGGGAAAAGTCCCCCCACCCTTTACAGAGAAGGAACACGTTATACGTGTGTCCCCCATATTTCCTACCCCTCTCATTGTGTATTTCCACCATCTGTCAAACGACATCTCCGCCTTTGCTGTGCTTGACTCTGATAAATTTAAATCCTCTGACTAGGTCATTTAGCCGAGGTTGATTTATTAAATGAGGAGCACACGCAGTGTTCCCTCTAAGCTATGCGCGTGTGCGCGCACGTGCGTTGGAGCCAGCGCACACAATAATTTAGTGTGCGGGAAACAAATTCCGAAAATAACTTGTCACAATTTCTTTTTAGGAAACTGCATAAATTGAGTTTTCTGTCACCTTACTCCAGAAACTTTGGTTCCTTGGCTGATACAACCCCTCATATTTATCTTTCGACAAGGGACTTTTCTAAGAACTTATCACCATAGACTCTTAGATATGACCTTAATTTAACTATCATCGCATTACGCTCGGACCAGCGCACAAAAGGGAGAATCATTTATAAAATGATGCACACACAGAGCTTTCTTGCGCACTCTGTCTTCAAATATTTAGAGGGAAACTGGATCCCAGCACTGCAGTGGGTGGTAAATTGGTAATAGTCTTTTGTTTCCTCTGTCACTTTTCATCAACATCCATATTCATGGTCGATGGCAAAACAGCCGTTGACTTGGGAATTAGAAATTAGAACCTGTCGTTGTGTTAGTGGCACCGGTCTCGTTTTAATATTAGGTTTCTTGAACTTTGGAGGAATGGTCCAAAACGTTTCTCAAACAGAATCAATTAACAGCTTGAAACATGATCTTTTTGCTCCCTTGACCAAGTATTGCCGATCATGCTCATGCGTGTCTAGGCCTCACCATTTACAATGCACTTACTTGGAATTTTTAAAAAAGGCTCAATTTTGGTTTTTTTGGGGTGACTGAAAATGTACAAGGAACTTCCAACAGATTTTACGTTATAGGAAATTGTCAAGGTCATTATCCTGATCAGCAGCCCAAAATCCACAATGTACAAACATACGTTTTTAGGAAGTTATGATCGAAACTCATTGTCCAGTGTATATAGGCCTAACGTAAGAAACGGGCAACACAAAGGACACAAATTTGAGCGCCTGTGCAGGTCAGTCTTTTGTAATCTCTTAAATAATCTGTGAACTTATTTATAAGGTGTCACTGCACAATCACAAATGAGTCGATCATTTGTAGCATCTGAGTAACATACGAATAAAGCACAGGTCTGCGGATCAAGTCATTGTGGCGCTAAACCCATGGAACAATTCACTCGGAATGCAGTAATATTATGAGACGTAGAGTTTTCCATAGATGCTACCTCCCATTATATAAACAATTTAAAGGGGTTGTAGAAGAATCAGGTGAGGCGGAGGAGGATGAAGAGGAGGAGAAAGAGGAAGAGGGCTATCGAACAAAGAGCCTTGCGTTTCAGCAGCCAATCTGTGCTACGTCTCCAGACCCATTCAGACAAAGTGCATCGAGGTCTGACCATGAAACTAATCACAGAGGAATGCAGATAACTGCAACACAGCCCACTAGTGGGCGCAACGCACAGCCCCTTGGGATAATATTCCTTTTGGCCAGGCGCAAATAGATGTACATGTAGCCACAATGTATGGCATGGCATCGTTTAAGGATTGGGGAAAGAACATGACCCTAGGGACCGTGTAACCGGATGTCTGCAACGGTTGCAACATTAAGAGAGCTGTACATCGACATACCTTAAACAATAACATAATGAAGGCTCGAAGGGGTTCAGAAGAGGTTTCTGAGCCGATTCCTTAAATCTGTCTTGCTCCTCGTAGCGGGGTAGCCACAATCGGTGGTATTGTATTCGTCAACAAAAATCCTGAGGTTATAGTTAACTGAAACATTAGCGAAATTTAGAGAAAACGCGACAACGAAACAAAAAACGGAACCTAGTGATAACCGTCAAGACGGTAACTTAAATAGCATTAATTACAGAAACCTCTGACGTTGCGCTTTTAACGAGAATCCACAACGAAATCCAGCATTCTAATAAATGACATTTGATGTCTTTGGACATTGGTGTGGAATCCGCTGACTTGACTTCACGGAAGCAATCACTTGAAAGCCAAGACGTCATAAAACTTAAAAAGAAAAGGGCATACATACATGTATATGTTATGTTCAGTGTACATATAAAATATCTTATAATTATTATGGCAGTTTGTCATACTGTAAGAACAATGGTTGCTATGTCTATTTGTAGCATATTTTTTTAATGTTGATTGCTAAGAATCAGTGAACGAACAACTGAAATTAGAAGGAAGAAGAACTAAAACTGAAGAAACTGAAACTGTAATCAGGAACTTTCTGCTAGCTAAAATCCAGATTTAAACTAAAACTTGGCGAGATAACTAGAACTAATAATAACTTAATAACTTAAAACACATGCATGTAGAATAAGGTAAAGTTCGAGGTAAAACTGAAAAAAATCTGGCCATAGCCTCACAATTTGTTATAAATAATTGAATCTTCATGCCGTGCTGGGTGAATTGGCAGGCTTTCTGGCATGTTATTTTATTCAATTTCTTTCGTTCCCAGCAGCTCTCCAACGCGTTTAGTGAGACCATAGCCTCGAATACCAAATATCTATAATATTATTCAGTATCAAAAGTATTTATTCTTGAATATAGTCAGAACCACTGCTTCTGAATTCCGTATTACCCACAAAAGTAAATTCATGCATATGCAGTATCTCTGCCTATAATCAATTGCTCCACCATGTTTCTTTTCTAAATAAACTTGACTGCGTCTGAGTAATATCGGCATACAAGTACAGCAGACAATAGTGCGTCGTCTTTGGTTGACGTTTAGCTGTCTGTCTAGACTGGAAATTTTAGTAACCAGACGTATGAGGTGTAGGGACAATGTGCGTCAATTGTGCTATTTTCAATCAACTACCACATACATAATCGTCGTTGTCATCATCATCTTCAGTGTTCATCATCTTCATCTTCTTCCACAACATCAAAATAGCTAAGCCATAGCTATAACTCATGACTGAGACACATACATGTATATCTCTGGTCCCTGTTTCGTCCAGTTTTGTCAGAAAGTAGGGTCGGTCCATGAGCAACCTTGTGCTAAGCTACCAATTTCCAATTAGTCTTGGAAAAGACAGAGGGACAGGTATAAGCTTCGGCGCCAGCGTAAAGCTCTCCCAAGTACACAACTAACAACTGAAGAGAACTTGTAGTGAAACTTGCTGAACATTTAATTTTAATTTTTAATCAAGCAGATGACTATAGGATTTGGATATATATATATATGTATATATATATATATATTTCTGTAGACCAAGATGGCGTACGTATAATGTAAGCTCATGATCTTCAGCATCGTCGTTCAGTATTATCATTTTGATCATGTATAATAATGATTCAATTTCCTGTTTATATTCATAATATTTCTCTAAGTAAATCATATTGATTTAAGTGTACAGTTTAAAATTTAGCCTACGTATATCTTCACCATGTTTAACCTTTTGTCCTATAGGCTCTAAATGCTCATGCGCGTCAGTGGCATAAACATCATAAATAATTTCAGAAGACGAAATTAATATTAGGGCAGAAATTTTTCAGTGCAAAAATTGTGAACTTTTGGAACGATTTGGATGAAAGTCCGGCCTCAGTGGACACTGGCACAGCTTATAAGTGGAAGCTGCTGACTGGCCTGTTATGGGCTATAGCTTGCAGTGGCCCCAACCCAGACTAAACGTCCTCTGAACAACTTTAAAGCTTTGTCATGCTATGTTAATTCAGGTTTCCAATGACAATCCGTGGATGACACATTGCTGTTAGTGTTATTTGAGGATCTGTTTTCCAGCGTAGCATAATTAATTATATGCGCGAATATCATTTGGTCGTAATGTATCCGCTTTTGCGTAAACATTTCTCGCGTAGGTCCGAGGCAGAGGAGAAGAAGGAGGAGTAGGAGAAAGAGGAGGAGGAACAAGCGGAGGAGAAGAAATAGGAGACGACATCCGCGTTGTCGGATGCTGGAGAAGAGAAGCAGCTCGATATTACATAGGAGGCTTAGCGATGCGTTAGGCCTATTATGAACATGTTATGATATCCATTCAGATATCTGTGCATTTGAATGAAACTGTGTGGTAGGCGCAATTGAATTTTACGCGGATCAAGGTAAGGTAATCTATTGTGGAAAAGTTGGATAAAGGTTGTTCAAGAAAGTTTCATACAGCATAACATATGTAAGGTGCAGCAAGGAGCAATATAGGCCGTTCATGTATCTTAAGCCAGACAAAAAGGCAACAGTAGCTAAACCTGACAATGTAATTCGGTAGACAGAAGGAAAGTAGATGAAAGGTAAGTTTAGGTGATGACAAGGAATTCACCGATTGGATGTTTTGACTGAAGTACCCTGCTCTTCTATAACCAGATTCTACGTTTCTCATGATGACTGCGTTCCTACATTTTTATAGCGCTTTACTTCTCTGCGATGCGTCTTTCATCTCCCGACAACAAAACATAGTCTATCAGTGATGCATTAAATAGTTAGATAGTAGCAGATATAACTCCAAATATGATGTTCAAAATGCGGAGACTAAATTGTCCATAAATGAAAAATTACTAAGAATATATGATGATCTCAAGTCCTTCAAAATGTCAGATGATATACAATGCAATGCGATCTAGCATTTATGATATGACGCAACGGTGGCTTATCAACGGAGGGTCAATAATAACTCAGCAATAAATTGAAATTATGGGATTTATTGAGACCCTTGATTTAGGATGGAGTCACGATGACTCTCATATATCGTGTGTTCGTAAAATACATTCCAGTGTAAGACATTGTTTGGAGTCGAGATCAAGGTCTTGACTGTGACGAGGTGGCGCTATATCGTGTGAGCGACACAGCAGTTGACAATTTGTGCATCACTCGTCCAGTGGCCGTGACTTCTGTCTTTTAGGTTCAACGTTGCCGTTAACATAAACCTACAAGTGCGTCAGGAAACAATTATATATTGCATCGAATGGGAAACTTTAATAATGGCATGTGGGTTCAAAACCTCAAAATCTCAAGAAACGTGTCATATTAAGCGACGGCGTTCTAACGTTGAAAGACTCTGGAAAAGGAAAGCCGTATGGCTGCATTCTCCAGGGGCATCTGCAGACAACAAGGCGAGATCCTCTTAGTTGATGAAACTTCGGGAATTCACGCGACAGGAACGACGGCATGTCTTCTCAGGAGATCCGAAAATTTTCAGTGTTTTCCTTCTCCGCCGTCCCCTCAACCTCGGACGCGCTGACGGGGATCTACGAGGCAGCCACCCTGTCCACTATGGTCGCGTCCCATATCACGACACGCTCGTTGCCCCAGGGTATCAGAGTTCGTCCAACCGTACAAAATAATCGTCTCAGAGAGGCTTGAACTCGTGATTTCAGCGTTACAATCAATCGACTACCGTGCCTTATGTAGCCTCGAAGCAAATCATGTTATAAGCTAATACGTTGCGTCAATCAACGTCAGGTCTCACACTTCACTTCCGATAGCAATGTCAGACGGAAATTATATGCTTGATGGACGAGTACATTCAACACTGACTGCATCAAATCATTAATTCAGCGACGAACTACATTATATATGGGGTTATATATGGGGCGGATATGGGCTGTATTCGGGTCCCATACGGAAATAAGGAGCCACACACAATCGTTCAGAGTTATCGGGCTCTGTTGTATGGCCGTGTTCGCACTTATGAACTATGGCATTGACTGGAGTTTATCGCGTGAATTGGAGACCAACGCAAGAGATGAAGCTGTATTAAGTCCATGAGAACTGTTCGAAGCAATTTCTCCCGACGTCAATGACTTCTGTTGCCGGAAGCAAAGATGGATGCGTGGTGTCAGTTAGTCTTTTCACATTAATTTAGTCACCATCGGAGGCCGACGAAGACGAGAGATATGCTGAATATGGGACAGTTAAAGGGAAGATCAACATCACTTAGAGATGCTCGCTGAGATTAAAGACATCTCTAAGAGACAGGTGGTCATTCAACGATTGAAGCGTCGCTATCAACCATACACCGATCAATGGCATTGGTTGCTACAAAATAACGGATCCATTACAGAAGCTATGAAAGGAAGAGTAATCCTTAAAAGGGCCATTCAAGAGAGGATCCCTTCCAGTTGCCGTGGTTCACAGAGGAAATCGCATATCGTTCATCCTGATTAACTGATCGCTAGACAGACATAAATAAATACATACATTCACACATTCATGTACATGCATACATACACATACATGAATGATAATTATCAACAAGCGAATACACATATGCAATGCAATGCAAAGACTGGATCAACGCAGTCCTAGTCCAAGGAACAAAGCGCAAGACGATCAGTATAGAGCGCAAGAAACCACGTGAAGTTACAGATAACGGCTTTAACAAAATTAGTCAGAGAGATATCTCGGGGCACTGCCTGGCTGATCGTTGGAAACCAGAACGAGGATCTTGTAGTGGATACGAGCAGTGATAGGAAGCAAGTGCAAGACTTTATGCAAAAAGTTAGAGATATGTGCAAAGCGAGAGAGTCATGGGCAGCTATATTCCAAGCTGGAACAGTTTAGACATACACACATGTATATCTAAGACATCCACACAAACATATGTACATGCATGCATATATAAATATAAACATAACTATATAGTATACGTATATACTATGTAGTATAAACTATACTATATATTGTAAGCTGCTAAAGTCATTTCATTATGGCCGTGGCTGGGCTGGAAGCACCTTTGAGTAGTTTCCCTTGAAGAGGCGCTATATAAATTTTCGAAATGAATGAGTGAATGAATATAACTATATAGTATATGTATGCATATACACGTTTATGTACATATATATGCAGCACGTATACGTACATACGTGCGTTCATATATATATGTTTATACATATGTGCATGCCCTACATTCTTATGTACAAACCTTCAGGCAAACATGCATCAGAACAAGATAGCATAGGAAGACATCGAACAGTAAACACAGCGTAGAAATGGAACACCGAGAGAACAATGTTAGAACAGTTTGGCAGTAGATTGTTGAAAAAAATATAGAGCTATTAAATGAGAGAAAATAAAGGACAGCACAGAAGTGAAACAAAAATGACGAAGTAGGAAGACAGATAAAGAAGAAGACACTGCAGGGACTAAGGCAGTGATATAGACATACGTGTGGGTGTAGAAGTAGGATGGCAGAGAGACAAAGGCAAAGTGAGTGAAAGAGTCATAGGTACATAAGATAGGGAGAGAAGAGTGGAAGGCAGAGGCAGAAGGACTGGGAGAGTGGTAGAGTCATAGATGGAGATGTAGGATGACAGTAACAGCGATTGAAGCTCTAGATGCAAAGACAGGGAGTGATGGAGACACCGATTCAGATGTAGAGAGACAGAGACAGTGCAGGAAATCGGAAGAGACAAAGAGAGTGAGAGAGCCGACCGGAAAAGAAATCCAGCAATTTGGTCGGTCAAATAGAAGCAGACAATGAAGCATAGGCTATTAGACGTACACCTAGAGTTATTTATCATCTGTTAATTGAGTTAAATTGAGCGAACACTCGTTGTAAACGGTTTGTCAAAGCACCTATAATTATGAGTTACCGATTGCAGATATATATACATCATTTGAGACCCGATGGGTGACTGAAGAAGCGGCAGGTTAGAGCCTTCTGGTGCTTTAGGTAAACACAGGACAATGTTTGGCCAAGCAGGAGATGAACACAAGTAAACAATAGACTAATAATACCGCCCTTGTAAACTTAATTACAGCGGATAGCATTATAATTATTATTATGTTTGAATGTGCTGTATTAAGGACGTGGATTCCAAATTATTTGTCCGGAGTGAGGACTTAGTGAGTAAAATTAAAGAGAACATCTAGTAGTGGCCCAACTGTTAAGATTTTACAAGTTCCTCGGGTCATTTTCTTATAGTCTTGACTGGGCTGGGCTGGGGGGCTCCTGAGTAGGTTCCTTAAGGGGTGTTACTTAAATGCTCAGAATAAATGAATGAATGAACGAGTTTAAATGAGTTTGAAGCTATTTGAGATAGTAATGATAATGGTAGCATAGTAATGAGCATGCTGTAGTTTATATAGTTTAGGTAGCGCCATTATAGGCAAATCAGAAGGAAGATAAAAAGCAAGCAACACGACATAGAGATGGAATGGGAGAGGGAGATAGAGAGGACTATGAAAGAGCGGAAGATGTGCGCTAGTCTGATAATAAGCGGGAGAGTACGTCATTTACTATATATATATACTACAATAGGCCGATCCACTTTTAATTATGTTTCAAGTAAAGGAAAAGGGTTATATGTTTCAATTACAGATTTATGACAGATCTATTTTTGTGTTGATAATTATTGAAAAGCGTTACAGGAAATGCAATTTCTTGCTCATGAATGCAGACATCATTTTCCTACTCAGTTGTGATAATTATTATCGCTCTGAATTAGTACTTTAAAATTATTGTTATTCATAACGAACAGGTGGCCAACACAACCAGCTGAAGAGATTTTTAACAAAAAGGTGCACAGCGACCAAAGGTTTTTTTTCAACAATTAAGAAGCTGTGCAATGTTCTTTTCAGCGGAACTGCGCTATGACATAATTATTGTCAGGCTCTGTTATCTAATTGAATGGATGGACGGACGGTTGGGTGCTGGATTTGTCATTGGCTGGCTGGCTGGATGACTAGATGGAAGTGTGTCTATTTGATTGATAGGTGAATGGATGAGCAGAATAAGTAAAATATAATTATTGAACGAGGAGGGCATATATGAATGCGCATCTGGCAAAGCTCGTAGTCCGAACCGGTATGTTTTAGAATCAGTAGTGGTTTGTGTTGAGTCCAGTTATTGGATGAAAAAGAAAAGCCACTTATCGAGGGACACCTATAGGGACAGGAGCACTCGTCAGATTTATTCCTTGTCTCTCGTACGACCAATCGCCTTAATCTCCTCAATAGCGTTGTCAGGCAATGTCAGGCGCCGTCATCAGTTTCACGACTTGCTCCTGACACTCGTGAACATTCGATAGTGACGTAGACACTGACACTGCAGCATTCTGTCTGGCAATTGAGCTAGATGTCAGGCGTGTCGGATCCGATTGCTGCCGACATCCGCGCTCGTGACTGGTCTCTGAACCTCGAAAGACTCCCTTCTGGGATGGAGCCTCACACTTCATCATCACCCTCAGCTGCTGCTGAAACTGGCGACGGAACAGACAGTAGATGATGAAGTTCAAAGCGGAGCTGATGGTAATGAGGAGGTTGGACAGATGATAATACATCATGTAGGCCGAACAGGTGTTGCGAGACGCGTCGTCGATGACGTAGAAGAGTATCTGATTGGCAGAAGCCGGAGTCTGGCAGAGGATGAAGCTGATGATGATGACGACCATCACCAAGGTAACGTTGTTCTCGTCCGACGCTGACTTTCCCTTGCGCAGCGCCGTCCTCAGACGCTGCGATCGCTTCAGTTCACAGAGCAGGTGCACGTTGAAGAAGATGAGGATGGCGAGCGGAAGCAGGAAGGCGAACAGACAGTAGGCGACGTTCTCGTAGACGATGTTGTATACCGGATGTGACGCCAGACCGAGGTTAAGCTCCTGTAATTGCGTCGTGTTATCGCGTATGTCCGTCACGTTGATTTCGACGTATCTGAAAGACAGCAAATTAGGAACAGGTTGAAACTAAGAGAAGACCGATAGGTGAATAGCAAACTCCTCCAATTGCGAAATCAAGTAGAAGGTGGGAGGGGAATAATGGACGTACGCATCCACACTTTCCAAGCTATGCGAATCGACGCTATTCTGATTTTTCTCATAATATGCCACATCGTTTTCCTTTGTTATTCGTCTCTAATGAGCCCTGGTCTCCGCTGAGGTCTACGTTGCTTTCATGTGACGATTCTGACCCTTTTTGGCTCACGACTAGTTCTGCGTGTTCTTCTGGATGGACGCTTGCGTGCCATCGATTCATGTCATCCATATATAGGCCCTTCCATTAAGGTATATATATATATATACTTATATATATATATGTGTGTGTATGCATGTATTATATGTTAATCATTGTAATTTAGGTGTGTCCATTTGTATCAATGTGAGGACTTTATTATTATTATTATTATTATTATTATTATTATTATTATTATTATTATTATTATTATTATTGTCATCATTATTAACATTACCTTAATTATTATTATTATTATTATTATTATTATTATTATTATTATTATTGTTATTATTATTATTACCATTATTACTATTACAATTATTATTTTTATTATTATTATTATTATCTGGGTCGCCGCTTGTCAGTGGACTGTAATCTTGACATGGTGCCCTGAAAAGCCACCGCATTGAAACGTTGGATCAATGCCGACAACTTCTGGAAAAGGAAGTTTGTCTCTCGGGTGTCACAGGTAGTTGTCGAAAGTCGGCGTCCAGTCTCAGACAGAAAGGCGAGGCCCTCACTATTGAGGAGACCGAATTATTATTATTATTATTATTATTTATATTATTATTATTATTATTATAGTTGACATGATTATTGTTGTTGTAATTATTATTATTATTATTATTGTAATGGGGGCAGTACGTAGTAGTCGAGGAAGTAGTAGTGGAAGTGGAAGTAGTAGAAAGTGTAGTACTTAGTGGAAGTAACATAATAAAGTAGTGGGCCTAGTTGTATCATTAATAATAATTATTATTATTATCCTTATGTTATTATTATTATTATTATTATTATTATTATTATTATTGTCATCATTATTAACATTACCTTAATTATTAATATTATTATTATATTATGCTGTTATCGCCCATGTGGGCGAGCTAAGTGAGTGGTGGCAATGTCCCGAAGAGGCAGGCGGCGTTCCCACGCTGAAGAACAACCGAGATACGTTGGAACAGAAATGACGTCTCCATTGTATCGTGGGTTGCAGCACTCGTTCGACTACCCAACTCTGAGATGAACTGCAGTCCTTCACTGCTCCAAGCGCCGCCGGATTCCAAGGAGAGGGCTACGAAGTCGTGGATGTTGGTTATGGTGGAATACTTGGCCCTCTTCGTCTTAGCTGCGCGTTCGGCTGAATCGCCAGCTCTGATAGATGTGTCGGCAAGATGTGACTTGGCGTAGGTGTCGGGCACTGTCACATCCCATGCCAGACATCGACCACGTGTCCAAGGAATGAGCGTGACGCCGTCCGGTCGCTTTCCATCTTCTCTTACCAAGCCGAGAGGTTCCTTTTGCGCTGGAATCTTCACTCTGCCAAGAGCTCTCCAGACGACATCGTTCAACATGCTATGTCGTTGATGTTTTCCGCTGCCTCTTCTACAAATTAGTCCATGGAGACCTTTTGCGTCGACGCTCTCTTGACGTTGGTGACACAAATGTGGCTCGCAGAGCGTCGTTCCTAGCCTCAACCCGGCTGCCATTCGTACATCCTCGTTTGAGAGGCGCAGGCCTAGGGCAGTCACAGGGGGCGCTAGCATCCAGTCTCCAGAATGAGGTGATCGTGAGGCCAGCAGGCGAGCACGGTCACATGGATTGTTATTGGACTCCAGCAGACTTTTCCATGCCTTGTCTGTGAATCGGAGGTTCCATTCTTTCTGGCGATGACTCGCTGATCCTGTTGGTGATTCTGCATCTGTCAGGGTCTTCCAAGCGTTGAGTGCTGAACTCGCAAGTTCATATGGTTCCTCAGCAGACTCTGTTGGTAGGATGCATGCCTGGAGTTCGCTTGTACTAGCAGCAGAAGCCAGAAAGGCAGAAAGTGCCAGCGTAGATGCACAACGAACTCCCAGACCACCATCTCTCACTGGCAAAGAAGCCTGGAGCCAACGGTCATTGTCAAGGTCCACATTTAAAATGGTTGACAGTCCTTCTCTCAGCAGTTGATCAAACCGAGCCAAGCCCGGGCAATCAGCGCAGACGGCTGTGCGCAGACTGTACAAGAGCTTCGGTACACTTAGACTGTTTCTCAGCAGAACCAGAGCGTCATGTGTATAAGGCAAGAACAATCTTCCGATTGCCCTCTCGAGGTCATTAGCCTTTGAATTAAGGACCATGTTCACAGCTGGACCTGGAATCAGAGGTGCACCCAACAAGGTCATGCCCTTGAGGGCTATGCTCGTGAACTTTTGAAACGCAGGGTCATTGTTCGGCATCTGGGTGTTGTGATACGTGATTTCGCATTTGCTGCGGTTCAATAGCAATCCCAGATTCTTTGATTCCTGCTCGATTAATTTAACGTCGTCGGCCACTGTTTCCTTGTTACCTCCCAATGTCAGGTCATCCAGATATCCGATACGCAGATCCGATCGAAGCTTCATCAGAATCGGTTGCAGCACAAGACAGAATTCCAGAGGTCCCAAAGGATCGCCTTGCTGCGTTCCTTCTTCGGATCGAATTGTGTTTGAACCATAGCGCAACAGTGGACGGTTTGAATAGGCAGCGTGAGCAAAGTGGTAGAGCTCTGGGATCTCTCTAGCAACTGCCTCTAGAAGACAATCTCTGCGCAGAGTGTTAAAGGCATTGGCGAAGTCGAGCTTCACTAGGACGCTGTCCTCAGGCATTGTGGAAATCCAGCGACGTGTCGCATGGACAGCTGCCTCAGCGCCTCCTGGAATGCCTACCCCAAGCTGAATGGGGGCGAGCAGTTGAGACAGCCTTGTTACCGCATGCGAATTAGCGCACTTTGCCGCCAGACGACGCCATGTGTAGCCCACGGCGATCGGTCTTATGCCTCCGTCCTTCTTGCTCAGGGCTAAAAGGTTTGCCCCATAGATGACCTCATTCACCTCTTCGGATAGACCTCCCTTTAGGAGCAGATTGACAAGGTCAGATAGATGTTGCCCGATGTTGTCATCTACTCCATAGGCCATCAGATCCTTTAAGTGTTGTGGAGTAATGCCATCTGGACCACCAGCCGAACCCGCAGGGAAAGAGGAGATTGCCCTAGCGACATCTTCTTTAGAAACTTGAAGCGGGATGAAGCGATCGGAACTGTCTGGATCACATGGGGTTCTCCTGTCCACTGGTGCAGGCGGGTGCTTTTTCTTAAGCGCGGCCAGAGTTTCAGGTGTGTCCAGCGCCGGCTTATCCTCGCTGCAGATGAGACGGATGGCTGCCTTGAAATTGCCTTCCTCCAGCTTGCTTGCAACTGTTGAGGCTAAATACCTGGCGTGGTCGCATTTAGCGGACTTGAGCTTACGACTTGACGTCAGTGGCAATTCATCGTTAGTCGACTGGTCTGGTCCCTGCAGTCCCCATTCAGTAATGCGGGACAAAATCATCTTGGTCATGTTGTGCTTTCGTCCACCTCTTCTTGGCTTCACTAGTACAGTTCCACCGAAGGCCATCAAATCGAACCATTTTGCAACGCAATTTGGTTCTCTTACAATTGCTTGGATTATATCGGCCAGGAGAGCAGCACAAGATGGCCTTGCTGCTTTTGGGATTGTCTTAATCAGAAGACCGGGTGAAACAGGATGTGAGAGCTGAGAAGCGATCGGCCCAACGTCCGTCGACAGCTCCCGTGAGTAAGAGATCTGCACGCTAGTGGTAGAAGACGACTGTCTTGTGGTATTATGCTTTAATTATTATTATTATTATTATTATTATTATTATTATTATTATTATTATTATTACTATTTTTATTATTATTATTATCGTCGTCGTCGTCATGATCATCAACAATCGATGACACTGACTCCACTGTGTAATGGAATTGCTGAAGGTCGCTACATAAAGTAACCACCTCAGATCAGGCTCTAACCGTCACTATTATTTTGTGCTACAATCTACATTGTGCTACATTGTCTGTCCCAAATTACAGTTGCCTGAAATAGCATGTTCTGAAATATTTCTTAAGATAATTCTGGTTGGAATGTTCTAATTATAGCTTATGAAGTCCAAATTTATTTAAAAGCTCCAGCTCTGCATTCAGTAAACATTATAAACTCGAAGGCCACAGAGTTAGAGGGTGAACTTGCATTCCAACTAGGATCACTCTTTCATCCATACACGGGTGGGTTTGAGTAGAACGCAGTAGTCATTGAGTGACTGGGAAAAGCCAAGGTAGCAAACGTATCATTACTCCTAGTCACAAACTCTTAACGGTCTTTTCCACGCTTCCGATACACTTAAGAAGGCGCCATAAAAATACCTGGATGAAGAAGTAGACACGACACTAGCCGCGTTTTAACAGATGGCGCAACCTATTAAGCATTGTTAACGTTAAGCGAAAAACAAACGAATTTTGTTGAATGACTGGAGAGACCGAGCGACAGATAAATAGACAACTGATGATGGTTCTGAAGGTACATGTGCATTTAATCATATCTGCACCGTGCACTCTGTTACTCATTAGGCACTCTATCTTTCTAACTCTGTCTGTCTGTCTGTCTCTTATTTATTAGTTTCGTTCCAAGTTCAACACCTCCAGGCTCAACACCTCCAAGCTCAACGCCCTCTGGCCCCATGCATGTGCAGGGTGTTTGGTGATTCAGACGTCACTGCATCGCAGATGTATGTATGACGTGTCTTCATAAAGTTTTATTGTGTATCTACCGTTTACAATGTATTCCAGGACACCTGTGTGTTTGTGTGTGTGTGTGGGTGTGTGGTTGGCTTTGAGTTTGTTGGATTCGGAAAGTGTGTTTAGTTAGCCCGAATATGCATTTAATGGCTTTGACGGAAGTCATCGTCGCATTACCAATTCACTTTGAGACCGAACTTATCCGCAACTTAAGGTATTAACTAACGAAGATGTGTTATATAATTGGTTGTAGTGGATATCTTCAGATCGTGTTCCACTTAACTTTCCAAAACTCAATAATTGATCTGACTGGCTGCTTTGACTCTGTAAACGCGTTACTTGCGAAGCCATTCCCTCAGTTTCCATACTCGACAAATGTCCGCAATCTGATTGTTCTATAGACATAATTCTTTTTTTCTCTGCACTTATCTCTAATCTCTCTCGGTTCAGCTTCTATCATTTACGGCGTCTACGACTCTACGTGCCATCTAACAATCTGTCTCTTCGAAAATCATTTCTTCCATGGTTCAGGCCATCATCTGCTCCCTTATTGACTGCTGCAACTCGTTATTCAACGGCCTACCAAGCTCTGCTTCGATATGCTTCAATCAGTACTTAATGCGGCTGTTGAGTGATTGCCTCTTTCTTTCGTAAGTATTTCGATTTTTGTGACTGAACATTTTCATTTGCTTTCCCCAAATTGCTCGAAACTTTTCTTTCTAATTGACAAAACTTTGTGGCTAAAGCTCTACTCTTCCCAAGATTTTATCAGGCGGCTCATATCCACAACCTCTGGACGTCCTTTCCACTCTTTAGACCGAATATGCATACATAACGATAATAGAGAAGGAAATGGATAAGGAGGTGGTAGTGGGAAGTGGAAAGTGTAGCAGCAGAACATAGCTGGTCACTCATCCATTGAGATACATTAACGAACACAACGAGACTTCGTACCGTCGAGAACGCTTCAGTACAGCGTCCATTATGTTCCCACGGACAGTCACGAACTATGCCAACATGGCGTCCATACGGTCGACGAAATCAGGGAAGGCGCAAGACTAAGACATTAATCAGGATTTATGAGAACAACCGGTCGAGCTGTAATCCACCGAAAATCGAGCGATAATCTTTTCGTTGAGGCATAACTAACGATTAGAAGGATGCTTTTCAATGTTTGAACTGATCGAGAAAGCGCTAAAACCATCGATTCCACGTTGTAAGGTGTCTTTAGATCCAGATTTGATAAATTGTCGACGAGTAAAAGATCGTGTTTCACACGGTTCAATAATCCACTTAAAGCATCCCAAATATCAAAATTATTTGGTTCACTTTGTTCGCCATCAAAATGGTCGACTTCAAAATTATGTGTGCCATGCTACAGTGGACCAAGTCAGGTACCATGGGATAGAGTGAGTGGTCGATTAAAATGTGATATAGATGAGGCAATGTAATGTTTGAGCAATGGGCATGATATAATAGGGTTGACTTGGATTAGGTAGATTAGGATTAAATGTGCAAGGTAGGGTATAGGCCTGGTCCTTTTAGTAGCTGGTGCAACATAAGGTGTGATATGATAGTTAATGGTTCACAGCCTTTCAATGGTTTACATTGCGAGAGCAATTATTTAAGATGCATAGATGTAGTGTGATGTGAAATAGATTACGTAAGCAGCAGTTTAAATTCTTCTTACAATGTCCAGAGGGTAACAGGACAATTGCCCCCGGACAATTACCCCGGACAATTGTCTGGTAATTGTCCTAGATCCTTCCAGAGGATGTTCGATGTGGCTCAGGTGCTGCTACTCAATCAGTTTTTTTACTCAATCTCTTTCACGTTGATCGTGAACTCCTCAATTCAAGTCAAGTCAAGTTGTCATTATTGAAACCAAGATGTATCAAAACTCAACATATATACAAGAAAAATGCAGAACCAATGGCTCATAGGGAGAAACCCAAAAGGGCCTAAGCCCCGCTTACTAGGCCCCCCAATAGTTTTGAACAAACATGAAAATGCCGACGGACATGGTAAAATATGCGGTATAATTAGAAATAAACTTAACTAATGAGCTAAAATGCACACGATAAGAAAGTTAGTTGACCTGTGAGAGAACATGTATACGAAGATGCTTTTTAAATGCATAAAGACTAGACAAATTTCTAAGCTGCAAAGGAAGACCATAAACTCGCACCCACAAATTTAACAGAAAGTTGACGTAAGTTCTTGCAAAAACCCCTCTTATATTCTAAGCAGATCTCACTCCATAGTCATGAACTGAGGATATGGGTTGGAAGTAGCCATCAAAAGTAGGAGGTAAAGTATGCGAATTAAATTTATACAGGAGTCCACAAATATGTATAATTTTAATTTGATCCAGTCGTGGGATACCAAGTTATTGAAAGTGGAAGGAGGAGGCATAGTGAAAAGATCCCGAAATAACTCTCAATGCCCTTTTTTGTAATGTAACCAGTCTTTTCAACCTAAACACATAATTAGAAACCCATATATCATGGCACAATATGATAAGTAAGAGTGGACAAGTATATAGTACAGAGTAATTCGTAGGTGGAGAGGAAGCAGGTTAGCAATGCGAGATAAGATACCTACATTTTTTGAGATCGTAGAAGAAATTTGAGCTATGTGAGTATCAGTGTTATTTTCGTTCAAGAAATCATTTCTGTTTTAGTTTTTATTTAGTTTGGTGTGATTCATTTCAGTTTAGTTCTAGTTTTAGTTCCATTTATGAAAATCATTTTAGTCTTAATTTAGTTTTTATTCGTGAAATCATTTCCGTTTTAGTTTAGTTTTTATTCATCCAATCATTTTAGTGTTGTTTTCAGTTTACGATTGTCTAATCTTTCGATCTTATTTTAGAAAACCACAATAAATCAGACCCTCGTCATTCATTGTCCCTAAGTTATTAGTAATGATGCTTATCGAGTATTCTTCTAACCCATTCAAATTTAGCCTAAGAAAAGCTTGCATTCCCAAAGATTATAACATCCTCTTAGATATGCCTGCTTTTAAAAGTCTATATAAAGAAAAGATCCTTTCAACATTAGCCTGGATCTTCAACTTGAGGAGCTATAATGTTGGACAAATCGTCCTTTGTTTGGACCAGAATCTAGAGGAATTGTCTCCACTATACTTTGTCACCTTTGATAAATATAGATTTGTCCATTTCTTCTTGGATATTTTTCTCATCGTGACATCAACATTATGTCTACTTAGTAGTTATGTCTCGCTCATTCAACTTTGCAGCCAGAAATTTTAACTTTTTAATGCTCCAGATCCTCATGGTTCATTTTGGATTTGACCTGAATTAGCACGGAAGGAAAGCTATTGATACTTGTAACTTCTGTAGTTTTCGTTCAAGATTTTAATTTCGTTTTCGTTTTTATTTAGTTCCTCGTAGGAGGATATGTTCCGGTTTTATTTATTTCTAGTTGCTAATTTCTTTCTAGTTCACGTTTTCGTTTTCGTGAACGATCACCAATTCAATTTGGTTCTAGTTCTAGTTTCGTGAACGAAATTAACATTGGTGAGTATTCCAGGCTAGATGCTGATCTAAGTGGACTCCCAAAAATTTTACCGATACCACTTGTGGGATCTGAAAACTATCAATTAAAATAGCACATGGAGTAAGAGAAATCTTCTTTCTATGAGAACAAGAAAGGATGAAGTTGGTTTTAGTTATGTTCTGGGAAAGCTTATTACTCTTGACCATTTAGCAATCTTCTGTAATTCCTGATTGGCTAGAGCAAAAAGAGTCTTGCAATTCTTGTGTGAAAAAAATACGTTGGAGTCATCAGCGAATAAGATGAATTCAGCTAAACATGAAGAATTTGGAAGGTCATCAATGAAAATTAAAAGCAAGAGCTGACCAAGAATGGATCCTTGAAGAACACCATATCTAATTAGTTTTAGTTTCAATAAGTGTCCCTGACAGTCGACACGTTGTTGACGATTGGTGAGTTAACTTTTAAACCAAGATAGGATTCTATATATAGAATTTCAGCAAGCAAAATAGAATGATCCACAGAATCAAAGGACTTAGCAATGTCGAGGAATATGCCAATAGAAAATTTATTATTATCAATAGTGGTGGTAATATTCTCTTGGATATTAAAAGGTGCCATGGATGTGGAATGGCCGGGTTGAAAGCCATGTTGGAAAGGATAAAGGATTTTCATTCTAGCAATGTAATCATAGAGCCTGTTATACATAAGTTTTTTGAGTAATTTAGAGAAAATTTACATGGAAGAATTGATACAGGTCTATAATTAGTTAAGTCGTAAGGGGAGCCCTATTTAAAGATAGGGACAATTTTTGCTAATTTGAGCGCAGATGAAAATATACAACAATAGAGAGAGCAGTTAAGTATAGTTGATAAGGGAGTAGCTATATTAGCAATGACAGAGAGGATAGTAGAAGGGTCAAGTTCATCTAAACCAGTACTACGTGTAGATTTTAGTGAGCGACTAATAGAAATTATTTCGGTTTTCGAGGTAGGAATGACTGCAAAAGAGTTTGGCCTTGGAATATTAAGATAATTTTCAAAAGATATGGATGAAGGAGGTATTTTATTGACCAGTGATTCAGCAATATCAGTGAAGTAGTTGTTGAACTTAGGACTCAATTCTAACTTAAAAGACATCTATAAAGATCTCACTATGCTCTTACATTTGATCCATTCATTCTGATGGCATACAAAACCACTTAACTGCTTGATCTGTAAACGAGGACTCCACACATGTATAAAACTGCTTCTACTTGTGTTAGCAAACGAGCGAAAAGTTGGTCTAGCTGGTATTTGTTATGAGTCTGTAATAGCAACGATTGCGTGTTCGAGGTTGATATACATGTATATCGGACTCCGTGTACAGACAATTGTTTCACGCCTCAGATCTACAGACCTTGCGAAACAAAACGAAACAATTGGTCGTAATTGTGAAGTTACCTGTATTCAACGAATCGAGGAATGTTGTAGACGATGCTGAACATTGCAATCAGTGCAATCTGCACTTGCACTTTCTTCTTCGTGCACAACCTCTGCGCGTGCAGCGGGTGACAGACAGCCACGTATCTAGTCGAAGCGACGAGAACCATGACCCATACAGTGCCCAGCTGAACCATGTGGGCGATGGGCCAGGCGAGCATCTGATACTGTGGGTAGATGGCCTTCAGTCGGTCCGTGTCCCCTAGAAAAATTGCCATTGCCGGATACATCTGGACGAAGGCTGCCACCGACAGGAAGACGTTGTCGGACACTGCGAGTGCCTTCAGGAGAAACGTCGACACGTTCTCTTTGTGCGAGTAACGATGTAGAACGCAGAAGGAGAGGCAGTTGCCGACGAGACCGAAGCCACAGGTAACTGCGTACAGAGGACCGTAGATGATGAAGAAGAACCAGTCGTTGGAACAGGGAATCGGAGGAACGATGGTTCCATCGAGAACGGTGGCAGCGGTGTTGGTATCGTCTGTGACGGGACTGAATGGATCAGTTGTCCAGAGGGAGGAGTAGGAGGAGGAATCGAAGAGGAAGACCATGGATGTATTAGAAGGTGAAGATGACATCACCGACGACCATTTCTTCGTCATGAGTGATGAACGATGCCTGAGGATTCAGCGGCTGATAATATCGACTGAACTGCGAAAAAACTGCATCCAACTTAATTTTGTCAGCACACAGATGATTGTCTATTAGTGAGAAAAATGGCTGTTAGTACGTATACAATAAGAAACGGATGTAATATTACTGCCACTGCTGCTATAATTACAAAATTGTTATCATCATCGCCATCGTAGTCGTCATCACTATGATCAGCAGTAATAGCACCGTCATCATTGTCCATATTTTCATCTGAAACAAAGGCTATCATCAGGATTTAAAAGCATTCGGGGCAATACTGAAACAATCTCCCGAAAGTTCATTAATTACAGAATGCGTTAGTTGTTGAAAGTGTTGATGTAGTAGCTATTGTTGTAATTATAATAACTATTATTATTGTTGCTGCTGCTGCTGGTATTGTTGCTGCTATGTCAGTGGTTAATAATGAACGATATCTATGGTGACGGTTGTAACGATAGCGATAATGAACATGCTTCTCGCATTGCTAATGAAGAAAGCTAATGGATGCAGCTTAGTTAATGCCAATAAATATTACAATAGTGTCTGATCGCATATCACACTGTCCGTCAATTGCACCATTTCATCTAGCCCTGCGGCACCGAAACAATTATCATATTTTTATTTATAAAATAATGGCCGTCGATTCCAATTCCTGGGATGCACGAGAGCCCAGAATATACGACGGGAAGCGCCGTATAAGTCGTGACCTCCCCGATGGATTTCGTCACCGATTCTTATAACATAGAACAGAGATTCTCTTACATCTGCGAAGGACGATCGTCGGTCGTAGCAACGATTTTCCCGAATGGCCATCGATTTATTTGGTTCCAACGACCGAAGCGACACACGCATCGATCAGCCAAAGAGTTTAGCATTGACACAAGTGTAGACGCCCGTCTCTCCGCCACTCCCTCCATCCATTCATCTTTCTACCATCCATCTGTCCCTCCATTCATTCATCTTTCTACCGTCCATCTGTCAATCCATCCATTCATCTCTCTACCATCCATCTGTCCATTCTTCCGTTCGTCCATTCATCCGTCTATAGACTATGTCCGTTCTTTTGTCCTTTGTCCAATCGACCATCAATCCTTCCGTCCTTCCGTCCGTCCGTCCTTCCGCTAGGTCAGCTATTCGTCTGTACGTGCTTCTGTCATTTCGTCTTTTGGTCAGCTATCAATCCTTCCATCCATATATCCGTCATTCTCTGCCTCCATTTGTCTCTCCATGTGTTCCTGTCGTTTCCTATCAATTCCAGTCGAAATGGGAGGAGGAGAAGAAAGGAGCAACTTACTGAGGTCGTAGATGATGTGGAGCGAGAGACAGACAGTGAGCATCATCCCGTTAGTCTTCTTCAGATACAGAGACTGAGGAACGAGACGGTCATCACCAGGGAGAGAAGAGAGACGCTGCCTCCTCCTCCTGATGCTTCTGATGTCGCTGCTGCTGGTGCGAGCGACGACCGGTCGAAGCAGGAACGTTGACACCTATGGATGCATCAGCTGCGATGCATGCAGCGCGAAGATAAACTCCGTCACGCATGCACCCAACATTCGATCGGTCTCTCTGTATTTCTTTCTGTCTGTCTCTTTGTCTGTGTCTCTCTGTGTGTCTACGTTCCGTTCTCTCTGCGTATCTTGGTGTCTGTATCTCTCCGTTCCTTTCAGTCCGCCACCAGTCTGCATCTAGGTGATGTCAGCCTTCATGGAAAATCCCAAATTATTTTTTCCCAAAGCAGATATAATTCCTCAAGCTGTCAAAAAATGTCCGAAGAGTATCAAATTTATTATTATTGTTTGGAAAATGTGTTAAGCTAACAAAGGCAAATAGAAAATTTGAATTTGATGGTGTGTAATTCAGTCGTCAAGTGATAATGCTCTCAGATTTCAAATCTGAAACAAATTATTAATTTATTATGCAAGCTCACTTACAAATCAATGATGTTGTAATAGGGATAATCATGTTATTATAAAATTTAGTATGATGGTGATTGTAATAATGGTAACAATAATGATAATTCGCTTTGGTATCATAATTAGCTGCAAAACATTGATGATAATTCAGTTAGAAATAAAATCTGCCACAGTGGTGATAATTTACTTGGAAATAAAATCTCTCAGAATACTTTTGCACAAATCATTCCCTGATTCTACCTCATTCTCTCACCTATCTTGCGCAAGCACTATTCACTGTGTCGATTGTTTGTCTGACACTTGGGTTTGACCTGGAACCAAGTTTGACATTGCCTGTCTATCGATCTGGTCTTTGAATAAGGGAAGAGAATTTGATCTTCAAAGAAAGATTCATTTAGGCAGAAACTTGGAATGTAATCATGAACATAATCGTAATCTCTAAACTTATAAAGCGTCACTAGAAAGCCAAACGTAGAGCTTCAGCTTATTCACAAGCGCTGCGTAAAATCAAATGGATTGGCTAAAGGGTAGTCAGAGGAAGGTCAGAGTTCGTTTTCCAGTGGGTCAGAGGAGAAAGAGTATAGCTGCTCGGAGGCAGAGTATGGCAGTTAGGGGGTAAAGTAGCTGTTGGGAGACAGAGTAGCTGTTTATCTGTGTGTTTATGACTGTGTAACGCGTATCCCTATAATAGCTAGCGGTAGTAACCACTAACCACTTAGTAGTAGCCACCTATTAAGGCTGTATACCTGTAGTTGTCTGCCTGACTATCCGTCTGCGTTCTGTCCGCACTTTAATCTGGCTCATAAAAATTTAAAAAAAACGTGTAGCAATAGACGACGCGCTTGCTGTTCGTCGTCTTTCAGTTGCGTCTGAATTGAATTCGGTTGAACAAACACCACTCAATGCAGTCGTCTCTCGCCGACTCTTTATCGGTAAATTGCACCCGTCCTGTTCATTCGTCAGAGTAACAATGACGGCAGAAACAAGGAGAGACTTCTACTGCGACTGCTTTTGAATGCACACTTAGTATACCGTGTTCAGGACTACATGAGTTTATGTACGTCGTGTTCGATGCTGACGAGGCGAAAGCCAACCAAGGCCGAGATTGACCGCCAACAACGTTATCTACGAGTATAAAATGTGATTAAAAATAACATGTATTAAGAAACAATAGTTCTACTAATCATAATAACTGGGGCAATGACAATGACAACGACATTAATAGAAACATTTACAATATTCACAATTGGTTTACGAATGTCTGATCATTATCTACTTCAACGCTGAGTTTTGTTCTTCTTGGACGATTACGATTCTGGACCTACTGCTATGAACTTGTTACATAATCCCAATATCGTATCACTTCTTACACAATTTCTCAACAATGCTAAACTAAGAAATCAACTGCGCGATGATTATCTTTACAAATGTGTCTAAAAAATGACTTATTTTAAGGATTTTAAATTTAAAGGAAATTAGGATGAAATTAAATAATTTAAAAATTTCATTTAAGCCTAATTCCGATCGAAGCGAGAGTAATGGCGTGAGTTTGGTAGAAAGCAGGCCTACACCGCCGGAGGGTTTTGTTTGTTTAGTCGAGGGTACACCGCCGGAGGGTTTGGTTCGGCCGTAGGCTACATCACCAGAGGGTTTGGTCATAGAACGTACTTCCGGTTCAGATAGCAACGATCCTTTGAATGATGAATTGAATTTCTGCGTTGAAGTCTCTGTCTTTAGATGGAGATATAAAGGCCTATAATAATATACCAAACATCGCCAAGCGTACTACGGTAACTGATATTGTGTCGTTTGGCTTTGGAACGTCATCGATTGATGCTTTGTGCATTAAAAATCGGTGCAGTAGAATTAAATGACAAAAATTTAATAGGTTGTCTGATTAATTGCACCGGATGTGCTTACTTTTACATTTCGCCCTTGACACAACAACTGATAAAGGTCAAGAGCTAACATTTCTATCTTAACAGGAATTCTTCCTTAACAATTGTTTCAGCACCCGCCTCCAGATAGACAGACCAGCACGCTAGCCACTGGTTACCATTGTTTGACTTGTGGAAGAGAAGTACCATGCCTTGGATCGCGGTTGGAATCCCGATGGTAGCAGATCAGTGCAATCCCAGGTGAATCATAGTCTGAACATCTAATATCTCGTTCAGAAACGCCTCAAGCAACACCATCTGATATTCATGTTGTGGGCCAAACCAGAGGACTGAGCGATATGAGTGATATGAGACGAGATCGTTGCCCTTCTGCATCGCATAAGTACCAAGTAGCAGAACCCGTTTCTGAAACAGTCAAACATGACCGTCTCATGTTGCATTGCAATGCCAATCATTTAGTATTCACTCCTTCCCCATCCTAGTGTTCTCTGCTAGTCCAATCTGAATACATTGTACATGCAGTAGCGTATTACATAAGAACATTTACCACCAGTAGACAATAAAACGAGATTGTATATACAGGGTGGGCCATTAAAAAGTAAATGTGCTCAATGTGTCCATCACCAGTAGCCACATATTCTCTGAGTGTCTTTGATAAGTTATTGATGGCCTTATTGGTGAGTTCCAGGGATAAATCTTCCTATATCAACTTCAACGCGACCTTTATCGTCTGTGGCTTTGGTCGCAGATTCTGGAATTTCCCAAGCACAGCTCCTCACGCGTGATAATCCAAGCGAGTTCAAAATATGGAGAGCAAAATTAATGGTCCATTACATCGGTGATAATCTGCCTTGGGACACGACAAAAGGCGGCGAGATTAAAATCTTCATAGACAATTCTTCTGCTAGACGTGCGGATGATGTTGAACTCTGCTGAAATTCGCCGAGCACTGACATGATTTCTGAGTAGGCCCCTACTGAGATGATTTCTCATGTTGCCTTCCTGTGAGCAAATAAGTTTGTTAACACGTCCGTTGTTTGCTGGAGTGCGGACAGATTTCGACCTTGCGCCGCCCTTACGACGTTCAACGTTGACCGTTCTATGGAAAAATATTTCATTAACAAGGCGACATATTTTTTAACGGTGTCCAACTTCAGGGGCGGTCGAGGGGGACAAGTTCCTCCCACCTTTTACAGAAAGAGGACAAGTCATATTTATGCTTTCGTACCCCTCTCATTGGGTGCCACCCATCTGTCAAACGAGATCGCTGCCTGCTGCTCAGCTTCCAGTGTTTATCAGGGTAAGCTTTGATCATAGCTTTAGCTACAAGTCCCTGCTCATGATATGTCTGCAGATGCGTTTTATCTGTAATTGATACCTTGCCAATTTTTATTCTGTTACAAATGTTATGATTAATCGGGGAAATTATTTATTTACCAACGTGAGTGACCGCTCGCTAGATGACGTCAAAGTGATGCCCATATACGCCATTTCTTTTCACAATGTTTATAATCATGAAGTTTGTTTTTTAAGAAATACTTGAGATGTGGCTTCATATAATTTATTATGGTACTCTTATTCCTGCGCTAAATGTATTTTTAAGCACATAAAAGCGCGTTTGCACTCATTAAAAGTGATATATTTCATTCAACTTTGGCCGTCATATGCAAATATGAATTTTTTCACGACCGTAAAATGTCATTTAGTAATTCTTATGTTTGACCAAAATATTAGCAAAAAAACTCAGAAGTTAGTTTTTTAATGGCCCACCCTGTATGTTATATATATCACTTCGTTTATTGACACCAGACCAGATGACAACCCGCATCCAGTATGCCAGTCTCGAAGCTCCAGGCTATAGATCGCGAGACCGAGGTTAGAGGCCAAGAGACTGAGGCAGTGGGGTTGAATGAATAGATACATATGCATTAGTACATGTATAATCTATACACAAATATAGGAGCTATTTGACGGTATATATATATGCACTGCTGCACGAGTACTATAAGTGGTCGTTCAATATGTTTGCGGTGTGCGTCGATGAAGAAAGAACTCAACAGTAGAAGCGTTCAAAGAGTTAACAAATAAATGAACTGAAGGCGAGGTAGTAATGCATTTCACTTACTACGGCATTGAACTGCTTGTTGTCACAATTGAGAATATCTTCTTTGAGGTGATGCAATGAGCGTAGAACTGATGACGACGACGATGATGTTGCTGATGATGACGACGATGATAGCGATGATGAATATCGTTATTTTATTCGTCAATATTATTATTATTATTTTTTAACCCGAGATAATTACTGACCCCTCGGGTTGATAAAACTATTCTCCGTAGAGAGACAGATGGTTTTCTGGAACGACTTATCCCTCGGCAAGATCCGGCTGCACAAACGAACCACGGAACGCAATAGCGTTGAAACGTTGCATGAATACCTGGACTGTCAAGCGCTGAAGAAGGTAGCTTGTCTCTTTTGGCTCTCCGGTGACCATGGTTATTATTACTATTTTTATTACTGTTATTATTATTATTATAATCATCATCATCCTCATCATCATCCCTCGGCAAGATATCCAAACTTAGTTAAGCTTTGTCTTGTCTTGGCGTCTTGTTGCGTTTTATGATTAAGTTGCAAAAAAAATAAATTGCCATTTATTAGTTTGATATAGTTGCTACATGGTGGTCCCTATTTAGCGGGACTCGCATCCCTTCTGGGGCTCCATTGTAGCCAATTTAAGTTTGCTTGTGCATATTGTGAGATGTTGGCCTATTCTATTTGTTGGTTACAATGAAACACTTTTGATTTGATATGATCATCATCATCATCATCACCACACGGGAAAACATGCCTCGTCCATCCTCGTCATTATGATTATGATTATTTTTTATTAATAAACCTGAGATAAATAATTTTGTGTTTCCTCAGGAATTCAAAAATCAATAGGATTTTACTGTGATTATTATGATTTTAACCGTATTCTAACTTTAAATCTTACCTTTGTTCATCATGTATAAAGTGCCATTAGAATGGTTGAGGTGTTCATTGGCTAAGTAGTATTAATGGTATCGCGTCAATTGATCCCCCCGTCAGTTGATCCCCGTCACTTCATCTCCCGTCAATTGGTCTCCTAGTCAATTGATTCCCTCAAATCTCTAGGCTGCGCGTCACAGACTTGTAGCTGATGCTGTTAGTAAACAAAAGATTGATTTTGCAGATTTGCAGAATAAAATTACAAAATAACAAATTAATGCCCAGGCTTCGTGTTACTCCACTCTGTAACCGCTTACGGCCTTTCGTAGGTTCTTTTATAGGATATCTCAGAGCAATGGCTCATACATCCCATGCATAAACACTTATGCTTAGAAATTTATGCTGATAAATTATTCATAATATGATTAGTTTATCATGACTCTCAATTACGCTTTTGCATGTTTTTTTTATCAGTTTAACACTTTGTGCTCTTTTAAATCGTTCTTTTAATAAATGGAGAAGGTCGCCAGTGGAACATGAATGTTGTATCACTTGGGCTGAGCTCAATAGGAGGGGGATCAATTGACGAAGGTATCAATTGACTAGGGGATCAATTAACGGGGGATTAACTGACGGGAGATCAACTGACGGGGGATCAAAAGATGTAGAACCGTATTAATCCTGCACTCATCACTTATTGGCTGCTGTTTTTACATAAAATCAATAAATATCAGGCCTGTCTTTTCTGTATCGATGTCACCACAGCCTTCTTCCAACTTACTCTACTAACTGCTTTATGTAGGGTTCCAATATTCATGATCTGGTAACTAGATTTGTTCAGAATTGTATATGCCACTTAGCCTGGACCAGGACTAAACAATTTTCTATCAAGTATATAGGTCCTTTTACTTTGAAATAAACTCCAGAGTGAAGTGGCGAGGTAACCCCCAATTGGCTTTTATTAAATAAAGATTTCAGAAATTGTCTTCTACTAACTAATCTATGGCATCCATTCGTTTCTTGCGATTCATTCTTTAGTTTTTCCGTCCATCGTCGTTTTCTCAACGGCTGGATCTCTCTTCTCCATCATTTATTCTCTCTTCTCTCTTCCCTTTTTTCTAACCTACTCCTCCTTACCTCTTATTACTTAACCCCTAACTTTACACATTATAGTTTTTTTGAAACCATCAAATAATGATTTCTCTTGTTGCCAGCTACTTCTCTGTGTATAGGGTGGCCAGAGCGTCAGAGCTAGTGTGATATGTCCTTTTCTGACATACCCGTTCTTCAGCATCCCTCAGTTTTTGTGATTTTTGTGGTTTAGGAAGGATACTTGTTTTCGTGTGTTAATTAATAATCTTGATGTTTTTGTGCCTATGTGTTTCACGTTAGAAAATATAAATGGCTTTCATTTGATTAGATCATTATTATTAGAGCATAGTGTGTATTATTATTATTATTATTATTATTATTATTATTATTATTATTATTATTATTATCATTATTGTCATCATTGTTATTACTATTATTATCATTTTTATTACTATAATAATCAAAGATTTCCAGACGCCAGGATCGTTGTCGCGTCAAGCAAGCCACAGTTACCTCGAGGTAAGAGATCATTAATATGGCACCAAGACAAAGATGGGCAAAGGCCAAATAAGCCACTTTATGTGCCACGCTAAATGCATGATATCTTATTTACTACCATATTGCAGGGTAAACGTTGATCGTATTGATATCGCTATATGAGGTGAAGTGAGCTTGCTATAAATCCTGTGACGCTTACATGTAACTAAGATACCTATATTTGAATTAGTCCTCTATAAGAAGACAGAGCAAATGGGTGAGAGGTCAGACTTTTGTACGACGAGTGAACTTATGACTCAATATCAGTGGAACTCAGGCGACCCAACCACATCTGTCAAAGCGAAGATAAATAAGGTCGTTGGGATTTTATATCTATGAACGATTCTCAAGAAGAGGATGAACTATAGCAGGAACCAACAGAAAGGAGAAGAGGAGCTCTTAGTTGAGTTGCTAAACGTTCTGTTTTCCTTTTCGATTTAAGTTCGTTTCTTTCTTTTTCTTCTAATTCCTGCTCTTGTTCTATTTCTTCTTATCATCCTTCTACACGTTATTCTTCATCTACTTCTTCTTCTTCTTTGTCTTAATTTTCATTTCCCCCAATTTTCTTCTTCGTATTCTTCTCCTCTTTTTATCGAAGGAACGAAAAAATTTAGAAAAGCATGGCCAAAATATAAAAATCTCAGTTACAAATGGTATGCACTGTAAGACTTTTTACATAATAATTATTACTTCATCACGCTAAATTGGAAATTGGCTAAAAGTATCATGAATCTTTTGATTCCGTCCTGGTCATAAGAGTCAATACTCATATGTATATAGTTTATATCGAATATTCTTGCATTGATTATATATATACATATATATACATATATATATGCATACACAACTATTTTGCTATTTAAACTTTCAAGTAATTCGTCTGATGATCTTGCCACTGATCGCTCAATCCGTTATTATCAGATCGTATAAAATTCAGTTAAACCTTTGAGTGTATGTGATACTGGTGTAAGTCTGTAGGAGCTGCTGATATTTTGTGAATAAGTGATTTTCAAGTATGTTCAGCATTTCAGTGAGCGAAGTTGCTATAGGCCCTAAGATTAATTTCACTCTTCACTCGGGTTCGCGAATCGGCAGCGTTTACGCTCGAATGACCGATGATCTTGTTTATCGCTACGCCCATGTCCCTTCCTCTTCCCATGTCCCTTCCTCTTCCATGTCCCTTCCTCTTCCCATGTCCCTTCCTCTTCCCATGTCCCTTCCTCTTCCCATGTCCCTTCCTCTTCCCATTCCCTTCCTCTTCCCATGTCCCTTCCTCTTCCCATGTCCCTTCCTCTTCCCATTACCTTCCTCTTTCCATTCCCTTCCTCTTCCCATTCCCTTCCTCTTCCCATGTCCCTTCCTCTTTCCATTCCCTTCCTCTTCCCATTCCCTTCCTCTTCCCATTCCCTTCCTCTTCCCATTCCCATCCTCTTCCCATGTCCCTTCCTCTTCCCATGTCCCTTCCTCTTTCCATTCCCTTCCTCTTCCAATTCCCTTCCTCTTCCCATTCCCTTCCTCTTCCCATGTCCCTTCCTCTTCCCATGTCCCTTCCTCTTCCCATGTCCCTTCATCTTCCCATTCCTTCCTCTTCTCATTCCCTTCCTCTTCCCATTCCCTTCCTCTTCCCATGTCCCTTCCTCTTCCCATGTCCCTTCATCTACCCATTCCCATCCTCTTTCCCACGTTCCTTCCTCGTCCTCTTCTCATGCCCTTAATCTTCCCATGTCCCTTCCTCTTCCAATTCCCCTCCTCTCTCCAAGTCCCTTCCTCTTCGCATTCTTCTTGCTCCAGCTTGCAGTTTCTTTCCTCATCATATGTCTGTCCCTATGTATCTGTCTCTTTCTTTCTAACTCTCTCACTCTCCTCCTCTCTTTCTCACTTGTTCTGAGTAATGATCACTTGAGAATTAATGATTCAAAGATCTGGACCTGAATACAGCGATTCGTTGGCTCATCTTCGTCTGCCTATCTGTCTGCCTATCTGTCTGCCTATCTGTCTGCCTATCTGTCTGCCTATCTGTCTGCCTATCTGTTTGTCTGTCTATCAATTTCACTCTGTAATATAATGTTGCATGACGTAATGTATTTCTAAGTTCGCCCAGTTTCATTACAAGACCAATGAATCAATGTTTCATCTATATCATGCCGATGGGACGCACGGGTTGATTAGGTTCAAACGAATTCCCGTCCATTGGGGATGGGTGGGTGGGTTGGTGGGTGGGTTTGGTGGGTGGGTGGGTTGGGTGGGTGGGTGGGTGGGTTGGG
>OY365811.1:29551562-29595075 GCA_959347315.1 Bimastos eiseni | reverse complement strand
GAGGATTATTATTATTATTCCGATCACCGTCCGATCGAGCAAGGACCTGAGCAAGGGATCAATGGTTACCGTGGCTGACGTCTTGTCTACTAGACTATTCAAGAACCAAAGGACAACTTTAAGGTCTCCACTGTTCGAGAACAAATATCCTCGATCAGTACTCGTCGCCTGCATTTCTAATATACATTTCCCTTTAATACATTTACTGTGATCGGACTTAACTTGGCATTTGACATGCACACCGACTTTGCTTAGTAGCGACCAGCGTCTTGGTGCATTGAACATAGTCGCAGTAGCTTTATAATTGTAAATTGTTCTTTTGTTATTATTCTTATTATTACTTACAAGTAGATTTTAAGGCTTTGAGGTCAGTCAGGTCACGAAATGCGGCCCAACTGAAAGCTCAAAAGCTGGATATCTTGGAGAAATCATGCTTTAGTTGTGCAAAACTATCATTCGTCAAGTGATGTGCCTTTACCAGATCATTGTTCTCCAAGAAATCACGAATATTCTTATCATTGCTATGGTTCGAGCCGAAAATAAGCCTGGTTATCGGAAGGGGCTGTCTGCTGCACGTTTACCTCATCGCAATTAACGCTTAGCATTAGAAACATCAACGCATGCATAGCCTACAAGACAGAGTCTCGCTTGTTTTCTGATCAATGGAAGCCAGAAAATATCGTGTGCTTTCAAATTGTGCTGGAAAACTATCTCAGCTCCCTCATTGCAGGAGCTGACCTTGAAGTGTTTTTATTTTGAGGATCCTTGATGGGCGACATGTAATTCATAAATGTTAATATGAAACAATTAAGCGAAACGATAAATGAAAAATAGTATTGAATTTTTCATAATGTATTCATAAAAGTGTTGAGCATTAAGTCACCTCTAAATAGTATTGAACCTGATTCCTTCTTCCCTTCAAACTACTCTTGTATACAGAAACAAGAACAACCATGAATGAGTTCATGATCCAACTATGACACAATTTTATATTTATTTTGTACCTGTTAACCTGGATCGTCTTACCATTCATGAAAACGTGTACTGACGAACATGTACAAGTTCAACTATCCACCGAAAGAAAATCATAGCAATTCCTAACAAACAGAAATAAACGAACTAAAAATTTGCTCTGTCAATTCTTCTTCTCTTATTTTTCCTACACTTCCTCACCCTGTTCGTGGCTATTAATTCATATGACACCGATGAAAGTTATCAAATATATTAAAATTGTGAAACCAGAAGGTCTATTAAGCTTCAACCCAATCTTCTATACATTGCCAGCGCAATCGATTATATAACTGAGAACAGTTCAAATCAACATTAGCTATTTAAATTTGATGCTACACATTAGCTCAATTAGCTTTGAAAAGCAAGCCTATCGAGTACCTGCTAAGTTCGGGCTGTTCAGCGCATACGTTAACAAGAGAATTTATTCTCTCTTCTGCTTCTTCTCCTTTTCATCCTCCTGTTCATCCTCCTCCTCCTCTACCCTTCATCCTCCTCTTCTCCTCTTCATCCTTCTCTTCTCCTTTTCATCCTCCTCTCCTCTTCTTCATCCTCCTCTTCTCCTCTTCTCCTCTTCCACTCCTCTTCATCCTCCTATTCTCCTCTTCATCCTCCTCTTCATCCTCCTCTTCTCCTCTTCCACTCCTCTTCATCCTCCTCTTCATTCTCCTCTTCATCCTCCTCCACTCCTCTTCATCCTCCTCCACTCCTCTTCTTCCTCCTCTTCTCCTCTTCATCCTCCTCTTCTCCTCTTCATCCTTCTCTTCTCCTTTTCATCCTCCTCTCCTCTTCTTCATCCTCCTCTTCTCCTCTTCTCCTCTTCCACTCCTCTTCATCCTCCTATTCTCCTCTTCATCCTCCTCTTCTCCTCTTCATCCTCCTCTTCATCCTCCTCCACTCCTCTTCTTCCTCCTCTTCTCCTCTTCATCCTCCTCTTCTCCTCTTCATCCTTCTCTTCTCCTTTTCATCCTCCTCTCCTCTTCTTCATCCTCCTCTTCTCCTCTTCTCCTCTTCCACTCCTCTTCATCCTCCTATTCTCCTCTTCATCCTCCTCTTCTCCTCTTCATCCTCCTCTTCATCCTCCTCCACTCCTCTTCATCCTCCTCTTCTCCTCTTCATCCTCCTCTTCTCCTCTTCATCCTCCTCTTCTCCTCTTCATCCTTCTCTTCTCCTTTTCATCCTCCTCTCCTCTTCTTCATCCTCCTCTTCTCCTCTTCTCCTCTTCCACTCCTCTTCATCCTCCTCTTCATTCTCCTCTTCATCCTCCTCCACTCCTCTTCATCCTCCTCTTCTCCTCTTCATCCTCCTCTTCATTCTCCTCTTCATTCTCCTCTTCATCCTCCTCCACTCCTTTTCATCCTCCTCTCCTCTTCTTCATCCTCCTCTTCTCCTCTTCTCCTCTTCCACTCCTCTTCATTCTCCTCTTCATTCTCCTCTTCATCCTCCTCCACTCCTCTTCATCCATTATCTTCTTAACCAGACGACATATGGCGAAGGAAACTACTCTTATTATGAACCAGAGAAGGTCCAGTCTTAGCACGAAATGTCTAATTAGAGCGGTTACATTACGCATTATTATATTCTGTCCATACAAACGAACACATCTGGATACACTGCCTTTGTAAGACTCGGCTTTGTTGCCCGATCAACAAGTATTTATTGATTTATTATTTAGACTTTGAGTTAGTCTCCTCAACCTTTATCTTCTAAACCGGACGTCAAAAGCCGAAGAAAAGTAATGACTCTCTTTGTGTAGACCGAAGCCAAATAGGTAATGGTTTCGATCATTCCATTCAACAAATCAGACATTGAACCTCACAGCAGATCAATCCTTTCGCTCTGTCGCACGACGTGATCTGATTGTCCAGCCGATCCGAGCCTCAACAGTCCAACAGGGAACCAGACGGAGATAAACCGAGCATCTTTGAGACAAGATGCTTAGCAACCTGTTTAACGACTTCCTAGATATTTCATTGCCTCTTCTTGCAAGCGCTTGGTAACCATTCTGTATAATTGAGTTCTTGTCGTGTCAGGTTGGCAGCGTCTCTAAGGAGTTGGCCATGCGATAATATAGTCTCTCCCGTTATTAGATATCTACTCTGAAGACTGTTCATTCGCCTCGCAAACACTCTCGACAGATTCTTGTATGTATGCGTGTCTAAGTACAACGTTTTTGGTTCAGATATCCTTGCTCGTTGCCACTCCAGCGCCTTCATCGTATATGGTAACACATTGTCGTGGACGAAGCCTGTGCGTGGTTTGTCACATAAAATAGCGCCATATGAATTGCTAGTATATGCGTCCGTGTATGCATGAGATGCGCGCAAACAGAAATCAGTTATTGCGCCTCACGGGACGACGGTGCTCGATGTGTGGGCTCTGAAAAATATCTACTTCTTTGAGTCCTTTCCCCGCTACTACCAACCATCTGCTCACTCGTCCACCCCGCCAGTCCATAAAGTAGCAACCCACCCTCCCATCAAACACCCCACTCTCCAGCTTACCCAATTCTCCTAGTCGTGTATTTGCGAGGCATGTCAGTTTTGATCAATTGGTTGGTAACATGAAGATTTCGCCTGATGATAATATTCTCCTGAAATTGATTAAGTCATTTATCATTTTTTTTTAAATTTCCGTTTATTTTCAAACTGACAACAGCGCAGTACGATTACATACACGGTTGAATTATGTTGGCAGCCATGCAACGCGCCGTTATATTATGCATCTAATTTTAATTTAACCAACGCCGCTGATACACGGATATCGAACTCGGTTTCTCTGCGCCCCAGTATTCTCCATGTGCCCCACGGTGTCTACCATACGCTCTGGATGAGATTTTACAGGCTAGGCTCTACGTGTCTGAAGGGTATCGGCAGTACATGGTGAATCTCTGGTTGCCTGGTAAGTCTATGCTCTTGTTTAACCATTTTTTAATTAGTGACATTTGCACTCGACAGTCGGACAGAGATATTAAATAGGCCTACTATCAACCACACATCAAATACAGGCAACTATAAGTTAGTGTGTCAGTTGCATTGATGCGGGGAAAGACACGCATAGAAGCAGACTGAGAGGTAAAATAATGAGCGTAGAAGCCAATGAGGTAAAGAATATTATGAGAAATAGGAAGAGGAGACAGATAGAAAAATGAAAGCCACATTGAATTACAGGAACAAGAAGATGAAAAGAATTGCAAACAATCTGATAATAGTTTTAGAAGGGGAGCCGCAGAATTAATATCTAGCGAGGATATATACCTATCCATGGATATATACTTCCCAAGGAATGAGCGACGATTGTATTTGATTCCCGGTTGAGTAGTTTTAACCAATAAGTTGAAGCTGGTTGATGAAGAGGTTGCGCTGTCAATTTCCGGGAAGATCTATTTTTAAGCGTCCTTCGGACGAGGAATCCAGGGGATATTGAGGGTAGGCCTACATGTATAGGTTCATGCCCTGGTCCTTGTCAAATTGCTGCCCATAATTTTGCACAAAGTGGTTTGGCGTCCAAAACTGACCACGTGACCTTACCAATACCAATGAAGTCTATAAAACAAATCACGGAAATATGAAACTCCGCCATTGGTCGTACTCTGCCAGTGCCAGTAACAAGCCTGGATAAAGAAGGAGGTAATGGTCTTTGTTACCACACAGTGTCGTTAAACTGCAGCTAACGAACGGGAATGTGTAAAGAACTGAGACGGCAATCGATAAAAAGTAGCAATAATTTAGAAACTACTATTTTAAGATAAATACTATTATAACTTCTAAACTTTGAAATTCAAAACAATGATGAAAGTGAAAACAACATGCACGCGTGCATTGCGTCATCCCGTAGCGAAATGTCCCTCTAGCAAAGGTGGCTGGTACTCAAATCCAAAATTCCATCATTATGGCAATTTCCACAGTTGACGAGCATATATCTCAATTGCACAAAGACATGAAAGGACAGTTTTATGGACGAGAGGGATGCTAAAGAAAAGACGAAGGATGAGGTGCGACGATCTCTGATGGGTTGACAGAGACAAGTAAGACAGTCAGACCGACAGACAAACACATACAGACGGATAGAGACAGATGGCTAAGAGTGTAGATGTCTATTTGTCTTCTTTCATAGATAATTGAGCAATCACAATGCATGACCAGATGTCGCCCTTTCGTCGAAATCCTCTCCATTTACTCAACAAATAGTATAGAGCCGCATATATGGTCTTCCCTGCATTCTCCGTTCAGCCGACCAACATTATCCCTACGCCTTTTTTCATCTATATCCTCTTTCTCCACGCAATCCTCTACAATCCTTCCTTTTCTTATCACCCCGACCATTCGTCTCTCCCTTTATCTCTCCCTATCCTTCTTTCACCCAGCCTAACCCTCAAATTGAAGAATGGAAAAGGGACAAGATCCTGGTTTCAAAATAAACTATCCTAAACAGAGACCAGACACGGACGATGCTACGTACGCCTTTCAGAATCCGCCTTACGCGCAATTTATTTGATTTCGCCGCCAGCAAAGCACAGTTTGGAGGACGACGACATATGAGACACGGACAAGGGAAATGAGCGAAGAGGAAGAGAAAGAGGAGGAAGAGGAAGAGGAGGAGGAGGAAGAGGAGGAGGGGAGGAAGAGGGGGAGGAGGCATGCATTGGTTCAGCGGAAATACCTCGCCTGTCGACATGGATATCCCTTTCATCAATGAAACCGGTCAGCGCCTTTGGTCCCTCTTTCTGATGCACGGACACAGCGCAATAAGAGAACGTCCTCACAGATAAACAATCAGCCGACGACTGGCACCAATCTCAGATGGAAAATTTATGTCCTAAAAATCATGATGCTCATTGATGCGTTCACAACATAAATCAGGATGTGGGGTGTTAAGAACAGACAGAACATCGGGTTCTTCTGATGCCCCTTAAAAATGAATGCGTGTATGGCTGTACGTATGTGTATGTGTATATGCATATGTATATTATTGTATTTTAGTGCATGTTTATGTATATGAATTTGTATTAATTAATCTATATTTATCAATTTCTTTATGTATGTACAATGTACGTTTGCAGATACGCCTGCTGGTATGTAGACCTACACAGTAGACGTGTATGCAAGTAGGCTATTTTTTACATAAAGAACCTTCGTATTATGTTTCTATGACGTCAGGGCAATGCATCACATCTGGTCGGCTTTGAATAAGATTATATATCGCAAACCACACTTATTCCTTGTCTTCTATCGCCTAATTATGCAAATAAAGGTAGTTTTATGTCTCTCTGACCTCAACAGACTGCAATGCATCCAAAACTCCGTGGCTCGCGTAGCGCTGCATGCTATACTAGGAACATTGTGCTCCTTAGACTTATGCTCAGTCGACTGTTTTCATTGACTTCCTGTTGAATTCATAAAAAAGATTTAAATAACTTTTAACCTACAGAACCCTCAGCAACAGCACACCTTTCTGCCTTCAGTCATTGCTGACTGACATAAGTTTATTGAACGACGCATCCGTGACAATGATGCCATGCGTAATCATTGCCTGGACAAAATTAATTCCTTGTATACGCACCTATTCGTTCCCTGCAATCATCAGAATGAATAGCTTGCCGCGAGAGGTGCTTTGCAAATGTCCATAGCAAAAGTAACAGTTATAGTAAGAATGAAATAATCATAATTATATCTTATCAATAAGACATTAAGAAAACCATCTTTCTTGCTTCGTATGTAACTTTAGCGGTCCGATGGATTATAGTATTATCGGGGTGGGAGTGGGGGTGGGGGGTAAAGAATAATAAAATGCACACGTGAAGGTGCATTTGTACGCACCTACATATATGTAGGCCTATGTATATAGGCCCACGTAGGTATGTATGTATGCGTGTTAGCAAGTGAGTACATAAATCAATCGCTGATCCATTTCTAAGAGAGAGAGAGAGAGAGACAGACAGACAGACAGACAGACAGACAGACAGACAGACAGACAGACAGACAGATAGATAGAAAAAGACAATGAGCATTGTGCTTAGGTTATAAATCGAATAAGAGCTTATATTGACTTCTTTGCCTATACAGCAATGCTTATTATGTAGGCTTAGTGTTTGATATAATAAGAAACACGCGGAGGTCAATTATAGGTCAACCGATAAGGGTCACATAAACCCGTTGTCTAATATTTTAACTGTTAATATGTGACGAATTAACAGATTGAGTAGGCTTACATTTTATACAGATGTGCGGCAAGAGTAAAAATAAGTAACTACCCGATTGCAATGCAGACAATTGAGTAAATATTATATATCACAACTGATGGTAAACTTATTGGTGCGTAGGCCTATTACTGAATCACGTGATTTCTAATGTTGATTCTAAATTGACTAAGCGTTGATATAGTTTTATTATATCAGTCAACAGAAAGGACACTCCATCAAAGAGGGGCTAGAACATTTGCGGGTAAATTGGTTTAATTAGAACTCGAATTATGCATTTATACTCAATCCGACATACATCAATCGCTAATCCATTTCAGAGACAGACAGACAGATGGACAGAGACAGACAGACGAACAGACAGACAGACGGACAGAAAGAGACAGAAAGGAACAGAGAAACAGAGAGACGGAGAGGCTGAGACACAGACACATGCAAGACACAGACAGACACATTTTACTAATCCTTGAACTCTAACATGAATCAATAACTCTGTTGCTTATATTAATTTAGGATCTCCACTCAATCAATCTCCCTTAAATTAATAAACAAGAGCTAACAACTGGTTCAGAGAAAATACGTGCTTTCTCAAGGCTTTATAAGACATCTTTACATCTTTAGTTAGAAATCACAACAGGTTGACAGACAGGCAGGCAGGCAGACACACTGGCAAGCACAGAGAAGCGCACATACATGGACAGACAGCCTGACAAACTGTAGATTTCATGTCTGAACTCATCAGCTTAGCTTCGTCGTAACTTCAAAGGTGCGTCTCCGCTTAGGGTCTCTGCCCTCGTATGCACATACTTGAATAATGAGCGCCAATTACGATGATATATTGCGCAAGAAGTAAACTTCAACTACCATTGCTGACTTCAAGTTTATGGACTGTAATTAAGCGTTTTGATGGCAAAAGGCATCGTTTGTGTAAATCTGGTAAAATAAAAGCAAATTGACGCTGCAAACGACAGGAGATCGGTAATAATAGGCCCTACTAATAATAATATTATCATGGCTTCAGATAAGATACTGATCGGAATCGATGACAGTCCGCATTCAGAATTTATTCTACAGTGTAAGTATTCATCTTTTTATCGATCTTTACATAGTCACTTGCGTTGCACCTTCAGAAGTTGCGATATTATGATGACGATGATGATGATGACGACGACGACGACGATGATGATGATAATTTCGTTTAATTTGAGAATTGAGTAATAGAGGCCGACTCCAGTATTCTCTGTTTAACTGACTAGTCCTTCTATAGCTATGCGGCCGCCGCGGGAGCTGACTTACAAAAGGCGTGATGAATCTAACCATATGTTTCAACGGAGTTCTATTTGACCAACGTTCGACAAGTGACCTCTTCAAAGTCACTAAGATCAATCTGTACAGTATTCTCAAGACAATTCTTTCCTCTATCGCATGTATGAGTATAACTGTAGGTCATCACGAATAACGACACAACGAGTCGTATCTGAGACTCATTAGCCTATTTAGATTGGATCAATTTTAAAAATGAGTATATATATATTCTTTTGATAGATCTACATCGATTTTTAACTCCCTTCCCTTGAAAACAGTGGCGATCAGTGCTAGCGTAAATCCCGTGCAAGCGTTCTCAGGACCGTGATATTATACAAAATACAAGCCAATGAGTAACTTGGATGAGAATACTTCTGACCACGATATGCGCAACAGAAAACTGCAACAAATCGTGCAAATGATGGGAGTGAAAAAACATAGCGGCTAGTATATTTGAAACATAAATGTTACCTTGGAGAAGTCGAAAAAATGGAGTAGGCCTATCTGCAGATGAGCCATCTAGATAGTCCGTTGGAGATGTTAAGTCCTCATTCGTTGTAATATTGCACGGCTATAATTGATTAAGCTATGACGAAATAGTCGATTCATTTTGACTTTTCACTCTTGGAGTCTAATCGCCTAAGAAAGATTCTTCCGCCGTTCGTCGATATTGAGTAAATCTCGAGATTTTGCCAAATATCTGGTACCAGCTTTTAGATCTTAGAATCCTGACGGATCAGGTGCTCATTAATGTGTATCGTTGAAGTCCCTGGTCTGGGTTCATCGTAGATGGACCTCTTTGCTGCATACACAGTGCTCCGAAACGTCTACCCACAAATCCCGCAAATCCCGCAGCAAGAGGGGGAGATTTATTTTCCCTCTGTCCAGGAATCTTGTACGCGAATGAAGCGTCTGTTTCAGTGACAGGCGTCCTTGCTTGGCAGTGGAGTCCTTAAGTTCAAGGATTGTTGATTGGTGGGTGAGAGGGTTCACCAATGTTGAAATTTGGGTTAATCCGTGGATAACAAGATTGTTCAGTCACATGCTGTTTTGCACGTAATCTTGTTTCGTACTTAGTTGGGCGTAAAATGATCATAAAGGCAAGCGTACGAACAGATCCAGAGATAGAGATATTTACGCATAACGTTTGGAAATTCACACAGACTCGCAAGCACACAGGCAAAAGACAAACAGCAGAATAATGGAACAGCTACACTGGGGCGATTCCAACTCCGCCCCTTTCTCTTCAAACTCACTGCTAACTTCCAACATTCTGTCGCTGGTGGTGTCTTCGGTGTCATTCGTGTCCATAGCAACACAGTCGAAATGATGGAGCATTCGCTTCTTTTATGACCTCCACTGCGACCTAAAAGCGTTTCCAGGCCAACGTCAAAGGATGAAGGGAGGAATGGATGGATGAGCAGGTGAATCGATGATTGATGAATGGTTAGAAATCTCCCACTGCCAGCCACCATTATTTCTTCTTCTTTGTTTAGTCAGAAGTTGCTTTAATGTTGCGAACTGGGCGTCACGACCAATGGACACTGGAGTAGGAGGAAGAGGAGGAGAAGATAAGATGAAAGTATAAGAAGAAGAAGGTGCAAAAGAAGGAGAGGAAGAAGATGAAGATGAAGAAGATGAAGAAGTAGATAAAGAGGGGAAAAGGAGTAAGGAAGACAAGATACGAAGAAACTACAAGAAGAAGAATGGAAAGATGGTGAAAAGAAGAGGAAGATGGCGATGAAGACGAAGAAGAAGAAGAAGCGGATAATGAGGAAGCAAAACTAAGGATTGGAATGGTTATACATGAGAAGGAGTGTGCCAGTGTGAGAACCATTTGGAGCATTGTAGCCAATAAGCAGATAAGAGAAATGACTATGAGTACATGTACCTGATGACTCAGGAGATAGGAAAAAAGGAGAGAAGAAGGAAAGTTGGAAATGAAGAGATGGGGAAGCGGGTGACGAGAAGAAAATAGCCTAGGTGAATAACGATGGACGTGGTTTATAAGTTTGAGAAGGCTCAGAATGAAGACGAGCAGAGGTAGAGGGATGGAGAGTGTGCCGATGGCGAATTGGATAAGGAAGAGGATAACGAGGAAAGGGAGAAGAGGAAGGAAGTTGCAGAGAAACAGAGGTTGGCATGAGACGGGTGACCTTACGAATCAATTGAAACATGACATATTGAACGTTGTAAACCAAAGACTCGATCATTCATTCAGAATTACGACCGTCGTACGATACAAACATAGGAAGGTCAACTCCAGCAGCAACGACCCTCCTCCTCCTCCGTCCCACACACAATCCGTGCACACGACTCGCATCTCAGGATGTGTTTAGATTCATATATATATATATATATATGCATGCGTATTGTATCATATATGCATGACCTATTATATATTTATGCGTAGCCCATAGAATGCAATGCTCTCTGTGTGCAATGTGCTGTACACATTACAAGTATATATCGCCTTTTCTGTGCTATATTTTGCTCCTTATCCAAGACACGGAGCAGGACTTTTAGCGCAGCCGTTTTGGCTCTACCGTTTGACGCAGCCGTTTTGGCGCAGGAGGTTTTGGCGCAGGAGGTTTTGGCGCAGCGCCGTTTTGGCGCAGGAGGTTTTGGCGCAGCGCCGTTTTGGCGCAAACATCTGATACAATATAATATAACACGAAGCATGATCGATGATAATAATTAGGCTAAACTGGGAACTGGAATGTTGAAAAAATAATGCATAAATAGAAGCGCAATGGAGATGAGAATTCTTACTCGTTGTGGAACCCTCTTAGTAACAATCTTTTTATCAATTTCGCTTCCAATTTAACGGCATCATTTTTCATCAATTCAGCTTCCATTTAAGCATGATTATTAATCAATCCAGCTTCCATTTAAGCACGATTCTTTTTTTGACCCAGCTCCCAGTTTAACGGTATCCTTTTTATTGATCCGGCTTCTAGGTACACATGATTCTTTACACCGATCCATCTTCTATCACCGACGCTCCCGAGGCTTCACCAGATTTGCCATGTGGAATAATTTACGACAATAAGGTGTAGATTGCCATATAATATACTTATATATAACACGTAATGCACACAATTATTGTATCAGAGATCTGCTCCAAAAACGTCTTGCGCCAAACGGCTGCGTAAAAAAGGCTGCGCTAAAGCGTCACATACCGTCTAAGATAACCTCTTGTCTATCTTTACCAATACTATGTCTATTTTTCTTACTCCCAACCACTGAGATCTCCAATGTGTTGATCTATATGCATCTATTAGTGTGAAGACATAGACGATAGCGTCAAATGGTTCTAACTGTTAGAACCACTTTGACGTAATCATCAGTTCCTTCACGTTTACTTTCCCTCTCTCGACCGATGCATTTGGTTCAGATGTTCATCTCTGTGTTTATGATTGTGTTGCTGAACAGGGTACGCGAATCATCTTCATAAATCGAACCACGAAGTCATCCTCGCACACATCATCGAAATGACGCTCTATTCGCACTTGCCTGTCAGAGGTATATAATTATTATCCCATGTGAACATTTGTGAACCTTTCTGAAGCATAGATCCTTCAAAATGTCCAATGTCCTATACTTATGCATGCCAGTACTTTAAACGCTGCATCAATTAGACGTTTATAATTTTCCTACCTTAGTGGATGCCTGATGGGCAGCCTGTGTCTGGGGTCTATGGTTGAACAACATGTCTCCCACACTGTCTTCCATGTGACCATATACTTCTTGCAATGACTTCTTGCCTTCTCGGCCGGTCAGCTCTTAACCTCTTTTGCCTGAGTAATACCATATCAGCCATGGCTATCTCTGCTTCCGAATCTGAGCCTACCCTACGATTGCGTCTGGTTGGCTGATGATTGTTCTGAGCAGCTTAGATCAAACCTTATCTTGTTGCTTCTGGTCGATTGACTAATGGCTATCCGACGACTACCATGTCTTCTTGTGAACCTGAGTTTGTCTGTCTGTCTGTTCTAACGGTCCTCTGTCTCTGTGTCTCTATATTTCATTCCATGTGTCATTGTTAGGCTTCCTCTCTAGGGCCCTACCTATGTTTGAGGCACTTGCCTTAATCTAGCGAAGCCTGTTAGGTCTCGCATCTGCTTAGCTTGTATATGCAGAGCCCTCTAACCCCACACTCAGTACTTGGGCCTCATGCTCTCTGTCCTCGGCTGAACAAGGTCTCCTGCATATCTATGTTCCTCCTGCTCGCACCTCCACCAGGTAGAGCCGTGCCTTCTTAGTGGCATTCCCTCGATTTGAAATGGCCTCACTTTGACGCTTGGCTCCCTTCCTAGAATCCCTTCTCAGGCATTCATCGCCCTTCTTCAGATGACTTATTTGGGCGAATTGGAGTTGAGAGCTCCTCTGAGTAGTCACTGTAAAGAGGTCCTATATACATGTATATATACATGTATATATATACATGTATATATATACATATATATATCAATTCTCGTAATGAATGGGTGAATTGTTCCATAAGCTGAAATGTAATTTTCGGCTTTCGTATCTAGGTTCAGTTCTTGCCTGACAATCTAACACTGGAACTGTAATCCTAGCATCTTTTGCGTGTGCGTCAGTGTGCGTCTTGGACTGTTTCACCCTTCTTACCAGGGAACCATGCCAGCTGAGTCAGTGTTGACCCTGCGATTCCATCGTCTAGGCGCCAATCGCCTGGAATCCGATGCACCATATCAGTTCCTCAATTTGCACAAATTCCTATATGTCGGTCACTGGGCCACTTAATTTGATCAAATCTTACCAATCTACTCACCAACTAGTGAGTAGATTGGTAATATATATATATTACCTGAGTAATATATATATATGCTACATATATATATATGCTCTTATGATACTCTTACCTGTTTATTCGTTCAATTATTTAACTATTTGCTATACTTACTACAATATATATATTTATTATTATACATAAAAAGGTCATAATTATAATGGTTGCTCTAAATTCTAAATTGATCTTTCATTCTCTAACTTATTTACTTGCTAGTTTCATTTATCAGTATAATGTGGCCAATTTCTATCCTGAACTTACATAATCATGCAGTCAGTTTCCCTATAGCTTCTGTGGTGCCTTGTGCGTGTTTCATATTACGATGAACAGCGAACAATGATGTCTGAATGTCAGCAACAAAAGCCGACACACTTTAAACAATGCCGGCCAATCTATATATATATCTATATTATATATATGTTATATATATATATATTATATATATATATGTCTCCAATGTAAACTTAGGCTCTACTTGCCACAATGATAAATTTATCAAAGCTGATTGACAATTTCAACTTCAATTTCAACTACAGAAAATCCAGTGCATAGTCTGAATACAAAGAAAGATATTAATATCCTGACTGTATTATTAATGGAATTTATATCCTGAAATCCCAGTGGCTGAGCTTCTTTTTGCATTTCCACACACGATACGTAATATATTAATATTTATTACTGCAATGAGATCAAAGTGATGTATATTCATGTATGTATATGCGTATATACACAGGTCATTGTAAGTTCATTTGGACGCCACTTAATACCGTGACTATGAGCAACAGAAGTCTACCCCGTTAAAACACAGCTTATATCCACAGCATGCATAAAAGCATCAATAAAACTATTTATGTCATATAAGTGAAGCGTTTAAAGTCTGTATATCTGACAGAAATGGTATTAAAAAGCAGGCTCCAAGTAATTCCATTAACCCTGTACTCCATATAAAGGTCGTATGAGACATTTCTTTGGTATACAGTGCATAATACCGTGGGGTAGTTTGCGTATTGTACCCTCCATTTATATATGTGTAGACCTACGTATAGCCCGCGTTTCTCAGTGGGCGTCTTTTGCTCAATGCGTTATTGGCAGATAAGGCCCCGATTTCCCTCAACGGTTCGTTGTTGTTTAGCTGGTTGGCTATAATTATGACCAGGACCCGTCTCCACCAATCCATCATCCATCTCCATTCATTCATTTGACGGACCCCACAGGGCTTCGACCTGCCGTCGCTCGGTCGGTCGGACGGAAGGTCGGCGTCTGACGGCTGACATCGACCGGTTGACGGTCGGTCTGGTCTTCCATCCCTCAGCGGACGACATCGACGTGCAGCGGTTAGCGATCACGATTTCAGTTGTGTCTGCAAACAACGATTGCTACGACGATGGCAGATTGCCAATGCATTGGCCTTAGTAATTGGGTGAGTAAGTAAGTGGGCAGGCAGATTAGGGGCCGTCCATAGGACAAATTTTGACCACTCCCCTCGTCACATGTCGTCACAAAAGTCATTTCCTCTTAAATATGACGTCACAAAACCCTGGACCCAAGAAACAAGATGTTCAGAATGTCATATGCAAGTATATGAAACACGTAGGCCCTGATTATAAATACACAAATACTTAAAACTGTAATAGTAGAAAGAAGAAAAATGAATAAGTTGTAATTATTACTCTCATTATGCGTTCCACAAGATTAAAAGCTCTGGTAGAATCATCACATTACAAAAATGTTTAATTAAAATTCCTTAAAACAATCCAAACTTATGCTGCTCCACTCTTTCATTGGTCTTTCGTTGAATAAACAGCTAAGTAAACTAACACCACTCAGTGAAATCAATCTGCTGACGGTATACACACATCCGCGTACACTCCCTGTAGTTTTCGTCCAGCTGCGGGTCAACCACACAGCTGTGAACTAACAACGTCCGTCTTGCTATTCTCCGACAGCGACGCTGATCATCTCTAGAGAAGAACTGGAAGACAACGCGAGCAAAGAGCAGGAGAAGGCGAAGCAACTCGTTGAAAAGTATAAGGAACTCTGTCGCAGTCTCCATCTGGTATTTTTACACATCTGTTTTTCGTTGAAACGCGCTTCCAATTGTCCACCGAACGGTGCAAGTTAATGCAGAGTACATGTACATGTATATAAGGACGTGAGGTTAACTAAGGCAATGCAGACGAAGGTAAGATAAGGTAACGCAATCGAAGATTAAGTATAAGGTAATGCAGTCGAAGGTAAGTATCAGGTAATGCAATCGAAGGTAAAGAATGCAATGCAATCAAGGATAAAAAAGTAAGGTAATCCAATTGAAGGTTAAGAATAAGGTAATGCATTCGACGGTAAACTAAGGTAATGCTGGAAATACATGAAGACTCTGCATCAAGCTCAGGTGATAACCATTCCAAAAATGACTTTAGATTAGCTGAAGAGGTAGAATGAGATTCTCTCAGTCTTCGCCTCTGAGTATATATATATATATATATAAAGAGCCACATGACAATCCCTGCGGAACAACTGCGCTACTGATTGCACTCTGATAGTGCCGATTCCAAGATTGGGTAAAGGAGGTCAACGCTAATGATTTTTTTATTACGCGGTGTCGTTAAACTGAAGCAATTAGCATACTCCCAGCCTAACACTAGGAATGGCCGATGGTTCGCCTAGACTCACCTTTTATTTTTAGCAGCAACACTACTAGAGAATGAATGCATTTGCATCCGTTTCAGACTGCGAGGATACTGGTCAGGGAGGGTAAGCCAGGACCTGACCTCGTCGAACTGGCTCAAACGGAAGGGTGCAAGCTGGTTCTGGTTGGCAGCCGGGGTAGAGGCACCGTACGTCGAACCCTGTTGGGCAGTATCAGCGACTACGTCCTGCGCCATTCCACTGTACCAGTCGCTATTTGCTCTAACCGACTCCATTAGTTCACTCGCTTCAGATCCTTGTAGCGAAAAGACGATTTCGTTACGTCTTATTATAAACTAAAATCAAAATCCTACATTCGCAGCAGCCCTCAATTGCAGCAGCCTTGAATTTTCAGCAATCCTCAATTGCAGCAGCCTTGAATTTTCAGCAATCCTCAATTGCAGAAGCCTTGAATTTTCAGCAATCCTCAATTGCAGCAGCTTTCAATTGAAGCATAATACCTCAATTGCAGCAGCCTTGAATTTTCAGCAATCCTCAATTGCAGCAGCTTTCAATTGAAGCATAATGCCTCAATTGCAGCAGCCTTGAATTTTCAGCAATCCTCAATTGCAGCAGCTTTCAATTGAAGCATAATGCCTCAATTGCAGCAGGTTTCAATTGGAGCCAAATGCCTCATGTAGCCTTGGTAATAAGCCTTACAAGTCTGACGCTGTATCATCACTGTACCCTCAGTCGAATTGTTTCAGCGGTTGGTTTGAACTGTGTATAATTATGTGGACATGTGCCATATATAGTTGCCCTATAATATTGTTCTTAATTCAATGAACCGTAAAACTTGTTGTTATATGATTTTATATTAAACGTTTCAATTCAGTTTTATTGATAAATGTTTGAATGGATAGATGGATGGGGGAAGGATGAGAGGGAAGCATGGAGACATGGAGGCATGGAGGCATGGAGGCATGGAGGCATGGAGGCATGGAGGCATGGAGGCATGGAGGCATGGAGGCATGGAGGCATGGAGGCATGGAGGCATGGAGGCATGGAGGCATGGAGGCATGGAGGCATGGAGGCATGGAGGCATGGAGGCATGGAGGCATGGAGGGCGCCAGGGAGGAAAGTAAGAGGCTGATCGTAATCAATTGATGCTAGATTTTGACGCTTTATTGCTAAACTAAAACGATATTCTGTTATAGTCTATTTACGGATTTATAAAGCGCTTCTCACACTACAACCTGATCAGAGGCGATATGCGTAGAGTTGTAACGAATCACATGCGCATCACATTGTTCCCGTGTTAGGGAACATTCGTCAAGTCCTCCACAAACATAATAATTATGCTCATCGTCTTCTAAAATATGTTGCACGGTCGAGGGCGCGCTTTCTGGCGGTGGAAAGCATCAACAGGCTATACACATTCTCAACTACACTGTAACTCCACCTAAAAACCGCCTAAAACCCAGTGAGAATCCACTTCAGAGTCGTATCACCAACCATTAATTATCTACAATACTAACCACCCACATTACATTCACGAGCCATTCGCCATTCAGCCAATACGTTCTACCTGATCATCCTCATGTTTCAGTCTAACTCGAACTCGAATCACAACTTCTCTCAAGTTCTCTGACCTATCTCACACTGTGCCACACCTCTGGAATGATCAACCTATTGTTTTCCGCAAATGTCTGATTTCTCCTCATCATTGCCGATCACCCACCAGCATCTGCCCATGACTAATCTGTTAATCACCCACGGCCCATCCACCCAAAACTCAAGTGAGTACCCACACACTGACTCATCCGATCAACCGCCTCTCAACTCTCGAGCTAGGCGTCACCCCCTCCTAACAGTAACAGCTACTCTGCCCCTCTCACCATCTGTGTATTGAGAGCTAGAGGAGCGTAAGGCAAATTACGGCAAGTTAGTGGCTATATATATATATATATATATATATATATATATATATATATATGCGGATGAACTGAGAATTGCCGAATTAAGAGGAAGTTCGTTCCAGAGTCAACGTGTAGGTGAGAAATGGATCAGTTTTAGAAAGCGTGAGGCGATGAGGTATAGGCCTACTGGGGAACGGGAGAGAGCGAGATACGACGACGACGGCTGCGTATAGCGGGTTGGTTGGTTGGATAATATTTCACAAAGGTACTTTGACTGTGATTGTTGCAGTTGGTAATAGGCCCTATATATATATATATATAGGCTAACTACGGATAGCACAGGACTTTGAGGTGGATGTACGGTCATGCACCGAGGTATTTTAAGCCAGTGGAGTCACTGGAGTGACGAAATTTTCCTGGTCTTTCCGTATTCAACAAAAGCAGGTTGTCTCGGTCCGTTTTAAGATTTCCAGATTTACGCCGCTGCCATCTACCATCGACTCCAGTAATTCACTCGCTCGATATGTTGTTCTCTTCAGTGAATCATCGAAACGAAATATCTCACACTGGCCACCTAGCGAACAAGATGGAATTGATTACACATTGGTTATTGGTGTACTATCATAATGAATGCAAGTTTCAAGACATTTAATATACCGTCCTAAAGGAACTTCGTAAGTTGCGCTATTCAACGAGTTCGTAATCGATAGCGGGTCTCTGTAGAACGATATGCATTGAATTGGTTATTCAAGATATTCCTTCTTAAAAAAATTGGTTAAAGGCAAAGATAGAGGCGGATATTTTAATAGATATCCTGTCCAACAAATCTCTCTGTTCTTTATTACTCATACAACTCAATCACACTGTTCATAGCCTCATAGGCGATTTTATTTGGGCAATAAGTAATATAATTGATTTTAGATAAGCTGCTCATATATAGGTTCACATTTTGTTACATTTGGCGTGCTTGTTCAACTTCAAAAAAGCATCCACAAGGACACTACATGTATCTTCCAAGCAAAACAAATTCATGTAAATTTATACGATACAAAAAAAAGAAATAATTATAGCATGGAATGGTCGAACAAGCAAGCAAAGAAACAGACAAATTAGGGCTATTATTCTGAAATATTATGCATGCACAAGCATACATACATAGTTCCATGCACATACATACATACATACACACATACGTGCACAACTGCTCATACATGATACATACATGCAAAGAAATAGGGCCTACGCACATATACATACATACAGTAATACACAAATACACGTCATCAACTCAACGGAAAGTCAGGCATAAATGAAGGAGACTGCTTCAACGTCAGTGTTGGTATTGAATACGGGAAGGATCATAGTGTATGTCTAATTGACTATAAGAGCAATAAAATTACGACGACAATGAAAAAGAGAAAAGAGAGGCTCATTAGACTACAACAAGGCTCGTCATCTTCAGCATCAGTCCGGTAATAATAAGATGATAAAAAAGCTACAGAGCGGACGTGCAGTTAAACAGACTGATGAGCGTGCGCTATTATAGACAGATGCATGTGGGATAATGAATACAAATGAATGTGCTTAAACAGACAAATAAGTGTACGCGTATAAAGACAAATGAATGTGCGCTTAAGCAGACAAATAAGTGTACGCGTATAAAGACAAATGAATGTGCGCTTAAGCAGACAAATGAGTGTGCGCTAATAAAGACAAATGAGTGTGCGCTTAAACAGACAAATGAGTGTGCGCTTATAAAGACAAATGAGTGTGCGCTTAAGCAGACAAATGAGTGTGCGCTTATAAAGACAAATGCGTGGACGCTTAAACAGACAAATGAGTGTGCGCTTATAAAGACAGATGAGTGTGCGCTTAAACAGATAAATTAGTGTGTGCTAATAAAGACAAATGAGTGTGCGATAATAAAGACAAATGAATGTGCGCTTATAAAGACAGATGAGTGGACGCTTCAACAGACAAATGAGTGTGCGCTTATAAAGACAGATGAGTGGACGCTTAAACAGACAAATGAGTGTGCGCTTATAAAGACAGATGAGTGTGCGCTTAAACAGATAAATGAGTGTGTGCTAATAAAGACAAATGAGTGTGTGATAATAAAGACAAATGAATGTGCGCTTATAAAGACAAATGAGTGGACGCTTCAACAGACAAACGAGTGTGCGCTTAAACAGACAAATGAGTGTGCGCTAATAAAGACAAATGAGTGTGCGCTTAAACAGACAAATGAATGTGCGCTTAAAAAGACAAATGAGTGTGTGCTTAAACAGGCAAATGAATGTGCGCTTAAACAGACGAGTGAATGTGCGCTTATAAAGACAAATACGGTCTGTAAAAGCGCATTCATCTGTTTGTGTTAGTGCACACTCATTTGTCTGTTTATGCGCACATTCATATGTCTGTATACAAAGCACACATTGATTTGTCTTTAAATTACAGACAGATGAATGTGTGCTTTGAATGGACAATTAAATGTGCGCTTATGCAGACAGACGAATGTGCAACATTATTAAAAATTCTGTAGATATTTTCATGTGATTTGATTGAGACGACAACTTCGTATCATACATTAATACTGCTTTAGTATATATTATTCTCCACGTTAATCAACAGGCCATACAACCTTACCCAGTAGGTCTACATAACATTACATTACAACTTGTCCGCGCATAAACAATAGTCTCACAAAGGCCTACATTAAAATTGGTGTGGCCATTGCTAACAAAGCTCTACACGAAATCAGCAGAAATTACGTAAGTTAAGCGACGTATCTAACACAACACGCAATAATTGGAGATTTCTTTCGCCTACTTAACTAAACTCAATCTGCAACCGTAAATATAGGCGAGACTACATAGCCACTCCATAGCAACTGGTTTGGAACGGGTCAATCATGACTTTAATGACAGAACCTCAGTCAACCTCTATCCTAGTTTAAAATCGGTTTTAAGTATTTCACTTAGTCCACAATAGATAAGTAAGTATGCAACACTATGTATGTCACAGCACTATTGCAAAGTACTACAAATGCACAATGTTAAAAGTGTGTTGTGTGTGGGTTGGGATGGGTAGAGTAATGGATGACATAATAGCATGCGGAGCTGACGAAGTGAGTTCGCTTCTCATATTCCCCGTTAGGTTGACTAGTCCTTAATTCGCTCTGCGGAGGCGTATTTACATCAGGTGTGTTATCTATTGCATGCCTGCCGGTAGTAAAACTCTACTCCTTCATTATTTGGCATCGTCCGTTAATACTATTCTTGTAATCATACTGCCGTTTTGAAACCTAGCGAAAATTATTATTAATAGTATTTTTGATACATTGGAGTCAAATAAATAAGCCTGCAAACAGATATGCATTGTAAATTATTTAACTTAATAAGAAAAGGATGAAAATGTATGATGACAGTAATTGTATAAACAGAAATATAGGCCTACGCATAGGCTGTAATTGCGAGATAAAATTGCAAAACGTGCTATTCTATAATTACCTATTTAGTATAATTGTCAATCTCTTTCTGTGTATGTGTGTATTTATGTATAAACATTTAAGAGACACGTTTGCGGATGCTTTTAGCGTGATTTCGTTGGGTTTCCTGCTACTGTTTCCCTGACAAATGCTTCCTGTTTTGTCAGGAAGCTTTTCAACGACGTCCGTCTCTCATTCCCTTTCTTTCCTCTTCTTTTTCCTTCTCTGTCTCTGTCTCTGTCTGTCTCTGTCTGTCTGTCTCTGTCCGTCTGTCTGTCTCTCTGTCTGTCTCTATCTATCTATCTATCTGTCTGTCTGTCTGTCTGTCTGTCTCTCTCCCCCTCTCTTATTCATGCGCAGGCTATTCCTCGCAAATTGGCCGCCCGTGATGATTGCAAAGATCTCCTGGCCTTTGTCATCTCACGCTGTATTGCATCGCTTGTAGTGTGGCCAAGAGATCCCGCTTCGATCGTTGCCTTCGCTCGCTTCTTCTTTGGTCAATCGAGATAAAGACATTTTCCTACACACAGCCATTTAATGTCTGTTTACTACAATGCACTAAGCTCACCAGAACGCTTATAGATAGATATGCAGTCTCCGTTCGCTGGAAGACAGCTAGTGGGTGTTTAGGGTTTCTTACACTCTCTATCTCGGAGACAGTTACTGTACAGGGTTATTAGAGTTCACGAGGAGACCTAAGTCACAACTCACAATTGCTCCGCGATGTCTTCGATTCTTGGTCAATAGATATTGTTGCTAAATAAATACATGATGAAGACGATGATGAAGATGACGACGATGGAATAATAATAATAATAGAAATTATTATTATAATTATTATTATTATTATTATCATTATTATTATTATCATTATTATTATCATTGTTATTATCGTTATTATCATCATTATTATGATGATGATGACGACGATGAAGATGACGGTGACGATGACGATGACGATGATGGTGACGATGACGATGATGATGATGATGATGATATTGATGACGACGATGGAATAATAATAATAGAAATTATTATTTTAATTTTTATTATTATTATTATTATCATTATTATCATCATTATTATGATGATGATGATGATGATGACGAAGATGAAGATGACGGTGACGATGACGATGACGACGACGATGATGATGGTGATGATGATGATGATGATGATGATGATGATGACGACGATGATATGCATTATACTGATGCATATCATCAGTATATCATCAGTATAATGATGATGGTGATGATGATGATGATGATGATGTGATTATATTATCTCACGTTCACCTAGCGCTTTTTAGCTTTTATAATTTTAATGCACTCTACAACAGATAAAGCATGGGCCTATACACGTATTGCAATAAAATTTTGAGTTTTTACTTCCATAATTAGGACTTTCTTTAATGTTTATACATGAAATTAGAGAGTTTTAACCTCGGCTGTGTCTGCCATCAATAGACATGAGTCTTATGAGAGTGAAATTGTGAACACGCAGAACTTCGCCTATAATTGGAATCATTGAGCCGCGTATGAAACAGAATGAGAGCTCAGTAAACGAAGATTATATAAATTTAGTCGTTGGTCTTAGAGTAAATGATTCGTGTCTCGTCATTTCTTGTGCAAACAGTTACTGTCTGACACAAGTCTTGAGCGCGCTATGTAGCTGATTGAGGAGGCAGATTGCGCGTTTGGTAGTCCTGATCTTACAGAGGATTTGGTAAGTCATTTTACAGGAATTTTGGTGGCAAGTTTTATCTATCTATCTATCTATCTATCTATCTATCTATCTATCTATCTATCTATCTATCTATCTATCTATCTATCTATCTATCTATCTATCTATCTATCTATCTATCTATCTATCTATCTATCTATCTATCTATCTATCTATCTATCTATCTATCTATCTATCTATCTATCTATCTATCTATCTATCTATCTATCTATCTATCTATCTATCTATCTATCTATCTATCTATCTATCTATCTATCTATCTATCTATCTATCTATCTATCTATCTATCTATCTATCTATCTATCTATCTATCTATCTATCTGTTTGTCTATCTGTCCGTCTATCTGTATGTCTGTATGTCTGTCCGTTTGTCTGTCTGTCTGTCTTTGAAATGCTCATTGAAATGTTGATTAAGGACTACAGTTATATTTAAGCATCTTATGTAGCCTACGTCACAATCTAATAACTGAACATCAGTCGATGGCGCTTTAGTGAAGCAGCTGCCTAAATATTTCGACTAAGCTGGAACCAAGCGTGATACGATTGCCACTGGGATTATTTGTATTATTTATTGGACATTTATTATATTAAATGCTAAAAATATCACAGTGGCAAGCGTTCGAATTCTGAAGCGTCATGTGAGATCAAAAATTTATTGCAAACCAAAAGAGGAAAGGCGATTATTAAGTTGTTCAGTTGCTTAGATAACAAATGTCTCGTTTGCGTTTCATTTGATAAGTCCAGCTCCAGAAGGTCGTCTTAGCAAAATAACGCCAGTATCTGTTACCGTGCGTTATATCATCACTTAACCTTACCTGATCTCCCCTTGTCTTGGCATGCCTGATTATTCTGAACAATTTAATCAAATCTGTCAACTTCCATGGCACATTCTCTCGTGAGAAAGTCGAATTCCAAAGTTACGGTACATTGAAATTCCAGAACAATGCGTACCCTGTCTCAGTACGAGTCAATAGCTTACCTTCTTATGCCTTACCTTACCAGTTATTATTTACAGCTCCTGGCAATTAATGTCTCAACAACCACAACTACCAAGAAGTAAAGTAAAGGATCGTACAACGCAAGAATGAATGTGGACGCGAGCTTTCGAATTAGTGAAGTACTCTCCGAGGCAGTGCCAGAGGATGAGAGCATTCAAGGGACGCCAATGAGCAGTTCCTCCAGGTGCGCCCATGGGCGTCGCCTGAGTAATCCTACGTCGTCGAGACCTCCGTTCAGTTATAACGCCCTGATTTCTCTTGCGATACGAAGCAGCGAAAGGCAGCGACTGACTTTGAGCGGAATCTACGACTTCATCAGCCGCAACTTTCCCTTCTACCCAACGCACAAGCGTGGATGGCAGAACTCCATTCGACATAACCTCAGCCTCAGTCGAAACTTCGTCAAAGTCCCACGACTCTCTAACGAACCTGGCAAAGGAAACTGCTGGACCATAACGACCACCGCTGAGGCCACGAGTCAAGGGTCCCACAGACACCCACCCGTCCAGTCAACCGTCTCCAACCGGTCACGGTCCAACAGGATGCGGTTCAACGTCGAACGACATTCAACATCTTGGAGTCTGAACTGCAGATCCGCATCAGTGGTCTCCCGAATCGAAAAAGACGCCGTTCCTCGTTGTCGCTTGGATGATTCTAGAGACTCTGAAGAGAACAACCAATCAACTCTTTCTCCCAATTCGGGGCGGACAATTGAAGACACTGATCGACACGGTGACATCAACACACGAGTACGGAAGCAGCATCGATCAGATAAAGACGCGCAACCATCATCGTCGTCGTCATCATCATCATCAGCTGCAGCAGCAACGTCAAAGACTCCAGTCGTGCCCTGGAACGAATACAGGGGTGAAAGTGAATCATCTGTATGTTCTGGTCATTGTTTTGTAGGACCAACTGGAACACAGACCAGTTTCCTGCATCCCACTCACTCCGTCGTCTCTTCCTGTTCTTTACGCACTTCCTCTCGGTTCTCTTTCTCCAACTATTCATCTTCCACATCATCTTCCTTCTCTCCATCCTCAACCTCTCCATTGTCGTCGTCGTCATCTGTACCAGTGACGACCTTCTCTATAGACTGGATTCTTCGCAAGGAAGGCGCATCTGGTGCTACAGACCAATAGCCACGTGTCCTTGTGTTTATGTATGCACTCATGCAAGTATGCCTGCAATGATGCTCTCATGTATGTATGTATGCATGTATGTATGTATGTATGTATGTATGTATGTATGTATGTTTGTATGTTTGTATGCATGCATGTATGTATGTATGTATGTATGTTTGTATGTTTGTATGTATGCATTCATGTACTGTACTCGTTTACAACTGCATGTATGTCTATATGCACTTCTTTTAATAAATGGTGTATATCAAGATGGCCATGTCAGATCTCCTCAGGGATCGGTGTATGACATAGCAGATGGTATCACTCTCGCTTTTGGTCCCACACTTTTCGCCCGTGCACACCTCGCCAATAGTTAGGTTAGTGATCTATTTAAGAATTTATTGTTTCTGGAAATTTATTTATTACTTCCTGTCCGCCAAGAGTAGAAACAATGTTAATTACAGCAGTTTTCTTTTCTTTTGGTAATTCTGCTTCTTCTAGCGGGATTTCAATTCCCTTTGGGGCTCTACTCCCTACTCCCTTTGTGGCCGTTAGTTTTATAACTAATGTTCTTTATGTTTGCCTTGAGCAAACTGTTTGTAATGGCTACAAATAAACAGATTGATTGATCGATCGACTAATTTATTGATTGATTGGTAAACACGTGAGCGTGTACTTTATCTATGCCTGTAATTGGGACCTGTGTATAATGAATTTTCAGTCGAATAGAATCTCGAATCTAATCGGGGAAAAGGTTTAAATTCGAATCGAATATCATTTGATGCCTGCTTGATATTCATGGAGTGAGTATTGAAATCCAAGGAGTGCTACAGTGACACAGTTATCAATATATTAATGTTTGCACGATAATATTTCCGCAATTTAAAATCAATTTAACTTAGGCATAAGTAACTGTTAATTAGTTGTTATTATTATGTCTTCATTTATTAGACAAGCTGACAATTAGTATACACCGTAATTTAAAAAACACAAATATTTAAAAAAAAATTTGAACCAATGTTATAGTCTTCTGCTCTGGTTCAATTTTTGTTACCCCTTTTCACGCACTTTATTGCTTAAATCACGTGCTTATCAATCTACGAAGACTTTTAGGTCTATGTAACGTCAGAACAACACAATCTTAGTTATGTCAACATGTATGTATTCGAGAAAAACTATATACATGTATGTAAAGCTGTTACTAATCTTTTCCTAGAACTGAGTGAACTTTATCTGCCAAAGAGTTTGTGGCTTCAATTGCAGTTTGAACACACGCGCGTCACGACAATAGTGGAATCAATTTTTCTTCTCCTTCCCAGCTTTTAATCAAATGCATCTGTAACTTGCGCCGCTAGAAACGTCAGTTTGTTAGTCATTCGGATGCTGCATTTAAATTCGTCACGTGCCGATCTGCATGCATCAAACTGCTGTAAGTGCTGTAATTTGCATGGTAAATTTCTGTCGACGGCAACGACCTCTGTTGTCATAAGCTGTCGTTAAACTCTGGATCCAATCCAATTGCATGCATCAATGTAATAAATAATTCACACGCCAACAACATGTGAAACTGAACTGAAAAGGTATAAAATGAGGTTGAAAATAACAACAACTAGGTGTTGCTATTATCCGGTTTTTGGCTATTTTATCAAATGACTCGATGTTAACCTGCTGCAAGAAGGAATTCCTATAAATGAAACGCAAATTGGAAAAGTTCAGGATTCAGAAATATTCAGAAAGAAAACGAATTACAAAGGTTCAAAGGTCATATCAGATGAACTGAAATACTTCATAACCATGAAACAACTCTCAAATCCCGCCGTCTCAGCAACCTTCCAGAAACGGAATCAATAACAAGAAAGCTGAAAGATAACAGATTACAAACGTTGTATAAAATTAACTGAACTACTTCAATAACCATAAGGACGTCAACAGCCTATTTTGCTGTAAAATGTTAAACTTTTGAATAGTAGATAAAATTTCGTGGCTGTCCAATCTTCTAAACACACTTGAAGCGGGCTTTCCGACTGCATCGAATGCTCTTTAGGCAGATCGATGCTCTGTTGACACCCTCCGTTGTCATGACGACGCAGTGTTTGTCGCTATGGCGACGTTCTGAGTAGTCTCCGCAACTCATATTGGATGAGAGGATCGTACCGTCTAAAATGTACCTCATTGAGTTGGTGTCGTATGCTACCCTGCTCCAGGCTGCTGAAACTATTCACACAGAACTCTATAAGTTCTTTTGAAGCGGTATGGATAAGAGGTAAGGAATATAAAGGTATAAAAAGGTAAAGCAAGATAGTAATGTAAATATGTTTACAAAGGACAAGAGGGTAGGACAAAGAATAAGCGAGGTAAGGCTATTTAAGTTAAAGTATAAGGCAATTTAGGGTAAGGCACTCATTACACGACTCCATCAGCAAATGGACACGCGTATGTCTCGAATGTGCAGTTCCTTGTGGTGTAAACGTGGGCTACACAAGGATTTCGTTTGACGCAATGGAGTTCAAATGCTGGATAGGCCTACAGAGGCTGAAGGTAGATGCATGCAATATGCCACAGCACAATTTTAATTTTAATAGCAGACGCTAGTATATATATATATATATATATATATATATATATATGGAGAGAGAGAGAGAGAGAGACAGCGACCATGAAGATTATGCAAATCTGATACGCAGACTTATTAAGGATGTCCAAACTCGCTTTTGTATCAGTCAAAGCATCTTTGAATAACTGCGCTAAATAAATGTCAGGTCTATATTATTACTTGAGAACTGTTCTTAAGGCGATGGAACAAAAATATATGGTTACTGGAGGAGTCCTTGTTCTTTCTGCTCCCTCTGAATATGACATCTGCCCTCTCCAGTTGATATTCACAAGGGCGATGGATACAATTATAATCAAACAAAGCCTGAAGCCGTTTGTAATGCATTCGATTAGATCAGGTCAGGTCAGGTCAGGTCAAGTCAAGTTAGATTTGGGATAAGATAATAGCTTTCATCGGTCAGATTTTATATCAGATTATCAGATCACAAGATCAGATCATAGAGCAGATCATTATGAAGCAGGTCAGATCATAGACCTATCATACCTTAGAACAGAATAATAGAATTTTCAGCTAAGTAAAGAACTTACAAAGATGGAATTATTAAGGCTGGTACTGAAAATCAATCGATCTTTCTCCAGAATGCAGCTTCGATTAATCAATTACATTAGATTACGGAAATGAGCCGCTCGCCATCATAAAAATATGAGTAAAATAATGATCTAAAAAGTCGAGATTAAAGGACTAATTATTTGTAGCGAACAATTGATTCGATTAATTAATTGTTAAATTCCGCAGCCCTAGAGATCATAGTTTAGACAAAATGAGACATGTCTGATTGAATGAGACACTGACGTTGAAGAGGATTTCTTTCGATTCCCTGAAGCGTTTTGTTGATGGTCTCACAGAACAAGCGAGCATCATCGAAGGATTTCAAGGAACTGCCATCTATCCCAAAAAACAAAACCATTGTCATTCAGATCAATCCCACGACAAAGCAGGACCAACAGAGTGCAGGACACCATACGTAAACTGTAGCAGATACGCCTCAGAGGCGGTTTTACCCGACGACGTAAAACCAAGATCAATGGAAATTGAGGCAGGGCCAGGTTCCGATTTGGCAAAAAAGAAGCAGGAGGTCGAAAATCTGAAAATTTTCTAAATTACAGTGAATCTTTTTATTCACCATACAGCCTATTCCTCGCATTGTAAAACACTCACTGAGTATAGGCCTACTTTTTTGTCGTAGTCTCCAAATTGACAGGATTGACTCACCCACACAACCACACGTGTGAAAATACACGCACACACGCGCAAAAAGCAATGACAAGAGCTAGTACTTCCAACTTTTGTCAGTTTTAAAGTGAAGTTAACAACCTTCCAACACCAAATACACTTTCTGATTACATCCAGGATTCTTTGCACTGGCTTCCCATCACGTAACGCATCGGCGATAGAGTAGCTGCGCTGGTATGACGGCTCCTTCGTAGCTCTGTTTTCCCTATCTGCGAAAGCTTTTCTGCTCTGTTTTTCGTCTTTGGTTAGTCGTCAAGCTCTTCGGTCTTTTTATAGTGGCGAGATTCTGGTGCCCCGAGCAAGCACCTCGAAAAAGGCAGCACCACGCCTACTCAGTTGCTGGCCCTTCCAACTGGAACACACTCCCCTTAGAGATGCAATTGTTACCAAGGAGTAATGAGCCACTGAATTAAAAGTTGCTTAAGACTGATTTGTATCGCCGTGGTTGTGCAGGAAGGGTCTTCAAATACACTTTCTTGATGAGCACTATATAAATTTTATTTAAGAATGAATGAATTAATAAATAATACGCCAAGATTATGTCGTGACCATCAATCAACCACGATGCATTGACAAAGAAAAAATAAGAAAAAATAACACGGAAATAGAGTTTTAGGCCTAATTCTCCATCAAACTGCGGCAGTTTAAACTTTTAGCTAATGTAATAATAGGTTCGATAGCCCGGTAGTTCTATAGTCCGACATCACTTTTTCCAATTGTAGCGCATAGTTTGAGCATCAATGCAACTTCTATTTAGCCTGTGAGTTTTTTCATCAATCCGACTTCAAATAACACTATTAAATAGTTTCATATATCAGAACTGCTATTCATGCTAGTCAATGAAACTGGATGTATTCTAAACTGATTTCGATCGGTTGGAATTCTCGTCAAACGTAACGCGCTTCTGAACTCTCCTCTAATCACTCGGCCTGCGATATCGCGGCGGTCTTCGACTGTTAGGCCTACCCTTTTGGATCTTCCATCTGTAGCTCCTTCCACGTCTGACTCTTGTTCCTCAATGTCAAGTTCCCAATATAACCTACTCCATCCAATCGCATGGGCTGGGCGTTCCCTAAGTTCCCTACACTGATGATATGACATTAATTAATAAGACGCTGTATAATTCCATTAGTCAATGAATTACGAGGGTAAGTATAACCTAGTCAATGACTGTCACTAAATAATGGGGCTAAATTTATAATGATAATAATAGCTAGACTAACTGTTCGAACCATACATTAAAATTATACAAGTGCTCTAGCATGGCTACAGTACTAGAGGACACCGGACGCCAGAATTCCTATGGGTAGGCCTAAGCGGGTATCATGCCCGTGAGGTACATCCACACCAATGACGTCGACCCTAAGGGAGAAGGTCAGAGGGAAGGGGAGCCAGTGCTCCAGCTGAGTCTAGGTGGTCTTGGATCTCGGGGCTGAGGCCAAGAACTTACATTCGTGGGAATTTCAAGTTATCATTTCAACTAAACGATAAACAAATAACACTTGAGAATAAATAGAAAAAATAAATAGAGAAATAAATAGAGAAATAAATAGAGAAATAAATAGAGAAATAAATAGAGAAATAAATAGAGAAATAAATAGAGAAATAAACAGAGAAATAAATAGAGAAATAAACGGAGAAATAAACAGAGAAATAAATAGAGAAATAAATAGAGAAATAAATAGAGAAATAAATAGAGAAATAAATAGAGAAATAAGTAGAGAAATAAATAGAGAAATAAATAGAGAAATAAATAGAGAAATAAATAGATAAATAAATAGATAAATAAATAGATAAATAAATAGATAAATAAATAGATAAATAAATAGATAAAGAATAAAACTTGAATAATACAATTTACGTTATGTGTCAACATTCGAAACAATGCACCAGAATCAGAATCCACTGAAAAGAAAAAAGCCAAACATTTAATCATTCGGCACTCACAAAGGAATGTGAATCTTAATGAGCGCGGTCAGTCTTGGCCAACTGAAAGACCCAAGCGGGATACCCAGGTGCTCGAAACGAACGAGATATATCGAATTCTGAGGCATTTTTGAGGGTAGGAATGGACTTAAAACTTTGACGATCTGATGAGGGTAACACATTAAATTTTGATCAGATTTCATGTAGGCTATAGGCCTATATAAAAGTAGATAAGGTAAATTATTTTAGGATGCGAGTTGATCACTAACGAATGGTTACTGTAGGCTAGTCATTACAATCTTCTTCATCATATTCATAATTAGTTCGGTCGCCGTTATCCGAATTACCGCAGTCATTTGCAATAAGCTCAGGCTACTCAAGACATCTAAAAACGAGGGGAAAGTTTTAACGAACCTTTTCTTCGATTTTGTTTCTGCTTCTTCGCATCTTCTCCAGTCCAAACGACAGGCGGCGCTTCACAGCGGCTCGCTTCCATTGACTTTTCTAAAAGGTATAACAGATTATTGAGGCATCCAGCATCGCTTCCAGCTACATGACATACGATGATGAAGTTCATCGCAATTGTTCGTTGTTGATTGACTCATCATTACTTCAGATCATATTGTACCTTTTAAAGTAACAATCAATGACAATGATCGCTGGCAAAATAAAGACAGAAAAAGACTAGAAGATGTCGCTGGTTGTATGAGACATAGTGTTATTGTCACAGTAATAGTAATCTGAGTGAGCAGCGAAATTGCTAGGCCTTTGCTGCTATGTTGCGTTGGGATGTAGGCTACGATTAACACGAGCATCTTGGTCTGCGCCAGTGCAAGTAGATCCATTAGAGATTATATTTTATCAGCATTGTGTTTGATTGATTCATCGTTTAGATAATTATACGGTAGGTTTATACTTTCACCGAGCCCATAAAAATATCCAGGAATGTTTTGCTACAGTAGTGTGTGTTGCTCACTATACATTAGATGTGTCAACGTAGTAAATTAGAAGTTTTTGCCCTGCGTACCTAATTGCGCTAACAGAATTCAAAGCCATTCTCATTCCATATCACGTTGAGCAAGAATGTTTTCGGACCATTATCATAACAACTATAACTATAAGAATAATTATTATTATCAGTATTATTACTATTATCATAATAATAATTAGTATTATAAAAGAACGTTCGTGAAACCATGAAACACGAATACAGAGTAATTAGATCTAACTTGATTGCTTTCAATATTATTCTGAGCTGCAACGTCACTCAGTCTCCTGTCTTTGTGGATGATCCCCAAAGACTACTTTAGTATGGCCGTCATGCAAGCAACTTCAGCCAAATTCAAAGCCAAGATTCGGAGTAGAGGCAAAAGATATGTTAAATGGAGATTCTTCTGCCTTTAACGAGCATGCCAGAACTCCTTAAAACACTGAACTGAGCGTTTTCTGGTTTATTTAGACTGACTATTTTCATTTGTTTCAATTTTATGGTAATTTAATATTGAAGGGGTGTTAAGCATATTGTAACATGAAAACTTTCGATCTGAAGTCGCTTTTAGTATGACGAAGGTGAAGGCACTTTCAGCCATATTTAAAAACAAGACACGAGGTAAGCTTATGCTTATAAATGTTAAACACAAATTACTCTGCTTATTACTCTTATGAGAGAGCACTTTAAAACACAGAATTGAGAATTAGCCGGCATATTTAAGATGAAGGTTTTCATTGGCTTCGATTTAATTGCAATTTATGGTTGACGGGGGTTTCTACATATAGAAACGAGCAACATACAAATTGAGTCATATGTTGTGTGACGACAGTGAAAACAACTTAAGCATAGGCTAATTTTAGGGCAGGATGTTAAGTGAATACACTTGTTCTGTCAAATTCAGGTTCTTCTGCGCCATGCATATTGAGAAAACAAACGCTTTGAAACACAAGGCATCTTACATTTCTTAATAAGACAAAAATGCAAACATAGAACTGAACATTAGCTTGAATATTTGAACTGAACATTAAGCCTTATAAGTTGCCTCAATTTTATGTCACTTAAAAGTTTTTGTGTTTTCAGCAAATCGTAATAATCCAGATTACTTTATTAATGACACTGATAATATTTTAAAATTATTATGATTATAATATTAATGATAATAGAGAATGACATCACACAGAAGACAAGCTGCATTGGTAGGGTGATAAGAATTATGACGGATGTTTGTCGAACTGTTTGCATGATGTCAAGCTTGTGTGTAGAACGCTATGTTTCTTCAGACGAAAATATAGACCTCTCGGTCTGTCAACCCCCCAGTGCCCGGAATCAAATAATGAAACATACGATCATTTATACAAAATCTATGATTTATGTCTTTCAAATATAATATTGCTGACACTTATCTACATTCAGTTCATGCTTCAAGCATCTGTAGGCCTATAATAATATCACCGTAGGCCTACTTATGATTTTTACTATAGAATACGCCCACTTCCGTCTAAGAGGTAATTGGCTGCACTTCCTAGAGACCCGGAATTTCTCTGCTTAGAGGTCCACAATTTCTATAGACGGGCCTGACCCTGGGATTATGACCATGACACTGAGGCGCGATATAAATGGACAAGGGCCTTACCTTATAAAAGGAGAAACAGAAACGGAGATATATTATAAAATATAAAGAAAGAAACTGAACAGAATAAGGATAGCTGGAAAGAGTAGAAGAAAATGGAGAAGAAAAGAAAAGCAGAAGGAGGAGGTGAGGGCCAGATCCTTAAGTTAACCCAAAAGACAGCGGTGCATGAAGTGTTATCGACTTCAGTTTTCTTGATCTCTGCATATGAGATCAAGCGACCAGTTCGGACTCCGACAGGTAGCTCATTTTGCAGAACGTTCGCCAGGAGCGCTTCTTCACTAGCGGAACAGAAATCGTGAAATACACGTAGGGCCCATCTATCTCTAATGGCAGATAATAATTGTATATGAATCTATTTTGCTAAACACACGCGATTCTCCTATATTAAATAAATATGCGTTATTAAACATTTCATCAGATCGTATTTCACAGCCATTCTAAGAGACTTACTCAGCTGAAGTCCACGAATCTGCTTCAGTACCTTCCACTGATCCGAAAGTTTGCGTTCTATCTTCAGCAACTTGGCAATCATCTTCCCTTCGCCTTCGCTGGTCCAGCGTCGCTTCCCTTCACATCTGGAAATGTGTGCGGCTAAAACGACGCCGACCAACAAGAGGAGGAACAACGTTTCCTCCAGACCAATGACCTGTTCCTCCATGACTGTGGAATGGTGACAAATGTTGAACGAAGACAACCCTTATATATTCAGCCGCCTTTTGATCTGCCAGGATTTCATATCCTTATATGTAGGTTGATTTTAGCAAAGTCATATATCACTCACATATGGACACACATGCTTGTGCATATATATATACGCATGTTGGGGTATTCCATTTATCATTATATATATATATATGATATGCGCCCACTGCCCCACACATGATAAACATATACACGTGTAGGCCTAAAGGGAGAAATAGGCCTAATCAACATAACTGTTTCATGGCTTTAACACAGCAACATTGCCTTCCACTTGCCTTATGTGCTTGTGTATGGACGTGCTTGTATGCTTCCTTCAATGCTTGGCTGGCTAGGAGAGCGACCTTGGAGGATTGGAGGGGATCCATAGGTTGCGGCCAAGGAGAGGGGTGGAGCGGGTGGGAGATAGACCAAGCGGAAGATAAGATAGAAAACTACCAACGAACACCACAGGCGTCGACGGTATCTGTGGCCTATGGTCAATGTTGAGCACATTATGAACGCCTCTGCTGGCAGAACAACTCCGCATTAGGGTTCGATAATAATAAAAATAACAACGACAGCAACGGCACTTATGGTGACCTAATAATGATGATAGCAATAAGAATTGTTACGTTAGTAGTAGTAGTAGGAGTAGTAGTAGTAGTAGTAGAAGTAGTAGGTGGTGGAGTAGGAGTAGTAGTAGTAGTAAATAATAATAATAATAATAATAATAATAATGATTATAGTGATAATAGTAATTATAATAATAACAATTTTAACTATGATATTGGAAATTATATTTATAATAGTAATAGTAATAATAAGTCGAGTAGTCCAGAACTTAATGGCGGCTTCATAATGTTGAAAACAATCGATTTTATTTGTCTAAATTTATGTATAGGCTCTGCAGAGTTTCTAGGCTTTATGAAGAAATCAATTTTCTTATTAGTATTATCATTATTCATTGTTGCTGTTATTATTCTGTAATAATCATTATTAACTATAAGTAATAATGCTAATTAATAATTTTTTATGGTAGTAGTGGTAATTGTAGTAGCAATATAGTGTACCTGTTTTATACCCTAGACTTTTGAATGTCCAGAGAGTCTCTCGGCCTTTCGTCAATTGCCTTGGACACTGTCTTTACTAGATATCAGAAGAGCGTAGGGCTTTATTCCTCAAAAAGTGTTCTGAATCCATGCAGCTATTTAAAACAATCGCTTTTAACAGCACCCGCACCACAATGCACGAGATGAATAAAGTGCTGGTCATTCCATAACAGACCTTATGTCTGTCATTTAATTTTTGATCCTCATGCTTCCTAGTCATATTAACAACTTATGGGCTATTGTGATAACATACATGTATATGTATGTACCTAATCTGCAAGCATTGTGAATAAATATATATTAAATATGTAATTAAGCGAAATATATATGCACCATATATATATATATATGCAATGGATATGAATTTATTTATATTAGACATGAATGTAAATATTATATTATGTCCAAGATTATTTAGTTGCCAGTCTGTTTAGTGCGTCAATGACCGTAAACGTTTTATTTGCATCTCTTCAGACTTTAATGAATACTTCAATGAGATTTATCTCTGATAACAGAGAGTGTTTCGCCCCATTTGTATCCGCTGTCTCACATCATCCGACACTACATCCGACCTCTCAACAGTCATAATATATGATCCACAGAATAATTTGTCTAAGAATCCAGGACACCGTGATTCACAATCGTGTAGCCATGTATTAGGTTGTCGCCTAGATAATACTTTTAAGAGCGTTACCTAGTCACTCCGTCCTCGATTGAACTAACACGGTGTGGTTTTATCATCCGAATGCTACACAAACTTACTGTTCCTGTTGGTTACTTTGTATTTACTCCCACAGCTCCGAAGACTTCTCTTTGTAATGGTTTATTGCTTGTTATTATTATCCTGTGATTGTCAATTCTTTGTTATCATTCATATATTTGATGTTTCCGCTGTGCCATTGCAAGCGGTTTAATAAAGTACACACTTTCTATTTCAGTGTGGAAATTCATAATAACACCTCCCTTCGCGGGGCTTATTCATCATCCCATCGCTTGATCCCCAAGAAGTGGGGACTAGATTGAACGTTGTACCTGACTGTAGGTTACATACCCATATTATGCAAATATACTACTATCTTATCTACCTACCTCTATGTAGATACACCTATCTGCCCATATTCTTACTTAGCTACCTATTCCCCTTCCCCGTTAGCTGACCTGCCAATTCACCAAACAAAATGCCTACCCCTGATCTACCAATTCACTTAACAAAATTCCTGCCCCTAACCTGCCAATTCACCTAACAAAATGCCTACCTCTGACCTGCCAATTCACCTAACAAGATGCCTACCTCTGACCTGCCAATTCACCTAACAAAATGCCTACCTCTGACCTGCCAATTCACCTAACAAAATGCCTACCACAAACATGCCATGTGTATATTCATCAATACAAACATGCATACATTTCTGTGATGAATAAAAAAAAATGCAGTTCTGGTGGGTCTCAGAAAGACTACAGGGCAGGATTAAACAAAATTACTACTAGTAATGGAACAGGTAACATGTGCACACGTGTCACGGTTGAGGCGATTGCAAACTGCACAGGTATGGCTTTTTAAGGTACTGGTAATGAGGTTAAGAGCGATATTTTAATACGCTCGGTATGTAGATATCTAGCGTGAAGCAGTAATGCAGCTCCTCAAAACTTACGCTCTCTTTATATATCTCTGCGTTATATAACTTATTGTTTACTTTACGCCTTTGGATGATACACATTAGGTCGCATCAGATTAGTTTAGACGCCATTCACTATATAGCCGCTAATATAGCGCCTTTAAGATGCATCTTAAATGGCACTGTGCGTGTTTTTGTTACAATACATTGCCATCTACACGTGAACTATTGCCATGACAACGCCTAAAACTGATTTGATCTACTATGTAATTCATTTTGCGCAAACGCCGATTTATATAGTGCAGACGTAAACGAACGTCACGATTCTTTGTTTGTGTTTGGCTGGTAACTAATCGGAGTGGCGTGATTAATTATCTTCACAGCTGCTGAGAGGGTGGACCATAGAAGGGGGGGGGGGGGGTGACGAAGCTTCTTTAGAGACAGACCCTTCAACGGTATACATGAACATGAGATCGTCATGGATACGTCAGCACCTGCTGGCACCTCTAGCGACAGGTAGGATGACGACGAAGCTTCTAATAATTATTCATCATGCCATATATTTTATGGATTAGAGCTACCTACGACAACGCTACGTGTTGCCTTCCTCGGCTGGGTACCACCCGTCCTCCATTCCCATGTACTTAGGATAGAGCAGGATGAAAACGGCCGATGACGTCATCATGACGCATATCAGCCAGAAGAAAGCGCGGTCGAGCACGCGCGCCATCTCTCGCCACTCGGTCACCTGACCCAGTTGCTGTTGTCTCCCAGTCCCACCTGTCCCTCCTGGTCCCGTTCCGCCGCTCCCTGTCCCATCGTCCCCCATCGCCCTAGCGTAGATGCTCGAGCGCCACGTCAGTCGACTGTACGTGTTAACTTCGCCACCGCTTGATGGCGCCACTGTTCCGTTTCCAGTTTGTGTGGTGGGAGGGGGAGGGGGCGGTGGTGAGGGGTGTTTGTGGTGGTTGTGGTGGTTGGTCCTTGAGGAGGAGGAAGCGGCGGTGAGGCTGAGGAACTCGAGGCCATCGATGACTGCGTTGCGGAAGGGCCGTCTGTGGCCGTCATAGTGATGTCGATGACGATGGCGCTTCCACACCTGTTGCTGACGCTGACAGGTCGTTAGGTACGAAGTCTCGACGCGAAGGAGACGAGCCAGATGGATGAGGATGAGACGACGAAGGCGAACGGGCACCTTCGAATGGGGATCACGGTGGTGGAAGTTAAGTACGACGACAGTCATACAAATGGACAGCGTACCCAAGGTCATCGTTGCCATCAAATAGACAACTACAACGTACAGCAGGAAATGGCAACTGTTTAGCCAAAGATGGAGGCAAATGCAATAGCTAATCCAGAGGTTCAGGGTAAAGGCATAGGTAACAGATCAAGGCAAGGCCATAGGTAAATTCAAAGTTAGAATCAAAGGCAAAAGAAATTCAGAGGTAGAGGTAATGAAAATAACGAAGATAAAGTCAAAGACAAAGGTAAATGCAAGGGTTAAAGTCCGGGGTGAATTCAGAGATAAAGATAAAAAAGTTATTTTCACGAAGTCACCGTCTAATCAGACACTTAAAAACACAGCAAAGACAGTAGATGCGTATATATATATACAATTATTCTAGACATGAACGCAGTATAGAGGAGTTCTGTAGTCACGCAGTCGACTGATACTTCAGCTCAGCCGCTAACATCAAACAGACTGAACGCCTTTCAAGACAATGACTCACACGTAGGTTCACCCAATGCACTGCTAATGGCGATCCTTTTTCACTGGCCTAGAATAGATGCGATGGTCGCAGAACTGTTCAGATGCAGTGACGCTCATCACATCGACGAGTACATCAACTGTCTCACTTCAGATGTAGAATCATTGGATCGTTAGGGCTCCAGGTGTCTTTGGAATCCATCTCTTCACCCTCTTTCTCTCTCCATTTCGTCAAAGGTTGAAAATCGTAATTTGATTGATTGATCGATTGAGATTGGTCGATTGCTGCGTGATTACTCTAGGATTACTCAGGTGATTACTCTAGCTGGCACTAAGGTCTTTCCTATTACGGATGTTCATTGGTAATTTAAAGTGTCTGGCTGCAATCAGAAGCCACATTAAAGCAGTTATACCATATGCCACCATTTCAGAGAGGCCTCTGACTAAAATGCGAAACCACAGGACGATGACCTCCGTCCATTTGTCTCTTCCCTCGGGCAAATCAACAGCAGCAGCAGCAGAGACGCCATTCATCAGGAAGTCGATTCGTCTTTGGTCCGTATCTGAATTGGACAAAGAGGCGCCTTAGGCATCATCCTTCTTGACAACGACGAATACGCTGCACAACGCCACGCAGACGACGCCACAATTCAGAAGAATTATACTCAACGCAACACCAGACCACATTACAGTACAGTACACTACACCATGTAAGTCTACTCAACACCAGACTATATAATTATGTTTGCCGAATAACAGAGTAACTGATCAAGAATATTACCAGTCGACAGTTAAATATGACGGAGGTCATTGGATCTAAAGGTCATTTATCAACGGGTCATTTGGTCAAGGGTTCATTTGATTAAAAGGTCATTTCATAAAATTTCTTACTAATACATGTAAACATGAACACTCGATCATTCCCCTAAGACTTTCATTCGTTCTACTCTGGGTTAAGGTATGGACAAGTGAGGCATAAAAAGAATGTATGACTATTTATAACCTTTGACCTTGAACTGGAGCCGAGCCTGACCATATCTAACGACTCCGTTCAGTCTGAGACGAAACTGGTTAACGATAACGAATACGATTATAACTTAAATTACAAGATTTCTATAGAGGCGTGTATACCTACGTAAGAGAACAGCCAAGGCCTCGTCAATCGAGTCTCTGCTCAGACGATGAGTATGTCTTGGGACCTCAGGTAAATACTTGACGCTCAGCGCCATCGAATGACTCTTCGCTTTATGTCAACGCCATATGATATTTAAAAAGCATAGACGTAATAAAGCTATGAAAGCAGGACGTCTGTCTGGACTCGATGGGTCGCCGTGATTTATGGCGACGTCTGTTGAGGTTTCGAGAGTGAGAATTGGACATGGAACAGCAAAGCGCTGACCCCGAAATGACCCGACAATGGGGCAAACAAGGCGAACCGAAACAACAGAGAGAGAGAGAGAGAGACAGAGAGAGAGAGACAGAGAGAGAGAGAGACAGAGAGAGAGAGAGACAGAGAGACAGAGAGACAGAGAGAGACAGAGAGAGAGCGAGAGAGAGAGAGAGAGAGAGCGAGCGAGAGAGAGAGAGAGAGAGAGAGAGAGAGAGCGAGCGAGCGAGAGAGAGATCTTCAGTGTAGCTAGGACTGATAAAACTTCAAAGACATCTGAATATGGAACACGCAGAACAGGAACCGACGTTATCATCTGCAGACTCAGCCGCTGATTAATCGAGTTCATTAGCAACGCATTAATTATCAACGCTCGCCGCTAGATGGAGGTGAAAGGGCGGATGTTAGTTCTGCAGATGGACGGACGAGAGAAGAACAAAAGGCAGCGATAAGGTAACCATGGAAACCTAAGTATGTCTCAAAGGCCGTCAGTAGTAATTGTCGTCGTCATCATCGTTGTCGTCGTCGTGATTTCGATATCATTACCACATCCGTCACTAACATCATAATCATTGCCGTCGCTGACTTCATCATCATAGTCATTGTCGTCATCATTGTATCATATTAAAGGTAATGTCAGGGTCAAAGCATCTTTATCCCAGTTGCGTTGACTTAATGCCAGGGTTTAAATGCGTACCTTACCATGGTTGCACTTGAGAGCAGAGAAGAAGAGTACTTAGAGAGTGCTTAGAAGAGTACGGAAGCCAGAGGACAATTTGGGCAGCCTGGTTTAACAGTGCCGTCGTGATCAGTTATCATCGTTTTAGTCTTCTTCATCATCGTTGTCGTCGTCATCATCATCGTCGTCGTCAGTATCATCGTTCATGGAGTGCCTTTGTCTTTGCTGGCCCGCTTCCATCTCAAATAGGACCCTATGGAGGAACCACTGCCAATTGGTTCGTCCATTCGGATGCATTTAATAATTGAATATCATACTCTCACATGCGGATTTTGATGTAAGTTGGCCTAACTCAAAGTTATCCAAACTGGAATAGATTTAACAGACTAGGTAAGTTAAGTCCAGGCTGATCTAACCTAACGTGGACTGATCCAGGTTAGACAAGGTACATGTAGGTTTGATTAAGATTAAATTTACCAAAGGACAAAAGATTGGTCTATAGTTTAAACCACGCTAAATTAGATCGGTTGTTAGGCCGACTTCTTGGAATGGCCTCCTATTGGTTTTTCTGCTCTTACCAAGAAACTCTTTACCCCATTTTTTTATTCAAGTCTGTATTCGGTCTTACTTTGGCCGAGGTTGGACCTGAAATGCCAATCATTCAATCAACCAATCAATCAATTAATCGGTCAATTAATTATCGATCAAGCAATCAAGCAATTAATCAATCAATCAATCAATTAATCAATCAAACTTAATATAGCGCCTCTTCGAGAAATCTACTCAGAGGCGCTCCCGGTCCAACCTCGGCTATATAAGACAGAATACAGAGTGGATTGATTGATTGATTTAAACCCAACTGGGATGAACTAGCCTAGGCAAAATTTGCAGAGATGGCCCTGAAGTAAGAGAATTGATTAGCCTGGGCTGGATTAGACCCAGATTGGTCTCAATCCCTTAGTCCGTTCTCTTGTTCTAGGCTCATTAATCATTATACATGACGGAGTGAATGGTTGATCAACCGACCGATGAGTGGAATGGCGAGCGATGTCCTCGGAATGTTGTCTGCTATCATGAGAAGAAAAACGGTGAAGGCCAGAAGGACAGAGATGCCAAGGGAGATCTTCTCTCCAGCCTCTGGAGGCAGAAAGAAGCCGATCATGATGAGCACGGACAGCATCAGGCACGGCAGAACGATGTTCATCATGTAGAACTTGTACCTGCGCTTCAGATGGAGCGTGAAGATGACGTGAGAGTAGCCGTTGCCAGGGCAACAGTCGAGCACGGTGATGGCCCACTGGACCGATGTGCTGTAGACGTGCCACTCTCCGTTCTGCTGGAGGTCATGGGTCGATACGTTGTCCGAGGCGTTCGTGATGTTCATTCGGGAACTGTAGTAGGAGTAGGCGCCAACGAGGATCGGACAGTGCTGCGAGTCGAACGGGAAGTAGGTGATGTCAATGTCGCAGGTCGTTCGGAAGATACCTCCTGGCTCCCAGTGCAGTCGACCGTCGTGGTGCAGAAGGACCCGCATCCGGTCGAAGTCAGGCATCAACTCCTCAGCGCTATATATCACATGTCAATCAATCAATTAATCAATCAATCGATTAATCAATCAATCAATCAGTCAGTTAATCAATCAATCAATCACTATGTTTATTTGGCAATCCGGAACGGCAATGAAAAAAATGCATAGTTGTGTGAACAGCAAAGTTATAGATTGCTGAGATGACCCAATCATGGATCCAGTGCTCCCACTAGTTGGGACCACCTGGAAGTTGATACAATTCAGGAAGTCAGATTTAAGCCAACTTCTTGGAAAATCGAAATAGGAGAGTAACAGTTTGGAAAAGGCACATCATAACATTTGCCTTTTTATTAACAGCACCTGGCTAAGAAATATCACACACTAACATACACTGAACAAATGTTCTGCTTATAATACGGCAATTGAAACAGAAAGAGAAAAGCATGTCATCTGAATCACATCAAACCCGCCTTTCCAACTGTGCGTCGGCCTATTCTCACTCAACTGATCTAGTATCAAAAACGTAACAATTGACGGAAAGTAAATGGGAAAAAAGGATCATAAACTATATAATTTTGACGTCCTGATAATATATATATATATATTATAATTGAGTCAGAAGAGGGACAGGGATTTTATGCACCGAGTAGAAGACGACGACCAATGAAACGGTTGAAAGAATAGGTAGGGTTGAGAGATAGAGAGAGAACAGTTAAGTATAGATCGATGGATGGATGGGCGGGCTTGGATGGATGGATAGATGGGCTTAGATGTATTAGTGGATGGACGGATGGATGGATGGATGGACGGATGGATGGATGGATGAATGGAGGAGCTTAGATAGATGAAAGGATGGATGGATGGGCTCAGATGTATTAGTGGATGGACGGATGGATGGATGGATGGATAGATGGATGGATGGAGGAGCTTAGATAGATGAAAGGATGGATGGATGGATGGACGGACGGACGAATGGACGGATGGGTGGAAGGATGGATGAAAAAATGTAGGGATGAATGGATGATTTGTATGGATGGCGAAAAGTATGGAGGGATGAATGTATTGGTTTGGATGGATAGATGAATGGATGAATGGACAAATTGATTGATGAAGAACTGTAGCGATGAATGGATGATTTGTATGGATGGCGGAAAGTATGGAGAGACGAATCGATTGGTTGG
>OY365811.1:29319728-29551362 GCA_959347315.1 Bimastos eiseni | reverse complement strand
GGACATAGAGAGAGAGGACATAGAGAGAGAGAGAGATAGAGAGAGAGGACATAGAGAGAGAGAGAGAGGGAGAGAGAGAGAGAGAGATAGAGAGAGGGAGAGAGAGAGAAAGGGAGAGAGAGAGAGAGGGAGAGAGAGAGAGAGAGAGAGAGAGGACATAGAGAGAGTGTGAACGTGAGAGAGAGATAGACAGAAAGCGAAGGATCGAAGTGCAGGGATTGAATGAATGTAGGAATGAATGAGGTGCGAATGAGGATGTAGGTATGATCTGAAGGGCGAGGAATTTACCGACATAGGAATGGAGGAAGGGTGAAATAATGGATGAATGGATTGAAGGAGAGATATAAGAGAGGAATCGAAGGATGAACTGAAGGAGAGAAAGAAGTGTAACTTCAGTGATGGAGGGATCAATGGAGAGGGGTTAGGATGGAGGAAATAACGGATGAATTTAATTGTGAATTGATGGATAGGAGTGGGGAAGAGATGAAAGGACAGTAGACACACGTGTACATGTAATCTCAGACGAAATGAAGCAGATGCAACAAAACCGGAAGAGGGAAGACTCATGAAGAATCTGATCTTCTCTGAACTAGAGCCGTCGTTGTCATTGCAGCTGTCACTCGCATAGTCTCCAACTCCTCATCCTCCACTCGCCACCTTCCTGTATGTCCTCCTCTTCCTACCCATCCTCCTCCTCCCATTACTCCTTCTTCAACCTCGTGATTCAACCGTCAATTCATCACTTGCTAAACCAAAACCCACTCTTCTGTCTCCTCCGCAACGCACTCCCTCCTCCCTTTTCCCTTAAGAGCGACACATCGGATATCTTCTGCTTTTGAAAGATGTCTAAAGCTGAAGGCATGAAGAGAAAAGCGTGTTTTGGCATGACCGACAATTCTCTCAAGTTTCTTAACGCCCCTAATATATAAAAAGGCTACAGACAAAACTCACTTAAATGCGATATTCTATGCTTCTATGCACCATATGCATTATAAATACACTTAGGGTTAGCATACTGGCATACATACATGCATGCATGCATACATACAAACATACATACATACATACACATATACATACATACATACATACACACATACCCACACACACATACATACATACACACACATACATACACATACATACATACATACATACATACATACATACATACATACATATATACATACAAACACATGCAAGCAAACACACATTACATACACATACGTGTATGTGTATACATAAACACGCATGCAAACTTGCCTGCACGTGTTCACATGCACAAGCAAAGTAAGAAAATTTAGACCTAGTCTTTAACACACCATTTCTAGACGCGTAATGGACGTCAATAGTAAAAGCAGATTATTATATATATATGCAAGTGTACATACATAGAAATATTCATGTATAAGTATACCTGAATTATATGCGTTATATACACATACAAATATACATGTACATACATGTGCATACACGTACAGTGTACATGCATGTATGTCATACATACATACATGCATGCATGCATGCATGCGTTAAAATGTGTTTGCATTCATGCATGCATAGGCTACAGCACCCCGAAAAAAGAGCGTTCGACAAAACAGCGGATTGATGAAAGAAATCGTGCAATCCAGTTTCTAGTTAACAGATTCTTTTCATCAATCCCGCTTCCATTTAAATGGCATTCTTTATATCAATCAGGCTTCTAGCTAGACAGAATTATTTTCATCAGTCCTGACAGTCCAGCGTAGCCAGTGTAGCTACTGCGTTGAATGATGCGTAATTGGACCATCATTACAATGAGTTCGTCGGGCAATTGGCAGAGGGCGCTAGGTGTTCTATTTGGTGGTAGTCGCAGCACTGGGAACTTCCGTTCCAGTTGCGGATATGCTTCCTGTAATTCGAATACTGCGGCGTCTAATGCGATAGCTGATTCATGTAGCGCCAGGTCTGAATTACGATATCGACGCAATAAGTGGTTGCGAAGGTACATTATTACGTTTCTTAACCCGGACAGACCATTCTTCTTCTAGTCCTCCTCCTCCTCCTCCTCACCCATCTTCTTACTCTTCATCATGCTCATCTCTCCTGCTTGATTCCTGAAAGAACAGCCGGTTAACAACTTTGAATTAAAATGTCGTGGCACGGGTCGTGGGGTTAAATCGCGCAGACCATAAAATCAATCATGAAGTTTAAGAAACGATCCTTTTGTCCAATGTGATAATTACTGATATCAACTCCATTGCCGAGAAGTCTAAAAATTATTTTCCTCAACCCGAGTGCAAAAATTTCGGCAAACAGTAGGGATCCAGTCAGTTTTCTTGATCCTCCTTGTCTAAACTCATTAGCGATTTATCCTACTTCGCTTGAGGAAGTACTTATGTTAAATAACTCCCTTAAGTTAACTGATATATGCAGACCTGGACGACTTTGATCCCTGTGTAACAATCCCGTACTTTAACTGTAATTATTATCCATACCCTTGCTTCGAGGATAATTTCTGCTGCCTTTGAAATTGCTAAAGTTACTCTAATTCATAAGCAGGGTAAAAAAATGACATAACAAGTTACAGACCCATCTCTATTCTGTCGAACTTTTCTAAATTGCTTGAAAAAGTCATGCATGTAAGACTTTAAAAATAAAGCAAAATATTCTATGTACAACCCAACATGGCTTCCAGCCTGGGCACTCCACAGTGATGTCTCTTGTTAATCTTCAGGATAAGATAGCAGAGGCAATCGATCGCAAGTAATATTCAATAGGTGTTTCCGTCGAATGCTTTTGAAACGGTTGATTACAGCCTACTTCTTCTTAAACTTGAAGCTCTGGGTTTTCGTGGGATTGCGCTAGAAGGGCTTAAGAGTCTCCTAAATAACCGATCTCAGCAATAGTACATTGCAACGGCTCATTATCAACTCTAATTTTACAAAATTTTGAGTACCTCATGGCTCAATATTAGGCCCCCTCTTATTTATGTTATTTATCTATGACCTTCCTAATGGCCCCCGCCTCCTGCATTTTTCGCTCTTTGCAGACGACATGAGTCTGTTCGCCTCGCACGCCTCTTATGATGCTCTAATTTCTTTTATCAACATTGAACTCTCCATGTCAATGACAGGTTCGCCGCAAATAAGTTATCATTTAATTTATCAAAAGTAGTTACATATTGTTTATATCGCATCGAATTGACTCTCCTGCCGATGTTAGTGAGTTTCGAATCAACTGTCACTATACAGTATTGTTACTATACCTTGTATTTCCTCAGCTAAGTTTCTGGGAGTTCAGGTTGATCAATGTCTTTCATATATATGTATTATCGTTTATTGGAAAAGAAATATCGCTGTCAATACGCAGCGACTTACAAATTCTATAGAGGAATCAAACAGTCACTCAGTCATTGAGTATACTAGGTCTAACTTCGCGAAAGATTCAGTTCGTGGAAACCGTGGACGCTTAGGGAACATAAGGGCGCCTAATAGATGTTTTTGTATAGTAATATGGATATAAAGTTCTTTTTGTCCCTATCAGGTAGATAAAATGGGTTGGGTCTTGATCGCAGGTTGTATTTTGTTTGCGGTCTCTCATGGCACAGCGGGCGAAGAACGTGTCTCTGATCCCTGGTGATGGCCCTGAAGAGGGTTCTCGTCAGCTTATTCAGCCCTCATTTCTATTGATGGAGCTTCCGTCGGCAGGAATCCCGATTGTTTCATCCGCGCGTTGAGGTGCTCCAAGCGGTTGCAGTCCCCACTATTCATATACCCCTACCAGCCTGGGGACGCATGCATCAGACGTGCAATCGTTGCTGCACTTATAACTTCCTGAAGAGCTTTCTCTGGCATTCGGCGACAACGTAGAGTCTTTGGAGCATATATGGATGAACAGGAGGCGCAGCATATAATCCACATGCTCTGATACGGTCAGCTTCTCCCCGACTGTGACACCGAGTATCTTGAGTTTGGTTACTCTCTTCATTCCGGTGATAAATGGTTGTGAGGCCAAAGAACGCATTAAACGGCGAACGACAACCATCTCTCGTGTCTTTTTCGCGTTTATTTTCAGGCTCTTCTTTTCGGCCCATCAGGAGGTGTTCATGGAAAGATCATACTAACATTCGTGTCAGCCTCTATTGTACTATGATCCATCCTTACCTTACATATTGCAATGTAATATGGGACGCCAACTATCTCACTAAATTGCGGTCTTTACGTTTACTTAAAAAAAGAGCTGTTTGATTTGTTGCTGGTGTTCCTTTGTCCATCCGATTATCTGTTTAAGAGTCAATATTTTGGAATTACACCAAATAGCATTATAAACGACGTCACGCACCCAGGAGTGAAGGGGTCACACATTTGTGACGATGTGTGACGAGGGGTCGGCGAAATGTGACGTCAAACCATCACATCAAATATCAAAATGCATCATTTGTTTAAAAACTTTCACTCAATTAAACATTGAATTGTTTCAAGTTATTGTTATTGAACACTTTTTAAATGTAATGATTCTACCAGAGCTTTTCATCTTGTGGGAAGCATAATGAGTGTAGTAATCATACTTTCTCCACTAGATATAATTGTAAGTATTTTTACAGTTATAATTAGTTTTCTTGATAATCAAAAGAAAACTAGCATGTAACATTCTGGACATCTGGTTTTTCTGGGGGTCAGAGCTTTGGGACGTCATTTTGGATGGGATCATGACATTTTTGACGACACGTGACGAGGGGAAGGGGGTCAAAAATCGTCCAAATTTACGTATCGTCATTTATGGACGGCCCCTCACTAATCGCACTATACATGTACTTCGGCTTAGTTAACTAGTTGAGAAATATTAAATTGCTTGTATTTCTTTCTATCTTATCCCTTCGATCGGCTGCCTCAATATTAACAAGAAAGAGTATAACCTATTCGCGGAACCTTATGGTTTCTTTGAGAATTTTTTTATTCCACAGTTGCCTCCCACATCAATTCTAAGTTTCACTGACAGCCCTTGGTCCAGTTGACACTTCTTGTTCTACCATGTTATTTTAATTAAACTGGCTATACATTGGTTATATATAATGTTCTATAGACAAATCCTATGTTTGTAGTCAATAAAAACGACATTGAATGGTCGATTGGTTGATTGACTGATTGGTTGATTGATTGTCTGATGATGATGATCTTCTTCTTCTTAGTCTGTGGTCATTTATTGTCAAACGATGACCATCATCGCAACGTCTTTTTAATCTAGACGATCCTCTCAACTTGTTACTATAAATCAAATCGTTCCGGCGTAACATCTCATCTACGATTGACTGCAATGGAGCGATGGATGGATGGATGGATGGATGGAGCGACGGATGGATGGATGGATCTAGCTTTAAGCGAAACCGATGGACTGGAATGCGCCTTAGAACCAATGCAATCGTAAAATGAGACCTCTATCGCTGTGCTCCACCCTTTATTATTGTCAGTCAGTGGTTTCTGGTTTTGGGGTCGAGTTGGTTGGTGGACTGGATGGGTTTGAGTGATGAAGTGAATGAACTGTTTAAGAGGGTGAGGTGAGTTGGTAAGCGTGCGGGGTTTGAGAAGTGGGTGGGTGGGTAGGTTGATTGATTATTTCTGTTGGTTAGGAGGAAGAACGCGTGAGCGAGAAAGTGATTGTGAAGCACGGCTCAGAATTTGGCACTGCGCAATTACAGATGTGTCTAAGGGGTGACTTGGAAAGGCTCAGATGCTTTTTATGCACAGGGGACTAATAATTGATATAACCAGAAATTACATACCTTACGAATCCAGTGAAAAGATCAAAAGTAATTGTGTTGCTAAGAATGTCCAAAAAGATGAAACAATCGCTCATTTGTAATTGATACATTTTTAATTGAAATCGGAACAAACGATGATCAATCAAATGCGGTTTTGGGTCGATGGTTAATTTGTTTGATCAAACTACGTAGAGCCAACAGCTATTATAGACATTTAATTTATTTACCGGTCAACGTCCGAATAAGTAATCACAACCAGCGAAATTGACTAGAAAAGAATAACAAGCAGAGGACAGAGTGAGATAGATAGATAGATAAACGGATAGATAGATAGATAGATGGATGGATGAATGGATGGATGGATGGATGGATGGATGAATGGATGGATGGATGAATGGATGGATGGATGAATGGATGGATGGATGGATGGATGGATGGATGGATAGATAGATAGATAGATAGATAGATAGATAGATAGATGGAGAGAGAGGAGAAAGAGAGAGGAGAGAGGGAGAGAGGGAGGGAGGGAGAGAGAGGGGAAGTGAGGAGATATTCAGTTGTGAGTGAAATGGTGGAGAAGAAAGAGGACCATTGGATCGTGTGTTTAATGAAAAAATTAAACACGTGATGTAGGGATGAGACAGAGAGACGACATCCCAGAGAATTGGTTGGAAAGAGAGAGGGAGAGAGAGGAGGGAGATAGATAGGGGGAGGAAGAGGAAGAGTTGCAGAGGGAGAAGAAGAGAAAGAGGGAGAGAGAGGGAGAGCGAGAGAGAGAGGGAGGGAGAGGAAGAGAGAGAGCCGGAGAACGAAAGAGAGGGAGAGGGAGAGGAAGAGTGGCAGAGGGAGAGGAGTGGAAGAGGAAGAGAGGAAGAGAGAGACGGAGAGAGAGAGGGAGAGAGAGGGAGAGGGAGAGAAAGAGAGAGGGGGAGAGGGAGATAGATAGGAAGAGGAAGACGAAGAGTGGCAGAGGGAGAGGAGTGGAGGAGGGTGAGAGAGGGAGAGCGAGAGGGAGATCGCTGCAAAAGTAGAGGGAGGAGAAGATAGTTAAAGAACACAACGAATAAATACCTCAAAGGACACAGCAGAATTGAGCGCGAATGAGACAATCTCACGGTCAGCGATGGATAGACAGCCAGACAGACAGACAGCGGGAGAAACAGAGACAGAGGAATAAAGAAAAGAACGAGTGAAGTCAAAACAAGCGCTACTAAGGAGATAGAGAGCACGATAGCGAGAGGGACAGACCGAATGAGACGGCAAGAGGGACTGAGAGGATGAGTCCTACAAATGCACGTAGAGCACTTGTGTTTACCAGAGTCCTCGTCTTTTTTTCCTGTAGCTTTGCGAATCCGATTGAGGCAATTCGGTCGGTGGCGTCTCAGCCGACGTCGGTCAAACACGATCGCCTTATCAGCTTTTAATCAGCATCTTAGTTGTTACGAATGGAATGGGGAGAGGGAATTTGGCAGAATAAGCTAACAGATTGAAGAAGACAGGGAGAAGACAATTGGAGGCAGGAACAGGTTTGGGAGGAGACAGTGAAAAAGTTGGAAAAATTGTGCTGGATGTTGAAAGGTTGAAGGAAAGTAAAGAGAAGGAAAAAGAAGGCAGAGATAGGGAAGAGACGGTTAGGAAAGGAATGAGAAGGTGAAAAGAATGAGGAAGAAGGTAAAGAGAAGGAAGGAGTAGGCAAAGATAAGGAAGGAGAAGACAAAGAGAAGAAAGTAGAAGGCAAAGAGAAGGAATTAGAAGACGCCACAGATAAGCAGTATGTATACAATACTTTAAAGGACAACGAATGTGTATGGATAACACCATTATAAGCATTAATGATAAACACTTGTACTTTGCTATTTACCAGAGTGAATCACGTCTTCCGTTGAATTCGCTACATTTAGGCTAAGCCTGTCCTCGCCAGAAACCACTGCTCTCAGCAGCAGCAGAAGAAGCGAGTACTAAACAAGTAGGGAGCCAACAGTTTGAAACTACGATAGGACACAATATGGAAAGATCCATCGTATTAGTACGGTATTACACCGAAACCAAGCAAACTATATAAGTTACTATATGTATACTTACTAATGCGCTCTTGTCGGTCTTAAACAACAGACGATGCACACTATACGATGCGTCAGAGCACAATGTCTGCTGACCACAATAAGTATACAGGCGTATAAATACATGTACAATGTACGTTCACCTATGACAGCACGCACGAGGATGAAGTGTTCGATCGGAAGGTTGCTAGATACAGTGGAGAGAAGGTTAATTTCGTCGTCATTGATTGCACCGCGCTATGTTGTGATGATGATGATGACGATGATGATGATGATGATGATGATGATGATGATTGGGGATGACGATGGTGGTGATGACGACGACCGTGTCGAACTAGATTTGATAGCGAAATGCAATGTCTTATATGGTCCTATCAATATAATCGGACAGTAGACAGTGTCGCCGTTTATATTCGCATTCGCAAGAGAGCCTTAAGCCTTCGGGACGCTGTCTTCACAAACCGTTCTCGTTCTCTGCATTCCGAGACAGGTTCCTACATTCAATCGTCACATTCCGGATCTCGCTTTCAACTTGCAGTCCAATAACATCATTATCAGGTTTATTCATGTATTTCTCCCTTCTTTCTCCACTCAATTATAGCTCTTAGGAGAGAGTAACCCTACAGTATGTGGCCCAACGATTTTATCTATCGTCTTCTAATAATATTCCTAAGAGGAATCTTTTTCGTCAACTATTTAGCTCTACATTATTCAGCTGACACCATATCCACATCTCGAGGCCTTAGCGTAATAGGGTCTTGCATGGTTGCCGACAGTTAAATTCGACTCCAGTAATATTATTACCTGTTATTTATCTATTTGTAATCATACTGTAGTTTGTTGGTTCGACATTAAAACGAAGATATTATTAGATATTAACCCCTACCTCTCCTGAGGCCGATGTGAGCGGCCAATTTTAATGCGTTTGATAAAAAATTATAATAATTGATGCCCTCCTTCTTCGTCATCCATGTTTCCTATTCATGCCGCACCCCACTTCATTTCGTAGACTTGATTCTTCCTTCATTCAGATTCTTAGTTAGCTTCCTTCTCATCCCTTCCTTTCGTTTTTCCCTCCATGAGATCACCCATGTTACCTGAACCCCACTGAGACGAAAAACTAACCGAGTTGTGTACTAGCGACACTGTCACAGTATGACGTCAAAGCCTTCCGTAACCATATTGACGGAGTAGCTTCTCGTGTGAGGTAAGGACCGTACGGATAAAAACAGCAAGAGCGAGACCAAAGTGACGCCCATGGATCACTTGTTCATGCATAGATCTACTCTACATTCGATGACGTTTCCGCAAACCAACCAAAACAGCGCCATCTATACTTGGCGCCCGGGAGCGAAATTCACTGATTTGGTCGGACATGACTAAAGATGCATTTGTAACGCCTCGCGATCATCGTCACAGATCGTTGACTGTGGCCGACGGCGAGAAACAGACTCCGCTGTGAGTGGAGTTGAGGGCCATAGTACAACGACGCGTTGTTTCTACCACCAGCAGATATTGTTTTCAGTGCCGCGAAAACACAGAGAGAGACGAACAAAAAACACGGAACGTACGAAAACACGAAGTAATTTCAATTGGAGGGTTGAGCAGAACTAACCGCTGTGGCAGCAGGGTCCGATGCGTAGCTGGAAGAGGCAATTAAGTGAAGATCTATGTCATGCTGACAAACGAATCCCTCATGCGAATACCATCGCCATCGTAATAATTACGTAACTCTATCAGAACTGTTAAAAACTACGAGAAAGTGCCGAAGGGAGTTTAGATCCCATGAATTCATTTAGGCTATATAAGACTGGTCTTCTATTTAACAATTTGTTGGTCACGTGCGGATTTTAGCCGAAAACTTCATTTCTCTAAGATATCCAATTTGATTTAGTATGCGGCGTTTGTGGAGTTTTCTATCTCCTTGTCCGTCGTCTTTCTTAGTGTTATGGATAGTGTTCGGGCGCTTGTTATCAAGTCCCATGAGGTATCAGTGGACTCATCCGTTGTGAGGGGTGTCAGGATACCAGCTGCACAGTGTCACTGTCACGTTTGCTCATGTTCATTCAACTGTTTGTGCGCGCGTACAGAAGTAGGTCTATGTATCTAGCTGCAGTATATTCGTTTATGTGAAAATTAAAAATCTGGGTGGCACGCTGCCCCCCAGTTACATGTTTGAGAGAAATAAATGACAAAAATATAACAAAACCCTGTCAGTGATCGCCGGAAAAAATGACCTCAAAGATAAAGTTTTCACTGTTGAATAAAAGCTGTAAGTTGAAAAAATGTTCCTCAGGACGTAATTATCATTTTCTAACACACACCTACACACACACCTACACACACATACATAAACACACACATACATATACACACACATACATATACACACACATACATATACACACACATACACACAGGCATCTATGTTAAGACAGTTCAAAAGCGAAATTGGCAACAGTAGATCGATTATCACTGGTGACAAGTGTGAAATGTCTATCATCTTCCAAGGCTTACATAATTTTCAGGTTTCTGAGAGATCCTGTGTACATGTACCTCTGGGCAATTATGAAGAGTAAAAAAGTAGTAGTAATAATAGCAATAATATTAACAATAATAATAATAGTAAAACCATCTGCGAAGACTAGCCATTCCAGAAGAACGCCTCCTAATTTTTTGAATCCCGAGGGATCGTATGTACCTCGAGAAAAAATAAAAATGATAATAGGTATAACGGAGATGAATAACGAAGGGCTTACTCCATCACTAGGCCTACTATAGTTATGCAGCTTTACGACCACGATGCACAAAATACGCTGTAAACAAAATTCATAGAGGTGAATCGCGCAACCATCGGCTCCTCAATCCAGTCCAATCGATTTTCAAACCACTTACTATTTTCAAATTCATTCATTATGAGCATTTATATAGCTTCAAGAAACCTACGCAGGAGCGCTCCCTGCCCAGCCAGGACTAAAGAAAAAGGACTTGGTTGGTTGGGCCACAAGCAAAGAGCTGAGCTGAATTAAGTGGGAGATCATTCCACAATGAAGGGCCCACAACAGAGAAAGAACAGCGTTACCTAATAGCCAATGCATGGGTAGCTCTGCATGCATACGTACGTACGTACGTTCATTTGATTGTGTGTATGTCTATGTAGGCCTCTGCACGCTCATGTGTATGTGTGTGTGTCCTTGTATGTAGGTATAGGCTGCATATATAGACGCGTCACATGAGGCGTATAAAAGCTACAGCCGAAGCCGTGAACTCCTTCGTGACCTGCATTAGCTGATGAGCAGGCCTAGTAAAGATGTAATTATCCGCTTACTGTGGTAGTTGGACGGATCTTCGGCATTTGTTGGTTCAGAACCGGAAGAAGAAACCGGGTACCTGTTCTGTTCGCGGTTATTCAGACGCTTGTTTGGTCGAACCTTAGCCGCACCTGCAATAAAGGTGTTAGATGATGGGCTTAGATGGTAAATGATAGATTAAGGTAGTAAATGATATGATAAAGTGGTAAATGATAGTCTCAAGCGGTGTACAATATAGGCTATGGTGGTAAATGGTAAGCAGGTTAGTTAATAATCTGTTAGAGAGACAGAGAGAGAGAGACAGACAGAGACAGAGAGACAGAGAAAGAGGCAGAGAAAAAGATAGAGAGACAGACATAAAGAGAGAGAGAGAGAGAGAGAGAGAGAGAGAGAGAGAGAGAGAGCATACCATTCTCTCTGCATAGGGTCAATTATACACAATCTATACTGATAAGGGGTCATTGCATAATTACGTAACGCTTAAAATGTCCGTTTTTTACCCACCCACCCTGTAACGCATCGTAACGTTTCCGTAGACCCACCCACCCCTGAGCGTTACGTATTTATTTTGAACAAACCTCAGCGTAGCTTCACCTGGGCCAATATAGTCCCAGGTCTCCAAACTTAACTTCCGTCAATGATAGATAATATTTAATATTATGTTTGAACTTCGATTTCACCGCCGTGTGTAGGCTACGAGGCGAACTAGTTTAGTGTAAATTTATAGGCTAGGCCTACCAACCTTACAGCCTAGCTTCGCTTGGAACTGCATTTTGAACTAGGCGGGTGTGCCCATATGCAGATTGTGTCTTCCTTAACTAACACATGTATCACCAGACCTTAGGAAGCGGGTCCACCATTTCGTGTGGCAGCTTCGTTCGTTTTTGGTGCTCTTTACTAGTAGGCCTACCGCATTTGCGTGTTAGTCGTCCCGAGGTGTTTAACCAATACGCCTTTAGATGATGCGATTGAAAGTGGCGGTTGTTTCAATATCGAATCTAAAATTGTTCAAATTTCGGAAGTTAAATGCAAACGATTTGTCGTGTCATTTTCTCTGACTCGATTTAGCTTGACTTTGATTTGCTTTGACTTTAGGCCACCAGCAATCGTAATATTGATGCATAACAAACGGACTTGATTTGCATAATGAATTTCGTCCCGCTTTCGTCTGACGTTTTAAATTAACCCCTGAAAGTATTTGTGAGCTGAGAAATTGGTTGAAGAACGTTTTGTAGAAATTTCATATCGCCAGAGCGTTCCATTCATGAGCCTTCACGGCTAAAGGAATAACTTAATCTTTGGTTTTTAGTTTAGATTGAGTAATTTTAATAAATTACTAATTAGTTTAAAAGTAAAGAGCGTTACTTAACATTCAGCTAACCAACGTTTCTTAGCGTTTTGTAGCACCCCACCCACCCACCCTCGAGTTTTACGTAATTATGCAATGACCCCTAAGGTCCAATTAATGCGAATCAATCAATCAATCAATCAATCAGTGCTTTATTCAGTAAAACAGCATAGATCATGATACAAATGTTTTTGAGTAATAACAGACAGTACTGTTGCTGATCACCAAGGGAGACCCAAATAGGGACTGTAAAGCCCCCGCTAGTTAGGGCCACCCCCCACATTAAGTAGAATTCTAGAAAGTCAGATGACCGTACATCGGTAGATCTATAGTTTTAGCTATTTAAGCACTTCAGAACTATAACGAACTTAACTATCCTTAACTATATTCAAACAATCGCAGGTTACAGGCTAGAATATCTACAGTTCACGTACAATAGCAGTTTAAACACTGTTACAACAATGTTACAACAATCGTAATAAGCATATTTAATATTAAAGGAATATTAATGGAACCAAGCAATCCTATTTTTCAACCAAGGTAGACTCGTGACCAAGCGTATTATATCCTACTCTAAGCTTCTGGTCATTTAAGATCCCGTAGAATGAATTGCCTAAATTTATATTTAAATTGCTGAATATTTGTCACAATGCGTATCTCAAGCGGTATATTGTTCCAAATTTTTGGGCCCATGCATTTTATGGATGCGAGTCTGATGTTAGTTCTCGTGAGTGGGGTAAAGAGAGTATTTGGGTGTCTCAATACGTGCAGATTTTCATTTGGTTTGGGTGGGAAATAATGACAGAAAGATCGAGGTAGTAATTTGTTTGAGTATTGATACATAAATAGTCCAACTTGCAATATTCGTATTTTTCTGTTCTTAGTATTTCCTTCTCTTGAAATTCACTTTCTATATGTGCATTATACGTCAAGTTAGCTAAAAGTCTTATCACTCGTTTTGTAAGATATGCAGGTTGTTTAAGTTAGATTTATAAGCAGTGGCCCATATGATGTTACCATATGTAAAGTAAGGATATATGAGGGTATAATAGATAGTGGCTCACGTCTTTGCCGGTAGAATTTTTGACATTTTAGTCAGTATGCCAAGAGTTTTAGCAATTTTTGATGATATTGCCATTATGTGGTCAGTCCATGATAGATGTTGGTCTACATAGACACCTAGAAATTTGGTTGAAATGACCTGTGTGATAGGAGTATTCATGATAGTAAGCGTAGGTAAATGCTGCGGTGGGGGTTTTCTATTAGATCTAAAAGGTATGAAGTTAGTTTTATCTAAATTGAGAGTGAGTTTGTTTGGTGTAAACCATTCGGCTATATTATTGAGCTCGTCATTAGTTTGACTAATCAAAGTTTCTAAACATGGATGCGAATTAAATAAATTAGTGTCATCTGCGAAGAGTATAATGAATAGACTAGGAGCAACAGAAGGCAGGTCATTCGTGTAAATGATAAATAATAGTGGTCCCAAGATGGAGCCTTGCGGGACTCCATGTTTTATTGTTAATAGAGTAGAAGAGGCATTTCCAGATTTCACCAATTGCTGTCTGTCTTGGAGATAGCTTTTAAACCAGTTGAGTTGAGTATTTCGAATTCCGTATATAGATAATTTTCTTAAAAGGATAGTGTGGTTAATAGTATCAAAGGCCTTGGCTAAGTCCAAAAAGATGCCAATTGAATACTCATTTTTATCTATGGCGTCTGAAATTTTATCTTGCACAGTGAGTAAAGGCATGACAGTCGAATGGCCTGAAACCATATTGAGCATTGTATAGGAGATTCGGTTTTGATATAAAGTCAGTAAGACGTTCATGCGTGACTTTTTCAAAAAGTTTGCTAAATACAGGTAAAACCGAGATAGGCCTATAGTTGGATGCAATATCTCGCACGCCTTTTTTAAAAACAGGTACTACTTTCGGAATCTTTAAATTGTCAGGAAAGACGCCTGCTCTGAAGGAGCAGTTTATAATTTCTGATTATGCATCACCTTCCTGCAAGATTAATAACAGTAGAAATTTTTAGCCATAGATAATATGTCCGTGTAATAATGACGAGTCCTACCTTTGGCATTGGCTCCTCGGTTGATTGCTGCGCTGCAGAATAAGAGCATCCATATCCAGCAGAGTAGCGTCTGCACCTGACGAACTCGCATCTCCGAACAGATGGCAACAACTCGTCCGTATCGTCGACTACTTCAGCATCCCTCTCCTACAAGCATCAGCATCAGCAGACTCTGAATGCATTTGGATTCGCTACGAAATATCCACTTTCGGCAACGCCTGGCTACAGTTCGTCTACGGTTGGCGGTGATGGCTCAGCGGAGTGCTTTATGGACTGCTACACGGAGAAAACCCTTCGCAGCCCTCGAAGCACTTCCTATCCAATCCGATGGATCGCAGATGTTTTAGTTTATGACCGCATTAAGTCGCTTTTCCCATCGCCAATTACGGCTGCACTTGAGGGGTAATTGCGCTGTCTACACTTGATGATAATTACAATGCGACTAAAACGGCCGAGAGCTTTGAGAATAGAACGTTCTTTTCAGAAACACTTTTAGAAAACCCAATTGAAATGTCTCTGATCAAATGCCGCTATTAGCAGAAATGAAATTCTCTTTAGCGCAGAAACGACGATGCCATATTATTATACTACAATTTTGACTAGTACGAAAATCTTCCATTTTATTCGCTTAATGCTTAAACAATGTTTGCCCAGATGATGCAATCCTTAGGAATTCCCAAATTAGCTAAGTAAGAGAATGTTTAATTGAAGGCAATCGTTGTTCGAGCAAAGAACAGGATTATTCGAGTGATTGATTGGACAAAAGATCGGCCAATCAGCTTTCACTATTAAATATTCAAATAAGTGACCTCTGGGAACTTCGCTGGTCTGGACATCTGAAGCCAAAACATTGAGCGAAGTCGAAAGAATTAATTTCCCATATATCTAAGTAGATTAACGGGTTTCATCGGAAAAAGGTAATTCCAACAATTTCTCGCTAGTGCGTCGATTCTTGTTCGGCTGCTGAATTCCATTCATCGACGAACGCTTCTCGCATCATTCGTTCAGATTTAGAAAGGTCTCTCTCTATCGCAAGACAAGTGGGACGCTCAGCTTTCGCACAAGCTGCCCGGTTATAAGGAACAGATTACTGGAAGCTACGTGGCCCTAAATGATCTCTTACTTATTTAAGGACACGATAAAGACCATAACTTAATATGCAGGTTATTCCACGAAAGAACATGGCAAGATTCCGTTCAAGAATCTGAACGCAGAAGGGCATGATTCGCAATGGTATAATTGCCCATCAATTGCGGTATGTGACCGTTTTTAGTCTTATTCATTATTTTAACTGAAAATTGAACCATGTGACAAGATGGCAATTGATGAACTTTGTAACAGACCTATTTCGTAGAACACTTAATATCATTCATGGGTTTCGAGATCCTATGTCCACACGGATCCGCATGTTTGACTACAACTACTTTATTGTTTTCTCTTTCCCCAACAAAAGGAAATTATTAAAAATTCCCAGTTGTCGTGGTTGCCATAGAATGCTAAGGCTAGCCGGAAATGGATCCCCTTCTCTCTCGTTCTCTGTCTGTCTGTTTGTCTAAGATCAGGATTTCTTACGGTAGGGCATGCGTGTGCGTGTGTGTTTGTGTGTGTGCAAGAGAGAGACAGAGAGACAGACAGAGAGAGAGAGAGAGAGAAAGAGAGAGAGAGAGAGAGATGAACAGTAAGAGATATGGAGAGATAGAAGGAGATGTTGAGAATACAGGATTTTTTGCATCTGCGTAAGATGAAAAACTATTGAGTAACACCAATAAAGGGTGAAGGGGCAGTCAAATCCCATCCATTAAATCAACAGACAAAGAGACAGGTTGAGAAATAGACAGACAATTAAGCTGACAGGCAGATAGACAGCTTGGCAGACACATTTATGGAGCATAGAACGAGATAATGAGCTCGACAAACAGATTGCAGATTACTTGAAGTATCAGTCATGCCATACTTCCTACTTCAAAATCATATCATTTGCTTGCATTGTATTGTATTTTGGTTTATTGAAATAACTTTTTGTCAAAACGCAGCAGTTTACGCTAAATAGCACACGCAAGATATGGGTTCATTTAAACCTCGCAGCAGAGTCCACTATAAAAGGTCAAATGAGCTTTCTAAAAATACCATACACACCGCTACATTCTTAAACTTGTGTCTAGACAGAAAAATGCAGCATCTCCGCATCAGATTTTATCTTAAAGTCGCATTTCAAGCATATTTTTGTATTTAGAAATAGACGGATCTGAAACTTGAACGAATGTCTGTATTCTTTAGATAAGAAATATATTTCAGAGTAGCCTATAACACATAAAATCATACTCGGTGGCCACTAACTTGTGATGCTATACAGCTAAACTTACGTAGCGCAATTTGTCTCTTTACAAAATCACCCCAGTCGTTAGTTATTTAGTCAATTGGGTGCAACGTTTGATAATCAACTCGAATTTGTTTATCATTCTAAACACAAGTTTTGATTGACACGCGTAGGTGTTGGAATCGTCTGCAGTTCATATTTAAGTCCAATGCAAAAAATTATAAGATACAGTATCATACTAGGCCTATAGGCCTGCTCTATTGTCCTGCGTAAGATTGAACCCCAGTTATTATAATGCATTGTGAATGCATTGTGTAACCGTCACCCTGCACTCATGGATATGTAATATTTTGCAGTTTTATCCGATGTTTTGAGTAGCAGCAGAACATAGCAATAGGTCCCTACATCAACTCACACAATGCATTGCGTGATCTTGAAATGCGTTAAGACGACGATGAAGGGGAAGCGAAGTCCTTTAGTCAAGTGATTCGGTCTCTCGTGTCCGCCTCTGCAACCCTCAATGAACTCAATGAATGAAAGCTTTTATTTGACCATTCACTATATTATAAGTGACTTGCTTTGTCTGCCTCCTTGTCTGCTTACTTACTAGCGTGTTTGTATGTTTCTCCTCTGTATGTCTCTCTGTCCGTCTGTCCATCTGTCCGTCCGTCTGTCTGTATGTCCGTCTGTCTGTATGTCCGTCTCCCAATGCATTCAGAGGATTCGACAGATTTTATCAAGAACCGGAACTAAGTCTTATTCGTCCAAAGTAGCGCTTTCCGTAGGAAATGACTCGACCACGACCCTCCTTCACCCGTACATTAAGTTCATGGAAGCCTTATTAACACAAGGAAGACGATCATAGCGGGAAATCATCAACACATCTAAAAGAAGCACACTTAGCGAAACACACAGACTGACCGCGTTTCTGCGTGTCTGTCTGTGCGCACGTGTGTTTGTTTTACGTGAGTGTGTCTGTCTGTGGGTCTGCATGTCTGTGTGTTTGTCTTTGTGTGTCTACGTGCGTGTGTGTCTGCTTTGGCGATTGCGTCTCCGTGTCTCTTTGTGTCTACGTTTGAGTCGGTCTTTCTTCGATTCGTTCTCGTCGTCTATCCTACTTTTCGGCTCAATTTTCTCTCTGTATCTTCTCCATATGCGTGTCAACACATTGGATCATGTATATATAATAAACTACATCTATATTTACAATTACAAGGCTATCGTAGCTTAAACGTTGAAAGACGCAAAGCACCATAGGGTCTACATGTACATAATGCGTTTTTCTGGGCCATCAGTGGGTCCACGTTGGAGCTAACGTACTCGTCTATGTACGCATGCAGATAGTAATCATTGGATGAAATATTTCTATAATTATAGACTGCCGTGCAACAAAACGCATTTGATATGCTTATAAACAAACCACGTGTACTTTAACGGCCATTATCTTCCATTGGTAACTGCGGTATAATTGCATCCCGTTAATAACCCATTGAGACCAATGAGGTAGTTTGAAAATAACGCTCGATAATTATAGCCCCGGTAAGAACAAACTCCGCTTCATAATACTTCAGGTAACCTGAGCATGTCCCAAGCCAGGAGAACAGAGGATGGTTTCGCGCTGGACCTGCAACCTCCTACGGTAAAAGGCTTGCAAGCAACAGAAACAAACGCAAGAATTCATTTGTCAAATGACACGTTGAAAGAGATGCGGAAGCAGGAAGTTTAAAATTCTGCCTAAGGATCGTGGATCATCAAACTCCTAAATGAAGGACCACGAAGTAAGCTCCGGATGTTGGTGTTCGGAATCTACAGATCCTTTTAACCAAGTTTTTAATAAGGTCGGCACATGGAATGTAAGGAGGTTACAACGCTGAAGGATCAACGCAAGTGCTGGAAGAGATAGGACAACTCCAGGCCACAGAATCTGGGGATAAATGAGATGAGATGGATAGGGAGTGGGAGATTAGAGTCAGAAAGAATAACATCAATTTATTATGCAGGACAGAAGCACGAAGGGGTGCAGGGATCCTTCTTAGCAATGAGGTCCACCAAGTCTTTGCCATATTGGGAAAGAATAGTAATGACAAGATGGCAGTCAAGATTCTTAAGACAACTACTGTGAACGCTTTGGCTCCGAAAAATACAGCCGATGATGAGGAAAAGGATAGTTCTAACGAACAACTACACGGCATTCTGGAGAGATCGCAAACCACGATATGAAAATCTTAATGGGATATGCTTCAAACGCAGATTGAAACCTTATCATACCTATACTGTAAGATCATCTGAGCGAACAATTACCCAACAGGATTAAAATACTAATTATGTTCCGAAACGAAGTCCTTCATATAATTGCTGGTCGTTCCTAGAGGATATTGGCTGAGGGAGGGTTGTCTCGATGGAAGGTACGGATTTATATTAGTCCCATCCCATTTTCGTTAGTACAATTTGGATGCCTGACGGCAAAAGATCTGATACCGGATATAGATTGTTGAACCACTGTACAGCAACCACAAATTATAGATTTTAGGAAACTTTACATCACATGAAATATACATGAGCTCACATGGAAGTCAAATGAATGAGTTACCAGTAGACATCTAGATCATAATATGTAGTATTTCTGAGAGGTGTATGTAATCACTGAGATGCAAGCGTTTGTAGAGGTCCTCACGTGCGATCTGTCTTATTGTAGCATTTTGTGGCAAAAATAAAAGGTGAATGGGGACACTCAGGTTAAGAGACTTGACTTATTCAGATTACATCAACTGGACAGTGCACGGTAGGAGTGGGAGTCTTTATCCAAATAGCACAGGAAGTGGCAGGCTGGAAACTACTAGTAGGAAGTGGGCGATGGATTAGCGATAGAGAAAACGGGGAGAAGATATGTTGCTCAATGTGCAGGCCCTCAATGTTAAGGAATAAGTAGACCTACTACGGTTATAAAGGTACTAAAGCATAATCAAAATTAATGATTGATTCACAATACACATTTTGTGGCTACACGTATTACAAATCCAAGCGCCAGTTAAACGCCATCTGATCAATGAATGATCACAATGATATGCAGCGAGAGGTTCAAATAAAGTAGATTACATAAGAGGCCGTGGACCTCAGTGCAGGGTATGCACTATGCAATATAAAGTATTGTTATGTAGTGTAAGTCTCCGAAATTTTCCTCAGCACCACATAAAAGTTACGTCGAGGAGACCAGTTTATTCACCGGCGGTGAATGGGATAAAGAAGCGACGAGTGAGACGACGCAATGAGGTCTGAGGTGAGTGGATTATCAAATGAGGGTTTATCCTGCAGGACGCCTTAATCCACAGCGATGACCAGCGGACTCTGGCGCCTTCTATATTCTAAGAACTGCACTTGAAAACCTCAAACCCGCGATGACGAACAAAACAGATCCCACTGATGATCAAATACACTCGGCATCTATCTATAACTTACATGGCATTCACCTATCACAGCCCCCTCTCTCAGCAATGCTCAACTGAACTCTGCGTCCAATTTTTCTCGTCTGTCAATTCTTAAGTATATAATGCATGCATTATAACATGATCGTATCTAGTCCCTTTTACATTTCGATCATGTTCCTGTCTTGAAGGCTGACGGCGGTTGAATACCTGACGAGAGTATACTTGGAACATGACGCCTTCTTCATCCCTATAAGCGTCAGTGAGATGGAGGAAGGCTCATTCCACCATAATGATCGGGTTATACAAGGATAAACTTAGCAACATATATATATATATAATTATGTATTACATATACAATGTATTGTATGTACATATCAAGCGCCCTTGTAGCGGCATGGCCTGCGTTGCGATGCTCTATAAATTATCCGTTTAACAATAATAATATTAATAATAATAATCATGATCATAATGATGATAATAAGAATAGTTTAATAATAATATTAATATCCATCTGCTACAGCTATTATCAGCTATACTCCTAAACCTCATAAGTATATAGTTCAATACGTCAGTCGAACTAAATCAATCGTATACCTAAATCCATGCAAGCTAAACTCGACTTAATCAGTCTTCACCCTGCAGTATCTAAATCTCTTAAGTAGTCCGGTGGCTTTGCTTACAGTAATCAACAGCGATGCAAGTGATAAGAGCGTTGATGGTTAAACTGGTTAACACTTTAACGACTAGCTGCTTTGGATTTCCAGTCACTGTTAGACGTTGAATGTTAAGTGACCGAATGAATGACTCAAAGGTCCTCTTACATCTACAACCAGTCAACAGTTGATAATAATTATATGTATGGATATTTTTACAAACGTCTGCCCCGAAAATTGTCTATAAATAGAAACACGCACAATTGAATACTCCAAGAGTCAGCCTACTGCATGCATGATCTTATAGAATATAGATAGCTATTAACGGAACTCTGCAACGCACATAATCATAACAGTAAGCATGGCTACGTACGCGTCTTTATTGTTCCCAAGACATAAACAAAAATAGAGTGCAATCAATTTGTTAACAGTAGGGGCTCGGAAAATAAGGAAAGAAATTCCCTAAACGGACATACATGTAAGTCCCGTTAGCAGGGTCACCTTTTCAATAAACAAACATTAAAAGCGGGCCATGTATAAGTGCTAAAATTATTGCCATACCTTAGCTATAGATAACTAAGCTAACTGGCAAAGTATACAAATTATCAATACCACACATACATATAGCCTACATCCGTAGGTTGTGCAAGCAAATATTCACGCCATCTTTCCTCAAAGAGCACTTTCGTATTTCGTAGGGAACTTCATTCAGTCGTAAGCCTGTTCCAAGCCTTGGGACAAGAACATTTTCATTGAAAATTCCTGGTATTTGGTCTAGAATAGGCAGGCCTATGATTGTTAGAGGAATGCAATTTATAAGAACTTCGATCATACAAAGGTGAAAAATAATTTTTGAAGGCTAATGGTAGTCGGTTATTTATGGACTTTATGGACATATAGCCTTCATGCATTCTTATGTTTATATTGTTATCAGTTCCACCCTTAATACAGTGATTATTTGAAGATAATATCGGTTCAGAGAGTATGGAAGCGACCAGCAATTATACGAACGGCTCGTTTTTCGAGCATAATAATTAGTCTTTTAATCTTGTTGTGTATTTGGGTACCCAGATGATATTACAGTCGTAAGCTAAGGTTGAACCATAGCATAATATACACACTAGTACGTATATTACTTGGCAATAAATAAGCGACACTAGATGAAATTCCTATGTTGCTTGCGATTTTAACATTACCGGGTATATGTTTTGAATATGGTCACTTGGTCTCCATCAGTCTTTCCTCCCAAAGGTAAATAACAATCGCACATGTATATATATATATACTATATATATACAAGCAAATTACGTGCATTTACATATATATGGCTGAGGCAATCACCGACTTGGAGTGTTGTCGACTTCATAGTCCTGGCCTCGGCATTCAAAGACGCGTGACCACTGACCAGTCCTCTCCTTTGTTGTCGCATCTTCCAACCGACAGTGTACGCTGGGTATACTCGTCAAAAGTTGTCATAGATGAATAGGAAAAGGGGCGCAGCTGGAGCAGATATCTTGACTCACATTTCTGAGCTGGCGTGGATTTGAACCCACGATCTCTCATTCGATAGTCCAGTGAGCTAACCATTAGACCACCTCACATATGTATGTCTATATATCTTGTTATGAATACTCTTTCTAGGGACTTCTGTTCGCATCAGAATACTCGTGTTATCGCAACCTTTGTCAATGCTGGGAATGCACAAGAGACGATGCAATCTCAACAGCAGGAGCATCTTCAGGAGAACTAGGAGGTGGAACGACCTGAGTGGACGATGAATGACGGAGGGAGGAAGAGGAATACGAGGAAGATAGCGAGTTTAGGAATAGATATGAGAAAGAAAAGGAGGGGAAAGATAAGGATAATAGGAAGAGTTGAGGAGGAGTAATACATTAGTAGAATTGAGGTAGAGGTATGATGAGACTAATTATGGAAATAAAGAGGACGACAATTAGGAGAAGTATGAGGTTAATTAAGGAGGTGAACGAGGTTAGGATTACTTGGAAGAATAATTAAGAGAAGTAGGATGCTGGGAGGAGAATTAAGAGAGAGGATGATACAATTGATTAGTAGAATAAAGCGAAAGAGAATTAAGAGAAGTGTTGTAGGGTATAGAAAAACGTGAAGTGTAGTGTGTGAAGAATAGAGACAGAGGGAGGCAAAGAAAATTGAAAAACTGTGTAGGCGAAAGGTGATGAGGATAAATCGGATGATATAGACGGGGAAGACGAGACATGAGAGATGATGGCTTTGGGCTGAATGAGCAGAGGATGGGAGCGGAGTACTGGTAGCATCAGTACCAGCATCAACATCGTTCTAAGGTTTGGATGATGAGTACAAAATGATGCTAGTGGCAAAGCAATTAGCACCTGCTCTCTGACTCTGTGTCAGACCATTCTCACCTGTGTCAGACCATTCTCCCCTGTGTCAGACCATTCTCACCTGTGTCAGACCATTCTCACCTGTGTCAGACCATTCTCACCTGTGTCAGACCATTCTCACCTGTGTCAGACCATTCTCACCTGTGTCAGACCATTCTCACCTGTGTCAGACCATTCTCACCTGTGTCAGACCATTCTCACCTGTGTCAGACCATTCTCACCTGTGTCAGACCATTCTCACCTGTGTCAGACCATTCTCACCTGTGTCAGACCATTCTCACCTGTGTCAGACCATTCTCAATTGCGTCAGAAAATTCTCACCTGCGTCAGATCATTCTCACCTGTGTCAGACCATTCTCACCTGTGTCAGACCATTCTCACCTGTGTCAGACCATTCTCAATTGCGTCAGAACATTCTCACCTGCGTCAGATCATTCTCACCTGTGTCAGACTATTCTCACGGCTACGCATATGAACAAAGACGAACTCGTGTCTAACTGGTTCGTTAGCTGCGTCGTTTGAATATACAGACTTGAATCAGTGCCTAATTATCAAGCAGATACATGGATATTTATTTGCATAAGAGAATCTCTGGTGACTCAAAGGAGACTAATTTAAAGACGGTTCATACTGACAGTATCAAAATATTATGTTTGTATAGCGTGTACTGCATGTGCCCACCGATCAGTTTTTGAGCTAAATTATAGCTCACAATTCATTAAGGTCAAATCAAGAATGTATTATATTGGAGAAAAGGATAGAATTATATTGGAAAATGTGAATTATGAGAATTAAGAGAGTTAAGAGAAATATGATGTTAATTAGGATGGAAAATGATTTCAGGATTGATCAGTAGAATAAAGAAGACGAGAATTGAGAGAAGTAAGAGGAACATATCAAGAGGAAAGGAGGATATATGATCTATTAGATCTGAGATCCTCTGTTCCTTACTTACATGTATCTAAGATTATTCCGCCTGATCGATAGGAAATGTTTTTGCTGTGCTTCGTACAAAAACAGTCTTTTTCGGAATTCACATTCAATTCATGTAAATTCCGTCAGAATGTTACCATGAGTATTGACTTAAGACTGCTTATCCAACTTGCTTACCCATCGTTGCTTTGTTTTTGTTTTCTCAGAAATAACTGATATCGACCAGGGCTCTACTACGGGCGATGGGTAATTGTAAATGCAATATTTCTTTTAAAGCACATTTTCTTGAACAGAATTATAGCTGCGCACAAAACACGATTTAAACGAACATCCCATTCCGATAGTTTCCTGGCATCCATATCTTCCATATAATGCTGTCAGTAATATATGGACCATAATTGTATAGCTCCATTCAAAACTATGAATGAGTATGTGCAATAGTCTGCTTATCACTGTCTATTTGTCTCCTTCTGTCTTTCCTTACTCTGAATATCATTAAGTTTGATTCATTTTCTGTTTCTATTTATCTGTCACCTTTCTCAATTTTCTCTAGACTAGCTTTCTCTCTGTTCTGTTCTTCTTTGGCTCTGCAAGAGGACATCATGGTTGACATTGAGTATTCGTCTACACTGTCAATTAATTAAACACTGCCTGAGTTTTATTAATCGCTTTACACCTGATTCGTGCCTGAACAGAGTCTGCGTGACAACAAAATTTTAAGGAGCGACGAAGGTAATTGATTGACGAGGTCGTTCCTAAGCAACACAGTAAAAGACCATGTCTCACTGGAATTACACTCCTCAAATTAATATCTAATGAAACCAGAAACTCGGGCCAGGCTTCAAAAGCATTACGGTCTTATACATAAACACAAAGAAATTGTAGTCACATGTAGGCCTACACAAGAAAATATCCTGACAATTTGCTACGTAACTGCGATTTTAACCATGAACTATTTCTGTAGCGCTGGTTTTAAATAATAATAATAATAATAATAATAATAATATTAACATTAATAATAATAGCAATAACAATTATTATTACTATTATTATTATTATTATTTTCTCATAATATAATAATCTTGAAATCCCTGATGAGACTGTGAGCAGAGGACTAGCCACCTGCTCTCATAAGCCGAGGCTAAGAGATGAACTAGCAAACACTGCATATAGGTATACCCATGACTGCCTCAAGGCTAACACAACGCACTCTTCTTCTTCTTCTTCTTCATAATACGAAAGTTGCATATCATCCTATGGTGGAATTAGTCAATGCTGTTTCATAGGTTGTTAGTGAAAATCTCTGGTAGAGGACCTGGTCGTACACAGCGGGTTCATCCGATGCCCCACCTACTGACGACTGGAAGGGAGGAGAGAGAGAGGCAGAGACATAGTGTTAAGGCAAGAAGAAGGTAAGGAAGAAGAGGATTAGGTAAGGCATCATGGAAGGCAAGGCGTCGAGGGCCGAGGGAAATTCTCGTGACCAAGGACGCCTAATCAGCGTAACTACTTTGTCTCACGCTGTAATAAAGGCAGTTGGGAAGAAAGAGAAGGTGGAAAAAGGAGGAGAGGAGGAAGAAGGAGGAGGAGGAAGAAAGAGAAGAAGGAGGGTGGGAAGAAGAAGGAGGTGGAGGAAGAAGGAGTGGAGGAAAAATAAGGAGCATAAAAAGACTAAGGCGAAGAACGTGCTGTAATTATCCCTCGTCTTATTTCTGCCACTCGACTCCTCTTCTGTCGACGGCTCTTCGTCCTTCCCCTTCACAGCTTCCATCTCTTCCTCTATTGCGAAGTCCCAACCTCCCTTCCTCTTTCCACAGCCCTTTTCGTCATTCCCTTACACAGCTTCCGTCTCTTCCTCTATTGCGAAGTCCCAGCCTCCTTCTCTCTTTCTTCATCCTTCTTTCCCATCTTCTTTTCCCCTCTCTCCTCCATTTCTCAAACCCTTGCTACTCTATTCTTTCATTTCGTTTTGTCTCTGCCTCTGTCTCTGTCTCTACCATATTTGGTTTTGTCATCTGTGGGTCCAGGTGTCTTCCACCACCCCTCCCTTCAACTCCGCCACTTTTTCTCTGTCTTCTTATCTGCCGCAGCCTGCTTATGGTTCCGCTTACACTGCATACTTTGTACGTATTTCAGTATGCCTTACAGTCTGTCCACATGGATGTCTTCATGCGTCTGTCTACATCTGTGTTGACACTCCATGTATAATACTATGTCACGATAAACAATTCGGCGTCACAGACTCTCTCTCATTCAACATATTATGTTTTCTATGTATTTAGTTTACCAAAGCATTCATGAAGGCAGACCTGTGTCTTCCGTCTATTGGGCGCTTCTGTAGCGCCCCCTTAACCTCTTGTTTAAGCAGAGGCCACAGCGCTGCACAACCTCAAGCTAGACACCATCCTGGAACTGCATTCCTTCCAGACGTGATGTTCCTGTCCATGTAACACACGCGGAACGGCCATTTTGATGTATACCAGAATAACACAGCACTGACTAACCGTCACATTGGTAAATTGATAGACACAGAGAGACGAAGACAAACGCAGATGAAATGCGGTTGGGTTTATAGTCCCTACGAAGCAAATGACAAATGATCTTGAACCCTGCATAGCATTATAACGCATGCGATCTTATGGGAATGTCGTATATAACAAAGACACTATAACTATTATGACAATGTTTTAAACTGGAGTTTATAACAATTTAACCCTATATAAATACTGGATCACACGAGCAGACAGTAATTGTAAAGGAACCTGATCTCTTTGATGCTGCCCTTCGTTGAATAAAGGGCTCAACTGATTAATTACGTATTCCGTCGACTGGGAGCTTCTTTGGCGCCAGGCTGACCATCTGTTCCATCAGCGGCCACAGCACAGCTCAGCGTCAAGCGGCAGTACATTCACATAGCGCAATGATCGAACGAAGCTCTTCTGAAAGACGACACATGTTCCTGTTCTTGGCATTCTAGCAAAACCCTAGACATCTTTGGAAGCGGTCAGAGTAACGAGTGCACGCACAAGTGACGGATGTATCGTCCACATAGACTGCATCGACAGCTCTAGTCTTATTCGTCAACTGCGTGCTCTATATTGACTCGCCGGAAATGAGTTTCCTTTGCCTTTGTGTTACTTGTTGACTATTGTCTGCGGTTTTGAGGCGCATCTCTGTCTCCGTCTCTTACTGTCTGTCTCTGTGTCTGTGTCTGTGTCTGTGTCTGTGTCTCTGTCTCAGCCTCTGTCTGTCTATCTGTCTGTCTCTCTCTCTCTCAGTCTCTCTGTCTCTCTCGTTTGGCCTTGATCGCACTTATTGTAAATAGCGCATTTTATATGAGGCAATATTTCTACCGCCGCAAGTGCTTTCTTCTCTCAGATAATGTCCAACGGAGCATCCTATGATCCTAGCCACATTGATTGTTGTTGTTACTGCTGCTGATCGCATAGCATTGTCACAAGATTCTGTCGTTAGTGCGTGACCTTGACCCAGTGCCGCGAGGGCGTGGCTTTCGGTGAGGAATAATTGCATTGCGTGCGCCTCTGTTAGTCCGATGGAAGCGAGCATTTACTAGGAGGAGGAGGTCGATAACCCATCGGGGCCTCCGTGCACCTGCTGACGCTCGGTGCTTTGCCTAACAAAACCTATCTCCAAAGGAACCTCTCAGCGAAAGGCTGAGAGAGCACATGGTGTTGTGTGCATCAAATTTCAATGGGCCATAATTTCAATTATTTTATTACTGACATCAGAAGACACGCGCGTGTCATTCGGAGAGAGTGGCACAGAGACAGAGACAGACGGATACAGACATACACAGACAGACAGAGACAATTCCTAGTAATATAGGTAAAACAAGCAAAATAAAGGCTAAACGGAGAGCATTAGAAGATTGGATATTGGTTGGAAAGAAAGAACACAAGATTAGTTAACCCAACTAATTAATCGGAATAAGAGAGCTGGAGAAAAATACAACGACAATGGGTCACGCGGAACAACCGAAATGTCTTTTAATAGAAAAATATGGCAGATGTAACTAAGTAATGTCGTGTAATTAAGAAAAAGTATATAATCTAGGCCTAATCGCTCATTACATAGGCACTAGTATACGTGTGGTTGAAAGGTACTTCGGGTGAAGCACAGGCACACTAACAGCAGTCACAACAGATTTCATGGTAATTACATCGGTCAGCAGTGAACTCCACTTTCAAATGACACGACGCAGGATAATCCGATTGCATCAGCGCCATCTGCCTCGCGAACTAATCAGACGATCGTGTCTAACTGTCAATCAACTCAGTAGCCACGCTATTTATAGATATATATTTATATATATATATTTATATATATATATATTTATATATATATATATTTATATATATATATTTATATATATATATATTTATATATATGCTAAACCCACGCGGTGCTCGCTCCTATAATTGTGTGCAAGAACTTGGACAGATGTCTATGTGGTACACTATAAAGGTACCATTTAAGGGTGGCGGGAATAAATTCTGGAACCCGAAGGTAACTAGTGATAATTCATTGCCCTTTGTTGTACTTGGTTGTCATGTAAAAAATTTTTTAACTCGTTCTCTATTATGTTTCACAACGAGTTTGAAAATGATAAGAACTTAAAACACGTATAGTTATATATTAAAATAGATAATTGTAAAAGTGTGTAAGTACTTAATAACAACGTAACACAAAGGATGAAAAGAATAATGCAAAATAAAATCAATCAATCAATCAATTAAAAATGGTTGTTTGCCAGTAGTATTAAACAAACAATAGACCATAAACATTATAAAGAATCCTAACAGTAATAGATTCGGCTTTATTAACAGAAAAGAACCACAACTCACATTTTATTCTATTGCTCATTACATTATTAAAATTGTAAAATTAACAACTCATCGGGCACATCATAAAGAACAACTTACAAAAATATTCTGCATTATAACAAACTACACCAAAGGGCAACGATTTATCACCATTAGGCCTACGTCTATGTTTTAGAATTTTATTTTTCACACCAACCTACTGCGAATCTAATGATTGGCTTCATTGTAGCGCAATATAATGCAACCAGTGTACCAAAATAGCATTATTATTATTCAATGTAATTCGCTCTAACACTTTCTAATGCAGCGTTTGTGTAAGGTTTACTTGTGATGCCATGACTTGAAAATAATTGAGGTTGTTTAGTGTTTACTCCATATTTCTTTGTAGTATCATGTAATGGATTTCTGTGCAACAGACAGAAGCACATCGCAGCCAGAAACCACTTATATTGGTAAATGGCGAACGAATTTGATCTTAGCCGACATAGAGACAAGACAGACAGCAGAGAGGATGAAGGGGTGGGGGGGAAGGTGAAAGTAGGGTCGGAACCGAGAGGGATGCAGGGAGCGGGTTCTACAGCTAATTTGAAATAGATGAATTTTCTCGGAGTCTCAAGGACTGACACGCATTCTTCTGCACTGTCTCTCCTTCAATTCTACTAGAACTCCTTTCTTGTTCTGCTTCCTCCGTTTCTATTCCTCTTTCGTCTCTTCTTCCATCTCTTCCATCTGCCTTCTCGCGATTCCGTTCTTTTCTATCCGACGCCAAATCGAATTCCGCAAAGACACAGGTGACCTGGAATGCGTCTAAGATTGATGAGATAAAGGCAGACAACGAGGCATACGATGGACGGTCATAGAGAGAGAGACAATCGAATGACTGACAAATGATCAGACAACACAAGGAAACGAAGTAGAAGTGAATATAATAAGAACGAAGTGGAAGCAGATAAAAGATAGCAACTAGATACGGACTTACATGCATATGAAGAGAAACCGGCATACTTAATTATGGGAAACGTATTGTCTGCATCATCACATAATCGCATAACCGAAGATGCCCTCCTTAGTCCTTACCACTGTGGATCATTTCAAACAAGGTCCCACGATATATATATATATGTATATAAATACATACATATATGTGTGTTTGTGTGCGTGTGTATTTGTATTCGGTGCACTAATTATTCAGGGTATATCGGGCAACTCTCCAAATAAGGAAACCTAAACACCCGTCATTGGTCGCTGTAAAGTAAAAAAGAAGTTCGTCAGAGTAATAATGATGAAGTTCGTGTTGTGCATTAACTCTATATATCATTTTCCTATTTTTTTATCATGACCATTGACCTTTCGACCTGTCTCTGCCGGCCTTGTGTGATTCCTCCTATTTGTGCCTGTCTACTTATACTTCTATATCTCTGCTTCTTTTAGTTCCATCCAGGCTTACAGCGGAATCCTTTTCTCACTGTTTTCCACCTGCATTGATTTTATGGAGCGGCGCATTAACCCATGTAGCTCTCTCGCTGTGTGTGTCTCTCTGTGTCTCTCTGTGTCTCTCTGTCTCTCTCTGTCTCTCTCTGTCTCTCTCTCACTCTCTATCTCTCTGTCTTCCTGTCTCTCTACATCTCTGTCTGTCTGTCTGTCTCTCTCTGTGTGGGTCTCGATCTCTATCTCTCTCTGTCTCTCTGTCTCTCTGTCTCTGTCTCTGTCTCTCTCTCTTCATCAATCTTTTTCTATCTTTTTTCTCTCTCTCTCTCTTCTTCTTCTTCTTCTCTCTCTCTCTCTCGCTCTCTCTCTCTCTCTCTCTCTCTCTCTCTCTCTCTCTCTCTCTCTGTTTTCTTTATCTTTTGAAACTTGTTCATTACATTACTATAGAAGATTTCTGTTGGGTTCCATCGATCGAATGTCGATCACTGATTCAATTGATTCAATTTCACCGCAGATCGAATATTCGCTCTCTCTAGTACACGTATGCATACATGCATAAGACTGACTGGAGTGTTGCATGTTCCTTCCACAAATCCTTCTGCCCTCTCATAATGAACCATCTACGTCCCCAAACACCACCGGATCATAACCTTCCTATGTACGTACCCCATCGTCGTTTTGTCTGCCAACGTCCCATTGTTCTTGACTTCTATTGTCTATATCCCTCCCTCTTTTTACTACGCCTCATATTCTTTCCCTGTATCTCTCTCTCTCTCTCTCTCTCTCTTTCTCTCTCTCTCTCTCTCTCGCTCTCTCTCTCTCTCTCTCGCTCTCTCTCTCTCTCTCTCTCTCTCGATATTACTCACGCTCGCTCTTCCTTTTGACGCCACTATGTATCTATGACGTGGCGAGGACATAAATTATTGTCCAGTTAATTTACTCGGTCGCAGGCAGCAGTCAACAGCCGGCACCCATTGCTCTTCATGGGAACATAAAATGGGATCGATATGGGGACGGACGACGCCTCATTGAGACCACCGTTGTGTTTGGCACAGCATGGTGAAGCACCGCGTGAACTCCGAGAGGGGCCCTTACTTTGAAACCCAGGGACCCTGTCCTTTGACCTCACCGTAATGGATCTGCCGCCGCTGCTACCGATCTGTGGGATTAGTGTCACACGACTTTTGGCCCTTCTATCGGACTATGAGAAAATGATTCAGTACGAGACTATCAACATCTCACCCTCTCGTATACTCTCTATCTGTCTCTCTCTGTCTCTCTATTCTGCCTCTGCCTCGGTATTTGCCTCTGTCTTTCTCTGTCTGTCTCTGTCTCTGTGTCTCTGTCTCTATCTCTCTCTGTCTCTGTCGCTGTCTCTGTCTTTGTCTATATCTCTCTATCTGTCTCTGTCTCTGTCTTTCTTTCTTTCTTTCTTTCAAGCTTTGACTCTGTAGGTGTATGTGCCTAGTTCTATGTCTGTCTTTGCCTCTGTCATTTGCATTCATTCATCACAGATTAAACATTACATTACATTACATTCGAAGAGATGCCAGACGGTAATTCCCTACGTCTTGCAATCTCCTCATTCTTCTTTGTAGGTCGTCGATTTTTCTTTACTTCTCCCGTCGTCACCGCCTCTCTTTTTATCCATCAGAAATCTCTCCCTCTTCCTCAACCTTGTCATCCTCCTCTTCCTTTCCCTCCTTTTCCTCCTCTCCCTCCTCCTCCTCTTTCTCCCTCTTCCTCTGCTTCCCTTAAAATCAACTGCTTGCGTCCTTTTCTTCTGTCAAAACACATGACGAAGCGATTCCCATTGCTGGAAACACGATCGGAATACGAATTTCCAATAATGGAAGAAGCGTCTGTCACTCCACGTCATTCCACGATTCCATCGCATTCGAGGCGTTGCCAAAACAATCTCTTTCGACCTCTCAACTCCACTTTCGCTGGGGAAAACAACATTCCACACTTGACCAGAAGAATTAAGGTTTGCGCCTCCGTTAGTGCCCCCTAGCGGCGAAGACAACATCATCGATCGCCAGATGTCAGTTTAAGAAGTTGAATGATTCAAGTGACGGAGTGGTCATCGGCTGGCCAGTGGTCATCGCTTGACCAATATGATTATTCAAAAGTCGACAGTTACCGTCTCGTATTAATATCCCTTTCATCGATCACTCGAGAACCAGAGGCGTCTTTTTCCAATACAACGAGTCGATCCTCTATAGACGTTTCGCTGAGCTCCAGGAAGCGCTTCTTCGCTTCTTTTAACGGACATCGACAAAGCGCTTCAGCGAATGTAAAATGTTCACGTACACGGTTTCCTATGGCGCCCATATGTCCACGACCATTCTAAATGATTTTTCAATGAATTGAACTGGTCAGATCCATCACCACCACCACCCCTCGTTTGAATAAGTTTCACACCTTCTAAGGACCGCGTTCTAAGCAGGAGATACAAAGCCCTGAACGAAGCTGCTATCATCGGAATTCAAACCGACACCTAATGCACAGATATGCATGGGACGTACATTCTAACCAATGCAGTCAACCTGGTCAGTTGACATTGCACTTATTTAGGTGTATGCGAATAAAAATGCTTCATAGATAACAAAGCACTTTAATGTATTGTTAACTAAACAACGATTGACAAAATGGTCGTCGTTGTCTCCGTTGTCTTCTGACGATTTTATTAATCGATGGATTCGATTTCTAATTTAAAACGATGACAACGGATCAGCTGCACGAAGGAGTGGTAAGCCTTTAATGATCTTCATGACAATTACTACGCGATGACTTAGACAGAGCACACCGATGGGTGAACACATGGACGAACTGATTGGGTAATGGATGAATAGGTAAAGGGAGGGAGGAAGAGAGTGAGGGAGGGAGAGATGAGGGGACGGTTGACCCTTAAATCTTGAAACTGTCATCCACAGTTCCTGCGACTGGAATTACTAGCCTTCACACCTTCTTCCCATTTACGGAGACGCCTCAAGACATTCCTGTTTAATGGCCCAGGCACTCACGACAGGTCCTGCTACCTGCAATTCTGAGCTGCGCTATACAAATGTTACGTTACGTTTTTGCGCAGGCCGTTTTGGCTCCGATAGACAAAAATTAACGTAGTATGCAAGAAATGTTAAGCCATTTTTATTGCATAGGCTTATGTAAGAACCGTATTAACCCAGTATATTAAAGCTAACAAAACGTTGAAAGCTTGTAAAACAGTCATGCCAAAACGGCTGCGCCAAAATCCTGCTTCGACAAAATGTTCGATTACATTATTACATGGATGAATTGATGGATGGATGGATGGATGGATGGATGGATGAATTGATGGATAGATGGATGAATGGAGGGAGGAAGGGAGTGAGGGAGGGAGGGAGGAAGGCAGGTAAGGAAGGTGGCAGGGAGGGAACGAGGGAGGGAAGCTTGGATGATGAGTGGGTAGATTCGACTAGGGTTTACCGGGATTTATAAGAGTCCAGTAAAATATATTTATCATCGTTTTTTAAATACTAGTAATAATTACAAAACTATTTACGATATAAAACTTTCATTACAATTATCAATAATTCTTAATTCTATTATTGCATGAAATTCTTGTGTCAACTGCATTCATCTAATTAGACGTCATCAGTTCTTGCTCCATCCTAATCAGCTCATCGTATACCCACTCTCATTTACACTTTCATTTACATCCATCCATCAGTTGAATTACTTCCTGGAGATGGAGAGAGAGGGAGAGAGGGAGATGGAGAGGGAGATAGAGAGAGAGCGGGAGATGGAGAGAGAGGGAGATGAGATGCTCCCTCTAGGGACTCGTACAGATGATGACTGACCTACCGACCGACCGACTGCAGTACCTGGTGCAGTTACCGCCTTGTATGACCATTCCCTTCTCTTTCTGTTTGGAATGTCGCCATGTCAATCAAATCCGATTTAATCTCACCTGATTGATCTGTATGCGATGGTATTCTATTCTATTGCATAGTATAGTATGGCAGTCATTTGATTGATTGACTTTATCGATAGACTGATTGATTGAATGACTGACTGGCTGGCTGATTGATTTCTATTTTTATCACCAACAGTTTAAAAAGGTTAAGACAATTAAGTTTACATAAGCAAGTGTTAAAAAAGGACTACAAGAGAACTTAAAGGAACCATATACATTGTATAGGTCCGCTATTGGCTGATCTGAGTAAGTTTTATTTTATGGTGATCTTTTAGCGCGTGCCCACAATCACTGACGTTTTAAACACCGTGATCTCAATATATAAAGAGAAGATTCGGTGCGTCTGTCTCTCTGTCCAGCTATGAATTTGCACAGTTTTACAACTATTGACTCGAAACCTTCACCGTTGGCTCGGGGAACACCTGGGACATGCAGTCGAGTGGTTGGTGAATCCGCGGCCGCCGTCGTCCTGGTCTCCAGGGCAAAAACCTGTCTCAGGACTTCTACCCCAAGGATTTCACGTGAAAGCAAAGTTTCCTTCTCATTCGCCAGGAGCGTGTCGACAAAACACCTGCTCCACATTTGCCGACATGCTCATGTGATATTTGTCTGCACACCTGTTGTTCTTTTACACCGTCATGAATGAATGGACGGTTTGGGAGATATCATACAGGTACCAGGTATGCAGTAGTTGACCATCGTTTGCATAGTCGGTCAGGTGGGTATGTACTTAGTACGCATCAGTGTCTATACACAATTCCGTTTAGGCATTTCCCCACTTTTACAGCTAATCACGCGAAACCCTCGCCGTTCGCTAGGGGAACACCTGCGACACCCATGTAGAGGGTTTGGTGAACCCGCGGCCGCCGTCTCCCTGCTCTCCAGGGAAAAGGACCTATCTCAATCCGTGCAGCTAGTTCAATATAATGTAACATTTTAAGGCGCTCTCATTCATCTGCTTATTTACGGTTCTTTTGGTAGAGGCTGGCCATTAAACGCATTTCTGAACCCTTAAGAAACTCTCAGTCGCTGTTGTTCGTAGAGCCTTCGATGGACAATATAATGATAGTGTACGGTTGGTTAGAACAACACTTAGGTATGCGCTTAGTGGACGATGTACGCTCTCCGAAATTTAACTAATTATGAATAATTGATTTTGTTATGGAACCTGGCAGGGAGTTGCATCTGCATACACAGTTTAGGTCTAATGTTAGAGATTTATCTAGCGCTTGTATATTGCACTTCCTCCTCCTCCTCCTTCTCCTCCTGCAACGGAAGGATAGATTAGGCTGGAGGTGCACCTCAATAACCACGTGGTTGTCGGATGTTTTCAATGAGGCACAGCCATCACGCCCTTATACGATCGAATCATTATTGTGACCGATGAAATGACCGCAATATGACCATAAAGACGGTCATTAACCTGCATAGCCGTCGAAATGACTATAAAATGACCGAAACAGATGGGTCATTTCTTGGCTTTCTAACCGATGCAATAATCAAAGACGTCCCTTGTGCAAACACCATTAGGGTTTGCCTTCCGTTATTGCAAGTCATGCGTCCATCCCTTGAGGGTTCTCCTGAACCCTGAGGAGGCCAGGGCGTTGACACGGTTTTCAGACCAGAGAAAATTGATGAATCAAGAAGTCTTATGAGGGAGGGTGGTCGAGCGACGAATATTGATTCGCGTCACCAAATAATTATGTTTAAAGCCTTTTATAAATCAAATCGTCGAGACTTAGAATATCGCTCCCAAGTCTTGAGTAGATTGTTTTATTGTACTTCGTTGTACGAAAGGAAAGAGATCACAAAGGTGAGACTTATGACCCGAGTGAAACTTTAATAGAAACCCATCAGAGTGGACGAGGAGGGTGGTGGATCTTCCCAGTGACCGGACAAGAGCGGGACTCACTTCCGTTCAGATTCGAGGGACTTGATGAGTTTTAGCATCCAGTAAGTGCGTGTAGTATCTCTGTATTTGAGAATCTATACGACGAAGGCCCGCAAGTAAAAACGAAAACTAAATTAATTGGCCACTGTGTAAACTATTAGACATATATTTAACCGGTTTTCTTGTTCAAACGGAAACCAATGCAAAGGTTGTATTGTGAAGGCACTGTATTTTGGGGAGGGGATCTGGCTAGCTACACATCCCAGCCAAGAAGTTCTGGAATATTTGTGACCTCTACAGATTTGTCTTTGTGACAACCTCTTAGAGTGAGTCATGCATGACAATCAATATGATGTGGCGTTAAGACGTCAACCACTGAAATAAAGACATCGATTCAGATGACGCTAGGTTTCGATTAAAACGACCGATCAGCCCAACGAATATAGGCTTCAGGAATTCTGATTGAAAAGTCATCAGTGAGAGTTCAAAGAGAGACTTAGGCTCCACTTGGTCTGCAGAAAATTCGTTTTTGAAAGTGAGTACATAAATCTTTCAGCAATAGACGATATTCGGAAGCATTCTTGCATGCTTGTCATATAAAATCGTAAATAGTGACAAATTAGAAGAAGTTTAGATTGCGTTGCATAGAACCAGAAGAAGAATTCTCTTATACCTGTGCGCATCTATATGAGAATAAATTCAGAGTGGATTGGTCCTGTGACTGACGATTCTATTGCCGTATCTCGCACAATCTAACAACAGTTTAAGGGAACGGGCATCCGACCTTTACCGTAGCTTTCTATATTGTATGCTACGCAGAGAGACGATCAGGCAGGATGCCACAAACTGGCCGCTGTGACACACTGGTGGCTGCCGTTATTAGTCATTAGTTTAAGGGACAAACGTAGGTCAGCTGCAGCCGAACGCTTCTCCGAAAAAGTGATTTAGATTCTGAGGCAGAGACGATGCATAGAAGTCATGCAGAGGACATCTGCTGCGTGTCACAGGGACGAAGAGGCGCTCCTCTCGGTTGCAGAGGAAAACCAGGTCATCCGACAATAATGGATGACCACCAAAAGTCAACAAAGACAGATTGATAGGGAGACAAGCGGCAAAAGAGACATACGAAAAGAAGGCTACGAAGAAATACTTCCAAGCGAAATGATGTAATCGCAAAAAGCCCTAGCAAACTCAAAAGATTAAAGGCAATAAAGCGAGGCAGTTATATAAACACACACAAAGGTATATAGGCTACATGCACGTGTGTTTTCGTTATTGGTATAATGTATATAATTATATTTATATATTTATTTATTTATATGTTTTTGTTTATTTGTGTGTGTGTGCGTGCGTGCGTCTGTGCGCATAATACGTGCATGATGTATGTGTATAAAAATCGTTGCAGACGGAGTCATTAAATGACACAGACAGAGCAGGATGTAGGTAATATTAACAGTGACAAATATTAAGAATTCCACAGACAGACAGTTGTACTGCCCGACGGCAAGACATAGAGATAGTCAGCAATGCAGAGAGAGAAATCAGACTGCCGGAGATGCAGGCAGAGAGTCAACGAGGCTGGATCGATGGCTAGACAGACGGACATACAGACAGACAGATGGACGAAGGGACGGACGGACAGACAGAAAGACAGAGATAGACCAACATGTAGTATGTAAGATGGACTGATACGCTTGCAGACTTGTGGCCACCCGCATGATAGCGGAATTCGTTTATCGGATGGCCGGAGGATCTTTCCAAAAGAATGGTGAAATTCGCTACTTTTCCTCTGAAACGTAGACTCTGCCAAAAAATTGACACCATCCCCAGGGAAACTCAGCCGTGGTACAGTTATCTGTACACAACACAAAGACTGACATAAAGACATGCATATTGACAGACAGACATAGAAACAGACAGACACAGAGACAGACAGAATTGACAGAGATACAGACAGACTGACATTAGCAAGTCGACACTTCAGCTGCCTTATGAGACTAACAGACTATGCAGGATCGCTCATCGCCACTTACTCGCTAACCCAATCTTCAATAATATTATTATCGTATTTTCAATTTGCGGCAGTTACACTCATTGCAAACCGCCTCTCTGTCAACCCTTTCACCACATTTCGCAAAGACGCCCACCCCAGTGACCCCAGGTTGTAGGACAGCCAAAAATGGAGAGGGCAACACCCCGGTGCTCAGTCTATACACCATTGGTCGTTAACCTAAGTCAATGGAACCGACGTCACTACGAGACTTAAAACGTCTGTCCTAAGCACCCGGAAGAGAGGAAACGTATCGCTTGATTCCAAGAAATGCCGCTTGTATTGGACACAAAGACGAGTTATAAGGACAATGAAAACCGTCGTTAATCATTCTTTGCTGGACAACAAAACGAGTCGAACTGATTCACAAAGGAGACAAAACATATAATTCCATGAAAGCCTACTCACATACTACGACAATCACGCCAGTATATTCAGTGTGTTACCACGTATCAGCAATAAACAAGGGAGAACTGGCAAACGCTACTTGTATATTATGATGCTGATGAAGCCAGGCTTCGCATCTCATCTTGCTTGACTTCAGGATAAATCAGCTGAGGTCCTATTTTCTTGCTTTATTTTAACATGCATTGAAACCTCTGGTCTAGTCTTACTTACGCAGGCTATACTTTATCTTGCTTAGACAAACCTTGACCTAGATGAGTTTATTTTATCTTGTTCTATCTGAACATAAATCTTGCTTATCTCAGCATATTGAGTCATTGCCTCTCCTATCTCGCCCTGCTGCGTTGCCATCTCATTCAGTCGAATGATGGCAAAATAATTATTACAGTCGAGCGCCATTCACTGACGTCGATTTGCTCTCATATAAATCGTACAAACGATACACGGGTTAAGGACGGTAATTCTGCACAGCTGGCCAGACAGACGGACAGACAAACAGACTGACAGGAGACAGACAGACACACTGATGGACAGGCATACACAGATGGAAAATGGAGAAAGCATTATGGGTAGTACTGTGCTTATAGCATTCACCTTCTGTCTGCGATCTGAGGGAGAGGATGATGAAAACGACCTTGAACGATAATCTACACAGCGAACAACTGTCTGACAATTATGCAGAAACGATCGACTGTAACTTGTGTAGCGCTTGATTATTACAATTAACTAACGACCCAATTAATTGGGCTGCCGGAACATTATTCCATCTGTAAGATTTTTATGCTGAGCGTTTGGTATATTTTAAAATCATAAGTTTTGAAAGCAAGGTCGTTATAATCATTTCATCATTATTATATCATCGCGATGCCAGACATACTGTACCCACCGTGCATGGATCCAGGATGTTTGGCTTGACACGGTGACCAGACATTGCTGATCAATTTATCGAATCACTAGACGCGGCAAGGCAGCCGGGTTTAGATGATAACTCCAAAGAGCATGAGCTGTGCGGGAGTGAGCCGGAAATGATGGGACCTTATCCACCGCCATCTTGGGACCGCTTAAAAATCATCAACCTCAAACCTTTCTCATGTCATACTCCAATGCAGTTGTAGGATGCCTCATCCTTGTGGCGTAGACAGTGTCACTTGAGAAGTAATATCATCGACAGGTTCGAGATAGTGACCAAAATATTTCAGTCTATCTGTCCTAATTTATTAACATTAATTTTGTTGAGCTTCAGACAATGCTTGAAAATGTGAAACGAGGAACCGATTCATGTCATCATTGGTCATGAAACAGCTTGATTTCGGGGCGATCGATCATTCCATACACGAACCATCCGGAAAAGGACGTCCCCGAAAAGTTCTCAATCAGAAACCAGCGAACGACCCTCGTAAGGCGGCTATCAACGGCTTATTTCTCTCATCTTAGTCAGTTTCAGGATTCTCAAGCAGAATAAACTCCGCCCCATCGGTTAACATAAGATAACACTGACATGAGTATACTGTGGTTCATATGACGATTAATCTGTGTTCAAACCACTGCAGATTGACATGGAACATGCTTAACAGCCCCTCTGTGATCGAGTCCACTAAGACAACATTATCATCCACAACTCCTGCACTGAAACATATCTACCTTACTGTTCCTAGAATAGTTTCTAACTGTGTCCTCGAGTTGCTACGTACGGTACAAATTCAAAAATCCATACCGACTACACTGCCCCTTTCCAGCAAGAGATCGCGACACTGGCTTCAATCAGGACTCCTCTGCTCTCCAATGTTGTTAACCCACACTTATTCAGCTACTCAGTGGTATCCATCAATAAGGTCGCGTACAAAGATAGCTCCTCAAAATATCGCGCACAAAAGGTCGTGACACAATAGATTGCAGACTATCGCGGCACAAAAGATCGCCAATGTACATTGGTCCTTGCTTGATTGCCAAACACCAGCGACCCGATATGGAAGCTGGATTGATGAAAATAATAATCCACAAATGGAAGCTGGATTGATGAAAAGAATTCATGCTTAGGCCTAAGCAGAAGCTGGATTGGTGAGAAGAATATTACCTTAAGAGACGAGATGATGCCGCATAAACTAAATCGGGATGAAAAGAAGGGTGGGTAAGCAAATGCTGGGTTGATGAAAATAATTTTGCTTAAATGGAAGCTGGATCGATGAAAATAAAGCTTCGAAATGGTTTGACATCGGTAATGTGTTGGTTGATCTTTTGTGCCGCGATCTTATTAGTCTGCGATTTTATGTGTCGTGACCTTTTGTACGCAACCTTATATGACATTTTCTGCATAGCTCAAATCCTTGTAATCCAAATCATATTTTAGTTCTTCATTCTCTTGTTATTCAATTTATTTCGTTCAATCACGATTATTGGGCAACCTCTGTTAGCCATGCGGTTCGTACCTTTGGGGTTTCCCCATTGCTCATTTCATGTTTAGTTACTCCATGACTGTTACCGTGAGTATACATGTATAGGCCTACATCATGTATTTTTACATGAATTCTTTATCGTCGATGAATAGTAAAGCATTAATTGACTTATATTGACATCACTTAATAGCACTCGCTCTGGCATATTCGGGACGCAATAAGCGCTTTATCTCTTTGATTTACTTCACAAAACTCTCGACTCGTGCTTCGGATTCTTTACTCTACCCTTCGATTATTCTAAACAACGCTCCTCAATCAAAATCGATTTTTTAAAGCAAAATTGTATCACTTATCTGCGAATGTGATCCTCCTCTCTAACTGAAAACCCGAGGTCAGGGTAAGGTCTTTCGCAGCTCAATAGGAAGTCTTTGTGACCAGGATCACGAAAAATGAATTGCAACTGCATCTAGCTTTAATATTTTAATAATAATATTTAAAATAATAATAATAATAATGATATTAATAATAATAATAATAATTATTATTATTATTATTATTATTATTATTATTATAATATTCGTTTAATGCAATACAAGTGGGCCGTCACACCACAAGCCAATAATATAGCCACAGCCTATGGTTGTCTTTCAAGGATATGCTATTAATCTATTAATCAATTGGTTGCATACTCCGTGGATATTATGCCTGCTACTGTTTCTTTAAAATGTTCATTTACAATTACAATTACAATTTACAATATCTGTTGAACGTGTTGCTATATCTGTTGAACGTGAATAACATTCGTCTCTTATCGACAATCCTTAAATTTATTGTGTCTGCAGGTGACACGAATGTATTTATGCCATACACTTCACTGTTTGAACTGATCAAAAAGCTAACTGTAGAACTTGCAAAAAGTTTGGACATGGTTCAAATTATCTTTGAACCTGAAAAGACAAATTGTAATTAACTTAATTCCAAGAGCAAATTGGATTCCATCCATTCATGACTATCCATTTTATATTTGCATCAATTACCAACAAAATAAATAGTGTGAGCTATGAAGCTCTTGGGGTCTACATAGATGATCAACTGTCTTGGAAACAGCATGCACTCTGCATGATTATCTCAGAGATTGACTAAAAGCATTGGCTTAATCTCCCGCATCCGGCATCTTCCGCCTTGATTTATCCTCAACTTACACTACTTACTAATTAATCTTTACCTTAATCTTTACCTTTTATATTGCAACCTTCTCTGGGCTCTATATACTGTACTAGATTGACTTACCCTACAACTCTCCAAATCGTATTTTACGTGTTATATATATGTAATGTGCATTGTGGAGCCCACACAGCAAAGTTGTTTATAAGTCTGGAATACTGATAATTGAAACACAAAATAAGCATCAAGTGGGCGTATTTATGTTAAGGTTCCACGTGGACGTAGGCCTATTACCAGACGGTTCAAGTAGACAGTCTGACAAAAACTTAGACGTGCACAGCCATCAGACGTATTGTTATAATAAGCATCGCCAAATTCGCATTCATATCACGATCAGTATTAGAATCTATGGTCCATCGTTCTGCAATGCACCACCGGCAGATTTAACTAACGTGCCTATGATGCGCCAGTTAATGAGGAAATTGGAAACTTTCCCTTTGATTGTCATCAGATGATGCAGTTGTCAATAGTTCACGCCAGACGATGATTGATTTTACGGTATTTTCAGTCACGTTTGATGTTGAACGTGCTGCAAAGGGCCCAACAAGAATTTTAATACTTTCTATTGTTTGCCTAGTTGTTATCATAATTATTGTTGTTAGTGTTTCATATCAGAGTATCATTAACTCTACGGTATATAGGCCTAATATATGCGCCTATGTATGCTTTTTGTTGTTATTGATATTAGGATTATCTACGGAATAAGATATGCTATTAATCTATTAATCAATTGGTTGCAAAATCTGTGGGTTGCTTATATTACTTACAGACAAAGATTTTCTACTCTGTGCTGATCACTTCGCATCCTCCACTGTACACTAGACACTCAATTGGGTTGTAGGGTCTGCATGCCATCTGTGAACATGACAGATATTCAGGCATAAAAGAATGGGCAGCAGCGAATGTGATTAGCCACTTCCTCCACAGCCAGCGCTAAGCCGTCTGTCTCCCGTTCAAGCTGCAAATTGACGACTCTAGTCTGCTCTAAACCGATTTAGGACTAGCTTAGATTGCCGTGTATACAACCCTGTCAGATTGGGACAAGGCAAGCTATGGCGCACGTAGTCGCTCTCTGTTCACAAATTCATTTACGGACTATTGACTCCTCATCTAGCTGATGATGATTCGCTTACAACTTGCCGTGCAGGCTAGAAATATTCCTCTAGCCAGCACAATTCGTTGCAAGCCACATAGGCTATATAATTTATTCAGAAATCATTGGACAATCCGTGTTCACGATGATGTCAGAGAACCCACTGATTATTCACGTATATTTCATCAAGTTCAATTGGAGGTTGATTTTTCTACAACAGCAGACTGGTGGCAGCAATTTTTCTGCACTAGTGAGTCATTCTTCTGAAACTGAGCCAATTATGAATCATCGAGTTCTGCTCAAAGGAACAGTTGTTGACGAATGCCTTTTGTTGTCGTCTGCAACAACGCGGATTATTGAAAATTGAAATTCTTGAAATTTGATACCGCCCTTCTTGCAACACTTACTGTTCAGAAGTGCACACGCCTCGACGGCGCAACTGCAGTTGTACTGCAGAGCAATTGTGCGCAAAGAACTTGTTCAAGGTTCCTACTCAGTGACTGACGCCTCGGACGAGGGTCGAACCCGTTCACTCAACACACACTGAGTGTTACGGGCCGACAGTTCTAACCATTCAGCCACCGTGCCGCACGATTATGATTCACAATAGTCTATAGATTAATCCTAACCGTAACTTTAAAGCCGATTCCCAGGTGTGTTGACGGACCCTGGAAACGTCCGGATGATGGTCAGAAACAAAACATGATGTCCCGTCCCTCGATGATCTTTACTCACATTTCTTGGCATGCATTAATTTAGTAACAAGAAACCAATTAACATTTGATAATCCACAGATAAAGACGTTTATTAGAGTCTGAACACTGAGTTACGGCACGACACCTGCAACTGTGCAGAGGCGCTTACAAAAGGCGCTATACATTTCTCCACATGTGCACGCATGAATATATGCAAATCATTACATGCGCAAGTTGTTGTTTATCTAGCTTCTTCATTATGGCAGCATCCGACGGAGGAGAGGTATTTGATTCCAAGCTTTCTGTTCAAAGCAAAACTTAAACTTGAATTGATGAATCCTGTGCAGAATCGTCTGGACACTGTTGCAAGCACTTGTTCACGCTTTTATGCACGTCTATGCACGATCCTTTTTTATACAGACTGCAAGTACTTTGTCATCTGCAAACGAAGAGGTCTATTTGCTTTCAACCTAAATGCCGCGCGCCCATAAAAGCCGCTTATTGCCAACAGGTGGGTCGAAATAATCACATAGCGTCAGCCAGACGCTTAATAAATAGCAATTTCCACTGCGAACAGGATTAATCACTTTAATGCAAATGAGCTTAGAGCAGAAACCTTTCTATATAAGCGCTGAGAGATATACGATGCGATAGACGGCAACACATGCAGCTAGGAAGAGACAGACAATGCAAACAATGTCCGTCTGTGCGTGTTTCTGTCTGTCTAATGTCCGTCTCTGTGTGTCTCTCTGTCTGTCCTGAGCTTGACGTCTTCTTTTCGAGGATTGATGCACAGAATGAGAGAGAGAGAGAAAGAAAGAAAGAGACAGAGACAGAGACAGACAGATATATATATATATATATATATATATATATATATATATATATATATACAATCACAAAATAGAGAAGGAACAGTAAGAGATTTAGACAGAAGAAATCATAGTTATCATAATTATGTACGGACATATATAAGTGAGCACAGTGTGTGTGTGTGTGAGAGAGAGAGAGAGAGAGAGAGAGAGAGAGAGAGAGAGAGAGAGAGAGACATACAGAGTCAGACAGAGACAAAGTGATTGAACATGATGAATAGGCAGATCAACATAAACGTGAGCAGACGGACAGAAACAAACGCGCGCATACACGCACATACCCACGCACACACACACACACACACCAACAGACATAGCAAAAATATGTTGATTTGTAGATTGCAGTGTTGTTATGAGATACATTTATGCAATGAATCATGAATCTCTACTAATCCGGAAACATCATGACACTACTGCTGATCGTTCCGATTGTTCAGCTTTTCCCAAACAACGTAGGCCTACCTATAATAACCAAACCGAAACGATAACTAAAGATTTTAATGCCAGTATTTCATGTTGTGCAGAGCGAAATGCCATAGGCTACCAACAATCCCGTCATGCAGCCCGATATTTTCCAATCGCAATTAACCTATTCATGTAGCGCATTTATGGATCTGATAAACAGCGATGGTCCCGTCACATTTACTATGCGTGATCAGCTATTTTTTTACTATTGACATTAAATTTTGCTATAAATACGCTCGAACTTGTGTGAAACGACTTATAAAATATCATTCATAAAAGATTATACAAACGCAGACATGTTTTGTAATTTTCCTTCAAAGACCGTTAACGACACTTTTTGATTCCAACTATAATTGACTATAGGCCTATTTAACTAATTAACTCAGGTAATCCAATACACACAAGACATAATTGTATATAATTGTATATAATTGTGCATGGAATCATGTGTAGGCTACAAATGGAAAAGCATCGTTGTCAGAACTTGACCTCGATTCTGAAACACTATTTATAGGCGGTGGGTGTCCGGCCCGTGGCCTCTGAGTTTGGTGACCACCTCTCTCGAATTGGCAAGGACAGTCCCAGAATTGATAAAAATGTCCCGCGTCCCGGCGACATCCTTTCCGGGAAAATGTTACGTAACGGAATGATTTTTCTATGAGTAGGCCTAAATAATATGCAGAATTTGCTATTTTAATCTTTCAATAATTAGAAATTAGAAATAACATCAAGTGTCGCCTTAGTGTCTCTTTTTCGCCATCGGGGTTTCTTATTCAGGGCAACCCTTTCAATTTGAGAAAATGACTGAAGCGTGTCTGTTGTATATAACCAACTCATTAGGCGCCCTCGACAAACGATACATTCTCCAACAGATGCTACTAATTTTGTGTCAACTCGTAATCATAATCGTAAACTCTAAACTTTTAAAGTCCCACTCAAAATTGAAGCGCAGGGCACAAATTATTAGCGAGCGCCGCATCAAGTCAGATGGGTTGTCCAAAAGAGCAATCGATCTTAATGAGGTCCGAGTCCGGTTGCCAGAGGGTGATAGGTGGCAAAGTAGCTGCTAAGTGGGTCTTGGATGTAGTTTAGAATTGGAAGGTGCAGGATCGAATGAGGCGGGGTAGGAATTCTTGAAGAGGTCAGATGTCAGTTCTGAGTGGAAAGTTCAAGGGATGATAGAAGAGACTTGGGCAGATAACGGTCGCTAAATGTCCATGACGGGGAGGGAACAGAAAAGGTGCGAGAAGAAGGTTGTAGTGCGTTCCAGAGACATAGGTGCTTATCTTACATGTAGGTCAATCATATTGAAAATAGACTTAAGTTGAGGCCTTGCGCATGTATACGTGTAGCGCTCTTTCCAATGAACCCAGCTCCCATTTGAGTGTCATTTAGATTGGAGGAACTTTGGTGTTCCGGAATGGCAGAAAGGAAACGCTATCACTCGAATCTGAGTTCTCCTGGCCTCCGTTCATAATGGGCGTTGGGTGTCTGTCTCCTGCCTACCTACGTTCATAATGGGTGCATGGGTGTCAGTCTACTGCCGTGGTTCTTGGTCTCCTTATCGATTAGTCACCGATTGACCTATCACAATGATCATCAGCATTATAATCGCATTCGATCATTCGAAAATCGGCGCCTCATGAAGTTCTGACTTCTATTCCAAGCCATCCTCTGGCTGCTAATAAATTCATGGAATAGCTTCCGATGGAGTGATCGTAGCATTAGCCTGGCAGATAAATCGGAAGCGGTCTCCTGCGCATGCGCAGTGGACCAGAAGTAAACGCAATAAACCAATAGGACAGAAATAGAGCGTGTTTATTCTGACCGCCTTGCAATCTGTCCGGCATTCGCCTGTAATTAATCAACACGTGGATCTACCTACATGTATAATTATGCATTCTGATCTCACACGTCCAACTTATCATAGTGCAATTGTTCGCTGCCATCAGGCTACGAAGGTGAGGTCAGGTATAATCGATAATCGATTTAATTCCTAGTTCAACGAGGACTGATCGAGGATTATTAATCCGCTGAAGCACCGACAGTCATCCAGTAAACTAACATCTTCGTAATGACACGTTGTGTAAAGGTATTTTTTCCCTTGGTCTAGGTTATTAATAAGTCTGATGTAGACTTCCCTTCTCTCTCTCTCTCTCTCTCTCTCTCTCTCTCTCTCTCTCTCTCTCTCTCTGTCTTTTTCTAGAAAAAATGTGCCGGAACGCATCTCTATTGTCGAAGGACGACGCTATAATTAGCTACCAAATGAAATATATTTGATAGAACACATCGATCACAATTCACTTCTAAATTTTAGAATGCCAAAAAATTTAAATTGTGCAATTCTTTATCAAATACCAGAGTATTTGGTAATTTTCGACCGAAAAATCATCTAGATTCCTTTGCTTGCATTTAGCGTCACTGGTGTGCTCGACTGCTCGTCTGCACAAGGTCAATCCGATGCCACATGACTGATCTCGATTGCTTCTGGGCATGGTCTGATTTTTTTCTTAGCTGGAGAGGCAGCTGAAAAGAGGCTAGTGATTGTTTCATTTTCAATATTTGTTTTAATATGCTCATTTACTATATTTATTTTAAATAATAATTTGCTTTAACTTTTTTCAAATATATTTAGGCTATTATTTTAAAATGCTGATAACAGAAACAATTTTTGTGGCGTAATATTTATTGTGAGCGCGTTTTATTATATGATACCACAAAGTAAGCACGGAGTTCGTTTGGTTACTGGCATAAAAGTTAGAAGTTAAAACATAAACAGTTTAGTCAGTCGCAAATAAAAGCCAAAAACAAACCATTTCGTCGGCGTTCATTAAACTAATTTCGTCGCAGTTAATTTCTTCGCAATTTAAAATTAAAATTAAAAAAATACGACACTAACCCTAACCATGACCCTCAACGACCCTCACGACGCATAACCTGACCATAACCGACCTACAGGACGACGATGATTGCGACGAAATTATCTGCGACGAAATGAGCGGTCACCTTATTGTCACCTGCATGATTATGCAATTAACTCTAATTATAAGGTTTAATAATGCTCAGCATTTGTTCAGCAAGAACTGATCATCTACATAACCCTAAATAAAGACAATAGTCTATATGTGTGTGTGTCTCTCTCCGACTATGCATTTGCACAGTTTTAGAGCTATTGACTTGAAACCTTCGTCATCGGGGAACACTTGGGACACCCAGTAGAGGGGTTGATGAACCCGCGGCCGCCCTCTTCCTGGTCTCCAGGGCCAAAAACCTGTCTCAGGACCCCTTACCCTCCAAGGAAAGTTTCCTTCTCAGTCGCCAGGAGCGTGTCGACGAAAAACACCTGCTGCTCTTGATATATGTCTGCTACACCTCTTCTTCTTTTACACCGTTCTGGATGAATGAACGGCTTGAGAGATATCGTACAGGTAGAAGGTATACAGTCTCTGTCCGGCTATGCATTTGCACAGTTTCAGAGCTATTGACTCGAAACCCTCGTCTTTGGCTCGGGGAACACCTGGGACACCCAGTAAAGGGTTGATGAACCCGCGGCCACCGTCTTCCTGCTCTCCGGGATCAAAAACTTGTCTCAACCCGTGCAACGCCGAGTTCCCCAGCTAGTTATAGATATAATGCACGCACGGCCGTATCCAAATCCAACCTAAATCATCAATGCGCCAAGAAAGTACGCTCACAAAAGACTTCGTAGTCTTTCCATTTTTTTAAAGCACACCTGGGCCTAACTATCGCACGACAACCCCTTTATACCACAAGCAACTATACACACTAAGCTCTACACAGTCTTTACACTCTACACTCTTTTCAGTCCGTCGATAGAAACCAATCAGACTCAGTTCTTTGCTCGTCAAGAGCAGGACACCGAGCCTTCAACGTATAATATATTATGGATAAGCTAATCACTGAATACCCTCAATGTGATTCTAATTCCACTCGTGTGCATTGCTGTGCCACTCCCTCAGTGTCTGACGTGTACAGGCCAACCATTAGATAGGTTCCTGTAAACAACCTAACTGTGGCAATAACTGACACGCCTCATATGAAAAATTATACTCAACAGTTGCCATAAACCGAACCAGACTTAACTACGAACTATTGCACATGTTCGTCACACCCATCTATAGTTCATCTACGACATTATGGAACTAGATCGGCTCAGAGGTGTCATATTATTTCAAATCTCGATTCGTGCTGTCGTCAAATGTCAAAAGGCGATCAACTGCACTTGCGCTCGTGATGATCCTCACCATCCAGCAACGAGAGCCATGCAGCCAACATGGAATGTGGAGTAACCCATTTCCACAAGCATTTTGTCTGGAAAAGTCTACCATTCAACGATTAGGACCACCAGCTGTCCATCTATCGATTTATGTAGCAATTAAAATACTCAAGTGTTATGCCAAAACATATTCAACTGATTTGAGAGTAACGAGACTTTTCAGCCACATAATAAAACGCAGTTGCATTCCGTGACACTTTCATTTGCGTTACGTTTGGCATGTTGGCTTATCATTCGTCGCTAGCATACATATGTTATCTGCTCATTCATCTGTAGCCCACGTCTGCTATCTGTTCATTCATCTGTAGCTTGCATCTGTTATTTGTTGTTCTGGAAGAGATAAAATATTGAATGGCGGTTAATAGAGGTATAACTTATAAGCTCTCCTTGAACATTCACTATCAAGAAGTCTCAACTGACATCAATTACTCTGCTACAAAATTAAAACATACTATACCTTCAAATAACAATGATGCTACATGTATTTCTGATTATGATGTTTTCAGGTTGCTAGATGGCGCCTATGGCTCGGTGGTGGGTCCTAATGGAATCCATCCCTGGTTTCTCTCTTCCATGCTCCACTTACTCTGTCTCTGGGTTGCCACAGAGTAAGTGGGACAATCGCTTTCTAGCTGGTTCTTTCACTTCGCCTCAATGGCGTGCCAGTTGCATCACCCCGTGCCTAAAATTCCTCGTCCGACCTCTGTGAGCGATTTCCGACCGATCTCCATCACTTCTAAACTATGTATAATACTCGAAAAACTGGTTGTCACTTATCTGGTTCTTTGTTTAACTCGGACTTCTCAGGCCAATATGCATTTCGTCCTTGTGATTCTACTACCTCCGCTCTGGTATCTCTTATCCATCAAACACAAGATATGTTTACTACTGAACCTTATGTTCCACTTACCTCGCTCAACTTCTCCCGTGCGTTTGATGCGGTGAGCCATGACATTCCTACCTCTTTGGGCAGCTTGCCTCGTTCCCAAACCTGCATGATTTCATCTATAACTGGATGCTCTCACTACTCTGAAATCGTTCTCGTAGGACAAAGTAACGAGCTTTGTCTTTGTCCTTTGCACGATTTATGCAGGGATCATCCAGGGTTCTGGTATCTGCCCACCCAACTCTGTAGTTGCTATCTCTGGCCTAAGACTTCGAATTTTCGCCAATAAGCTGCCGAAATGTGCGGGTGATTACAATGTCCTGATCAGCTATTATTTCTACTGACTCTTAGCTTTTCCATTTGCACGCATGGACCTTCAGGTGTAATCTTAAACTTAATACATCTAAATCTAAAGATATGATTATTCGTCGGCATAGGGCTAGAGAGGATAACTTTCCACCTCACTGCTTGGAATCGATAGGGTTGAGGAGATGAATATTCTGGGGATGTACTTATCTGTAGGCTTCGCCCTGACGTACATATCGACCGGATCAAATCAGTCCTTTTACGCCTTACGTGTTCTTAGAGCCCATGGGGTTCATGGTGTGGCCATCTATGAAGCTGTCCGGGCTACTACTCTAGCCCGACTTCTGTGTGCGTCTCCAGCATGGTATGGTTTCGTTAATGTGACCCACCGTGCTCGCCTCAATGCTGTTGTTCAGAATCTGGTGCGACATGGGTTGCTCTCCTCCGAACAAATATCCTTTGACGATCTCTGTGAGCGAGCCGATGTCTTCTTATCAACTCTATCCTCTCTAATCCTGACCACATTCTTAGGAATCTTCTCCCTCCTATTAGAACTTTGGAGCACCAACTGCGTCCACTTGCCCACAATAGGTCTGTTCCCGGGCAGATGATTTCACCCGGTGTGGCTTCATTATTATATCAACGCCTTTACTCCTATTGACTTCTCTCCTACCCTGGCTTCAGTCGTCATGCAGCATTTTTAAAGTTTTCTATGCTTTCGAATGAATTATGTTCAATTATAAATACATGTTTTTGTTAGTATAGGCCTACTATGTAAATTTTCTCTGTACATATCGTGCGTTTGCTGACACCTGATTAAAGAATATACTTACTTACTTATTTACTTACTTACTTATGTCTCCATGTGTAGGCCTACACATGATTTAATGCACAATAGTATGCAATTATTTCTAGTGTGTGTTGGATTACCAAAAGTATTTAAATATAGTCAAAAAAGTTAGAACCAGGTGAGGTTAACGAATTTCGAAGATAAATTTTAAAAATATGTCTGCGCGTATGTGTCATCTGCTAAAGGATAATTTATAAGTTGTTTAAAACAAGTTCAAGCATATTGTAATTTGTAGAAACCAAGATGTCTGCTAGTAAGTACTTCATCTAAGAACAACCGGAACCAGTTGAATGGTACAAATCTGCAGAATTAGGTTTCTCCCTTATTGAGTCAGCGGATTGTGCCTGTAGTTTGGCGTCATTTTTCACTCAACCAGGTCTGTCATTGACTCTAAATGGTATTTTCAGGCAGTGGTCATATCTGCACACTTGTGCGCAGAAGAACGCGTTATGTTGCTCTTAACTGTATACGGATGCCTCTGCTGCTAAATGCATTGGTTTTCAGTCGATTCGATTACATGTATATTGTAACTCGTTTCTTACTTTTTTACAAAATCTCTCATGCTGAAGCTGCAGGCAGTTTAGAGAGCATTGGCCAGAGTTACAAGAGACAGGTCACGATATTATCGATGGTGTGATACGGCAACGGTCACTGTGGCAATCCCGCAGAAATGTAAAACGTTTTCGAAATGGCTGCTGGTCATGTAGCCCAGGAATTGGTTTGCGTCGAATAGTAGGCCGAATACTTCGATATTGGCAGCGAAGTTCATACATTTCACTAATTAATTAAATAAATATCAACTACATAATCCATCACCGCATGCGATTAATTCAATTTTTAATAGCGAACTCTAAACTTTATAAATATAGCTGAGCGGAATCACGACACGCAGATAGCGTGTCGTGATTCCTCTTTGCAATATTTAGAAAGTTAGATGAATTCCGTGAGCTTGTTGGGTGTATTACATGTCGTGAGATTCTCGCTTCTAGATGGGATCAGTGAGTTTAAGACACATTATATTTCAGGCAATGCGTTGTGCCATGTGGTTAAGAACAGCGCTGCTGGAATGTGGCACGATGGCCGATCTGTAAGAGATGTCGGCCCGTAACTTGGAGATTTTGGGTTCGATCCTCGTTCAAGGAGTTACTGCAAGTATAGGGATCTTGAGCAAGTCCTTCGCGCATCTGCGATAAGATTGCAACTGTGCTGTCGAGTCGAGTTTGAACTAGCTGCAAGAAGGGCAATATCGAATTACAGTTGGATTGTATATTGTATTAATTCATAAAGCGAACATGTCTAGCTTTTCTGGCATGAATGAGAAGTCAAATAATTCCTTTATTCCACAGAAATCTGAAAAGATATTCGTTAAGTTTACATCATGGTGCATGTGAGTTATCAGACAAAGGGAACAGGTAGGCCTACTTTTCGGAAGCACTCGAGGATGGAGTTAGAGCAAATAGAGAAGGAATTGTGTCCTTTTTATCTTTTTACAGTCACTTTATAGTATTATTGCCTGCATGTTGTCGAAGTGTTGAATGTTGTCCAAGAGATTATGTGTTCCTCTCTAGGGAAGATGGTATCTTCATATAATTGTAGTCAGCCATTTCAGCTAAAAGCAATCCTTACGCCATAGGTCCATAGGCCTACACACATTCAGCTAGATCATTTGAATTGCATCACGCTGACGGCAGCAAGAACTCGAGGCGTTCATGGTTAAAGATCGTTTTCAATTGCTGGACATACATTTTTAAACCCCGCCCTATAGGATATAAATTTGTCTGGCTTAGTCTCTCTGTGTTATTTTGCGCTCCGAAACTGAAAACTCTTTCTGCTGCCGTAGCTCATCCGAGACAGACCATCACTAAGTAACATCGGCGGACAGACTTTATGCGACTTCTTGGTAATAAGTTTACCATGCAGTATCTGGTTTTTGTTGTTCTATCGTAGTTTTAGAAAATACACATTTTCTATAGTGCAACTATCTATTAATAGTTGCTGTTCTAGATGCTGGCAAGAAGAAAATCCTAAAATTTTAAATATTACGACTTCAACAAACGCAACTACAATACTACTACCACTGTGACATACTATACTACAAATTCTACCGAGTATTGTCCAGCCACGACTTCGTCTCTTCAGTAATTCTCAGGAATTTAAAAATTGACGATGCATCTTCCTCATCAACTGCTAATACCATAGTACTTAATTTCCGCATAATCATGACCGTATGTAGCTAAGCTTTGAGCTAAGTTTTCAATTCAACTAATTTAGAAAAAAGAAGTCTAGTTATTTATTGTGTGAATAATGATATTAACAAGCAACCATTATTACTCGGTTTGTTTCAAGGGGTTACTTTGTTTTAATCGGCTTTACTATCATTAATGTGATAATCGCACTTGGATGACTCTATACTCAACGGGATCGTGATCCCTTTTGGGCCTCTCATTATTACGTCTAGTTCGTGCAATCACTATGCTTCACTTTTTTGCAATTGTCTACAACAAAACTTTTGATTATATGATTGATAATAACAAAAGAGCAGCACGTAGCGTTTCCCATCGGATGAGATAAAGCGACGCGTATTATTTCGACGTTGACTTCTAAATCGTTAGTATGCGTTGCTTTCTGAAGGCCAGCATCGTTTCATCGCAAAGCAAATCCGTTCTAAGCGTCGTTCCGTTTCGCTGCATTCACGTCTCTCTGCGCACGTGATGGGATGTATCGGGTCGAATCAAAAAGACGTTATACGACAGATTCGTCTGCTAAACTCACATCTCCAGTCACGCGCCTGGCATTTTCCAGCAACCGCCATTTTATGACTTCTACGATTCGAACCGGCTTCCAATAATTCCTCCATCGACAGTCATGACTGGTGCCATGTCAGTTCTGCCCTTCCTCTTTTTTCCCTCCCTTCCTTCCTCTCTATTGCCCGGAAAAATCCATCATCGGATGGCCGGGGAGTGCCTGGCGAGACCTTCATTAGAGGCTCCCGATAAGCGCCTAATTTTACTACATTACAATGCCTCGTAATCTGGAGAATACTGATTGAACGTGATTGGAATCGTCGTTAGACTCTGAGGGTCGAGGGAGTAACGACTGAAAGCGGTCGCTGACCCCGTGGGACCCGTTGTTGTTGCCTGTAATGTGCCGAGAAAGACTCCTCCATCTAATGCATGCAGACAGCAGATAATATTTATGACATGTTCACGTAGCTCTCATGAAGTGAGCGCTGCTCGGATATGACACCGCAGGCAGACAACACTGATGTAATAGGAATGCAGAGGCAGAGACTTCTATTTATATTATATCCGTGTACCTATAATGTGTTTCCGTAATTATGCATACAAGTATATATATATATATATAATATATGTATCAACGTGAACATAATTGTGTCTGATTTGATATCATCACGTGCAGTCCATTTCCCCAGTGTAATTACCTATATTATTCTTCTGATGATATAGGGAGAAATCCATTCAGACAGCGAGGAACATTGCCAGAGGAGCCGAAAGAAAGATGAGGTGAAGATGCTGTTACTGCTGATGATGATGACGAGGAAGAAGACGAAGAGAAGAAGGAAGATTAGAAGGCAGTCTAGAAGGACCAAGACAAGTGAAAAGAGGAACGGGAAGAAGGAGACGAGTCAAATTGGTGAGAAAACGTAAAAGAACGAGAATGAGAGTGCGGAATGATGAATAGTGACAGGAAGGGCAAAGGGTTGACCTAGAAATACGCCATGGAATTGTTGAGATAATAAATAACCGATATATATATAAGACTATATACATATATATCATGCTCTCTGATATAATACATTGCAATATAATATTCTAGACTTTATAATTGAAGAGTAATTCCCTACACAGCCTGAAAGGACGATTGATCTAGCAATCTGACGCCTTAGGTCAAGTTTTGCCTTCCCAATAACTATTGTTTTGAAGTTTCAACTTCTACAAACATTATTTTAGTCATACTATTACCTGTTCTTTCGCTAGGAGTTCAAAATAAAATGTAGGCCTATTGTTTGATTTTTCATGCTTAGTGTTTTAAATAGTTGCTCTCCCCCCTCGGGAATGTGCTGCCGCTGGTCATGACGACGTTTCCTCTTATTAAAACAAATCCAGTTAATCCTCCAATGTTATCTTTATCAATCTTTATTGGAGACGAGTGGAACTATAACATACACTGAGAACATTACTTCACTGGATTTATAATTATCAGAAATTGTATTCGAGAAAAGTGAGTGAAGCAGTCAACAATGCCCCGAAGATGAAATTCAGAGGAGGCAACACTCTAATGAATCCCATTATGCGCATTCTATGACGTATGGCGTCAAAAGGAAATAGTTAGATACTATTCGATCTTTAGTAAATTTATCTGACTCTTATTAATCAATCAGTCAATCAGTCAATCAAACTTAATATTGCATCTCTTCAAGATATCTACTCAGAGGCACTCCCAGTTCAATCTCGGTCAAATAAGACAGATTTCGGATTAGAATAGGAAGTGGTAGATGCGGTAGAGAGTTCTTAGGCAAGGGACGAAGATCCACTGGAAGGCTATTCCAAGAAGTCTAGCTCACAACCGATAAATCACGATACTACATCGTGGAGGTCCGAACGAAAGCGACCAGAAGAAGACCATGCGAGGCAGAGGCAGCATGTCTAATTATAGCAACGAGGCAGAAAAGCCTCTTAAGATGCTTAATGTGACTAATTCACTTAATTGTATCCTCATAATATTGCAAAACTTCGAGCCCTATAAAATAATCGAAGACTTATGAATCGATGAACGATAGCGCTGGTTATAATAAATCACGCCTCCTGGAACATTGCAAATGTTGTTTAGCCTTGAGAAAGCAGTGAAACAAGTTTCTGTATTGAAGTTAGGAGAAAATGGTGACACTTGCATTTTAATAATTTCATCCAAGTTTGATCTTCATTTAAAAAAATTAGAAAAGCTTACATCAAATAGTGTTTTATATTTTGTGCTTCAACGCTGAGCTGCACTGGCTTCCCAGTAGATTTTCGGACACGCTCGTAGTTTGCAGTGTTACTTGTCAAACATAATAGTCATTGGTCATCATCAACTCACCCGTTTAGTAGTTGACCACGAAGACTAGAATAGACCTACACGTGACAGGTCCAGATCACGTGATCACAGTTAGGACGAGGCAGAACCGACTTCGAAGTCTATGACGTTAAGATTAAAACTATACATGTAACATTCGCTGTTGTTGATTTAAAATCCAATCCGTCTTCTCTTATGGGCTTTGCTTCAAACGCGCGGATCAATTAACTAATAGCCGCATAACCAGCTCGAGGATGGTGTTCAAATGCAGTCTGTCGGTCGTTTCTCGGTTATACGTAGCTTATAAATAAACCGTTGATCTGTGCAGCTGCATTGGACCATAAGAAACGAATGAACCGACTGTTATACTGCCTCGCTAGTACTTATGTCTGACACTCCTGATACTCACTGCCACGTACATTCGTATAGCGCCGTCGTAGACTTCCAGAATTACTATCGTGCACACGACTTTGATTTCGGATAAATCGCAAGCCAGCTGAACTGAGTCATAATCTATTATGATCTGAAGATAAAGATTCTTGACTCTCTTTAGCAGAATAGTATGTAACTCGGTTAAGTGGTTGTTCTTCGTTCTTAGAAGAGTCCTATGTAGATGGCTGTTGCCGTTGTCTTTCCCGTTGTCAAATGCGTTGTCGTGCGTCTTCTGTCTATAATGAAAATAACACATGGATTGCATGCATCGTCAAACGTTCCTTACAATGTTTAACAATCTACCCTTTGGTCGTTGTAACAGCGGTCTAAAGACCATATCGCTTGACAGAGAGCAGTGGGACTATGGACTGGACTGCGGTTGGCCTTCTCACCCATTTACGTAGTCCTTAGGGTGGTGGAGAGTGGGGAGGGTGTTAATTAGTTAGGAATCCAGGGACAATATTCAGACGCAAGAAACGCGGGAAATCCGATTAGATTACTGCTCCATCTGTTTCGTGATGATTTAGCGCAGATTCCGACTCAGCATCAGCTGTATCCGTCACCCACTGTCAACGTCATCGTTGGTCTGCCATTGCTACGATGGCACCATCTGCAATCCAACTTCCTTTGGCTCCGATCAGACCCTTCAGTCATCTTCTTTCGGGTCGTTGTCGTCGTAGCGAGTGGCCGTCATTAATTTCTGGCTCTTTGTCGGAAGCGGCGCCTCGGCTTTGATCTCTAATTAGAGGCAACGAACGCCGTCGCCGCCTCCGCCGTCGCCGCCGCCGCTGTCGGCGTGTCAGATCCTGTCGGTGTTTGTTCGCCTCTCTTTGTCTCGATGGCGGTCCTTCACTCTAACTTTTCCACAACTAATATGCACTCGCCTTCTGTCCCTCCGTATTCGTAATGTTGAATAAACCCTGCAGTTTGGTTACTATATCAGCAGGTATGAATAGCATCGCACTTCTCTTTTTTTATGAAATTTATGTAGACCTGTGACTGGCAATACCAGAGTGGCCGAGGCAGTGACCGAGATCTGAGTAAACCCTAAATCTGCCGATTAGTTTACACTCAATGCTATATATAGGCCTGCGTTGACCTGAGCGTTTTTTCCCTCGTGGACTTGTGCAAATAATATTTTCCTACCGCGGGGCAAACAACTATATCACGTGAGTCCCGCTTTTAGTGTTACTCTTCGTCGGATCGGCTGATCTAAGAGTACTTCCAGAATTCCTGCCGTCTGCTCCCAACGAGTTCCAGTTGTTTCTTAATCACTGAACTTCAATTATTAATCAAATCTCTGTGCTCATTCTTTTGCTGTTCCCGGCGTCGTTCGCCAGTCTTAAACGTATGGGTATGTTTCTGTCTGACAATGTCTCTTATCAGTGTTAGGCACGAGACCAAAAACTCAAGACCAAGACCAAGACCAGGACCGAGAGGTCCAAAACCAAGACCGAGACCGAGTGGTCCGAGACCAAGACCGATGATCCGAGACCAAGACCAAGGCAGATGCCGGTATTCTTTTTTATAAACAATTCAATCTTTTAAGACGCTAAAACGGAATAACACGCTTAAAAGATTAATTTTATTGCTGAAGAATACTAATCTTAATGATGGTCCAGAAAACATTTTGCGGGTTCAGCCCTAGACTTCGCCTTGAGAATATCTCACTACAAATTGCTTACAGTGTACGATAGAGACACTTTAAGACATTTGAACAAGTACATTAACGTTCCATTTTAATGGTGTATTGTACCTCGGACCCCGACCACATAATTATTAGATTGTTCCAAAAACCTTGAAATTAGTTTAAGTAAATTTTGAAATGAGTGGCTCCGTTGCAAATGAATTTTTCTACTCATAGTATATATAAAGATATATTAGTTTGGTCAACACGCCGTAAATCGATAACAATCGCCTAGAACATAAACATCCGGTGTCCCTAATAATCTAAAATAACCGACACATTGAAAAATTGATCTGATGCGGCAAATGACCAAGAACGCTAACTTAAGACAGAGACCAATCCCAAGACCGTTCCTTTATGACCAAGACCCAGACCGACGCAATCGAGACCAAGATCGAGACTAAGACCGATGGTCTGAGACCAAGACCAAGACCAGTACATTCGAGACCAAGACCGCAGTTTTCCGGTCTCGAGACCGCCTCGAGACCGAAACCGCGGTCTCGAGACCATATCCTTGTCTCTTATACCCTCTGCTCTTCTCCTCTGTCTTCAATTATTTCAAACTTTTCTCCTTTTTATTCTTGATGTGTCTCAGTAACGTAACTGAAATGATTGGCTTGTTTAATCAGCATGTCTCTAGAACATCCGTCCGTCCGTCCGTCCGTCCGTCCGTCTGTACATGTACGTCCGTCCGTCCAATCGCCCGCTCGCCCGCCCGCCCGTTTGTCCGTCCGTCCGTCCATCTGTCCGTCCATCTGTCTGTCTGTCTGTCTGTCTATCTATTTATCCATCCATCTATCCATCCGTCCTTCCGTCCGTCCATTCATCCATCCGTCTTTCTGTCTGTCTGTCTCTATCTAACTATCTCCATCCATCCACCCATCCATCTATCCGTCCACCAACGGTGATTCATTACATCGAAGCAAGTAAGTACAAGTAAGTAAGTCTGTAAGTCATTGAATGTAATTTATGGTGAATCTGCGCTACATTAATCTGATATTTCGAGACATTCTAGCGGATTAGCATAATTTTAAAAGTCGATGACTTCCCTACCTGCTCGCTAGAGACGCCAATTGCAGTATGAAGCAGAGGAATGCGAAACTATAACTAGATAGCGTGTGCCACTGTGATGCGATCACTGATGGTCACTGTGTTAGCCATCCTTCAGTCACTGATCTGTCGGTTAAGTCAGACTGGTCGTCGGCTGGTCGATGCGCGTCTACCTAGGCACAGACCAATGCGCTTTTTCATCGACTCCGAGGCAGTCAATACGCACTGAATTGCGTAAGATCATGTGCCATAAAAGACTCTGAAGATAGGCTTGCGCTAAAACTGATGCTGAAGATTTGACCAATCATAAAGAATGGCTCATAGATGATTTGGCTTCGTTTTGACATGGCCCCATCGGGTGCGATCGACTGTCTTGCGATCGATTTGATCAAACGGACATCGGCACCTAGTGGCAGTCGACATTCAATTATTTCTCGTTAGAGGCGCATGTCGTGACCTCTGGCGTCCACCACCTTGTCCACTCGTATAGTCGTCGTTCGAGTAGCAGGCTCTCCTGCACTCTCCACATTAGTCCACACGAGTCCATCATGACGATTGCCGCAAAGAGAACGAGACGATCGCACGCGAAGGAGAAAGAATTTTAAATCGGATTTTATCAATCAACGCTATTGTATTGTATTGTTATTTCGTTAATTGAATAACGTTTTTGTCAGAATTCAACAATTTGAATTTGACGGTATGCACTAGATTTAGCAGCATAGAGCACCAATTTTCGCAATGTAGAACATCGATATCCCTGTTACCATTGACGATTGATTGATCGATGAGTGAGTGCTTTGTTGATTAATTGATTGATTGATTTATGCATTGATTGATTAATTTATTAAAGGCAGTCGAAACCTGCATTCATAGATGCATGAATAGAGTGCATGGATGACAGTATAAATGGGTGGACAGACGGACAGACCGCTGTTTGTTTCTGCAGTCCATTTGCTTTGCTGGATGTTAATCTGAAGCACCCTACCCTTTAGTCACCCTTTGGTCACCTTTTGGTCACCATGTGGCCACTTGGAGGTCATCGCGAGTGAGGACGAAGAGCAGAAAGCTGACCATTTGATGTCCATCGAGTCATCGACGCCAACGCTTTCTCTAAAGGAACGGGAAGAAGGAAGTGGAAGAGAAGGAAGAGAGGAGGAGGAAGATAAGGTAAAGAAATAGAAAGGAACAGACTAAGACGAAGAGGAAGAGGAGGCCGAGGAGGAGGAATTGGAGGATAAGATGCGTGGGTAAGAGAAGGAGAAGATGGCAGAGGAGGATGAAGCTTCTCACGAACGTCTCGGCCATTTATCACGTGACCCCTACATATCTTCCTGCCTTCCCTTCTAGTGTTCTTCCCCATCTCATATTCTCTCTCTGTCTGAACGTCTATATCCGTCTGTCTGTCTGTCTGTGTCTCTCTGTCTCTCATTCTTCACTCTGTCTGTATCTCTCTATGTCTCTGTCTCTGTCTGTCTGTCTGTCTGTCTGTCTGTCTCTCTCTCTCTCTCGTACACACTCTGTTTCTCTCCTCCTCTTCCTCCTCCTCCTCTTTGTTTTTCTTTCTCCTCTTCTCGCCTCATCACTGTTTTGCAGTTTAGTTATTGTTTCCTTTTCTTCGCTTTATTTTTAATCTTCTGCGCTTTCTTATTCCCTTCCAGTCATCAAATATGCCTTTCTCATCGTACTCTTCTTATTTATTCATCTTTTCTTCCTTTCAATTCTTTCTTCTTTTTCTTCTTCTTCTTCTTCTATTTTTTCTTCTTCTTCTATTTCTTCCTGTTACTCTATCTCATTCTTATTCTCTGTCGTGCTGTCTTCCTCCTCCTCTTTTTTTCTCCACTTCCTTTTATTCAACGTCTTCTCATTCTTCTTCTTCTTTCTTCTCGTCTTTCCTTCGTCTTCTTCTTCCTCCTTCTTCCCGTTCTTCCTCCTTTCCTGTCTATTTATTTTCGGTCGCATTAAGTCCTTGCCTTTTCTTCTCCCTTTCCTCCTTCCCTTCGTTCTCCTGCTCCTCCTACACTTCTCGTCGGGCTTAGGACTTTCATTTACATCGACCAAACATGGCAGACGGTACCAGAGCAAATACCCTACCGCGAGACCGGACTCCTCGCATGTAATCCCAGCTCCGTCTGTCTTAAACATGGCCATATGAGCACATCTGCTCTTCCGGACCTCGGTCTTAATCTGCGCATTCTTAAAGTTTTATGTTCGGCAAACATTGCGCTAAAAATTATATTACGGAAGCAACTGAGCGCTGATCTTAATTTCTCCTAAGGCTTCATCGTATGAAATATTCTGTCAAACCCCCCTCAGAGCGATGTTTTGGTTGGAAGACACGATTCGCTGGGTCACTTTTTGTGGGATATAGATTTGGTTAACACATATTTATACGTGTCATCTTTAATTTTTTATATCCACGACTCTCCGAATAACTGATTCGTGATTAACCTCGTAGTTAGACTTCAAGAAATTTATGAATTAAGATGACGGGTTAGCGACGGAAGTCACGACTTATCGACTTAATCAGTCAGGTACCGACTGAGACGTCAAAGTTTATGGAACTTTCAGTCGACTGATTTACACGGACAACATGCAAAGTGAAATAATGCACAAACGCAGCTTATCGATCGTATTTCTATTCGGAATGAAAGAAAGAGGAGGAGTAAGAGGAGGAGGAGGAAGCAGAGGAAGGTTGGGAGGTACAAGAAGCAGAACTGGAGTAGACAGAAGACGAAAATAAAGATGGAGGAGAAAAGGAGGAGCAAGAAGAGGAAAAATAAGTAATTAGAAGAAATAGAGGAGCAAAGAAGAAGAAGAAGAAGAAGAAGAAGAAGAAGAAGAAGAAGAAGAAGAGTGGGATGATTGAGGAGAAAAGAAGGAGGAGAAAGAAGGGAGGAAGAGGGAGGAGGAGGAATAAGAAGAAGAAAGTATAGAGGAGAAGAAGAAATGAATGTAGGAGATGGACGAAGAAGTGGAGAAGAAGAAGAAGAGCAGGAAGAAAAGCAAGAAGAAGAGCAAGAAGAAGAGCAAGAAGAAGAAGATGCTGCATCGCACATGACCACGTGACTGGGCCTTTCTAGTCGCTAGATCACGTGCCTGAAATAATTGTATTGCGTCTATTGAGGATGTCCTGTGAAAACAAAGTCGGTTAATTTCGTAACATCGAGTTCTATATTTCAGGTTAGATTAACGTGGAATAAAATTGCAACTTTGAATTTGATCCTTATTTGTTAATGCATGATTGATAAACATAGTTATTGTGAATAGCAACCACAACAAAGACATAAACCACCTCCACATAATTATTATTATTGAAATCACGTTCTAATCTATCCTTACGATAATTCAGAAGCTGCAGGGGTGGACATGATCTGGGATATATCGATATCGGTTCAATAATTACCTTCACAAACCGTGTGAGTGTCTGAATTGTACAACGATAGTCCTGATTGTGTGAGCCCTGATGATATGTTTAGCAGTTAAAACGACGTAGACTCCAGATCCAGAATTAGTGAGAAGAGGAAATGGAGCACGAAAGGAGGTTGGAAGTAAAATTACCTCCTTCCAAAACAGCGAAATGCTTAGCCAAAAACATGATCATACCATAAGCAGAAACTCTCCAGAGTGATCATTACATCAAACAGACCTGACTTATAAGCATTTCAATAGCATATTAAACGATAGGCCTATCCTTGATATTCTAGGAGTTCATCTCTATGAGTAGACCTATACGTGTAGTTGTTTAGATAGACATTAACTTGAGATTATAGATCATTGTGCATACAATTATGACCGTTAGCTTTTGCCGGTATGTTATTAATGCGACATCGAAGAATAATACTGCAATGGCATTGATGTTAAGACAGTTGATCCTAGGTAGAGCTGGATCGCTGCAGGTGGTGTCCCATTCGTCTGCCCTGGGATCCTCCCCTCGATTGACGGACGGGTGCAGACGGAGCCTGGTACACCATAGGGTAAGCATCTGAATGCCTAGATGGAGGAGCTACTGCATACTGAGCAACAGGGGCTGAGTAATTGGGGCGAGCGATGGAGTAGCTGGAGGAGGAGGGTGCCTGATATCCACTCGGCGATTGATATCCGACAGCGACAGGCGCCGAATAGCTAGGCACCGAATAGCCATTATGATTCGGTGATGGGTAACTTGGTGCTTGATAACTTTGTACCTGATGACTTGGTGCTTGATAACTTTGTACCTGATAACTTGGTGCTTGATAGCTCGGAGCCTGGTAACTCGATGCCGGATAGCCTGGTACTGGATAACTTGATGCTTGATGACTTGGTGCCGAATAACTAGGCGCCGGGTAACTTTGCACCGGATAACTTGGTGCGGGATAACTTGGTGCTGAATAGCTTGGTGCCGGATAACTTGGTGCCTGATAACTTTGTACCGAGTAACTTTGTGCCGAATGACTTGGTGCTTGATGACTCGGTGCCTGATAACTAGGTGCCGGTGCCGGATAACTTGGTGCTGGATAACTTGGTGCTGGATAACTTGGTGCTGGATAACTTGGTGCTGGATAACTTGGTGCTGGATAATTTGGTGCTGGATAGCTCATGGACGTGTAATACCCGATGTTGACATCGCAGAATCCCGATGATGAGTATTCGTCGTACGGTTGGTACTTTGTCTCTCCGCTGTTCTGCGTACCGCGAGGACAGTACTGAACGTACCCGATGCCGTGAGTGCAAGTGAGGAAGGAGGACTCGTCACGATAGTACAGTCCATCGTAATCGCATCCCTCTGCAGGAAAAATAACAACAAATGGATCATCATCTGAGACGTATCAGAAGTGAATTATCCAGATTACTTTGTCTGTTATGATGTGTTCAAAAAACTTAATCTTGTTGTACAGGTATCCAATGTGTTTACCCTCAAACAAAACATGGATAAACTGCGTCTCTGTGAAAGATGTAACATTGAATGACACACATGTAAATGTGTGACACCTGTTTGCTGTTCTCGGCAAAAACTATTGAGGACGATGGATCGGATGTTGGAGGCTCGGTTGAACCAAATACGTGGATCGTCAAGGACACCTGTTTGATCTCACTCTCGAAGCTATTTCACGGGTGGTCACGCATTCAAGTATGATGCCTTGTTAAGCAAAACAAGTAAACATCGCTTAACGATGCTTAAACTTGAACGTTCAGGTCATTGCTAGTGGATAGTCTTTCCTGAAGAATACATTAACCAATGACCATTCTCATAGGTCTTTAATTCAATATCTTAATATCAGTAATGACATATGGTTCTTAGCAGAAATAATAATGCTTGTGAATGTTATTTGCTACGATCCTTCCAAAAACATTAGTGTCGTCTATTTCCCAGAATTACTTGAAAGAGTCGCCTCCTCCAGATTTGCAAAGACTAAGCGACTGAGATTCAAAGTAAGAAATTACAACATTAAACGCCCAACGGGAGAGACAGTTTAGATCACTTGTGAACTGCGAAGGTGGCAAAAAGTGAGAAATCAAAGATCGGATATTTCTCCAATTCTGATGCATTGATGCATCTCAAATCCGAAAATCCTGTCACGAAAGTCCAGCTAAACAAAGAGAAGACCCAGTTGGAGGCCAATATTCCAAAGACTGCGTCGTCTCTGACAGTAGGGCTGCCCATGAAGAAGTCTTTCAGCCAGTTTACGACGCTAACGAAATCATTCACCGCAAAAATAATGGCGCTGAACAAATGCTTCATGTTTGGCGCAGTAATAGCAGATACGCTGGTACCGTAGTTTACTGGCTGCTGATCGTATCCGGAGCCGAGCGCACAGGAGACGAACAGAGAGCCAAAAAATATCAACGACGATATCCGAATGATCGACATCTTCTTCATTCACCTCTGAAAGAATTGAGTTCAATCCTAGAGACACGCTAATCACTGCCACATCGATTTATATAGAGCCATTAAATATAGGATTCACCGTTTGTCCAATTCAGAATCGGAGCGTTGATGACAATGACTGCAGGAAGTCGTAAAGTTCTTCTCGACATCAGACGGCCTGGGCGTGATGCCGCCTCTGTCGTCGTCTGCTCAGGCCAGCCAGGCAGACGACAAATGCATCGTCGTCGTCGTCGTCATTGTTTGGCCTTCGAGCCATCACAGTCCTCAACTCTATAAGTTACATGACAAACCGTCAGACGTACATGTATACTAGGGTGTACCGAACTGGACGTCGTCGAACTGTATGGCTGTTGTCTTGTCCTGTTTGGTCATTAACTGTCCGAAACTGCTGGACAGTTTCCAAGGCTTTAAATTCGAATTGCATCACGTCTCCTGCAAGGGCCTGCACTCCGATATTTATCTCTTCCTCTGAGCTATTTTTATTTTCCGCGCTATTTTTTTTCTTCTCGTGTGTACCGGCTTTCTTTTCCTGTTGTTATTCAATTCGTGGCATTTGCCTGCTGGCCATTGTTGTTCGCTGTTTGGCTACACCGTGAGTTTCATTCAACTGAATTCGCACTCAGTTGCTCAGCACTTGTTTAGGATTTATGGTCCTGCGCTGAATTGGTTTAGGCTACTAATAGCAGCAAATCACGCATTCATTCAGTCTAATTATATAATATTATCGTGTTAATTATTATATTCGTGATTTGCAGATCTATTAATCACATAATTAAACTTGGCATATAACGAAATAGAGCACAGTAAGCTGAAAGAGTCGCTAGACCACGTGGAACCAACAAACAGATTCAGAGTCTCTGGGTCAAGTTGCGTCGAGTGAGTGCCAACCAAAGAAGCATTAATGAACGCAGCCCCAGTTATGACTTACATTATTAAGAATGATCTTCTACTTTATTAATTCAAACTGACAGCACGCAGCATGATTACAAATCATATTATGAACGAGTAATTTCAAGTAATTACGGGAGTCGAATTCAATTGTTTGGCAGCCCTGCAAGGCCCTACTGTTTAGTTGACCAACGCCACCTCGCGAGTGACAGAATGAGTAAACCGTTTGGAGTGGAGTGGCTAGCGATCATCTATCTACTGGATGTTCGTCGCTTCACCCCAGTGATGCTATCATTCATCAATCACCCTCTCATTATTATATTAGCCGACTCAACTCATGAATCACCAGTTTAAAAGATTCACGTCATCAGCGTATCACCAGGATATGTACATGAATCTTTAGATTAGGGCTCATAGTTTTACAAAATGCTGAACGCAAGGCACCATCCGATGGCACGCCAAAACAAAGCCGTAATGAAGTCAATAGTCATCAGATAATTCCAAACAGATAGAGTGGTGACTTAAAGTGAATAAGGTATTTGAGAAAGGTAAGATGTAACCGAGAACGAAATTAGATGAACGACAAAGCCGAACAACACATTAGAGGATGAGAGTTCCAAAATCTGGGTCAGGCAGCAGAAAAACGTTCGTTTACTTAGATTTGACTAGAGAAAGCAAATCAGATGACTTCGTTAAAGAATAATGTATCTATTATCAAGACTTACATTAAGGACCATGGTAAGCTGACACTTTATACACCGGCGCAGTAGAATTTATTACTTAATAGTGGCAGTAGCAGTGGTAGTAGCAGTGGAATGGAAGTGGTGGTGTTGGTAGTGTTATTGGAAGTAACAGCAATGGTCATTATAATCTCCTTCGTTTGGTTATTCTTCCTCTGTTGGTCAGTTTCTTTACATTTGTAAATGTCCTTAAGTTGTTTTCTCTTCTCAAGTTTGCTTAAGTCTTCACTTCAGTTAAGCTTCACTTAAGCTAAGTTTTTTAAGCTGGTAAAATTCTCCTTAGGTTGATAATTATTCTTAGATTGGTAATTCCTTTTACTTAGGTTATTCTCCTTACATTAATTGATTCTTCTTCTTAAGTTGATTATTTTTCTTAAGTTGGTTATTCTCTATCAGTTGGTTGGTCATTGACCTTTGGGGGTTAACTTTTCTACTCTTCTTGACTTTTGTCGTCTTACAAAGAGCGTTGGTTTTTTTTGTATCCCATATCGTGTTTTCTGCTTTCATTCTACATCTGCTCAGATTCTTTCGACGGAACATTCGCTGGCTGTCAATGTGGTTATCCCAACATTGAACATTTCTCGTTACTTTCAGGTCGCTAGAGGTCGCTAATTAGTTTTGCTGAGTTTTCTTGATCGAATTTTCGGACAAGACAGATCACCATGTCCTGCTGTCCTTTTCATTATCCGAATGGTTCTTGATTTTGTCGTGTCCCTTGCAGTTTCAACCATGGCACTTTTTCAGAGTATATCCGTTGACTTTTTGTGCAGTGATTCGTATGCAGTGAGCACACCTCTTAGGAAATACTAGAAATAGAAACTTTTGCGCAACGCAACCCAACCAAAATTATTAGGTTCTTATATGTACGTGCCCTCTGAATGTCTGTACCTCAGCTATATAGCAGACAAAGCGACCGTTCGTTTGAGGAATCCAAATAGTTTCATTTTGACCTCAGAACAATGAATCTATAAGCTGAAGGGTTATTTAAGCGCCTCAAGAAGACGCGCAATTTGCAAAGGACCCACTGTTTGAATAGAATACAATACGATACATTACAATACAACACAGTACAATAGGCTACCTATGTTATGACTGCATTGAAATAAAGTGATTCTTGTGTTCCTTCTTCACAATAAGTTCAGTTTACGTTGATGAATTGTCCCGTTCGACTCTTACAATTGCACCAAAACCTAACAGTACCCACAACAAAAAACAGCAATACCAAGGGACATTTTCGAAGGTGACATTGCGCTCACCTCCTGTGTAGGTATCAAAGCCATACATGTAGGACCTAATATATATTCGGTCCAATCGTAATCGAAAATTCCTAAAGCACCACTCAGAAAGTCATTGGCGTTTCCCACCCTGGCAATTTCCTCACTGGCAACTGTAGATAAAGGATACGAACTTCGGTAGTAATAGCATTCATGGAGTAAGCGACTGGCGGATAGTGTGGGATTGATGCAGTTGATAGAGGCATGAAATAGATCAGTTGTTTGCCAAAGAGAAATACTGTGATAAATGTAAATTTACGGTTACAATTACAACAGTAGTATCTGTTATTAACTGATACTGATGTCAAATGCATGTTTAACAGCATTTAATCTCGAACGATGGGTAAATATCAGCAGCTGAGTATTCAGTTTAGTTTAATTATGGCCCTCGATATATACAGGAAATCATTGCATCCTCATGCAAATTAGACAGGGTTGTTGAACTCCATTCCATATGATTGCTTGAAACTGTTTAATTTGCAGTCAAACGGATTACATATTGTGTTCAAATGTAGGCTACCTCTGATATAACTCGCAGTTTATGACTGTGGAGAAGGCTACGATCCGACTGTCAAATAACATCTCCATCGCAAGATATCTTTTGTTTCCGAATATTGTGAATACTAAATAGACTGAATCCGGGATCCGATGGCTTCGATGCAATGCAGCTAAGTGTGCTCATGTTCTCTATAATCTATAGTCATACCTGACTTACAATTTGAAAGTATTCTGCAAGCCAACGCAAAATCAATCAATACTAATTTTTCAATATTCAATTAACATGACTTCAACGATGTCAGCGATGACATGACCGACGTCCATTTCAGAGTATTTCTCAAGAATTATTACACCTGAAGCAAAATGCGAAATAAGAATCTATGGCGACGTATCTTATCTCGTTTCAGTTTGCGCTGCTAGTCGTTAGCAGCTGTCCGTTAACAACAGTTGAAGAGTAGATCCCTCTGGTGGCGCAATATAACTTTAATCCATTACAGAGCAATATAATATATTCTTGTAACCAACTAATTAAGGATTTAATTAAATTATCTCCAGAGAATGTACGCCATCTGGTTATATACTAGAATGACAGAACACAGTCAGCCTAATAGGACTACGCATAAGAGCAATTAAACTAAATGCTGAGTTGAGTTAACGTGCTCGACCATCAGCCAAGCGGTCTGAAGTTCGTATCTGCAGAGAAATCTTTCATGTTTACTGCTCCAATGTCCTATTTTGAATCGTACAGGTTATTTCTTGATGCATCGACTTCAATCCCGTCACTGCCTTTTGCATGTAGCTCCCATCCGCAATAGACTTCTGTATAGAGGGAGAGGCCCCCTAAACGACCTTCGCATCCGCAATTATCACTAAACACTGGAATCTAATACTACTACGAGTATTGCCTTTGGTTACGGTTAGATGGCTAGGAAATTGGCATAGAATAGAATTGGTTTCCTGTTCCTCTGTTAAGTTTAAGAAGTCGTTAACACCCAACTCTAGAGTAACTGGAAAGTTCCTCTTTCTGTTCTTTTCCCTCCTGTTCCTTTAAAAATAGCGATTACCGGACGAACAAAAGACGGTTCCGACTACGCAATGGCAATCATACTTAGGTCTATAAGCAGACAATAGGACGGTTTTCAGGCTGGTCTGCACTTATCACTTAGGGGCTCTGCATCTTATCAATGCGATCGGCTATGAGTAACGGACTGATGTGATCTTATCAACATAAATATATGAACGTAGACTCAATGTGATAAGTGATAAGTGGCAGAGAAGAGGCACAGCCATCAGACTCGTCTCAAAATAGAAGAAGCGACTGTTTCTGGCTGCATTGGAGAGATATTCGACTCCATACGGAAGAGCTTCCAGGTCCGACTGTATCGTTCTTCCACCTCTCGAGTCGCGTCTAGAGACATTTGACTCCAAACTCCAGACGGAAAGCGGAGGTGCTGGAAAACATCATTCATTGCTATAAACAACTGTAAGCTCACTGAGGATAACATTTATTACGTTGGAATGTTTCTGAGAGGTCTCGGGTCATTTCTGCTTCACTTGCGTTGCCCTGCGTTGCATATCACTCTTTGCTTGCATGATACAGGGAAATCAAACACAGGGCCACGTGGTAAGATAACACATGACACAGAAAGTTCAGGTATGGTTAGACGTGTAAAGTACACTGTGACCGGAAATAAAGGGACCACTAATGTTATTATGAAACTAAATAGTAAATAATCATCGATTTTTTAAATTCAAAATATTTTTAATCCTGTTATATTTATCTAGCATTGCATGAAATATTACTCTTTTCATCCAGTAATGACGTCATAATGACGTCGATTGTATCAACATTCAAGTTTTAAGGACGGCCTAAAATTCTCCTACAGAATTTTCAACTGTATTTGAATGTTGTCGAGTAACCTCCATAAATTTAGTTCAAATGTATTCTTGCATTTCAATAATATTCGACAACAAGGTGTGTTCAAAGTGTCCACCTTCAGCCTCAACACAATCTTCAAGACGCGTGCGCCATTGTTCAATAGCAGCGTCAATGACCAGCTGAACAAATTCTTCCCAGGCATTAACTCTGTTATTTAAAAGACGTCGCCATGATGTACCTTTTTAACCAGGATGTTCATAACTAACAAATTTGTGAATAAATATGTCAGGATTAAAACGGTTTTGGAATTTCAAAAATCGAAGAATATTTGCTATTTATTTTCATTTTATCATTATGGGTCCTTTATTTAGGTACACAGTGTACATTAAGGGTCAGTTAAAGTAACGTAAGATACAATATGGTACACTAAGAAAAGACAAAGAAAAGAAGGAAAGATCTATCTACAATACAATACTCTACACTTATTTATTATTAGTTAAACTTTAAAAAACTTCAGAATCATCATCGTCGTCGTCGTCGTCATCTTAGTAATCATCGTTGTCATCGTCAATGCTATCGATCTCATCGTCTTCATTAGCAACTCTATGATTGTACCATTTCGTGTATTGTATTTCATTTGCATTGCATTGTAGCTTGTTGTATTGTATTGCACGGCATTGAACTGTATTCTATTGCATCTTTACGATTATTTCGCATGGTGTTGTATCATATTGTATTGCATGCGGCCCTTTGCCCTTTGTTGAAGGGTCATTTATCTGACCTTCGACGAGAATCGCCTCCTTGATGCGAATGGCGACTGCGTTCTCAGCAACGAGACGATATTCGCGATAGCTGTCCGATGTCACCTGTCGCAGATAGAGATTGGTCTCAAGGACCCCGTCATCGTGGACCTACAGGTATATAAGCACACACGATCAGTAGAGCGGCTGCCTTGCAAGAGGGTGCAGATCGGAGATCACACGGGCATCAAATTAAGACGGAGCCTAAATGAGGGCTACAAGTCATAATTTTATTCTTGATTAGGATAAAATTTTTAATATTTCATCCCAAAGAAATATATATGATCTAAACAAATGTCCAGCCATATAGCTTTACAGAAATTAAGTAAACCAAATTAGTAGTTTGTATTTGCAATGCTTCATTTAATTAAAAATAAAATTGGGTTTTTCGATGTATGTGGAAAATGAAAAACTATAACAGGGTGAGGTCCGATTTCACGTTTCGTCCCTGGGTGCAAAATATCCCAACTACGCTTTTGCGTTTACGTAATCGTGGCATTCCTCACGATAGCAGAAGATGGACATAGATCTGTTTTTGTTAGATAAAGGATCTCGTGAGGTTCTTCAAAAGGGTATTAATAACGTACATCAAATCAAATCAAATCAAATTTACTGAAACCATCGTGCCACATTTACAAAAGATTAGCAAACAGAAGTACATTGTCAAATAAATAGAAATTAGTTCAGTTGAAGCCAACAATAAAATTATACAATTGAAAATAAAGATGGTCAACAGGAGTTCCAAAGGGGATTAAACCCCGCTAAAAGGAACCCCTAATTTCCCTGTACAACAAAACTACGAAGATGGCGAGTTGAGATGAAAGGTACTAGAATAAGCATATAGCAAAATATTTTTTTTAAAATCGAATTACTCAATCTGTTAGTCAGGAGGTACATTGAATGCAAGAAACCTTTCAATTTGATAATGATTACAGATGAAACAATAAAACTATTAAAACATAATAAACAGGATTGAAAAAGAAGATAAATGAAACCATAACTAATCTTAAACTAAAGAGTTCCTGTCCCTCTCTCAATCCTCATCACCACTTTTTAATAATACGCCAAAAACAATGTGATAAACATTGTTACAAATGCGAGAAAATAAAACCAGATAGTTTTGTAGATAATCTCATATTTAATTGATAAACGTTATTTTATTGGAATCAGTGGGTTTGGAATCATAGACTCAGTGCCCTGCTCTGAAAAGATGATCTAAAGAGGAGAAGTTTAAGAGAAAGAGTTTAAGAGCGCTCTTAAACGAATTATAACTAGGAGAGTTTCTAACTGCATCAGGAAGAGCATTCCAAACAAGGACCAGTGGACTTAATAGAGAATTTTCGTGTATTAGTTCTAGAAGCCAAAACTCGGTAGCCGGAGGAACCTCTAGTAACGTGGGAATGGATCTCAGAGCCTAGTGAGAAATAATATTGGAATGTTCTAGGTACGAGATGATTGGTAAGTCGATAAACAAAAAGGCCTATCTATAAATTCCTAATCTGGAAAATATTAAGCAGATTAAGGTCACGAAAGATAGGGGCAGTGTGAGAATTTCTGGGAAGTCCACTGATAAATCTAACCGCCTTCTTTTGTAATGCGATTATTCTGTCAAGTCTGGATTCGTAATTGAAAGCCCAAATCATATTACAAAAAGTTATATATGGATATACCAAGGTAAAATACAGTTGCTTTCTTATATTAATTGGGAGCTTTTAGGCAAACTTGGTAAGAATACCGATGGTTTTTGATATTTTATTACAAATATAGTTTATATAGGGCTTCCATGTTACGAATTGGTCTACGTATACGCCCCAAAATCGTGCATTTTCAACTTGTTTTAGAGGAGTGTCATTTATATAAATGTTTTTAAGCTAGATGGCTTGGCCTTCTTGTGTGATTGGAATGAAATGTAATTGGTTTTTTCAACGTTAAGAGTAAGCTTATTTGCTACGAACCAATCAGCAACTTTATCGAGTTCCAAATTTAGAGTGTCTATTAGCGTCTAGTAGGAAGCATAGGAATAAAACAAATTTGTATCATCAGCAAATAGTATCATATAGATGGTGTTGGAAATTGAAGCAAGGTCGTTAATATAAATCAGGAACAACAGTGGTCCAGGGTTAGATCCCTGGGGTACTCCATAACTGGTCAACAATAAATCAGAGGTGCGTCCATTACAAAAGACTCTCTGAGATCTATTTTTTAAATAGCTCTAAAAACACCTCAACGGGGTACCCCTTATGCCATAGTGCTCAAGCTTTTTTAACAGTATAGTATGGATTACTATGTCGAATGCTTTGGCCAAATCCAGCAGGACCCCCACAGCGTATTCCTTGTTATCAATAGCTTTAGAAAGTAATTCTTCAATACCCAGTAGGGCCATAAAAGGGGAGTGTCCGGCTCGGAAACCATGTTGAGTTTGGTGTAAGATTTGTAAGGAATTGATATAGGAGCTTTATCTTACATGCATAATTTTGTCAAGATACTTAGCAAAATGGGGCAAAATTGAAATTGGTCGATAATTAGTTAATTTTTGCTTGATTTGGTACCTTACCATTTCTTAAAGAACAGTTGATGACATCGGCCAAAATAGGGGCAATAAGGTCAATGTTGGGAGTGGCAATGTATGGATCAATACCATTGCAGCCTTTAGTGTCGGTTTTTTTAAGGTCCCGACTTATATCCATTATCTCAGACGAAGAGGTCATAATCAGTTCCATAGAACCCAACTGGGATGGTGGAAGAAATTGGTCAAACGTTGTAGAGGAGGTAGGGATATTTTTATCTAGATCACTTGCGATGCTAGTGAAGTATGCATTAAAGTTATCAGCTATAGATTGCGGATCAGTAATGGTCTGGTTATTTAGGTCCAAGTAGTAAATTTTTGAGTCTTAAGGAGCCGACTTCAAAATGGTTCTTATAAGGGACCAGGTGTGTTTAAGATCATTGCTGTTATTTAAAAATTCTGATTCGTAATAGCTTTTTTCCGCAATAAGTTTCAAGTTACATGAATCTGTTAGTAAAACTTGCAAATCTTCACATACAAAGAAACAACTGTTATAGGAAAAAATCATTTGCAGATGTTTTAGCTTAAGATGAAATAGTTTCCCCTAAAAGATAGACTATAACAAAGCAAAAGTTTCGCCAAGAAAAAGGCATAAACGCAGGAAAAGTAAAACAGTTCTTTAAGTACAGATAGCAGATGTTTTCATAGTAAGCTAAAAATCAGTTTGCGTACAAATCTGCATCCCTCTGGATGTAAGAATGGATCATTAATAAAATCTGATGTGAAACAACACGAACGTTGTAATAAAAATTACACTGCCCAATGGTGTCCATATGAGTCTTCAATCTCTTCATAGTTGTCATTTTGCACAAAATATACAGTCGACGAGTTGAGTTGAGCGACCGTTACATCGCCTTTCTTACCACGATACCTGCATAATTTGGCCTAGATAGGCACAATCATCTTCGTCGTTGCTTTGCCTATCTTGTCAGAGTAAAATTTTGTTGATGCGTTCTGCCATCGTGCTTAAGCCGATCAGTGGTGACTCTTCCAGTTAACCCAGCACTGTGTCTGCTTACTAATGAACGCTTTGTTCAAAATTAACTTTGACGCCATTTGGACCAGGTGGCAATTTACGAGGTACTTAGAAGGTGCCATATAGTAGGTGTGTAGATAATTAACTAACCATACTTAGAGTCCAGTACTCGTTGATGACGTCACCCTCTGATACAGCTGTTCCATTGACGTCAATCAGCCAGAACAGTGACGTTACTTCCGGTCTTGCTCTGACTTCGCAGCGAACGAAGACGTTTTTGTCACCGAGAGCAGCAGAAGTCGTCTCGCAGATTATTATGGGAGCATCTAAGTAGGTAAGTAAGTATATTCTTTATTATACCAGCTGCATAATGGCACGCTGGCGTACATATTTTAACATAAAGAGCAAATGAAAACGTAAAGCCGTCGACCAACAACGGCGCCCATCCCACATCAACGCTGGCAGTCTGGCTATGACGCTTAAGTCACCACGACGGAAATGACGTTTAAGTCACCACAACGGAAAATCAACCTAGGCCTACAGCAAACGCCAACCAGTGACCAACGCCGAACCCAAACGCCCAAACGAAGGCCCATCCGACGGATTCTCGACTCTTGTAAATAGTTAACTTCATTTTAGGGTCCCACAGCCAACATGATAACTTGCATCCTGTTTGGCGTCGTAAACTGCTCGAAGCTAAACTAACAGGCACAACTAATTTTATATCTGATCAGATCGATACTAAACCTAACGAACCGAGTACAATTAGACTGCTTATTGCTCATCTCGAATCCCATTTAAGCCATGCACCGTAGGCCTACTGGTATTAATCTCCTTCTAATAAGGGCGCAGATGTGCAACAAGGTTTTGAAAAGTTGGAGGGCATAATTAAAAAAATATTGTTGCCCCCCACTTTTTGAATTTTGCCCCCGCCAGAAATGTTAAAAATGGGGGGGGGGCGCAAATTATCTTAACAAAAGTCATCTTACAAAGCCATTGGAGAAACATAAAAAAGAATCGATTTGGGGGGGCACATGAAGGGCACTGAGCACTAAAACTGGGGGCTTTGCCCCCAGTTTTGAAACGGGGGAGGGCGGTGCCCTCCGGCCCCCCACTTGTTGCACCCTATGAAAGGGCGGATCAAAAGTCATTCAAATTGACCCCATTAAAATTTTTACGGAATTTTAATTTAAGAAGCCTCGCCATTGGCTGGCCTCGGTTTTGATGACGTTCCGTTACAGACAATCATTACAAAATAGAACACGTGTATGATAGTGGTGAAAAACAAAGTCAAAAATGGTAAAATGAACGGTTTTCCTACCTCTACGGAAACGTCGATCTAAACTTATGCTGGACAGTGGATCATGATAATGTCGGAGTTCTCTTTTATAAGAACCAACCATCCATCGACGCCTTTTACATGTAAGTTATGATAATGGCGAAATAGAAATCTCTAGATTAGATAATATTACAGCATAGAAAGATCGAGACGGCCAGGAAATGAAAAAAGTGTAAGTTCAAACAAGGGAGACTTAGATAAATTAGGTAAATCAAAATTAATGACAAAGGCAAATGAGTGAAACAGGTTATCATGATTTAGGCGAATCGAAGCCTTGAAAAAACTCTAAGTGCGCTGTATAATGAAAATAATAATATGATCAATAGTAGACCTAATATAATTGTAAGCGTCGTTTAATAGCCTAGTGGTTCACATCAATCGATGGAGCATCAAACCAAATTCAGAATTCAGTAGATTTCGAAAAATTATTCCACTGAGAAAACGTTCATGAATCCAACTTCTCTTCAAGCAAAAATTATTATCATCAATCCAACTTCTATTTTCCCAAAGAGTGGGCTAATAATAACATCTTGGTCGTGAACTTTTTTCCGTGCACCATTTGTCATCAGCTATTTGTCGGTGAACCATTTGTCTCAGTAAACCATTTGTCGGAGAACCATTTAGCGTGACAAGGAGTCCAAGGATCATAAGCAGAGTTCTCCACGGGTCGACCCGAAGATCAGGTCAGGTGGGGTCAGTCCGGACCGGACCGGATCAGGAAAAAATGTAGATTTCGACCCACCAATTTTTGCAAAGCTTAATTTTCAACTCTATGCTCTTAATAAGGATTCGTTACGGTTTACATTTTCTGTGCATGCACTCATTGGCAAGAGATCCTCAAGGCACCTTAGTGAGAAAAGAACAGCAGGAAACACCCCAAAGCCATCACAAAGCCGATTGAACATGATACATGTACGTGCGATTGACTTCTGAGAAAAATATTCGGGCGTCTTTTAAGTTCCCGATTCTTTAACTCCAACTTTAACTGGCTAAGGGATTAACGCGAAAACTTGGGGTAACCGCAGATTTGTTCCTTTTAGCACCGAACTCTGCTCAGGCTGTCGTACATGTACGGAATTATTTCTCATGAATTTAAGAAAAAAGGTCAACGGATTGATTACAAGCGTGTGAGTTATCTGAGGATGCAGCGCTGGAACACGCGTGCCTAATAATATTCGGAATTCTTTCCATATATTTATGGAACAAGTAAGTTTAGGCCAAAATAAATGGACTAAACGAAGGATATCTATTATCTTCCCTGTTACGTTCTCACAAATCAATATTATCATCATATATGGCGGTCTGACTGTGTTGCGATTTTACAACATTAGAATTTGACGATAAAAAATATTAGTAAAATTAGCACTAAAGGCGGGTTGTATTGGATCTGATCTTGCATTTCATGGGTCGCGTGGGGTCAGGTATTTGGCCTTCAGAAATTGGATTGAGTTCATCCACATGAAAATTGGACCATGAACAACTCTAATCAGAAGCTACGCTGGCGGGTGTGTTATTTTTTTTCTACCTCCAAAGAGTCAAGACAAAAGCGGTTAATGTGCAGTCAAAGGGATTAGGATTTTGACAGCGGAAATCTTACACTGGACCCTGATTGCTGCGACAGCGGAAGTCGACGCCATACCGGAAACGACTGCCGTGCATCTCATCCGCTTCCCGTCATCCTCTGCGCGTACCCTGAACTCGTGGCTCCACCTGTCGGTCGTGTACTGCATCAGTCGAAGACCTCGTACGCCGCTCATGAACGCCGTGTACGTCAAGCCGAACTCATGACTGACGTCATCGTCATCAGGGTCAAGGGTCAGACTGATCTGCGGAGGCGGGTAACCCCCGAAGGCCAGGCACCGAAGCAGACTCGGCTGGCCCTCCGTAAACGACAGGGTCCTCGAATCAGACAGCGATGATGACGAAGCCAGTGACGTCACGTTCATAGTTTGCGTGATAAATATGCTCTCTACAGGCGCTACATAAAAAACATGAACTCCTGTGGTTAGCATTCTGTTTTATTATAACATGCAAAGTCGTCTTAGTTTACATAACAGAAAATAATGCCGCATATTATAGCACTGATGTATGATATGTTGAATAACTTTCAAGTCTTCTATGCTCTAATAAGCTAGAACGCCAACGCATTTCTTTCTCATTACAACAATTGTAACTGTAGTTTCGTCTTGAAGTTCACTCGATGCAAATGGTGCATGGAAATCTGAACCTATCAAGAACTTTAATAATACTGATCTTGATGTCGAAAAAAAAACTTAAACATCGATCAACGAACCACACGCACACACACACACCAGCACACACACACACATCTGCCTACCTACCTACCTACCTCCCTACACACACATATATATATATATATTATATGTGTGTATATATATACACCCTTACATGAATGACGCAGATGAAACGAGCGTATTAAGATTAATACAAATCTGAAACTTCGTCAAGCTCGCTACAGAATCTGCAAGGGAGTAGGATGTTTACGTCGGACATTGATAATAGACACCGTATTTAATTTCATAAACAACGTCTGTGGGAGAGTTCTAAAGGCGCTATACAAATGTACAGACGATAGAAGACAGTGAATGAGACTCGCCTCGTACGAAGATGTAATTAGTGACGAAACCAAGAACGGTGTTTTGTGGTCCGTTGACTTCGCACGTGTAGTTCCCACTGTCTTCCAGTCCACTGGCTGCACACACAATGACAACGTAGAACACCAACAACATATTATTAATGCAGCCAACGCACACAATCACTGTCTGTCTCTCGTTCTCTCTCTCTTTATTTTCTGTGTGGAATGCCAACCATGTACCTGCAGTTAAGTTTGTTATCTAAACGACATACTTATGAACTATGATCAGTAACGCAAGCTTCTGGAAGCTTACATAACAGAACACAATACATGTTTAATGGATTAAACGTGTATTGTGCGCTCTTATGTAGGCTTCCGATAAAAGATCCTTAAAAGTCCGGAACAAACTTCTGATGAGTCTGTTCACTGAGGAAATATTACCACTGTTACGTTTTTCTGCCAAGCATTGTTAGGGAAACGTGTGCATCGTGGCCGTCGCGTTCCGTATCTCGCCTGGCCCCCAATCCAATTAACAGTGTTCGAACCTGCCCAATGGACCCATCTATCGACCCCATTACATGATATTCACACACACACACACACACACACACACACACACACACACACACACACACACGCACACACACACACGCACGCACAATATTCAAACGTTAAGTGACCGCAGCTTTCAGATTCCGGCGCGCAGCTCAGACAGTCGAAAATGACCGCTTCATAGCATTAAAACGATACGTCTTGATAGTACTCGCTTACTTTAATGGGACGTTGCAAATTGAAGGTGATCAGTTAATACGATGATAATACTCGACGCTAATTTGAACCTGAATTTTTATAGAACAAAACATAGACGTACAAATGATGTGCAGTCCAAGAACGTATTTGGATGGCTCCGGTACGAAGGTGACCTTGAAGCGACGCACTGATTCAAAGGGCTCGAGGATGTTGCCCATCATGTTGACCTGCATCTCTTCCTGGTGCTGGACCTTTCGCCAGAGGACGGGATTGTCAAAGAGATTGAAGTTCTCCATGTAAAAGTCGCAGGACAGGCTAATCGTGTCGCCTGAATTGACGACGTGAATTCCACCACGTGACAACATACGAAGAAAACTTCCTGTCAACACCAAGCATGACGTCAGGTCATGTAACGTGGGGTATGCTAAGGTAATGTTGTGCAGATGCAGTATGACATGATAATGGATGGTAGGGTAATGTAAGAGGATGGTAGGAACTCTTTAAAAAGGTATTGTATTGTATGTTATAGTGCAACAACCTCAGTTTAAGATATGAGTGTGAAAGAATGATCTTTCGTACAATCCAACCGCATTTCGACTGCAATACTTGCTTCCCAAATTGGTCTGCTTTTGCGTGAAATATCTTCGCAAAGCATTGCATTTAAATGTTAAAAAAGTGATCCTGCTGGCGGTTCTCATCCTTTCGATCTCAACTTTCGATGCAGATTAATGTTTCTTTTTGAATAATTATAGCATCGATAAAATTCAAACCCAACTCAAAAGCGACTGCTACTGTCACAAAAGAGAGAGAGCCAGACATACACACAGACACACAGACAGACAGACGGACAGACAGACAGATAGACAGAAAGATACAAAGAGGCAGTGAGGCGGAGTGACAGACAGATAGAGAGTGAAAGAGCAATTTTACGAAATGACATGATGAAAGTGGTAAGAAAAGGTAATGTGAGGTAAGATGAGATCGATATAAGATACGTTATAACATATATTTGTTTTTTATTCAGCGTCTTCGCTCTTCGCCAAAAGTTTTGATTTCAGGATAGCTGCTTCCAATCAGAAAGCAAGCTCCTCAGTACAGATGTCGTCGCCTTAGACTCTTTCCATCGCCCGGAAAGGGAAAAGAGAGGCTGTAAGCGGATATAGAAATCTTAGATCCATTACACCGAGCAAACCAGAGACCAATAGAAAGACAATCCGCTTCGTCATTAGGACAGATGAAAGGGAGATGACGCTCGCCAGAACAAAAGAAGAAAACATCTGGCGCTATATCAAAGGAAACAGTCGACTACTTCGCGAAAGACAAACAAAGAAGGCGAAGGATTATTTGGGCGCCTTTACTTGGAAGGCCTATGGTTTTTTACAACGTATAACCCATGAAAGAAGCTTTTAGGTATTATAAGATATGTATGCGTGTAATTATGCGTAAGTCGACTAATTTCGGAAACTGTTGAACTAGTCATGAACTTCGAGTAGAGTTGGTGGGGAAAGAAACCACTCACTCACCAGATGAGGTTGCTTTTTAAATTACGTTCCTTTCTTGAAGGTCGTGCTGGTCACATGACACTGCGTCGAACCACAAATCGACCCCACTGTCACCTTCTGAGTCTCGTGTATTTTTTTTAGTCGTAGGCCTATTTATATATTGATCAGAAAGCTCGGCAAAAAGAAGTCAAGATGAGAAAATATCCATAGAAGCTAGAAATGAGCTGCATGGTCGCGAATACTAGCAGGAATCTAAAAATTCTTAATGATGAAAATCCTGCAATTAGCAGACAACTTCGCTCGACGTAATTATGGTCGTCATATGGTATCTGGTGTGGAAATAATGCGATGTAACAGGTATCCAGGTGCTAAGTGGAAGATTAGAACGACGTAGAGCAAAGGAACTGGATTGCTCTGGATTGAAAATACAAACGAAGACATATTCTGGATTTTGACTAAACAAGAGAACAGGATTTTATTTTAGAAATATCCGGAGATAAAGAGAATCCTTTACTCGCTCTGATTTCCGTCAATTGGCATGAGTCAATGACTCATGATGATGATGACGACGACGACGATGGTGACGATGTGTGTGTTTGAAGGTGCACGATAGCCAAGATGCAACTGTATACTGTTTTATAGACTTATGACGATTAATCATATATCCCAATCAATTATCGAGTGATCTTAGTGATCATCACGCGTTCAAAGGAGCTTAATTAAATAGCCTGGATTATAATCCACACATCTGCCTGTATACTTCAAGCAGTGTGTGATTTTAGGGGCGTTTCACTTACCAGACCGGAAACGCAGAACCAGGAATAGGATTTGGTAGACGATGACGTCACATGATCTGACAACTGATATGCGACTAACCATCTTGTCATATTCAAATATACGACGAATCTGCATCAGAAGAAAAGAAAGAATATAGGCAAACGAGGAAATAAAGCATTCATTGGATACAAGTGGGTTTACTTTTAGGCCCCCAATGTAATATAATACTTGTGACAAATTTGTTGGACACAATAGATAACAAATCATTTCTATGGTTCTAAACAGTCAGATGCATTAAGAATATCACAAATCATAATTAATCCATACATGCACATTTATAATTGTATATAACAGTCCTTATTTGCCAGATTTTTGTGAAAACCAAGGCAGGCAAACTCTTAATAGGTTGCCCATAATGTAAAAATGAATATATAGTGAAGTTTTCAAAGGATTGGCTTTTAGGAGTTGTTGCCAGTCATTTTATGTAAACCAATAAGCAGCTATTGAAAAACTTGAATAGTAAAAAGTAGCCTAAACCTGCATCAATCACTGTTCAATATGACTGCCTGGTTATGATCGGTCCTCACGTAATTATTGCAGCGATAAACCTGCGACCTCAGCTTTCTGCCCATTCTTTGCTCTGTTTTGCTGGCTATTAAAGAACATTCTATTAAAGACAACCGCATTCAAGACCATTTATTTAATACCTGTGCATTCAAGATTATTCTATTAAACCAAACTACCATGAATCATTCTTCTTATTATAGACCATTCTATTAAAGACCATTCTACTAAGAATAATTTATTTGATTAAACACCATGCTATTAAATACCATTCTATAGATGGGCGTGATATTTTCTCACCAGGTTGGGGTATCTGCATTGTTCCCTTTATTAGATTTTATATAAATGTGCAAATGCGATTACACTTACGATTACAAACCTAAATACACAGATACATATATACATGCAAAACATTCATACAAACAGTTGCTTATGTAATATGTATATAGATAAAAGGAGAAAGCTGTCGTTGTAACGGTGGATGTTTCGTCATCCCGGGAAGTGAGATCACCGACCGATCGACAGGTGTCATCACAGTTATCACTATGAGTCATCCGTTCAGCATCCGGAATAAGGATGCAAAGACTTAACACCAGCAGCAGCAGCAACCGGAAACATCTAATAGTCATGAGGAAATGATGGAAACGCGAAATGAGCAGCCAGGATATTCAAGCACGATATAATCTGTTGGTGTTTGTCAGTGATGTATGCGTCTGCACGTCTGTCTGTTTATTCATATGTTTGTGTGCGTGTGTCTTCTGTGGGTCTGTATGTTTGTCTCTATAGTCGTTTTGTCTGTAAGTTGTGTTTGGCACTGGCGCAGTCTTTCTCTTGTATATAATTACAAGTAACGGCATCAAATGAATGTCACGCATCAGACAAAGCTGCCTAACACTTCATCGATCACCGATGAACTTCGCCAGCAGAGGAAGAAGAGGGAGAAGAGGGAGAAGGGGGAGAAGAGGGAGAAGAGGGAGAAGAGGGAGAAGAGGGAGAAGAGGGAGAAGAGGGAGAATAGGGAGAAGAGGGAGAAGAGGGAGAAGAGGGAGAAGAAGAGGGAGAAGCCGAAGGAAGACAGCCCGAAGCTTTCAATTCCCCGTCACAGCCGATCATTTCCAATCTCATTCACAAGATCCCGTATCCATCCATGCGCATATATACACACACACGCATCGTTAATATTCACGTGTATATATATATATACATACATACATATATATATATATGAGCCACATCATATGTCGATGAACATGTTGTATGTATGTGCCTGGTGATGGTGGCTATTTCTCACTTCGCACCCAATCTGTGCATTTCCGTTGCAATGGACCATTAATATAATTAGGAGAATTTCTCTTCGTCTCTAAACTGCTGGCGAATGACGCTGTGGCCATCGGCGACTATCGTTGCATCATCATCATCATCAGGCGACGACCACGCCATATGACGCATAAACATGCATGTAGCAATCTACGCCCACAGCACTTCAAAAACAGTCTAAAATAACGACGGTGATGATGACAACGACAACGATGATTACGAAGATGATAGTGATGGTGATAACGTCGCCAATGCTGGTATTTGTGCCGTTTAGTGATGATGATGATGATGACGACGACAATGACGATGATGAGATAAAAAGATGATGGTAAAGATGATGATGACGACGAGATATGACGATAAATAAAAGTCGTTTGACGTTGTACTAAAGATGAGGTATACAGAAAGATTATCTTGCGATCTATCTTACCCGTTTTGTATTATTTAATCGATAGTGTAAAACAGAACGCTGTTCATTTACATCAGGCAGGTTGGGGGTCTATATTGTCCAAGGTCCCAATTCTGAACAACTCTTTCCGTAAAAAAGCACTAGACAGCAATTCATCTTCTGCAAATCTATCGCAAGAGGAAGCGCCAATCCCCAATCTACACAATTATATCACACGAAATGCTGATGACCACGTGGTACAACTGCTGAATAGTTTCTTACCAATGAAGATGGGGAAGGATGGTTAACGCACCTTATTGGGTTTGGTCTTCGAGTCAGTGTATCTGATGTCCTTTTCTTTGTGATGTAAACGATGCTCTGACCAATGGAGAGGAAACTCTAGGATTCATTTTTGTATTGATCTTTTAAGTTGAGCCCATTCGCGTTCATGGAAACAAGAGATGTCAGGTTTATACGGGCTGTGAGCCCTGGCATTCTGCCGTGGAACTAAGAGTGAATTTGAAGCCTTCATATCTGCTACTGGCTTACCTGACTATTGCAACCGTCTTTGCAGGGATAACAACATCTATTGAGAAGTCCAGAATCTTAAGAGCGTCTTAAAACATATCTCACACGTCTTACTTGAAAATAAGCAGTGTTTGTCCCATTATAGGCCTAGGCCCTACTGTTCTTGGACCGCTATATATAGTTTTGAGCGAGACAGTGGACGAGTATTCGAAATGTAGCGTTTTTACCTTTAAAGACAGTGTCCGGTCTTACAACCGCCATATTGGATTTCCGACTTCAAGTCGCATCTGGTATAATTAGGCTAATTATAATTATAAATTATAATTAACTATTATTATTATATAATATAATAATAATATATTATAATGTAATAATAATATTATATTATAATATAATAATAATATAAATATAAAAATATTATATATTAATAATAATATATATATAATATATAATAACAATAATGATATAATAATATCATATAATTATTATTAATTATTGTTATTGTAATTATTAATTATTAATTAACGGATTATATTAACTATATAATTATAATATGACTAATTATCACAGCTGACATGTCACAATTGACATGTGTGACAATCATTTTGTTCAATGTGCTCAAAAATGTTCCATATATAGGCTTCTATTGATTTCCATTACCACTCGACACGCGTCATATAAATTATGTTTCGTCATACAGGTCGGCCATCTTGAATTTTGGTGTTTTACATAAAAATGTTTAGTAATTTCAAAGAACATCTAAAGGCTAGAATTAATTAATAGACCATGAATGATCATCGTGTCAAATATGGTGCTTTTACATTGAAATAAAGCGGTAAGCGACCACACTACATGTGTTAGGTATATGTATATATGATTGTTTAGTTTATAATGTCTATTTTCCAAGACATTACTGCTCTATCCGCTTGTCGAGTAGGCCCTACATATCATTATTAATATATCATTAATCGCCTAATGTTTCTTTCTCAAAGGTGTTAATGCATTAGGCATTTGCACTTACTTCATCGAGCTCTACACTGACCTATGATATGTATATCCGAAGAAATTTCAATAAATTCTCGTACACGCTGGCATCTCTGTTTGGTTCGTAAATCGTCTTATAAATTTAACCAAATACATACATAGTCCACATACATGCAGCGCACATACACAATATTGGAGAGTATATGTTTATAATAAAGAAATAATACAGATATCGTGTCACAGTTTTCGATTAAACCGTAGGCATCACGTTTAATTTGAGCGAGCGCATTTCTCTACACAGGTTGCTGTCATATTGCATCGTTCGTTTATACTCATCCTTCACCCTGTCGCTGCTGCTGCTGTCGGTGATGCGGATGGTGCTGGCACTTATGTCGCTTCTGGTGCTGTTTCGCATGTTGGTGCTAATGCTGGTGCTGCTGGTGCTGTGCTGCTTCTAAAACGGCAGCAACAGCAGCTGCTGGGCAAAAGCATATAATATGTCGCCAATGGTCCATAAAAGTAGCGATGTGCAAGCCCAGGTTCCACGCAATAAGTCATCCGATGAAACCGAATGCCCAGCGCATGACAATCATCCACAGGTTGGAGTGCCCCTCAGACGTACGCCTATGCATCGCTGTAACGACCACAGACGAAGTGTATCTTGATGCCACCCTTTAAATAATAATGCATACGGGTCCCATTCCGGGTCAAGCAGAAATTAAATTCCTCAGAAATTTATGTATCATAATTTGGTTAATTGATACGTAATGCAATTTTAATGGTATACAAACATTGTCGAATAAGATAGATGCTGTTGGGCTAGGAACTTCTTGTGGAGCTAGACCCTCTGAATCCGCATCCAATTAGGCGCTCAAAAGTGCGCATCTAGCTACAGATTGTGTACTTTGCATTGTGTATTTATACTGGTTTGGATGATTGTTTGGTCTCCGTAGAGACCATTTAAGCGTTTAAGAGGAAGCTATGAAAATTGGTCTCTTAGCTAATTAGCATGTTCCTGGTTAGTTTTGCAGTGGTTTTAACGCAGAAGAAACGCCTCACGAGCTACTTAAACCCTCTGTCATGTTACGTAATGTTATGCCACGTTTAAATGTGATCAACAATAGCTGATCGGTGCAGATGGTTCACCGGAAGTGTGGTGTCACGTGACACAGGGTTGGAATTAAGCGGAATTAATCAATGTCCACAACTCGTTGGGGTTTTGAGGTCCGAGGCTCAGCTCTCAGCGGAAAGAGAGTGAAGGCCGGTTGTTTCTCTCGACGGCCGGATACAGAGATAATTTAAGAGAGAGAGAGAGACTACATTGTTCCTCGGTTTTCTGCGTCGGCCTCGCAGCACACAGTTCGGGTTTTCGGTTATGGCTTTAAACAGTCTAGTTTCTGCAGTGTATATATATATATTGTAACGGAACGGGGCCTATTTGACAGTGACCAGAATGACGACTTGCAGCCCCGTCCGATATGGGGGTAGTTCGAGTTGCAGTCCGCTGAGTAAGGCTTCAGTGGTTTGCTGAAGACTAACCATTTAAGGTTTAAATAGCTCCTTTCTGGATGACGCTTGGAATAAGACACGCTTGTTCGATAACCCTCTTGGTGACGCGAGAATAAGACACGCTTGTTCGATAATCCTCTTTTAATGTACAACGGAAAACAATACTTCTGTAGCGCCCATTCAGAAACAGTCCGTATCTCACCCCCTCAATACGCCCTACGTCGATAACTAACGAGTAATTGCAACGCTACGTCAATGGCTGACGGCGACTATCGCAAATCTACGACGACTATATCCACGACGACTATCGCAAGCCACGACGACTATTCGTGCTTCCTAGGGGCCTAGACTGCAAGGCCGAAGCTGAATCTACAAGGCTCCCCGATGACGATCTCCAGACGACGACGATTCCCAGGCGACGACGACCATTCCATCTTCCAGGCGACGACCCCTTTTATACTAATTTGCTGTAGATAGTAGATGATACACAGTAGATAGGAGACAGTAGACAGTAGAGACTACACAGTAGATAGTAGATAATACACAGTAGATAGAATACAGTAGATAGTAGATATCTACAGTAGATAATAGATAGACTACAGTAGATAGGATACAGTAGATAGTAGATATCTACAGCAGATAGTAGATGGATTACAGTAGATACTAGATAAGCGTATACAGCAGGTAGATACCACAGTAGAAAGAACATAGTAGACAGGTGTACACAACAGGCAGACACTACAGCAGGCCGACACTAGGTAAGCGTACCCCTAAACCGTTACAATATATATATATACAATATATATATACAATATATATATATACATGTATGCAGGCTTCTCGGCCATCGGGGTGGACATTGCAATGAGTTTCAGTCCTTCTCTATCTCTTTTCGCTGAAAATACCTCAAGAGGCAGAGAGTCGTACCTGAGGGTGGCCACAAGCAATTATATGTGGACTACGTATATGTACGTGTTTGTGCGAATTCGTCTATCATTTAATTTAAATATACGTTCACTTAATTAATAAAACTATGTAACGTACATTTATCAGGAATCTAATTTCTGCCTGGCCTGGAATGAAACTCGCTTTCTCTTTCATGACCAAAATAAATGCTACAATATATAAATACACAACAATGCTTACATAAATGGAGAAAATGCGCCATATAATAACAAGAGCTCTGCAGCAATCGTATACGTCATACATAATATATAGCACATATTTAAAAAGTTGGATGAATACGTCTTCTTCTCTTTAATGCAGCGCAAGATTTCATCTATTGCTAGGCCTACTGATTCCGATTCCTTGGTCGGTTTTGCTTCCTCAAGATGCCATTGTCATCTCCATCCTTTCGGCTTTCTTTCTTTGTGGCTTAATCTCCGTCAATCTGAGACGACTGATCAATTCACCCTGGACTATAAAATCCCAGGCACAGCACCGCGGAGGGGGAGGAGTGCGTTTCTGGCTGCTATGTGTTGATCGATGAATGCCCGCGAACCTTAGTTTTCACCCATTAAGCCCAAGTGGGCAGACGGCGATGTTGAGGCTCGTTGTCGTAAACTCCTGCTTATTTCCGTGACGCTGAGCAGTCTATTGTGGTAGAAGCGCTACATAAATCCATGAATACGTGCAGGAAACGTGTGATGTAATTTGAACGAACTGTAATGCAGGAGTGGCACACTTGATGTGGAAAGTCTACGAAACAAGAAAGCATTTGGGCAAACGCCGTTACCAAACTCAAGAAGCCCCACATATTCCAATATATAAACGCCTAGTTGTACTGTTTTGTCTTGTATCGTTTTCAAACCTCGCAACCGTTTTTACAATCGCCAGCTGCTAACTCTGCATCTGTTTTGCTCTTCATCATCGTACCTGTCTCAGTTTCCAGGCTCCAACTTTTTTAAATTCTGCAATCGTTTCTTCATCTGTGCTGCGCCAGTTCATAGCAACGAACTCCAAAAATGTCATAACCAGTCCATTTATCCTCTTCTCTCGTCGGTCGACTTCAACAACTCCCCCCACCTCCACCCCGCACTTGATCTCTCTCACTCAGAATTTCAATCAACATTGAAAATTGCACTTTCAAGATATTATTCCGCTACTGACCGCGCATCCGGATGGTCTTCGAAATTGACCAACACGGGTGGCGGGCAGACACCATGAGTATCATCAGCGTGTCCCCTCCGGATTCTTGCCTGGCATCGAAACCAATCAAATAGCCTGGCGCTTGCAGGCCTGACATGATAAATCGCCTGGAAACATCTGGTACAACCTGTGTGCGATGAAGGAATACACAAATCTCGAATAAATAGCGCCATTTATTTCTACTTTATTTAATTCTAACAGTCGAATACTGTTTAGAATTTTTTATAGAATGTTGTTCAAGTTATAACGAAATAATTAAAATCTTGATTATCACATTTTGATATGCTTTTAATAGAATCTTGGTTAGAATGCTACTCAGGATCGTGTCTACGTTTTTGGCTACATGTAGCCTAGATGCATTGTCTTCTTGGCTTGACTCTGTAAACGTGACTCTACTACGCCAACAGCGTATATCGAGCCATCATGGAGCAGAGAGAAGATCAAAATGAGACAAAACGGATCAGGTGAAGATTGAGTGTAAGGATGAAAACAAAGGAATCACGACACGAATGAATGTCTATCGTGTGATTGTTGACTGTAGTCTCTGACTCCTCTCAAACCGAATGAAGCTATTTTAGAACTGATGAAGAGACACCGTAATAGATTCGTTATGAAGACTCTGCATGCATCGATAGACGACAAAATATATAAAGAATTGTCCAACATAATATCCAGTTACATACATGCATATTATGTTTTATGCATGTATGCATGTGTCCAGATCCGTAAATCCACGTGGCTGTGCATACAACTCGTCTATTTATGCAATTAGACACATCCATAGATGTGCAGAGTCTATTTGTCAGCCCGCTTTCTCTCGCTCCAGCAAACGGACGAACATTCAGATTTCGCCTCCTTTCCTAACTATCGATCGACTTTTTAACTGTATTTCTAATCTAGAGAAACAACTGTGATTTCTTTAGCTTTTCTTATTACTTTCAACCAAAAATATCATCCAACACAAATTGCAGTTATCAACGAGAACAGCACACAATGCTTGAACTCCATAAGGTCTAAACCGAACGCCCGACAACTAAAATTGCTAGTCAGCAGCTCTCTACAAATTTCGCCCGCAATCTGACATCAGCACAGGTGCGATACATTATACGCACTCGAAAACCGGAGTCTAACAAACGTCACGAAGCTGTCTAGCCTAAATTTAGGCTATAACGCGATTTTAACCTCAAACTCAACATGCTCCAAATCTTCATGTACTGATACCTATAGATGACGCTGTCGGTCTAAGGCGCCCCAAAAACGAAGCGGCGGGAAACAGCTTATTCACAGGCGCTTAACCAAATCAGACTCAATGGACTGGATCACTGGAATGGGTAATAATCTGTTCCGTGTCCCGATCCAACGTGTTCGGTCAGATAGATAAGATGGATGTTGTTTAAAATTGAAATGGCAAAGGAGGCTATAGAGGAAGAGGAGGACTACGGATAGGATTTGAGCAGTGTCTTCGGTTTTTGGTAAAACACTTGTTGAGAGATAGGACGATGTGAGGTTTTCTAGTCAGCGGTGAAGGATAACGTCAACAGAAAGGTACGAATCATTTCGAGGTTGAGTGAGAGGTTGTTACTGGGTACGTCACCACCGAATTGTCATTTTGGCGTCGCATGCATTTTTGGCCTTTCGCGTTTCTCCCTTTCTCGGTTCCTGTGGCTTAGTCCACTCAATCAGTCAACACTCTTATCAATCAATAGTTGACCACTCAGCTCACTCAATCATTAACCAAATCGGTTCATTGCATTTATTTTCTCTCTGTCTACTTGTCTGTCCGTCTGTACGTATTTCTGTCTGTCTCTCTGTTCTTCTTTCTCGCGATTTTTTTTAATCCTAGACGCCACTACATTTTTGTAGACCTTCAGCGCAAATGTTTGCAATAACAACAAAGCCTTGTTACTGGGTTGTTGGTGGTATACGTCCATGGAAAGGTCATCGGAAAATAGGGTTAGTAGGCCTATAGCTGCCACATGGAAAGGTCATTGGAAAATAGGGTTATTAAACCTATAGCTGCCACATGGAAAGGCCATCGGAAAATAGGGTTAGTAGACCTATAGCTGCCACATGGAAAGGTCATTGGAAAATAGGGTTAGTAGACCTATAGCTGCCACATGGAAAGGCCATCGGAAAATAGGGTTAGTAGACCTATAGATGCCACATGGAAAGGCCATCGGAAAATAGGGTTAGTAGACCTATAGATGCCACATGGAAAGGTCATTGGAAAATAGGGTTAGTAGACCTATAGCTGCCACAGGGAAAGGTCATCGGAAAATAGGGTTAGTAGACCTATAGATGCCACATGGAAAGGTCATTGGAAAATAGGGTTAGTAGACCTATAGCTGCCACATGGAAAGGTCATTGGAAAATAGGGTTATTAGACCTATAGCTGCCACATGGAAAGGCCATCGGAAAATAGGGTTATTAGACCTCTAGCTGCCACACAGTGTATAAAATGTGGGGTGAAATACGTGAAAACTTATACATCTTTGATTGTTAGTTTACAGCCTCCAGTGGCGTAGGCAGGATTTCCCCAAGGGGGGGGGGTTAGTATAGGCACTTTTGGGATAGTCATTTTCCCCTCTAGATCTACAATAAGTTAGAGGGCTCAATGAGCCAGAATTGTTTTTAAATTTTAGTCTTTTTTGCACTGCAACAGTTTTTTTGTATTATTACAAACACAGATACTTTTTTTAAAATCGGCTAAAGCGCATAGCTAGTGATTTTATATAACAATGGAAAAAAATTACAAACATATGCTCAAGCCTTAAATTTCATATGATTATAAAATAGCCCTGCCTATGCAAATCAGTCTTTGTGGCACATTGATAATGCAGATTCCATTAAAATTACAAAAATCCAAATAATTTGGACCAACTTCATTAAAAACTTTCAACTTAAGTAGAACTTTCAGGTGAACAACAGTATTAAATTATTGTCAATTTATTTTGGTCTTTAAGACTTCAATGCACACGGTGTGCAAGTGTTTAACTATAGCACCTTTAACTAAGGTGTGCAGCACACCATGACCAGCAACAGTTTGTCTATAATGTATAGTCACTTTGTTACATTATAGCAAAGTCCACACGCCTTTTCTGTTTCATAAATTCCTTCATTATTTCATCGGTAGTTGGAGTATGTGCGCGATGGATATTCAAAAGGGCCAGTCCATTGAGTCGTGTTTCGCTGGTAGTGTTTCGTAGATACGTTTTCAATCGTCGGAGAGTCGAAAATGACCGCTCACTGGTACATGTGGATACGGGTAGTGTAGCTAAGATTTGCAGAAGCTTTCTTATGTTTGGTTGCAATGTTGCATTACAGACAGCCAGGGCGTCTAAGGCATTTCTTGGAATATCATCTTGACTCACACGTGACAGACGACGATACCATAATTTCGTTTCTGCAATAGCTGAATCTACATCGCAATCTAGATCTTCATGATAAAACTCCACAAGATGCTTAAGGTCCTCCAACTGTTCACGAGATGGTGAATTATTCGGATCTTTAGGAAGAAGACACTGGAAGCCTTGAAGAACACTCTTGTGATCCAAGAATCTAGATTGAAGTTGACTTATGAACGAGTCCAAGAATGGAATGTAAATTGCCATTTTGTAATATTCCTCATCAGAGGTAGTTGAAATGTTGCATCGTTTAGTTTGTTTTGCAGCTTTTCTTGGTCGCTTTAATGCAAAATCATGTTTTTTCTGCAACCTCAGATACAGCAACATACAACTTTTTAAATTCATCATCTGCTTCTTCTCTCAAACGTTGCACTTCTGCCATGATGTCTTCTGCTGAGTGCATGGCTTCCACAAGATCAAGGTCAATCTTTTGGAGTTCTTTACAAAGTTGCTTGCTATAGTTAAACACTTGAGCTGTGCAATGCAGAGCAATGTTGAACTCTGCTTGCTTCATGGCGCATAGAAGCTGCGTGGCTTTTTAAATGTGTCTGTGGCTTGTGATGACGTATCTTTATCAGTCCATTCTGATATATCATGTAAGGCAGAGAAAACAGCATCTTGAAGTTCTAAAACTGCAGATACAAAGTTGTGCCTTTCGACCCATCTCGTTGCACACATCTGCGTCAATTTTGTTATATTAGACTTCGGACATGCCTCTGATATGGCCGATGATAAAACAAGTTGCCTTTTTGGTGCATTTAAGAAATTGTACACTTTTCCTATTGTGCCCATACAATTTCGAACAGACTGGACTTCACATGCATTTGAAATTGCTATGTTCAAGCTGTGGGCAGCACAATGGACATAAATTGCTGTTGGAATTCGTGCCCTTATGTGTGTCTGAACGCCATTATACTGACCGCTCATTGCCGCTGCTCCATCGTATCCCTGCCCTCGCATTTTGCTCAAGTCTATTCCATATGAACTAAGTGCTTCGAGGATTTTGGTTGCTATGCCAATACCAGTTGCTTCAGTGAGAGGTTCAAACTGTAGAAATATTTCATTGACTATATTTGTTGAAATATCGACAAATCTAGCACAAAGGGATAACTGTTCCACTCCTGAAATATCAGCCGTTTCATCTGCCAAGATGGTAAAACAAGCAGCTTCATTTATTTGTTTCACCAGCTTCGTCAAATAATGATGCTGTTGCAATCTGTAATAATATTGTTTTGTATTGTCGGACTGGTATATCGTGCATTTCCTGCACTCAAGAGAAGCAAGTTTCTTGTGTCATCATTGATACTACCACAATGTCATAAAATTGCTCTACAATTTCAATCTTTCTCCAGTGGTTCTTCTAGTGTTATCGGTCCAGAATCGCGGTGACCTCGTAAAGCTAGCTCTTGTCGTCCACACAGCAACACCGTTTCAATAATTGGAATTATTCTTTTCCTATTTTCCAAAGCTTGACGTTGGCTTTCCTTGTTCAACTGTATCTCGATGGGGTCCTGAATTCCAGACACAATTCCAGTCAGCATATTTGATTCTTCAATACAATTTAGGTGATACTTTTTTGTTTGATGTGCATCGAAACATTCTTTTGCATCTTTCCATTTGTTAAATTTCTTTTTGCATAGTTGGCCTAACGGCTGGCGACCTATGCCAGCTCCATCTTGAGCAAAAAGAACACAATATTTACAAAATGCACCCTGCTCCAAGTCAGAGAATGCCAACCATTTCCACTGAGAAAACCAATGGTATTTAAAACGTTAATTTCTGTTGCCTGCCGCAAATTCATAAGTGCTGCTTGGCATCCAGATGTTGTTTAACATATCGATTTTTTTCTCGTTTGGTACCTTCACATTGACATAATTTCCGATGTCGTTGGGATGAGTCGTTCGAATGTTTGGTGAAGGTGACAGATCAACTTCATCACGATGGCTCTCGATTGTTGCAATTGTTTCCACAACCAATGAAAGTGGAGCCACTTCTACTGAACATTCAGTTGGTAACTCAGCTGCGGCATCAGGTGGTGTACGAACACGTTTGAAATCCAAATAATTCAAAATACTATTACTCTGGCGTTTCTTAGACATAATGTTCTATTATTATTTATTTTATTTTAATCTGTACTAGTCTAGAACGTTTAATAAAAATCTTGATTTTTTGCAGCCCTGAAATACCCCCACTAAATCTAAACAATTTTCTCTAAACTTCGTCAAAGAATCAAATTACAAATTTTATATTTTATTCAAAATGTTTGTCTGTTTTCGTTAAAAACAATAAAGACGCTATATACTAAAATAATGACGTCATTAGCTGAATCCATGAAAGTATGGAGACAAGTATGGGACATCAGACAAAACTAAACAAAATAAAATTTAAAAAAAGAAATACTTAAACTTAACTTAACTTAACTTAACTTGATTTATACTGGTTTAGAAGGCCTTTCGGGACTGCAAACAACCAGTTTAATGAACTTTTATACTTACTGAAGTAACAAATGTTTTTGTTTTTGTAATGGGGAGGGGGGTTTTTATCCCCCAAACCCCCCTTGTCTACGCCACTAACAGCCTCTATATATATATATATATATATATATATACTCAACGGAAGTCATTCGGCTATTAGGCCTACCTGTTTTGTGTTTCTGTATCTAGAAATTTGTAAAGCACCTTTATTGGGAACTTCTCAAAAGCGCTGACGAGAATCCATCGATCATCTCTGAATAGTTGCGACTAAGTACAAATGTTCCTTGAACTGTCAGTGATGGCAGAATTCGACGTTGAGTGAGAGATTGTAACTGAAAAAGGTTCAATATACGTGTAAGTACAAAGCGCTTGAGTGGTCTTACGCAAGCACGGGGCTAACAATTCCCCACAAATGAGAAGCTCAGTGATCGTCAATTAAGTGGACTTAACATGAGAAGCTATTGATTCCCGCCAATGCAAAGATAGAAATCACCAGTGTAATTCTATCCTTAATCGACAGTCGATGCAACTTCTCGGAAGTAATGTAGCATTAATAGGGACAGGTGGGTAGTAGACTTTTAACTCCTAGACTGACCAGCAGCCCGACTCTGTGACCATTACTTGCGCCATTGGTGAATGCCTTCCGTCGCCTAACTGAGTCACATATTTACATACAGTCATGCATACATATGCACATACTGATTGACTGATGACCAAATTTCGGGCAATGTGATTGGCCATTGCAACGAGGTCAACACTTCGCGCTGCATGACGGCATTCGTAACAGCACCAATTTCTGACATTATATTTAAGACAAGTAAGCAACAATGGGGCGAAGGTGACCTAATAGAATAATAGAGTACAGTTGAGTTCGTATCTGTCTTGAAAATTAGGCGACTCATTCGATATCAAGGTGAATAGGCCTACGATACAAAAAATACACTGTACACAAAATGTTCCATAGGTCGACCTCACGTAGCTCTCCCTACTCGATGATCTATTGTTCTTACAAGAAAGCGACACATACTAATATACTATACATCTACTGGCTGTGTTTCTTAAGATAATTATATACTTACAACGACCCTTACATGTATGCTAAAAACCTACAAGCATAAACGCGTAATGCGTAAAGCACTCACTATACCTGGCCCGCATATATGTCTACATGTCTAAGATATACCACAGGAAAACTCAACAGCCTATTAGTTCTCTAATGCTGTACATATCCAATGCTTTTAGCTGTTACAACTTTGGTCACCTATACAACGACCTGCTTCAGAATCCCTGACTTTTTACGACCATTTGCTTCTTATGTTATTGGCTACCTTTACTCGCATTGCTTCTAACAATATATAGAGTAATTATATAGGACCCTTTCTTGTTTTTGACATCTGATTCTTTATTCCGTCGTCTCATTCTCTGTATATGCCCTGGTTGCGTTCCTATCGACTTGTACTCGTAAGATTTCGATTCGGCATTTCCTGTAGGCCTACACTTAGAATTGTCCACAGGTCGGGTCAATCCGCGAGTCGGGTCGGGTCACGAACATCTGTGCATTTGGCATGTCGGATCAGGTTCAGATCCTAGTGGGTCAGATTTGGTCGGGTATCCAGCCGGGACCCATTTTGTCACACCATTTTTGAGAGAGCCTAATTTTCAACTCTGTGCCATTTGTGATGATTCGTAACTTTGAGGAAGTAAGTTTCTCACAGAATAATAGATATAAACGTTATGCTCGTAGAACCTCATACCCAGGGATTGAGCTAGAATAAACCGGTAGACTAATGATATGAAGTGCAAGAATGTGCACTGACCAGCGGGATGACAAGTGGGACTGAGATGGGTGATTGGGCAGAATATAAATACAGGTGAGAGACAGGTGAGAGACAGGTGAGAGACAGGTGAGAGACAGGTGACTGAGAGAGCTAAAACTCTGTATGACATTTCTTATTGTGTGAATTTATCCTTAAAAGAGAATATATACCATTTTATAAAAATATACAAGTATTAATACTATCTTGTCGTTTGCATTTGCAGAGGCATGCAGGCCGGACTCTTAGGTGTCTAGATATATCCAGAATCCTTTTTGCATGAATTTGAGGAGAAAGTAAGTTTAGGCTAAAATAAATGTAGCAAACGAACCTCACTGATACGTTTGATAATTATGCGCTTTAAAATATCAATATTATAATTCTATATACTGGTCTGACACTGTTGAGTTTTTGGGATCATAGAATTTTACGATAAGTAATATTAGTAGGCCTATAGTAAGAACTTAAGGCTGGTCTGGTCGGATTAGGGGGTCAGGCTCTTCCATAATCGAATTGGGTCGGGTCAGATATTTAAAAGTCGGGTCGGGTCTATATTGAATGGGTCGGGTTGGATAGGATCATAAAAATGGATCCATGGACAACCAACTATTCCTATACTCGGATACTTTTTTGCGCTCAACGGATTGGTCAGCCATGAAAAAGACAGCGTGGACAATGACGAACGCATATCAACGAATTGAAACAATTCCACAACTTGATTTTCAAAACTTGAAATAAGTATTAAATCCTAGCATAAGCCCTCTCTTGAGCGATGTTAAAATTCGCGGTTGCTACTTTGATTGAGTCTAAATATTGCATCTTCTCTTCCTTCATTTATGACAATACAAAGCCAAAGCTGTTTATTTTTCATGCATGAACCACAGACTGACCTATATTAAGTTATTGTATAACAGTGTTGCATAAATGTTTAACCTGCAATTATACTTACCTGTCAGTGCAACTAAAATAAACCAGCCATGGTCAAGGGGCACCTCTGTCATAATTAACCCATTATCATTGAAAGGCGATATTTCTAAACACAGTAACCAACATACCTTTATTACGAAGAGAAGCAGTAGGCGATGAATGCGTTACTAGACTCAATCTTGTTCAATGATTTTATCAGAATGACAGGTTCCGGGTAGGAAACGGCATCCAACGGCTACAGAAACAGGTAAGATAACCGCAGCAGCAGCAGCAGCCACAGAGGCCAGTAACCAAAGCAGCATCCATGCCACCAGTCGACGAGACAGCAACTGCAAGCAAACCATTCAACAGCTTGAGGAAATAAGATGCCGCCGCAGTCACCATCATTGTCATCTTGTCGTCATCAGCTGCATGCAGTGACAAAAGCACAGACGACACAACTCGACAATTGCCACTATCATATACACATGCATGCGATATATATATATATATATATATATATATATATATATATATATATATATATATATATATGAGTCCTGGTTTTATATATACATATATATTATATATATAATATGTAGGTTAACATGTGGCGAGTTTCGGATCTTAGTAAAGTGATGGTGCAAATGTCACTCTCATAAAATATAACTGTCGAATGCACACAGGCCAATTTAACTTCATAGCTGACATTAAATAAAGGTTATATAGTTTTATATACATTATGAATGTTTATATATATATATATAATGTATATGTGTATATAAGTTTAATGCGCGATGCTTAAATCGATTTGGTAGGCAAGATGATATCAAGTAGGCTCCGTATAGCTCATAGACGAAAGCAGGAAAGATTTGGACTAGATAATTTTGATAGTATAGATTTTAATTGAATTGCACATCAAATGGCAATCTACAGGGTGGGCCATTAAAAAGTAACTCCCTGCTAATATTTCGACCAAAGTAGAGATTTGTACATGAAATTTGACAGGTTCTAAGCTAATTCATATTTCCCCTTAACTGCCAAATTTGACTAAAATATTTCACACAGAACAAAAGTTATATCACGTTCAGTGAGTGCACCCACTGATGTTTGATAGTAAAAAAACATTTTACGATGCAAAAGGTACAGAAACGATGTACGAGGTCACATCTCAAGTAATTGTTACAAAATAAACATCATTTTGTTTCAAAACCTGTGTCTGCCACAAGTAGCCACACATATTCTGAGTCTATTTGGCAAGTTCTGTCGACCTGGTTGGGGGGCCATTGCATTGGTGATAATTTGCCCAGGGACACGCACAAAAACGGCGAGGTTCGGATCTTCTTTGGCAAATCTTCGTGCGGCTGATGTTCAACTCTGCTGAAATTCGCCGAGTACTGAGATGATTTGTGATGTTGCTATTCTGCGAGCAAATAAGTTCGTCAACATGCTCAATATGTCTTCGGTTACTGATAGATTTCTGCCTTCCGCTGCCCTTACGACGTTCCATCGCGCACCCCTATCATCAATGCGTCTGCATATCTTATAAGCACTCAGCTTAAGTGATTTCAGAGTGAGCTTTGATTACAGCTTTGGCTAAAAGATCATGCTTATGATTCATCAAATGTCTGTATACGCATTTTATCTGTCATGGGCACCTTGCCCATGTTTATTTTGTTACAAATGCCATCATAAAATGATTAATCGCAAAACATCTTTATTCACCAATTTAATCGACTGCTTGCAAAGTTGCTAGATGACGTCAAAGTGACTTGCAAATACGATAATTTCCAGTTTCTTTTTTCAATAATGATAATTATGAAGTGTGTTTTATTACAACTACTTTAAATGTGACTTCAAACCATCGCTTTTTATGACTTTAGCTGCGTTAAATGTTTTTTGACCATCAAAAATGTGTCGTTGCACTCATTAAAACTGATATAACTTTTGTTCTGTTTGAAATATTTTAGTAAATTTTGGCAGTTATATGCAAATATGAATTGGCTTTCAGCTTGTAAAAGTACATTTAATATTTCCTACTTTTGGCCGAAATATTAGCAAAAATCGGTAGGGGATTACTTTTTTGGCCCACCCTGTATATCACAGTCATTAATCGAAAATTATCAATGGACATCAAATGGCAATTTAACAAAAGTGAGCAGAAGGTCAATTAGTCAGGGTCATGAAATTTCTTATAACAAATTTCAATATGGTGATCCAGGCTATAATTTTATTTTGCAATCGTAGATTTAACATGACGTCACATCAAGTGAATCATAATCTGTCTAGGCTTGTAGAAGAGTCATCAATCCGTGGTGGGTCAACACAAAGACTTAGATCCCAAGCGATTGTCGACCACATTGAATTTGAACAACCATTGGCAACTTTGCAATGTTTCAACACATGAATATGCAAGCTTTTAGAAAACTCATCGCCGGGCTGTCTAGACCTGGCCATCACACTAAGCGCCTCTAGCTCATATCTTAAGAGGCGCTTTATAAGAATCTTGATTGATTTATTGCTCGTAGGCCACTCGTCCAACGATTCATGGATCTGGAAAAATTCGAACGTTTCAGTGAATGCACGGTCGACATTTTCAGCTTAATTTAAGACACGCCTCTTAGACAGCCGTGTTTCAGCGTTCGCACAGATTCATAATGCGTGCGTGCATTCATGTATACATATACAGTATACACATAAGTATATGCATGTATCGGCCTACAGATGTAACAGGTAGGTTATAATCAACATGTAATTTGTATCGTCCATTTGCATTCATCGTTATCAAAATAGTTGTCGATGCTGTCGCTGTTGTTATTGGAGATTGTGAATGAATAGATGAATGAAAGAATTGATTAATGAATTAATCGATCTATATCGTGGTAATAATTATGACAACGACGACCACGATAACGAGACATTGATCACAGACTTCTTCATCTTCTTCCAAGGCATTAAACGGCGTGTTTGCCCAAACTTAGCGCACTCATGCTCCACATCCTCCTCCAACATATCCTCTCTTTCCGGTCAATCTAACCCGATGACCCTCTTAAATCTAATCCTATAGTTGAACCTGAATCATTTGGTTTGATCGCATCATCGAAAGTTGACTGATGGACGAGAGGAAAGAGGCGCCGATCGAGAAGCATTCTCAGTCGTAATGCGTAATCGTCGTCATATATATCGATTCGGTTATTGCACCGCAAGGATCTCTGATCCCATTTACTTGACCAGTGGTCATTTGTATAAATGCCCGGCCGCAGAAAGCAGCGGTGCTTCTGGCGCCAATTCAGCTGCAGGACACGCGTTATTGACCCATCAATCAGACGTCGTCGGCCAATATCGACTCAAAAAACAACAAGCTGGAACAACTCTATCCGTCCTGGACAGCCACCGCAAGGAAGCCGAGACCGACCCCAGCCTCTGCACCGCTGCCACCAGAGCAGCGCCCCACCGCTTCTATCCCTCTCTATGTTATCCTTAGGCAGCAGTCCCTCAGTCCACCGGGCGGTGGACGGACGAACGCGGGACAAATACATCGGGTAGCGAACTATCCGAGTGATCATTTATATTATATTATAACTGCACTGCCTTTTGGAAGTTTTTATAAGACGCAACATGCGCATGCTCAGCTGCAAAAATACATAGAAGGAATATAGTTACATACACACATGTAGGCTACATACAGGCACACACGACTTACATGTATATACATCTTCCATGCAAACATGCCTGAAATGGATACATCGTCATCGTCGCCGTCGTCGTCATCATCATCAGCAGCAGAAGTAGCCACGGGTTCAACACCCGTTGGTGTCAATCGCATGTTTTAGTGTCCTTCTCCATGCGACTCGGTCCACGTGCCATCAGACCTAGCGCATGCAAGTCTACACCTAAACCGCACCAGTTCCATACATCGGGCCTACATGCGCATAAACTCACAAAGCATGCTTACATGATGTTTATATGCATGCATGGATGCATGCGTTATTGTAGGTCTATACACAGATACATTGATAAGTAATTAGTAAGCAAGCAAGTATTTAGTTTATTGCTGGTAGGCTTACATCGTAACTACAAATTCTGAACAATCAAAGATGCATAATCACAAAATAATCCTAGTAAGTCATTACAAAGAAGACGTCTTCGGAGCTGTGAGTTGGTAAATAGAAAGTAGGCAACGGCAATATATATATATATATATATATATATATATGATATATGTATATGATATATATATATATATATGATAAATGATATATATATATATGATAAATGATATATATATATATCATTCGTTGTATACGTATATAGGACCAGCGAATTCTATCTGATGAAGAAAACCAATGACATAGATCTATAACTAAGTTGGTAATTATCAATTATGACTAAGCTGGTTGTCATCGTCTATCAGAGTTGTCTGTCCCATAATGGTTGTAGGGTCGACCACTTGATCATTGAAGAACACACGACTGTATTTTCACATTTACTGTCGTCAACTTCTTGTACGTGCAGTTACTTTACGAGAATGTCCGAAATTCCAAATACAATATTTTGGATGATAAGTTTGACAACGAGAAAGGTTTCTACTGCGGCTACGAATCTGTGGTCTATTCTGAACTGCCCAAACGATATTAAAGCAAGCAACTAAGTTAGTAAGGAAGTCAGAGGGATACTGGGGTGTTCGAGCGGCCCATGAAAAGAAATAAAAAGCGATCCTATCTTACTTTTGTTTTCCTGATGCATTTTTTTCATCCAAGCCTGACGCCTCCAAAGTCACGGGTCACTTTACAAATTACAGCAATAATAAAAATGATAAAGCGCAAATATAATTTTTAGTTAGATATAAAATATCAAGAATGTATTTCAAGTTATAATTTTATAAATCAATTTGTTTGGTAGTCACTGTAATGATGGTTCTAGTAGGCGGCTGTAGGCCTATAAAGCAACTTCTTTAAGCTGTGTGTCATTTTGGCCACATAATGAGTCATTTAATGACATCCAATTTTTATTGATACCATCGCTTCTGAAAAATACCCACTACACATTTGTAAATGCTAGATTAGTTTCACTCGCACTTGGTTGTATTGGGCAGGGGCGTCACTAGGGGGTGCAGGGGGTGCGGGCCGCACCGGGTGACACCATCAAGGGGTGACACCAAAATAAAAAAATTGCAAATTTGACAAAGCAGACATAGCTCTGTCTAGTCGGGTTTCATAACCGTTCATTGTTAAATACATGAGCAGGCACAGGGTGTCACCATGCAGAGCGTCTGGTGCTTAAATGAATAAGACTCAGAGCTCAGAAGACCATGGTGAAAGTCTAGAGGGGTGACACCAAGAGTTTACCGCACTGGGTGACACCAACCCCAGTGACGCCACTGGTATTGGGTGAAATATAAAAATGATTGTAGTGTATTCTGTCAATCGAGGACGTTTGAAATAGTAGGTCGAATGGGTGTTTGGTTTTATCATCGATAACTGAAGAGTCTGAACTGTCATTTTAGAAATTTAGATCTTCCAGTGTTGTCTTCATAGATATTGTGTTCTCAGTTAACTCAGTCTCAAAATGTAATGGGGGAATGAAGTTTGCTGGCAATGCTTAATACTGTCTATAGCCTAACTGTTGTCATCATCTTGATTTTCTTCGAGTTGTGCACTTATTGCAGGCGTTTGTTTACAGATGGTGTATATGGTTTGAATTGGAGTAGCTTTAAATAAATCGACTAGGTTTTGGCATTTAGGCCTACTTTCATCTTGGACCACTTTCTCCGCACCACCTTTACATCGAAGTTTCAAATTTATACCACTCAGAACCGTGAATTATTTTATTCGTTTAATATTAATTATTACTAACCAACAAAAATAAAGAATCTTTATCAAATCAGAAGCAGCGAAAGTATATATATAGAAATAGAGTGTCTAAGAGACTAGAGAGGCAGATGTCAATTTTAACATGGCGGCCGTTGACTTCGCGACTGCCATGTTACTGGCTATATATAGGCCTACTAAAATAGACAAAAATAAGAATAGTCGTGGACAATTATCCGATAGCCAGCCGGTGGCTGTAAGGCAGCTGTTAGTAGGCCTATGAACAATACTACCCACCATTTTGGTTTGGTAGTGCTTTTCTAATATCACAGCACTGATCCTGACGGCCCACCGGGATTCATCCTGGCGGCTCAATCCACCACTGAATAAAGTAAATAAATAAATTAAATAGACATCAAATGCAGATGAGAACAGATCCCGGAACGCTAACAACAGACCCCCATATCAAGCCAAATGTTTTCAATAGCAAGCTAGGGTGAGCGCCGAGGCTTATGCGATCGGTGCTTTCGGCACTATTGTTTGTCGCTGTCAACAATTTGAAACGTTGTCTCCTTATGAAAATTCCTCCGGGATGTCAATGGACTTCCTTAGAGTTATTAGAAGCCAATAGGCCTACATGTATAACCGACTGAATTCAGAAAATGAGGCAAAAGTTCGTGTCTCGTTTATAAAATCCTTACAATGAGCACTCTCGTTCTGTGTATATATATATATATGTATATATATATGACTGAAGATATATATATATATATCTTCAGTCATTTTTTCCTCATTAGGTATATGTATATTCCTCATTGCAGCCTGAAATCTTCTGGTTTGGTCTTTGATCAGCTAAGTGCCGTAATGCGGAGTGGTCGTGAATCGTGATCTTAATGCGTTTCATGCTTATGCCAAATTCAATGAAGTAACTTATCCCCACTAAGTCAATGGAGCAAATTTCTCCCAATTTGTACCGACAAACGGACTAATATTATTCAAGCATGAATATTAGATTGAACTAAGTTAATGACACACACATTGAAACTGCTGAATATATAACAGAATGGCTCAAATGCAAATAATAAAAGATTTTTAATGGCAAAATACTTTGAAAAAATTAATTCCCTCTGATTTTGCAATGATCTCTTTTTCTCCAACCACTATTCAAACCTCTCGCTCTCCTGTCTCATACACATTCTGGACCTCTGCCGCATCCGACCCATGCTCGACTTCAGAACTGCATACGCCATTTCTACCTCAATGGTCTACTCGAAACTCGATTACTGTAACTCTCTTTTCCTCAATCTTGAAGCCACGTCTGCAACTCATCCAAAACTCATATAGACAGAGCCGTCACTAGAACATCCAAGCATCATCACATCACTCTAATCTTCAATTCACTCCACTGGCTAAAAATCCTAGAGCGCATTCATTTCAAAGTCCTTTGGTATCACTAACGTACACAATTCCATGCAATAGATCTACTCCCAGCCCAAATATCTTCGCGAACTCTTCGCCATCCAGCCAACCCGCTCTATCCGATCGTTCTCTTGTCTTAGGTGTCTAACCCTTACTCGGCCCCCGATTACTTCTCATCTCATGCAAGTTCACCAACCGAACCATATCCAACGCCGCACCACGTCTCTGGAACGACCTTGCTCATGAATTTCGTACTTTTTGGTTACTCCATCATCACTGCCCGCCATCCAACATCATCTGTCCCAAACTCTCCTATCAATCACCCCCGGCTTACCATTCTAAATTTAAGTCTCACCTCTTCAAGACTCCATAAAAGCTTACTTGTTGTTCCATCTGTCAATCCTGTACCAAAACGAAACCCATCTTAACAGTTACTCTGTCTCCCTGCTGACCTTCTGGAAACCGGACTATGACCTCTCACGGACTATTCTTTGGACAACCACTCTGATTTGATGCAGCGCTCGTGAATAAGCGGTGCCCTGTGCTTATCTGTCAAGTGGCGCTATAGAAGTGTAGAGATCACGATTCAGGGTCATTTTTGCGCTTGGAAATTTTGGCAATATCAGCGCTCGTGAATAAGTTGGTACCCTGTGCTTGGTTATCAGGTGGCGCTTTGTCTTAGTATGATTAACAACAGCAATTATAGGCCCAATCATTATAATAATCATAGTTTGATACGAGTTAGATATGTCTGCACTTGCTGCCGTCTGTCTCCATTTTGGCTTCGCCTCTGCCGCCCGTGACCTTGGTGTTACTCTGGACCAGAAGCTCACTTTCGCTCCTCAAGTTCACTCACTTAACCGTGCTGGCTATTAGGCCTATATGTATCAACTATACGCCAGCTACGCACAGTCGGTCGGTCGCTCACTAACTCCTATCACTACTGCTAACCTTGTCTATATACTTTTGTGACCACCAGACTTGACTAATGCTGCTCTCTCTATGCTGGCTTCCCGGCCGCTCGAATGAACTGCCTCGATCGCAACCTGCGCCCTGCAGCCCGACTCATTGGCCACATACCCAAATTCGACCACATCTCAAGCTACATGTGCGACGTCCTCCACTGGCTCCCCTCAGGCAGCGAATCAAGTATCAAATAACTGCACTAGTCTAGCGATGCCTGCTTGGCGTCGCTTCTGCCTACCTGATCAAACTTTGCAGCCCTACCTTTAGCGCTCGGGGTACGCTCTCCCTCCGATCGGTTGAGCTGGGTCTATTCTGTGTTCCTCATGCTCGCACCACCACCAGGCAGAGCCGTGCGTTCTCAGTGGTAGGCCCTTCGATTTGGAATGGCCTCCCTTTTGACGTTCCATTCCCTTCCTAGAATCCCTTCTCAGGCATTCCTCTCTCATCTTAAGACTGTTTTATTTGGCCGCGCAGGGGTTGGGAGCGCCTCTTAACTAGTAGTCACGTTGAAGAAGCGCTATAGGCCTACACAAATTCGCGTAATGATTGAATGAATGAATGAATGAATGAATGAATGAATGAATGAATGAATGAATGAATGAATGAATGAATGAATGAATGAATGAATGAATGAATGAATGAATGAATGAATGAATGAATGAATGAATGAATGAATGAATGAATGAATGAATGAATGAATGAATGAATGAATGAATGAATGAATGAAACACCTACAGGTCAATTTCGTACCGAACGCTTAGATTTAAAGATAATAAGTTAGTTGACCATTCAAACAATGTGCAGCTTCTAAAGCTTTATATTGCGCCCCAATAGTATGTAGAACTGAATTTTAATAACCTAAGTTTTTTAACTAATAATCCTCAAAGGTCAATATTTTAGGTCTTTAGGCTTCTTACTTTTTCAGTTAGATTTAATTATGTTTTAGCTGATCAAAACAGCGCCTATAGCCTTGTAGGCCTATAATATAATTATTATTCTAGGCTATGGTTTGCACTCTGCAGGGCACACGACTATAAACAATGTGTTAGGAAGACCGATGTATACACGAAATATTCTTCGTGTACTTCTGAGTATGCCTAGTAGCATACATTTGTATCCGATATGCGATAAGGCGAGTGTTAAAAACCTCAAAGTTAGTTTTTACAAAAATCTAAAGACTTTTAGGTTTTTCCAGCCCTGGCCTCGATTCAATCATCTCAAGGTTAAGGTTGTTATATGCTAACTCTTTAGACCAAGCAGATGCTCGTGTCAGCGGATACATTAATGGCATTGACAGTTGAACTGTCTGTGTCAAGGTCAATCTGTGTGATAGTCACAGTGTCACCGCCGCCTTTCTCCATATCATCGTCTATAATGAAAACGATTAGGCCAATGGCATTGGTATTCTTGTCCTGCCCCGTGCCGTTTAGTAATGTCTCACCGGACCCCAACACCAACAGCACTCGCAGCAAATGGTTTAGAGAAGCTTCCGGCCGCGCAGTGGCGCCAGGTAATAACTGCGGGCAGTCGATAGATGACGCTCGTCCTGCGGTGACCTCGTCGCCATGACGGCGAGTTTTCGTTTTCTGGATCTATTTCCACGAAGACGGACGAAATCCGTTTGGGTCGATCCGTCGCCCAAGGAAGGATTATTATTTTGCCATGAAGCAATGAACATGTCAGGACCGAAAGCCAAGCGCCCGCTGCGATTGATCCCCGCCTGTGACTGAAGAGAGGCAGAAAGAGCTGAAATTGAACGCAATAAGTAGTTCTTCAGGTGTTAGACGCTGAGGTTGAATAATTGTGGTAGGGAATGGAAATACTTGTAAGCACAGAAGAGATTACGTACTTAGTGGGACACAGGACGGTGCTTTTAAACTAAATTTTTGGGTTTTATTTGTTATATCTGTCTTCTGGGCACTTTTTTGTGCTCAAAAGGAGCTATCATGAGTTGAAGGCAAAATACGGCTTTACAGTTTACAAGTCAAAAGGAGTATGGCAATTAATTATGTGTGACCCTTTTTGGCGCATGGGATCCTGTTTGGCTCTTTACATCTTTGGAAATCTAAGTGACTTTGGACGTGATGGAAAGTATAAGACCCAGCATCTCATTGTCAACATTGGATGACCTCTTGGTATCTGAGTATAGGCTGAAGATTCTTGAAATTTTTGAACTGAACGGTTGTGAGGACAGAAATTATCATGTAGTTTGTCGAAAATTGGATCCTTTGGAAGAAATCGCTGTGGAGAGTCTTGGTTTAAATGTCCAGTGTTATGAGACCTCTGTTCAGAATAACACAGAGAATGTCACCACAAGCTCAAGTATGAACTGTGATAATTTTGGTTTTCTTGCAGAAAATGTTGGCCATAAAAATCTTGGTTTGGTTTCAAGTGAACTGAGGAAAGAAGACACAGAGGTTTCCGATAGAACAGCTATAGGCAGGCAAAGCCTAGAGAATGATACACGTTCTGATTGGTCGTACAGTGCAAGTTCATCAGAACATGATGTTTCTGTACAGCTTCAAATTTTACTCAAAGTTGTGACTGATGAAACATGGGATACTGTCCCTCTCGATGGCTGTGATGAGAGTATTTCAAAGGTTGAACGAGTGGAATTGCAAATGAAGGTAGCTTCTCATCTCAGGAATTGTGGCTTTGTGTGTCCAGAAGCTGTCATGTCTGTCTCCAAAGGATCACTTGTGCAGGAACTTGCAATGAATTGTGATGGTGATGTCTTTGTTAATCCCATTTTTGTCCATAGCATCATCGTGTTTTTGTTTAGCTGATGATTATGATGGTTTCAATTAGCAGCTGCTTCTCAAATAATTATGGCAAAGATTGATCTTTGTGACAGTGACATAATGTGAATGAACTGAATATTCTGTGGTCACAGATGTAGGCCCGACAGGTGCTAAGCATACGTGGCACTTAGGTGTCTCAGTACGTATGTAGGTGTACCTACATATGTACTGATAGCTAAGTGCCAATGTGTACGATGCATACATCCACACATATGTGAATTATATTCATCTGTTCAGACATGCATGCATATAATTATGCAAAATTATGTATGCATAGACGAATACATAGCAGTTATTGATTATGGTCTATATATTAAAGTAGAGGTTAACCATATGAACTCTCTTTGGCACCTTCTGGCTTCCTGTTTGTCAGGTCCAGCTGTCATGATGCTAGAACCTGACCATTCTTCTCTTCCAATTTCACTATCACAGGAAAGTACCGGTAGTTAATTTCTTAGCATCAGCATTCAGTACTTTGGCTAAACTGATATTTTCATAATTTTTAGGCGAATCTGTCATATATTTGGTTTACGCAACAAAGTATATATTTGGATCGATCTTGGGTGACCATCACCCATTGTCATTGGATGTGATGTTTGAAGTTGGAAACCTACTAGCTCAACTACATCAATCTCTAAAGGCAAGATTACTCTTCTTCAGTTTAGGCTGTCTGTAAAATGTCTTTCTTTAATTATTGCAACAATAGTGACAATTTATGTGTAATGTGGCGATACCTACAAGAGTGACCTACAAACAACTAACAAGTGGGATAACTTCTGCCAAATTATATATATTATTACAGTTGATATAAATGTATCTTGCATTTATGTGCAGGTATCTAATGTTGCTTGATTTCTACTGCTGATTAACAATGCATTAGTCACTTTGTAATGTGTAGTTTCAAGAAATTTAGATTTTGCACATACTTATAATTGTGCCAAATTTTAACCTATCCTAATTGTTGATTACCATATTGCACTTGATTAAGGACATGTCTCATGACAAAATTCTTAGTCCTAACTCCTGTATTTTATTTGTTGCTAAGTCAACTCCTTTGTTGATATTTTTATAGGCTATCAATATCTCTCATGAAAAATTGTCTTCTGCATCACCATGGTCACTGGAGAATGCAGACAAACTGAAAGACCTTTTCCCTGAAGCAGAATTAGTAAGACTAATTGTCCACCATTTTCTTCAGATTTCAAATTATCTATGGTTGCTTACTTACTGATGATCAGTTCCAAAATCACCTGAAGACTGCCCTCTTTGTTAGTGATGACACTGGTCCAGATCGAGATCTCCTCTTACTTTAGGTGGAGCTACGTAAATACTTGATTACGATTGCTACTGAAGTTTCCTATGAGTTTGAGTTAGCAATTTTATTAATATTATGTGGAGATTCAGGGGTGCACTCAGCATGACGTGTCCGTGAAAGGGAAGATCTTTAAGCGACGAAGTGATGCATGTGCGACCCCACAGGAATCCTATTCTGTACTGCCAGGGAACGGTCATTCCATAGTGAGGGACCCACTATGGCAATTCCAGCATTTAAGACAGATTGCACAGATGACAGCCAAGATTAAAGAGTCCAAAATTAGTAATGAATTGCAATAATCGATGCATACGTACAAAGACATGCACCATGGTGGTAAACACTCAAATACACCAATTTCCTAATGGCTCTAAGACGCCTCAGTTTGTAGTAACAGGAACTGGACAGCAGAGAGGTTTGTTTTCCTAAACATCAAGGCACCATCTGGCACGACCCCAGATCGTGGATGCTGGTGGAAAAAGTAAAGTCTGGGAATAGTAAGGCAATCGATTGATGATCAAGCTTTATCAGCTGGTGCTTAGTTCCGAACTAAATCACTTGAGGGATTTAGGCATAGTCTGTTTGCCATCACCCAAAGATGGAGATTATGTGACAGCAAGTTAATTGCTTCTAATGGGTGGAGTTGCTCTGAAGGTGAGCCATGAATAAGTGACATCATCAGCATAGAGATGTTCCATGGCCTGGTGTTTAGCTAGGACAGAGGGAATATCTGCAGTGAAAAGAATGTATAAGGTCCCTGTAGGACGCCATGGTCCACCATAGCCAAGGGTGTCCTAGTGTCACCCAGTACCACCATCTGAGTACAATCAGTAGGATACGATTTGAAACCAATGAAGGTGTGTGCCACATAACCAAAATGATAGATGTAGGCATTGCAGGAGTGGCTCTTGGTCAATCATATCAAAAACCGAGGAGACATCAAAGAGTGCAAGAAAGGTCAATGGAGATCTTTTAATGCAGTTTTATAAGTACTTTCAAGAGAGTTTGTTTTGAAGTATGATTGTTGCTTTTAGCACACCATTAGTAAATTGTACTTGGGTATGTGCTTTATTTTGCATTAATTTAACTGAAAACTATTGAATTTTCTGGTGCAGAATGCTGCAGAGCAAGAATTAGCATCCAATGTCCTGGATCATTTTTCACAGAATATTTTACCACAACTGAGCAACTTGCCACAGGGTACGTTGCAAGATCGCCTTCCTGATTGCTACTGTTTTTATTATAATGAAATGTAATGTTGGATGCTTTATAAGTTATAAATTTCTGTAGTGTAAACTAGTACACTGTAATTTCATTTATTTGTAATTGATTTATGCAAGAACCTACTCAATTCACTGGTGTATGATTCCTCTTGTTACTAATTGTTTTACAAACGATATGTGTGCACATGGAAGAGTTTTGTATCAATACGCTAATGCTCCTCAATCTCCATGTCATTAAATTAGACGGTTTATATTAGACGGTATTAACATTCGTAAGTGAACGATTTGTAAAATATTAATGTTGCAACTCTGCACACCTATATGAGTACCATGTAATCACAGTTGTAGCTGCAAGTTTATTTATTTATTTATTACAGAAATTTGATACCACTCTTCTTCCAACATTTTTTGCTCAGAAGTACATACACATGCCTCGACGTCACAATTGCAGTTGTACTGCAGAGCAATTGTGCGCGAAGAACTTGCTCAAGGTCCCTACACAGTGACACCTCGGACAAGGGTCGAACCCGCTCAGTCAGCGAACACTGAACGTTGTGGGCCGACCGCTCTAACCGATCGGCCACTGTGCCACCCTGTAGCGACCAGAACAGTTACAATGCAGATGAGCATACTATAATTGTATATATATCTCCACTCTTTGTAAGCACTAAAGGGACCACAGCAAGTTCTAGCTTTGACTGTTATCAGTTATGGTAGTTGTGGCCTTAGTATGCAACAGCCAGATTGAATAACATCAGCAAGTGCATAGCTGCTGTCTCAGCCAAGATGACAGCAACTGTTTAGCCATATACTAGGCAGTCCAATGTAAGCACTTTACACTTTAAAACAATTCCTGAAGTATTATATGTTTGTGTAACTGGAAACATAAACTGTGCTGTATTTCGGTTATAGTCACTGCTTTTGCTAAAAATGTGGCTTTTCACGGTTACTGGATACATAGCTGACTGCAATACATTGCTTAGAGTAGCATGGCTAGATGCTTAAAGACAGAGGTCTTTGAGCATCTAGCCATGCTACTCTATGCAATAATTCTGACAGTTTGTCCTTCTGTTTATACATATGTTTTCCCGCTAATTCATGGCTTTCTGTTGCAACATTAATATTTTACAAATCGTTCACTTACGAATTTTTAGTTCAACCTAACTTTTTTCAGCTCACAATTAACTTTAATTTCAGATATATGGACATTTTAAGTTTCGATATGATGACTTTTTCAAACCCCATTGAGGTCAAGCTTGTTATCCAAGGAAATCTTACAATCAAAATTCAGATGTGTTGACATTTGAAATATTTTAGGCTTTCCAACAAATAAAGTGTTTTCATCAATTTAACAAGGGAGCGATATATAAGGTAAGTAAGTAAGTAGCCTTTATTTTCTGCTATGAAGAATTCGTTTTTTTCCAGAAAGCATACACAACTGTGTATCTCAGCATGATCTTTTTGAATCAGTTTATTAGTATGCGGATGCCTTGACTGCCTTCGATAAAAGGCCTTTAGTATGACTGCACTGTACACAGTGTGTATACGAATCTGGTTGCTCTGTTTTTTCTAATGGTAGCATGAGCTTGCTCTGTACTTTTGATTTTTTTAGTTTTTTCTTCTACTTTTGGCTCTATTGTTTTAAACATTGATGTTGCTTTCCAGGTGTGATTCACGGCGATTTCCATGACGAGAACGTTTTACTAATTAAGAAAATCCAAGAAGAGGCGACTCCCAGTGCCGAGGAGGACAACTGTGCACCTGGAATTGTTTTCACTGATCCTGAACTCATTAGAGCAAAGTATGCAGTGATTGACTTTGGTGATGTGTCATATTCACCATTCATGTTCGACCTTGCAATAGCAACGTCATACTTCATGATGGCTGACCCGAGACCAGATTTTATGCGAAACGTGGCACACTTCCTGTGTGGATACTTCACCTCTTACAAACCGACTGTTTTGGAATTGAAGTTACTGTTTTCCAGCATTTGTGCTGCATACTGCAGGGAAACAGTACTGTGCATGTATACATACATAGAACAGGGTAGAAGCAATGCATATGTGTTAACTGCAGTTGATGCAGGATGGAGACAACTGAAAGAACTCTGGACTATGGGTGAGGAAGATATCTTATCCGTCTGGTCAGAAACATGGGAAAGATATGGACTACTCTTGGAATTTTGAAAACAGCAAATTGATCCATATTATTGCCAATATCTTGTTTTTTATTTTATGGCATCTTGTGATATCGTAATCTACTAGTGATTTAACCATTTAATAGCTAATTATTTAAACATATACCTGTGAACAAACTGGTTGTTGATTATTTATGCACGCTTCCAGTTAGAGAATTCACTGTTATTAAATTGGCCTACTTTGTACGAAGCTGTGTTTAGACCTTTCATAAAACTGGAAGAACTTTACTTAGCCAATAATTATTGACAGCTTCGCAGATTGGCAGTAGTGGTTAATCACTATAAACATAGGCAACGTCATTCGACAAATTTAATTAATAGACACGAATCTTGTGGGATTGACTGAGAAATTCGGGCACAAACCAAACGAAACGTGGCTTTTCCATTGCCTGTTTACCACTTTTACCGTGCCTTCAGCCTAGATTAATCATGTAACAAAAGAAACGTTGTGTAAGCATAATTTTCATTATCTGTTGCAATGCTAAACGAAAAATTGTAAAGCTGGAAGCAAGTGTCCAAGTAGCATGTTAAATCCTAATAAATGGTGCACGCTGTAGCTTTAATACTTGCAGTCATGCGAAGTGTAAGGACAAATGAGAGCCATTCAGTCATTCATATCAAGAACCTGCATAGCATCCCTTCAAGAAAATAATTCTGTGATGCTCACAACTCTTACACTACCATAAACAGCAGTGTTCAGGTGAGAAAAGGCTATAAGAGGGAGGGTCCTGGGAAAGAGCTAAAGCTTCAGCAAGGCGCCATAGCTTACTTTCAGCATATGCAAGTAAACTCAGGTCAATGAACCTACCACAGAGAAAGTATGGTTCTGTCTATAGTGGATGTGTGGGTAAAAGAAAAAAGGAAAAAATCCTGTGCACGTGAGCAGAGGGATCATGATCCTCTGCCACTAAGGACATGGCAACAAAACTATAGAAAATGGGTAGGAGCAAGGTCTAGTAAGCAGCACTAAACTATGACAGCCTTCTTATACGCAATTAGCTGCTCTGATGAGAGCCAGTTGATTTTAGGCCAGCATTTAGCTAGAGTGGCGATGGACAGTAGATAATCGGCAGACATAATGGTCAGGAAATCTTAATGACCGTTGAAGGACTTGGATAGATGTCATGTTAAGCCTATGTCATTGCGATTCAATAGAGCGTTTGGTTCTGTGTCTATAGTCCGAAGGTTCGATAATCCGAAGGTGCGATAGTCCGAAGATTGCATGGTGTCCTGTCGGTAGATGATAAGATTGCAGTTTTAATGGAAGCTGGATTGATGAAAAGAATCATGTGTGGCTAGAAGATGGATTGCATTATTGTTTCCATTCATCCAGCTTCCATTTAGGCGTGATTCTTTTCGTATCAATCCAGCTCCCAGTTTTACTCATTTGTTTCATCAATTAATCCAGCTTATATTTAAATTCATATCGGAGTATGCCTATTGGATCTTCGGACTATCGGACCTTCGGACTATTGAACCTTTGGATTATCGAGCAGACCCAGAGCGATTAGGCTTCCTCGTGTAATTTGGAATCACGGTGGCTTGGACTTAGTATCTCGCACAATAGTTGTGAGCTTAGAGAGCCTTTCTGAGGCTAAGAATAGGCTCTGAGGTATAGGATTAGCTGGGTAGCTTACATTTAAAGGTAATCGGTTCTGTGATATTTGACATTCCCAGTTGAAACTTGAAAACTAAAGCTGACAGGCTAAAACTATGGTGATAGGTAAGACATGTGAAGCTAGTGTGTATGACATTTGACAACGGGCGGGCTAAATGCCTCAGTTTGCCCGGCCTGGTTATAGGGAGCCCATTGAACATCGTCTTTCTTAAGTAATGCAGCGCGCGTTAAGCCTTATGAAACTAAGCAAATTGTTTATATAAATACATTGTTCAGACGGTGAGTTTTTTCCGCTCTCTAACAAGTGGTTCCCGAAGGATCTTTGATCCAGGGATAACAAGGCGAACATTGTTTGACACAGGACCGCATGCGATATGTGAATGGCAGTCCGGACTTTACGAGTTTCCTATTGTTGTCGTAGTGACAGTCGCTATGTGCCTCACACTGGTTCGGAGTGTCCTTGCACTGCCAAGGTGTAAAATCTGGAAGTGATCCGATTGCGGTTGGCTTCCTTACCCAGTCGATCACTTTTCCAGCTGATACGATGTAAACATCCTAAAATAGATCACTGCGTATAACTCATTGCTGATTATAAAGTATTAAAGTTCAATATAGTCAATCAAAAAGATTTGATATTGCACTGTGCCGGACTGCCGGTGCTTTATAACATTGTAGGTGGTATACGCCCTACAATCCCTATATAGGCCTACATGCATTTAGAATATAGTGTGATTATTCGCTTTAACGTTTATGTGGCGCCCCTCACGAGTCGATTTGGACGCACTCCCAACCTAACCGTGGTGATGCGAATCAGTGAAACTTGTGAAAGAAAGGCGTATTACTGGGTAACAATGACGACACTGACAGTAGTAGCGCAATTTATAGAAGGTTCAAAAGTACGCCTAGATCTTTATTAGCAAACAGTTTAAGCATAAGGCTACTTAAATTGATACTTTATCATTATATGATGTAAGCGTAGCTAGGTCACGAAACATGTTTTGTTACTTAATTCAATTGTTACTGTTGATTTAAAATTGACGATTTTTGCTGAAATTCTGCACAAATGCTGTTTAGACAGTCATCGTGTCATTATGGTGTCACCCCTCAGTCCTCTGATGGTGTCACCCGGTGCGGTCCGCACCCGCCACTGAATCAATCGATCGATGAAACTTAATAGCCCATCTTCAAGAAATCTATCCAGAGGGGCTCCCGGGCCAACCTCGGCGACTCGGCCAAATAGGACAGGTTTGAGAGTGAACTAAAAATGTGGTAGGCCTGTCATGTATAGGCAAGAGCCGAAGATCCAGTGGGAGGCTATTACAAGCAGTCGGGCCCACAACCGAAGCACGATACTGCATCATAGAGATCCGAGTGACAGAGACAAGAAGAAGACAGCTTAGCTCCTTAAGGTTTGCAAGTAAGTGCGGCGCCGTCAAGGCAGCGCCAGATATGGGAAGGAATCCGAAATGCAATGCACTGGGGTGGGGTAACCCTACACCCCGCAAATAGGCGGACACGCGGCAGTCCTGCTGGAGATGTCCCCAATGAACTCGCTCTAGCTGCCCAATCCTACCACTTGCAATGCCATCATAGGCCTATATAGGGCTGAGCAGTTGTCAAGACGAATCGTGACGAAAGTGTGGACAAGAAACATTGCAGAACTAGCAGAGATGGAACAGGAGACAACCCAAAGTTGACGCAACTGATAAAAACAGCTGAGTTCAGTTACAGAGTTAACATGCTGGGAGATGAAGAGTTCACATGTCTTGTTTGTGTGAATTTTCTGTGACATTTTAGACCCCTCGCCGTCAAAGTTTCGGGCGGATGCGACCGCTACAACGGTGACTCTGGGAGGCCAAGTCGCTACCGAATTATGTTCCGTCTCGGATGGGAGATACGAACGAACGAACGAACGAACGAAACGAACGAAAATATTTTATTGTAACCAAATCAAAATAAAATTACCAAGAGTGTACACATAATATTTAGTTGCTCAGTTGGGTCACAAAGGGAGGCCCGAAAGGAAAACCTCCTGCTAACAGGGCCACCCACTGACGTATTTTGCTATATAAATTGTTGTGAGCACTGACATAATAAACTCAAATGTGCAGCAAACAAAACACTTGTATAAAGTAACCTCAGGAAATATTCAAGTTGTATTCAAGTTGCATTTCAAGTTACCCCCGGGGTAACTTGAAGTCGATTTCAACAGATAGCGACCCTGGCATACAAAAGCTAAACAATGGCATTTACAATAGATTTAATGATGGCTGAAGAACAAGAAAAAGACCTCGGCAGGCATCACTCCGGATCGCTGGGTCTATAGGCCTATCAGGATTGTTAGTTAAGTGACGGTAGATAAGTTCCAGCCCAGAGTTCCGGAACGCCAGGAGCGCGGAAGGGTGACAGCCATGTGAGATGATCGCAGACAGGGACTCGGATCATCGTCCAACAACAATCGCAAAACGAACAGGAATTCCAGAGTGATAAGGCGAAGATGATTGTCCGCTCAACAAGTCTGTATCAGTTTATCAGGTATTGAAAGGCAGCTGGGACCAAAATGCATTACTTAAGAGGTTAGACTTACATGTAGGTTGGATTGGGTAGAATGAAGGCTGCATTGGTGTACGTGGGTGGTGAAGGTTCCTGGGCTATTTTAGACCTAAGCTTATTGTACGGATTCAGCGATAGGATTTCAAATTCATGCTCCCAAGGATTTTTAGCCAATGGAATGATACATTTTAAGAATGGTAGGCCTAATATATTTAACTGCATACCTTAATTTTACCGATGTAGTCAAGAAATTGCTTGGTGGCTTTCAATTTGTAATCTGTCACCATCCAACTGCTGCCCAGAGATACAACCATTGGAGCTCGGTTGGAAGACTTGTAGTGAGTGTTGAACCTATGCAGAAACAATGTTTGAAGCTAATTATTAGAACTGGGATAATCCTATTAATCGTCGATTTAGAGGCCTAACTAGAATCGACAAGTGTGAAGCTACTGCTAGACTAATTTCTCATAAAACTAGAATGTTTCTGATGAACAATCACGGTGTGATTCATGAGATGTCGGGTAATCAGAGGATCCTGGCACAAGACCTTTAATGATGGATGAATCTTAGAAATTCCATGGATCGGTTGATATTTCTTTCAAATGGGGTATACCGGTGTACCCTTCCTGATTGGTAGTTTATTACCTATTCTGTACGATCGTATACAGAAGAAAGAGATTGCTAAGTGTTTTCCTCCGATGCTTCGCCTCGGACCCCGTTGGGATTCGAGCGCCAACGATCGGCGGAAGAGCTAAGGGTCAACGCTTCCAGGCTCATAATCGTTAGAGGATGTTTTTGTCCCAGAGAAACGCAATTTTCCTCGAAATACCAGACCCAAACCTCTCCTTCTCAACTAGCATCTTCAGCCTCTTGCGCGCTTTCTTCATGCAGATGCGTGAGACCTTCATCCGTCCTACTTGATCCATTTTAAAACTGCTTTCGTTGTCTCTATTCCTCATTATACCCATTCAAAGCTTTGTTGCTGTAATTTTCTTGTCCTGACCATCGAATTCACCCTATAGGCCTATAGTTAAGTCCAGTGGCGTAGGCAGGATTTCCTCAAGGGGGAGGGGAAGTTACTGTAGGCACTTTTGGGATAGTCATTTTCCCACTTGATCTACAATGAATTAGGAGGCTCAATGAGCCAGGATTTTTTTTATTTTAGCCTTTTTTGCACTGCACAAGTTTTTTTTGATATTGTAAAATATAAATACTTTTTATTAAAATCGGCTAAGGCGCATAGCTAGTGATTTTATAACAATGGAAAAATTTACAAACATATACTCAAGCCTTAAATTTCATATGATTATAAAATAGCCCTGCCTATGCAAATCAGTCTCAGATTTTCTTTTCTTAACATCTTAGTAGGCTAATATTCTTCTTCTGATTATCAGTAGTTCAGTTTTCTTGTCATTAGGGCCTATCTTATTTATTCATTCCTTAATCATAATGAATATTGGTCTTAACTTGCTTGGCTTCACAGAACAAAATCTAATCTTCGCTTCCTTAGTAGTTCATTGATTATTTCCTCGTCTGTTGGGGTTATTTCACGGTGAACAGGTAGAAGAGCTAATCATTTCAGCCTAATTTTGCTTGTCGAGTTCCAGAGATATGTTTTCAGACGGCGAAGTGTTGAGAAAGAGCGCTCACTGGTACGGATGGAAACAGGCAATGTAATGTTTCCAAAATTTGCAACAACTTTGTAATATTTGGATGAACTGTTGAGTGACACAAATGCATTGCGTCCAAAGCATTTTTTGGCACACTACCCGTTTCTTTGCGTGAAAGACGACGATACCACATCCTTAGTTCTGCCACTACGAATCCCAATACGTTCAGAGCCATTGCTAATGATCGCTTAGCTTTGCTTAGTGCTATTCTTGCCCCAACATCTTGTAGCAAGAGATAACAATCTTTAGTTAAACTTACCACAACACCTTCCAGCGAGAGATAATTTGCTTACTGATTTTATCGATCCACCATACAATGCAGAAATTTATATAATTTATCATTTATATTCAACTGTTTCAAACTTCTGAACAATCAACTTGGTATAATGCGTCCAATGATCATGTCTAAGGATGAACTGGCCTATATACACAAGTCTCTCTTTTTATCTCTTTATATTTATATATATATATACATTAGTTAAATATATACACGCACACCCTTGTATATAGTTATATATATAGTACGTATAGAGGTTATGACAGCTGTCTTATGTCCCTGTCCTATATCCGAAAATAATTGAATGATACATTGCGCTTGTCACATTATATGCTAAGTTCTGCTTCATTTACACCCTGCCAAAGTGACCCTGGTATACGGTATCGGGTATACATAAAATCTATGCCACAGCTGTTGCCTCCGTGGAGTCGGCGCGTATGCTGCACTCAGTGCACTGTGAGTGTCTGTTACTCCGGTCCCAAAATTATCCTAACTTATTCTGTAGGTTGTTGCTAAAAAATATTTTCAATTGTGCCAATGGGGGGGGGGGTTTAACCCCCAAACCCTCCTTGCCTACGCCACTGGTTAAGTCACAGTGTTAAAAAAAAAGACGTTCAATAATACACCGTTCAAAGCGTCTCTATATATCACTCTCAGTCGTAGGCCAATACCTGAGCTTGAATTCACAGTTCTCTCTCTAGCAGACAGCTCTACACTAATAGCCCAAGTGATAGTTGCGAAATCCTCATCTTCCAGCCTGACGCTGCTTTATTCGATCCGCCTTCTACCTCAATTACTCTTTCTGTCTTTCCCGTTCCCGAAGTCAGTCGTCCCAACTGTCGTCCCAATTGTCTATGATTTATCCAATTAATTATGGGAAGTAGCCTAACGAATTATGGATATAATGATGAACCACTCATTGAAGATTACTCACGGTTCGGGAGCGGAGAAATTAAATTCTAACTAACATGACAAGTGTTTTAATTAGATGGTTCAAAAAACGTTTGGTCTGTGTCTAAAAATAATTCTATACTTAACTATTTTTCGTCTTATTTTTTCTTGTTTTGTTTGTACCATTATCGTTTAGTGAAATAAAGATTGCTACACGTAGGCTACATGTAAGTAGGGCCTACTTGTCTAAGAGAAGCTGATAGGCCAGGGTCTGGTTGGTGATGTCCACACATCCATCGGCTGTTGCAGAAAAAGTTCCATCGGGACAACGGAATGCCAGAAGTGGAACTTCCCATGCTCCTTCAGGAAAGACAAACCAAAGAATCTTTCATTAAATACTTGAACTTAGACATGATTCAATATCACCTGCATGCAATTGAATGCAAACACATACGTAGGCGGGCTCACAATAACTCATTTCGTTTATCACGATATCTAGGCCTATCAGTCTGTGGATTAGGACAGTTAATCACACCGATTCAAATATTAGACTAACATTAGGTCTTATATACATTGTATGTCCCTTCTGCTACTTGTATGCAACCAACCTCTGCGTGGTAGTACGCGTGCATAATAGGCCTAATTGACAATGTTTTCAAATATTTCTTGTTGCTTTTGGATTTTTAAATAAGAGAAGCAAGTATATATGTAATATATATAATGTCTATTAATGTATATGTAATGTCTATTAAACTTCAAATCTGTCTTCTACACGTTTTTAGCGCACTGGACTATGATATTGGAAAACAGTTTACATCGACTATGCTAGAAACTTAATTTTTTTTCGCCACAGGTCCTCAGCGCATCCATATCTCAACTTATGATTATGCTATGAGGTATATAGGTCAGACAATATCTGTTCAGCTCAGCTCATGCAATGACACATTAACTGTATATATATATTATTATATATATACATATATATATATTTGCACAATAAGTAGCTTCGTTCATTCGCACGAATAGGCCTACACATATTTTGTAGACTGATATCTATAAGAGCTTAACGTCTATTAAGAACCTGTCAAAGGTTCAGATGATATCGAGGTCTCGACGATCAATCGCTTACCTGGAAAGGAATCAACTGGACAGTTTGTGGACGGACAATCCTGAATGCTCTTATAGTCGTAGGTGTAGGGCCACAGAAGTTCTGGAGAGGCTGTGAATCTGGTGGATACTCTCGTGGAGTCGTAAGATAGACGGACACTTTTGAGTGCCATCAGTTGGTTGTTCCCTCCCATCTGCAGTTCTGGCGCTCTCATTCCTCTTATAGCAGAAATGCTTACGTTGGCGAATTTGGCAATGATCTGCGCGTCACCTGAACACCGAGAAACGTTTATATCATGTTATTTCGATTAAAGCAACTTTTAGTTCGGTTTTGACTTCCTCTATTTCAAACGATAAACTTAGACCTGGGACTAATATTAGTCCCAGCTTAGACTATAAGTTACGAAATGTGTGCGCTATATCGATTTCTATCCTTTGATAGGCCTACTTTACGACGAGAGTGTGCACTAAGACTTTTAAAAGTGATCGTCTATTTAATGTTTAAGCGTATATTACGAAACGTATACATATAGGCCTATATATACATGTATATGAAAGCCCATGTCATTATTAGGTAATTTTGATACATATATTATATAGGCCTATAGGCTATTCGTTGGGTCTTAGCGTGGCTGAAGAAAATAAACTGTTAAACTTGAGAATGCACGACATTACACTTCCATTTATTTTGCGCAGTTCATGGGGTTTCATGATGTTGTTTATCCTATAGGCCTATACTTGTAAGACTCACCTCCCATTTCGTTCTCCCAGTCCTGCTCCGTAGCATCTTTCGGATTTTTGGAGGTGATCGAATTGACCCCAATTTCTTGTCTGGCAGTGTAAAGGTCATGAACCAGACCGTAATCGGTGTACTTGTGACTGACGAAGAACGTTCCACTCACCGGACACCTGTTGGGATTCGTTCTTCCGCTGAAGATGGAACTGTACGCTGGATAGACAGACACAGTGACCCCGTACTGAAAGGTCAAGGTCACCATCTGTGGAACTTGCTCGACCGGAAGACCCCCTGGTATGTCGAATCCACTGCAGAAACAGTCTGGTAACTTGCATTTCCTCTTGTCGCACGGTTGCGCTGGTGGACACTGGACGCTACTGGTCTTCGATCCGTATACATGGCTTCGAAACAGATTTCCGACCTTGACCTCTTGCTTGAACTTGAAGACCGATGCTTCCGAAGAAACGACGATCGCTTGGAGAATGGTCAAAGACAAGAGCACGAAGAGGAAGGTTGATGAGGAACCCATAACCACAGGTGATAGTCAATGTGTTCAACAGAGGTTGAGTCGCTGTAGCCTATATAAAACGGTTACAAAACCGCGTTAAACCTCAGATATAAAAAAACTCTTAACCCGTACCCCTTCAATTATAATACCAAACGCATTAAAATTGGCCGCTCATATCGGCCTTAGGAGGGGTAAGGGTTAAGCAATTATACACAGCCTCTTCATCTGCACTGTTTTCAACTAGACCGACCGTAGCTTACTTCAATTCTACACCATTCACTGCAACCGTCACGTCCTTATTCACTTTCTGGCTAACCCGCCTGTTTTCTTGCCTTCCTACGTACCCGTCTCCCTATAGGCCCTATCTGAATATTTGTCGACCTGTCCGCGTTCTCTGAGAACACAATTCTACCCCAAACTTATAAGTATAATTTTCAGACAGGATTAACGATTGCAGTGTCATTACTCATCAGTGAGGAATATACAATTATTATGCATACGACTGGACTGCAGCACGGACTATATATATATATATATATATATATATATTCTTATTTCATATTAATATTAAATTGGACGAAGGCTGATGTTCAAAAGCACCATCAATGGTATACGCTAGTAAAACAATGAAGGCCTAAATATAGGTCCGCGCCATGAGAAAGTTTAAGAAGCACGTATAGCTATCGCATTTCAGCGCAGACGCAGGCTAATATAAAGCCCTAAATAGGAAGTTTACACTCAATCAATCAATCGAACGATCGATCGATCGGATCACTCAATCAATCAATCAATCAATTAACTATAACAAAGGTTATGAGTAGCAACCAGCTAGAGATTGCACACAGACTGGAAACCATTCAACTATGTAAGACCTCATTTAAGCCCTATATGTACGATAATTAAGCTAACTGGGTAGCTGATGATTAGTTAACCTGCACAATCCTGCTCTCTTCTGTGCTGCTGCTCGGAAGGACAAAACCGATGAGAGGATAGAAATCAGAAAACCAAACTCTTATGATGTCGAAGTTGGGTCGGTAGTAACGGGTTAAATAGACCTTCTGACCAAACGATCAACACAATGAGTTTATCACAAAGATAACTTATGTAAGCGCTAGATAGGATCATTACCTCTCAATACGTATAGGCCTCAGACTGCAACCTATATATATATATATATATTAGATACTATCTAGACACGCCTACATGTACGTATACATAGTATCCGCCCTTGTTCTTTCGGGCTTGACGCATTTTAAGCGGCATATGAACTGCTGACTCTTTCTGCCATGGTCACACGATTCCAACTCACTCTTTTTAATTGCAACGGCTGCTGGAAAGCTGATAGTGTTTTGTTCGGTTCACGTGAATTGTAATTGCATATGATGCATGGATTGATGCAGTTTTAGGCCCATGTCTACTATAGGCCTATTTATAGCTATAATTAGTATGTCGATAACAGACCGACCTATATAGAAATGCCCAGGGATAATTATGGGAACGGACTTGGCCCGCAATTAACTTATGAAAAATACTATAATTAGTTATACAAAGCTAATTAATGATTGTAGGCCTATGCCTTAATTTGTAAAGCTTGAATATATATTACTGACACTTAACCACGCTCAGTTTAAGCTTAAAGCATCTGAATATTAGGTTACCGTATTAGAAATTTTTTCTAGTGAGCACGCCAGCTTTAGTCTAAGAGAAATACAACTAAGGGTCAGTGCCTAAAGTTTAAAAAAGAAGTGACGGTGTGGACTATAGTGTAAAAAAATTAAGAACTAAAGATTGCGAAGGCAGATCACCAACATAACTAACAGGCCTGTGCAATGTCAAGGTACAAATCCACCTTTTACTAGTGCCTATAGGCCTACACTGGGTATGAGTTTGGGCATTGCTTAAAGTATGACAACTTGTGGCCTTGAAAATTTGGTACGCAGTTTCAAACTGTTATTTACAAGCAAAATGAAAACAGATCGTTTTTAAACAGAAAATGTTCAATTGACCATGTCAATTCACTCGAGCTATGCCTGTTCAATTCCTGCTTTTGCGAACTGCAGCATATCAGAGTCATACTGCGTAATCCGTCGCACGAAGCTGCCGGTCATATTTGACCATGCTATCCTCAAGATGAGACGTCTTGACTCTTGACTACAGCTGCAATTCAGTCCTGGTAAACGCGTTTCCCGTCTCCGAATTCGTCAGTGCGACCTTCATTGCGTTGCCTGGCAGGGGTGTAACAAGCGGGGGCAGGGGGGCACCGCCCCTCCCAGTTTCAAAACTGGGGGCAACGCTCCCCAGTTTGAGTGTTCAGAGTCCAAATTCAATGTGCCCCCCAAATCGGTTTTTTTTGTTTCTCCAATGGCACTTTAAGCTAACTATTGTTAAAATAATTCGTGGGACGCCATTTTTCAAATTTCTGGGGGCAACATTCAAAAAGTGGGGGAGGGAAAACAATTTTTTGGGTTTCGTGCAATTGTTTGCAAATTATGCCCCCCACTTTTCGAAACTTTGTTACACCTCTGTTGCCTGGTTGTGGCTAACCTAACTAAGTTCTCGCACACATCAGCTTACAATTCGTGGCATCTTGCCTAGACTCCCCATCGAGGACAGAAAGCTCAGTGATCATCATGAGCTGAACTTATGCTGCATCATTGGTTCTGAACCAGGCTAAAACTGGGATCTCTTCTCACCCGGCTAAAGCTGTCCTATACTCACAGCTAGCCTGCTGCGTTCGGGCTAGTGTTTTAACAATGTTCTAATTATAGTTACAATTGTTAGTCTTCATTTTTAGGTTTAGTTACGATTTTTTATCAATGCCGGTTTTAGTTTTCGTTGTAGTTTTTATATGTCTCAATTATAGTTTTAGCTTCGTCAATTATAGGTTTAGTTAGTTTTAGTTTTGTCAATTAAAGTTTTAGTTAGCTGATTTTAGTTTAAGTAAGCTAATTATAGTTTAGCATAGCATAAGTAGAAATTTAATATCAATTTAAGCTATAGCAATAATTCTTTAATCCTTATTTAATTCTGATCGAATGTCAATGGTAGACAATAATTATTATGGTCTACCATTGACATTCGTCACACGTGAGGCAAAGGACGAGATAAATTAAAACATCATTTCTGAATTAATTAAGTAAACATTTTCGCAGTAAGTACTATACATTTTTTGCTAAATAAAAATATAGGATTGGAATTCGCGGTAAACGGTAGCCGGAAGTAGACACATCTCATTCTCCTCGTGTGTCTTACATAGATGAAGTTACTAGAAGAGGTACTGTATGGCATAACGTCACATCATTTGCAGAATTATGTACAAATCACGCAAACAACGAATTGGCGCCTAAGTTAGGAATATTTTCAAACAGAAATATTTGCTTTCTTCCAGCTAAATATCGTTTTAGTTGCATCTATTTTCATTTCGTTCCAGTTTTAATTGCCACAAAGTTCGTTTTAGTCTTAGTTTTATCCACAATTTAGTATCAGTTTTAGTTTCTGCCAGTGAAAACGTTTAAACTCCGTTGCCATTTCCGTTTTCTAAAACAACACTAGTTCGGGCTCACTTGGCCAGATTCTCAATGAACCTAAATTAGTTTAGAGGCATGTGATTGCTCTCTGCTAGGGTACCGGAATTTGTGTTGGCTCATCCTGAAACGTAAGGAAAGCGAAAAAAGATATCCGCTACAAGTCAACAACAACGGAAGGTGTCAAGACCTCTGTCGTCAAAAGATGTTTATAAACTGGTTCTCTAGATGCTTGCGTGCATTCGTGCACATGTATAGGACAACAGATGCCTAAGTAGGTCTGTGCAAACACTTAGGGACTTATGCAATTAAACATTTCAATTAAGATAAGATAGGTTAATTAAACCATCAGCAAATTTCGTTGGATCAGTGGTGTCATCAGACATTTAATGGACTATACATGGTTTAACAGATAGGCTCCACCCGTTATTAGTCAAAATGACACACGACATGAATAGTCAAGTGATGCCAAACGATTTGCGCGTGACCAATAGTAATTAACAGTTAAGCTCACAACAAACAAACGACAAATGAAAGTTCAGAGCATTCACAGTAATATCATCATAAACAGTTCCACCTTTCAGCAGCTCGAGAACTGAAGTATGGCCTAATGAACACATGATCCGTGGCTAAACCAAAATGTCTCCGCCGTGGGATGCATTGACCTATCGTCTACTTGAACGACCTTATACATAGGTTACACTTTTATCTGAAATTTCATGCTCCCAAGTAGAACACAAAGCTGTTTCTTTTGGACATCTTTCATTCAGATACCCCAATGTGTATGTCAAACAAGTAAAGATTGCGGAGTTGCCACAAAGTTAATAAGACAAAACCTCTGTTTTACTAGATCTCTGGCAACTCAGTGACTAAGTAAACAACTTCAATTGCTGATCCAAGTTTAAAACGTCATGACTCACAACCAGTTAAGTAGTGTGCCTATGTATGCACATGTCAGTAGCACATCATACTTCGTCATCAACACCATCATTACCTTTCATGACCCATTCAGTTACAGCTTCTTCCATCCTCCATCCTCTCCTCTATCACTTGTAAGCTGTAGCCATAAGCTTAAAAGCAATTCTAAACCAAGGTACAATACATAATATGTAATCCAAAGCTTACTTCTGACAATATGCTTACTTCTGACAATATGACTACTTCTGACAATATGACTACTTATAAGCTAATTCTATACAGTCACAAGTCATTTCGTAATCATCAGAATGCACAGCTAGCAGCTTTCTTCCAAGACTTATCGCCTACACAGAAGGTTAGAATCTAGCAACACGCCAGCATAAGAATTTCTAGAGCTCACCCTCAACCAATAACTTTGGACTAAACCTAGCATGCATAGATCTGTTCGAGAACTCGGCGGCAGTTTGTCACAAAAGTGTCTGCAGGCAGACCATGAACACTGAGCTCTCAACAATGTATTACATTGAAACCATTACATTATACATAATTTAATTAAAGAGGCTGTTAAATCAATACTAGACATACACATTTATTTTAGTAATAAAATAAATAACAACATTGGCTGTGCTATATTTTAAAATTTCATTTAAATAAAATTTCTTAGGCAATACATCATAATTAAAAGACTGACTAGATGTGTTATTAATGACTGAAATAAATGAAAGATCATAATTCCACAGCTACAGCATAGCTACCATATTGCTTGACCACTCAATCAAAATGCATCCACAGAAAGTGATTATGGATTAAACATTATTAGAGTACACTATTGATGAATCAATCGCATTTTCATAAACTTCCAATTGAACAGCAACAACAAAGAAGCTCCATAAACCAAGAAAAAGCAATGGGTACAAATGCACACTGTCCACGTACAAAACCATAAAACCATAGAGGATTCATTGCATACCTTAATGAGCAATTAAGCCAGAGCCCTAAATACCATTCCATGATGTTCATAAACATTGAATGCCATCTGGGAAAAGGTGACATACATATCCAGGCTCTAAGTTGGGAGTGGCAAAGTAAACAATGGGGCCAGAGAGGTGTAAAGAGCACATCTAGGGAATGCAACAGTTCATCATGTTAGTGAAGCAATGAAACTTGATATAGCGCCTCTTCAAGAAATCTATTCAGAGACGCTCTCTGCACTAGCCTACATGATGTTAAACGTCATTTCAACAAGTGTTAAAACAGTTAGCAAAACAGTGCACAGTAGGCTAAAAGAGTCACCAGTGGTGGGCCCACGCATAAGCATGGAACCATCCAACAAATTCCAATCAACAGCTGACAAATGGCATGGATGTTTAGTCTTTGCACCCAAGTTAGTAGGTAGACAACATAAATTTTGTTCTTGAGCCTCATTGTATCAACCAGTGGCATATTTGTATGAATTTTGGGCCTTGCAGATCACTCAAAAAGGCCCTCCTGGGCAGCGTGCACGAACCCTTTTTAGTCAGTCATAAGCCCTAGTCCGGACCATTTTTCACTGTAAACCTGACTAGAGGACTAGATCAGCATGCACAGAGACGCCTAAGTTCCCTAAAAACCGATCAGCGCTAGTCCACCTGGCAGGCAGGCGTAAATCCACTAGTCAGGCTTAGCAGAGAAATTAAAATGGCGGCCGAAACGGCTCGATTGGTCCACTTTGACGCAGTTTCAGACGTCAAAGAGGGTTTAAAAGAGACCACAGTTCAATCTGCTATATGTTCTTCGTTTTCGCTGTCACAAAATGATAATAATAATGGTGATCTTCGTTTAATCAGGAGTTTTAACACTGGTTGACACATCGCCGAACACACGGCTTTTAGCTTGCAATGGTCGAGCCAACTTTTCCCACATGCAACTTAAGTAATAGTTGAGTAAGGCAATCTTAATCTGGACATAGTAAATTTGCAAAGGAGTAATATTGTGTTAACAGAGACATTTGTGTTTTAACAAAATCATCTGTTAATTAAAACAATTAGCATAATAAACTTCTTTGCCAGATCAAGTCCAAAAATAGTCTAAAAATAGCTTGCGCATGCGCAACTAGCCATAATCGCACGAGCCATTCATGCTGGGTTTTCCCACACCCATCAAAGTCTCTGACCTGTTAGTCTGGTACCAATGGATTGTTCGTGCATGCCATTTTCTCGTAGTCTCAAAAATCAGCCTACGAACTCCATCTTTGGGCGCAAAGCTGGATTAGACTTACGACCGCTTTAAAAGCCTTCGTGCACGTCACCCCAGGAGATTATTCGGGTCTCCTCTTCTTCAGATTCTGTCAATGATCTCCAGTAGTGAATCCATAGTTACACAAATATGTAAATGTGTTTCTAATGTAAATGTACACAATATAAGTCATTCCAAAGGGAAAACAGCCGTTTGAGCACATTCATTACTGTTAACCCTTCTTCTTCACGGTTTACAATTTCTCAGCTTTGAACCATTTTGCATCTAACACTGTAAACTCACAACCACACATCAGATGTGAAAGATGAAACTTTGGCCAGATGCCAAATTGAAGTGCTTTGTTTGTAGAGGCATTTTGCTGCAATTGTTGCACTTTGTTTAGATAAGGGAAGGTCAGCTCAGACTTCGACCTTCATGTCTGAGCCAGGCAATCCTTTAGCCACCAGTTTGTCTTCGTTCTTTAGATTAGCCCGTTCTGTCCTCGTGTGCCAGATGAGAACCTGAAGAAATTCAACTATATGTAAAGTGACTCTGATCAAGAAAAGGCAACATGCATAAACTAAGTCACAAAACATTACAGACTTGTCCTAAGCAGCAGCATAAAGAAAGATAGAACAAGCTGTGAAAAATGGTCCAACATGAATGTCACAACAACACACATATTGAGCAATTGCCTAATAATGCAGACTGCCAGTATCAACCAATACGAAACCAAATCCAGTTTCATTCTTATGGCCACCTGCCTTCCTAGGCTAAGGCTAAGAAAATGAAATTGCTAACACTTCATACCCATGGATGATGCCTCAGGGTTAGCTTGAGGGATGGCTCATCTGCTACTCAACTTTATATTGCCTTGTTAACTCTCTGGACCCACTTTACTCTTGCTTGCATTGCCACCTTACTGCACCTACTTTACCCTGTCTTTGTTTCTTTACAATACCGTATACTTGCATCTCACTTTGTAATGATAATCAAAACGGAAAACGAAACAGTTTTAATCTTAGGCGACAAAAAATTGCTCACTTTTGTACAGTTACTGGCTTTTGGTTCTAATTCTGACATGGAAACCAGCTGCTCAAGGAAATACGACTCCTGTTCACCACGTGAGACATCCAGGCTAAACTGAACTGATGGATTGTCCAGTAACAATGCCAGATTGACAGCAAAGCCGCCCATGTCGAGAGCAAATGTCCGGTTCGGTTTCCAGTATGTGAACCAACTGACCACTTGACCATTTCTGTCAAGGATTGGACTCTCATAACGCAGATACCCAACAAGTCCCACTGGCCAGACAGTAACTCGCTTTGTGTACCTCATCTAAAAACAAAAAACAATCCATTATACCTGCCCTCTCCAGATCTGAATCACTGTTTATCATTTCCTTATTCTTTTTTAAGTTTATTATGAAATTTGATATTGCCCTTCTTCAAACATTTTTTGCTCAGAAGTGCACACGCCTCGACGGCTCAATTGCAGTTGTACTGCAGAGCAATTGCACGCGAAGGACTTGCTCAAGGTCCCTACACAGGGACTGACGTCTCAGATGAGGGTCGAACCTGCTCACTCAGCGCACACAGTGTTATGGGCCGACCGCTCTAACCAATCGGCCACCGTGTCACACTATAAAAATTTTCATTATAATCATCATTACCATTTTATTATTTCATCTGCATCTTCTTCATTTTTTTTCATTATCAAGTCCAATTATATTATTAGACATGTCAAAACCATCGTAATATAACCCGAATCCAATGCATCACTAGATAATAAACCAACAAAATTACTTATATGAATGTTTACTTAATTCAAAGCAATACCTTGATCATGAGACATTATATTTCAGACCATGAGTACAAAGGTACTAATATCCATCGAATTGTAGAGACCACATAAATTTGTTATCCATACACTGCAATGACAATACCTTTGCTCCTTGGTTTCACAGACTACAGACGGGCTGTGCACTGATTCGTGAGCTGAAGTCTAATACAGTAATCTGTTAAAGTATTGATTACACTTTTTGATTGGATGTTGGTATTATTGATAATCATAATCTCCAAATTTCTAAAGTGCCACTTGAAAGCCAAGCGCAGGGCACCAGCTTATTCATGAGCGCTGCATCAAATCAGAGCGGTTGTCCAAAGGATAGTCCATGGTAGAGCATAGTCCAGTTTCCAGGAGGTCAGCGGAGGCAGCAGAGTAGCTGCTAAGGAGGGTGTCGTAGTACTATGAAGTGGTAACTTCTATTCAATGGTGTCTATTGCACAAGGCATTGATCAGTGGCACACCAAGCCATAATCAGGTCGATATCCAGAACAGTGAATGAGGGATATAAAATTCACAGACTGGGTGCTATACTTTGGTCAAGTACTCAAGTATATATATATATATATATATATTCATCCCTCTGGGCACCTAAGTATAATGAATGAAGATGTCTACTGGTATTTATTGTCAGCAATCACAACTGAAAAACATGATGTTCAATCAATGTCTTGTGTTGTTAGGTCATGAGCAGAAGTGTTTACCTCAAGGATGCTGTACAGAAATAGACTGTGTGCTGTGCTCTCGCGCATTTTTTACATCATTTAAACATTATTATCATCACATCAAACAACAACATTAGAATAGGTGCCCTTGTTAAGAAAATTTACCCATTCTGGCATCCTTACTGTTGGCTTTATTTCTTTTGAAGAACACTGCTCTAGAGCTGATGGTTCTTTTCCAATCAGTCCTTTTGAACCCATGCCACATCTATCACCGGCTCTGCACCCATGAGGTCATCCAATACAACATACGATCCAGGTCACATGACATTGCCCAACCTAGACTTGATGTCTTTGCCAAGAGTACTTTTATTATGCAGATGTTATATGATATAGTTTAAAATTGATGTTATTTATACCTCGTTATATGATTATATGTTATATGAGACTTGAAAATTGATGTTATTGTTTATAAATCGTTATATGAGCCATTGTGCAGTTGCTGGTAGCCCAATATAGAATATTCTTACTTACTTAATAATCAGTGTTGTTAATCATCAAGTAGCTGGAATAATAATAGCATAACCAGCTCTCAACCCCAGCACGACCAAATAAAATCAACTTCAACTGAGCGAGGAATGCCTGAGAAAGGTTCTAGAAAGTGAGCAAAGCACCAATTATAAGTCAAGGTCCTACCAACCAAGATCCAAGGCCCTGCCTGTGGAGATGCAAGCAAGATGATCATAGAGACCATGTTCAGCCAAGCGGACAGAGCACGAGCCCTGACCAGAGCACTTACAGTGGGGTTACAGAGCTCAAAATACGTCTGTATACATAGAGAAAAATCAAATACGAACCTCCTCAAAAAGCTGCAAATCATACGTATTGTCATCATCCGCAAAATAAACCACACCTCGGTCGTTTTTTGAGTCAAGATTTTTACGCAGCCACTTCAGACCCATGTTTCTCTGCAGAACACCGCGAGGCTTGCGCCAACTCGGATCAGATGATGTCATCTTGTAATGCAATGGTGTTCCGGCCGAAAGAAGCGTATACTTGAGTCCACTGCGCTGCAGCAGATTGCGAACCAATTCTGTTGGTTTATCCGCATCCTCTACGACAATCCAGTGCAGGCCTTTCACCAGAAGCAGCGTGTGTGAGAGGCGGGTCAGTTCAGCCTTCTGCACAGGCCGGGTGTACGTCGGAGTGATTAAGTAAATGACGGGTAGATCGGGGGATGTGTATCTGCGCAAGATGGAGTCTGTGTGCTCGGGGTACAACTGCTTGAGCTGACGTTCAGCCGCCATAAGATTTAACTCCCACTCCCTCAAGTGTTCCTGCAATGTCAGTACATTGCTGTGCTGTTTGCTAATGCTGTAATCTTCAAAGACCTGATTGTAGGGAAGTTTGTAGTTTGCTGATGAAGGACACCAGAATCCTAGAGTACAATATTCAAATGATCAAACAGTCATGCCCAGAAAAATGTGGATCTCAACAAATGTGTACAATAAAAGTAATTGCCTTTTAGTAATCATCGAGAAACAGTCACTTATGGTGACCATACATGTTAACACTACTCAAACTGCATATGAAAGCTGCAAGCTATTGGAAGGACCATCAATCACATAGCAATTTGTCAGTCATTAACAGAGTGACATAAAGTTATTCAAAATATATATTAACAGTCAATATATTAAAATTTACCAAGTGATAAAGTTTTTGAAAACTTTTATTGTTATAGATAAATAAAGAAATTTTGTGAGTTACTGCAAAGCATAATATTATATAGGGCTGCTTGAGATAAAGTTCTGAAGTTATAAATTATTATGTATTTGGTAAGAAGAGTAGTACAAAAACCAATGAACTACCATTGTGGTACAGGTCCAAATTTACCAAGTTGCTCCAAATGTCACAAAAGTTTACATGGTGATACCTAGCACCAAAAGTAGCCAAACATATTAATCACGAGAGCCCGTTTAGTTGGGGTGGGGTAAAATGCAAACTGCAAACTGGCAAAATGCGAACCGTTTGCAAACATATTTTCGATTGGCTGCCAAAAGTCACGTGACCAGTTCGCGCCTACGATTGGCATTTATATTTTTAATCATGCGACAAAAGGTTTTTGGCAAATATCTATAAACGATACTAGCTATGACCCAGAACCCTATCTATCAACTACACTAACCCTAATCCTAACCGTAACTGGCCCTAACGATGCCCACCCTGACCGTAACCGACCCTCACAATGCCTTAACCTGATCAGTTCGCGCCTATGGTTTGCATTTTGGCTCGCGTTTGCCGGCTTGCAGTTGGCATTTTACCAACACTTCGTTTCTTGAGGATAACCCATATTTCCTATGCAATTACGACTTTGGACCATCATATCGCTTTCACAATACTAAACTAGTCTTATTCTCGTTTTACGTGAAAATGTTTTCGTGGCGAAATGTTATTCAATGCTAGTTACTGCTAGGCTGAGCGCTATAGAAATGACTGACTATCAGCAAACAAGTGTGTGCAACGGTACCAAGAAAGGACTTGCCGAGATTCAGTATAACTATTGTCACAGCTAAAAGCGTTCCAAAAATGTATAACAGAAACAAATTCTTAGTTGTCAGTAGAGTTCGCAACATCTTAACAAATCGGATAAACAAATCGACACCAAAACCACCGCTCACACAGGACTTTATGTTATAGATCATGCACCAAATAATGACGTCACTATCTGACACTCAGGTGCCATCTCGTGGATAACTCGTCATCTGGTTATTGATTTTCGATATTTGCACAACCTTTATTATGGAAAAAGTAGTTGTATTATTAGCAAACTAATGTTGTAGTCTAGTACTGTAGTACTCTAGTCTAGTACTCTATGACTTGCTGATTTAATAAGTATAAACTACTTATGCTAATTCACTTAGGGTGATCACTCTACCATAACGTGATATCTGGTAATTTAAGGCATAATGAACTGATTTATGAGATAAGTTTCTTAACAATAACAAGGGTATGAATAACAGTAACAAACTTCATAATCCTATGAATGAGACAATTCTCTTTACAATAAAAGGCATGAATAGCAATGACACATTTCTTAATAATGTAATGGAGCACTTATATAGCGCCACTATAATCAGAGGCACTCACGACTCCACACACAAAGCTAAAGAGAAAAAAGGAAAGTCTTCAAGATACTTGATGTCAGGTTCAAATTCGACTCATGTTCAGCCCAAATGTCGGAGCTGACAACAGAAAGTAAACATAAATATTGTGGTACAGTATATAACAAATTACTAAATTATCTTTTAATATATTACTTTATTATAATTATTGCATACAGTATTACAAGCATTTAAAATTTACATTGCTCATTAAGGATTAACTGAATAATTATAATCATTTCAAATCTCTTGATTGGAAAAATCTGTGTACCATCGAAACAAGTTTTACGTTTGCACCATTCTTTCAAGTCAGTTTAATAAAACAAAATAGTTTTACCAATTCAACTATATAACCTGCTCCATATGAAATGTCGATATTGTTATTGTTATTACATGACCTAATATTTAATAGACACCATTAAAACATAATTAAATGCAATATATTAAAAACAGCAGCAAGAACTAAATATACACTATGAAAGATATTATAAACAAGTCTTTTATTTTGGTTCAATATGGCAGATGTTATCCCTTCTTCATTGACCAAAACACCTCTATAACGCCCTTTTATATGGCTCTATACAGTATAATTACCCTGACTCCTAAGTTAATAAGTGCACAGATGACAATTTAGTAGAGCATTGATCAACAGCAATGAGCAATTATAAATGAAGGACTTACTTAAGCTACTGACTCATTGATTGCCTCAGTGTAGACTCAAACCAAGTCTATGTATTACAGGTCAAGCACAGGAGCGGCGATCCCTGGGGGTCGAGGTGGACAAGTCCCCCCCACCTTTCACAGAGAGGCAACACGTTTTATGGTTGTCCCTCCACACATTTCTTACCCCTCTCATAGGGTGTATCCCCACCTTTCAACTGAGATTGCCACCTCTGGTGAAGCATTCTATAAAAAATCCTACCATAACATCAGGATACATCAAAATAAATAGCTCTCTCCCAATGCTTCTCTTTCTACTACTTAATGTAGAACAACCCTCCTTCAGATCTGCATGTTCTTTTAACTAGAGATCTGCACAGACCATTTACAAGCGTCTGAAGAATGTTCTTAATGTCCAAAGCTGGGTTGGGAGCGACTATGAGTATCAGTAGGTACCTTGGATGGGCACTGTAAAAGTCAACGAAAATAAAAGGCACATAAATTTCCACTGAAAATGAACAATACTTGCACCATTTATGTCAAAAGGTAAAACAGTGGCAAACAACTATCCTGATCATTTAAAAACGTTCAATAAAACTTCAATTTGGACAAAATTATTAAGTCGCAATAATTCTCATGTTAATACATAATATCACTGCCAGCAGTTTAGTACACATGGCATACTGGAACATGAAATGGCTGAACAACGTCAAGTCAAAGAGTTTGTGAAAGTAGCATACCCTGTAAAATCCACAAACAGAAAACTGTTTAAATCACTTCAATTTATGTTCAGCAGTCACTAATTGCAGTCTTCATAGATAAAACACTCATTTGACAGCAAACTTTACAACTAGATCACACATACAACATACATAAAATGACTTACTTTAGAGTTTAGACCACTTTCAGCATTTGGCATTGCCCTCCTCATCAACTTATGTCTAAATCTGTCTACCATTGGTGTGTATGTCATAACCTCGGTTCAAATCACTAAATACACCCAAATTAGATTCAAATGCCTGCATTGGGTAAATCTCATCCATCCGTCCACAGTTTTTCCAAATATGGGTAGCACTTTTCACTTCCCTGTTTGTGGAGGTAATTATTAAATGACCCCTTGCAACCAGATCGAATGCAGATGAGTTAGAATGCTAATTCACACACCCGACAAAAACTGATGCTATAGAAATTTTAACTTAATCATCTGCAATTGTACCGATAAGCTTTATATAACCTCTCTGGGGAATGCCCTTTTGCCATCTGTTCGCTCTAAAATTCTATCTAGCAGTCTCTCGTCCTCTTTTGCTTTTCTCAAAACCTACTTCTTCTCGCAGGGTCTTTCGTGCTGGAAGCGCTTCTGAACGATTTACCCTACTAGAGGCGCTTTATAAATGCACATTAGCACATTATGAAAATATGGAAGTCAAGCTTTGAAAATAAAATAGCTAAAAAATATGTCAACAGTAAGAAATATCGCAACTTGTACAAGAAAAGGAAACTTGTTTAACAGAACATTTTGTATGCTCTGGTCTTTTGGATTAAAACTTGACAAAAGTTTCTGAGAGCTTCATTTTAACACTGTGATGCTGAGGAGAATGGAATCAGAATCAGACAGGTGTCGCCTCTTCTGAGGCCAGCCAGCTGTGAATGTTCTGTTGCATTCCCTGTTCATACTGGTCTAGATCGGCCATGTCTTCATCAAGATGTTTACTCAGCTCACTAAGTAAACACTCCAACGCCTTCAAAACAATGACATCAGAAATTCCTCAACTTTATGCCAAGCATCATTTTATTACTAAAACTTTCACAACATCAATTATTATTATCTTTATCTTTATTGTCGTCGTCATCGTCATCATCATCGTCATCATCATCATTATCATCATCATCATCATCATCATTACTATTACAAAATTTGACATGCCCAAAGTCCCACAGAAACATGACTTGTAGTTATGTGGCTGTGCAGCGAGATAGTCAAATGTATGGAAAGCAGTGAGAAATAGTGAGCTATGAGGCACTTTTTTGAAGAAAAAAATAATCATTAACACAAGACTAAAAGTAACTATTCAATTAACAGACACGATATAATATCATGATATATGCAAATGGATTTGACTTTCATTCTGTATACATACATGTACCAGTACAGAAGTAAATGTACATGTATGTATTTATGTTAGGGCTGTACAGAATATTCGCTTCGTATTTGCTTCGGAGCGAGAATAGTGGGCTAAATAAATAGCTATTTGGTATTCGGCCCAATAGTAGCGATCGAACTGAATACAAATAGTGGTCATGTGGCATCTGTTTCTGCACACATGGCTGCTATATCGAATGGACTGAAGTGGCTGCAGCCAGGCGTTGCCAACTGCCCTGACCACAGTATCAGCCATCTTATTTCTAATTCAGTTAAATTAGTTCCATTCCTAGTTTACACCGACTGGCAGAAGGATAATAAAAAAATGTATACTTAATTGTTTACTTTTAGTTTCTGCATCAAATTGATTGAACTTAAACTTTTTCCTACACTTGATATTTTGAAATTTGCCAGTAAAATGATATTGCACCACTATTCGTATTCAGTCGAATAGTTGGTCCAATTATTTGTATTTGGCCGAATCCAAATAGTGATAATGACCCATTCGGTACAGTCCTAATCTATTTATATATATATATATATATATATATATGCACATAATGCATGTCTATGTATAATAACAGAACAATTGATATAGCGCCAGTGCCCGAATGAGGCCAAAAACATGTGTTGTACATGATTTATTTATTCATGTTCTATATGATTGCATTTGAACATTTGGTAAAATCTTTTATAAAAGTGCCTCTAAAATAACATACCTAATATTGGAGTACTATGTAGAACCCAAAAGAAGTGACAGAACATTCCAGAAGCCTAGAAACAAGAATTGGTTTTGAGTTGTTGTTACCGTATCTGTTGCCATTTTTTCGTGAAGTCGTCGGAGAGGAATGTTATCAATTGTTGCTTTTCTTCGCCTTTTCACATCATGGTATTGGTCTAGGAGAATCGACATTACCATGTCTGCGTAGAAAAACATTTAAAATCATAACTAACATCCTCTCAGTAGAGGAAGTTAGCTATTTACATAGCACCTTAGAGGGTGCTATGTAAATTAAAATTGATTGATTGACTGAAGTATTCCTCTTACAAATCAAATTAAACTATTCTAACCCTGGCATGCTCAAAATGCTCATCTCTCATTTTATGATCCGAAATGCCAGCAAGACTTTGGACAATAATCTGAACTCATCTTAGGACTCTCAAGGCACCACATTCAGAATCCGATGATCATTATCTAAAAGCAGTTTGTTATGCCTATTGTAGACCCAAAAGATCAGAAGTTATAATGAACAGGTAAGGCTAAACTGAGTACAGGCCTGAATGTCACCAGAACGCTGACTAATTAGCAGAGTTGTATGGTCTCAAGACAGTGTCTCGGTCTCGAGACAGTTTTTAGTGTCTCGGCCTCAGAAGCCTGTTGTCTCGGTCTCGTGGTACTGTCTTGACTTTTTAGAAATTGTCTTGAAGTGAAAGTCTTGTTCTGTCTCGAACATGCGGTCTCGACTAGTTTCGTGTTAACTGTCTTAAAATCTTGCGCTAGAAACTGAAGCCATAATTTATGAGAACCAGTAATTCTGGTTAACGAGCGAGTCACATGATAGAGCCTACTGAGATCAATTCAATTTTCTTAAAGTGGAAAAATGTCTGAGAGAGAACCTGAAATTGTGAAGTTTGTATTAAAGCAATTTGAAGTTAAGCCTATATATTGACAAACAATAGCTATGGTGTGCCATTTGTCATTGATGTAAAACCACCATTACCGAAATGGTCGGAACAACTTTAAGTTTCTCAGGGCGAGTGAGTAACGATATGTGCAAATTTATAATTTTGTTTTATTATTTTGTACCGAATTTGCTTATTTAAAATCGTCTAGAAGATTTCAGACTTGTCTAAAAAGGCTTTATTTATACTATACAGAAGATAGGAAAAACGAAAATACATCCACAAAAAAAGTATCGAAAAAGACAAAATGCGGCAACATAAAAACTGTTCTCGAAAATTGGTACTTAATACATTATAAGTTTCAAATTGAAATTACAAATGAAACCTAATTCCTGAAAACTGATACATTAGTATTTTACAGCCTTTTATATAAGATCACTTGTCTTGTGCTGTCTCGATCGTACTGTCTCCGTCTCAGTACCTCAATGTCTCGGTCTCAGTACCTCACTGTCTCGGTCTTGCCTTGAAGTTTCAAGTCTTGCATACAACACTGCTAATTAGGCAGACACAGAGGTGTGCTCAAAAGCTTTGGGCTATCTCCCTACGAAAAACTGAAGCCTAGTATCATGTTAGGGGCTCAACATAGTTTCACGTTAGGGGCTCAGCATAATTTCATGTTAGGGGCTCAGCAAAGTTTCATGTTAAGGCTCAGCATAGTTTCATGTTAGGAGCTCAGCATAGTTTCATGTTAGGGGCTCAACATAGTTAAAATCCTCAACCTCATGCTCCATGTTGAATTACTTACCATCCAAAATCCTATCAGCATACTGCTCTTTAGTCCAGAGATGACCCTGTCTTGTTGTTAGCTTCAGTAAATAATCAAGACACATTTCCTCCTGAATATGCTGTCCGACTGACTTATCGATCTTCAATGAAACAAAGCTATACCGTCATAAAACAATACCAACAAAATACAAAAAAGTGTCACAGTGCTGAAAATTGCAGATTATTTTCACAATACAACACTGTATATAAGAAGAGATCAGCTTATATGCCAGCATGTACCAGTAATTGGCAAAACACTGATTGTGTGGTCAATTTCAATGCTAAAAATCAACTTTTGACATTTAAGAAATAGGACTTAAACATCCATAACTTGGCATAATTGAAACTAACAAACAAACAAATCAAGTATGCAGGCTATGTCAAAGGTCAGAAAAGCAATATTGTTGCTTAAAGAAGCTGTCCAATTTCAATCAATTTCACAAATCTACCACTCAGTCGAAATCTGCCAAGAAAACCAGAAACCATGATATGTTAGGTAAGCAAGTTTAACAAAGACACACTTAGATAAAACAACTAAGAAAATGAGTGAGTGTTAGAGCAACCAGTTGGATTTCCTTTTGTCTGCATCTGTCGTTGTACTGCTTCAGTGTTTCCATGGTAACTTCCTTCAACTGTTTCTGCACCTCAGGCTCAATAAGCATTTCATCCAGAAGCTCTTCAAGCATCACTTCGTGCAAGGCCTCGTCAACCTAAGTTTTACAGCGAAAAAATACAAAATGCTACAACCAATTCTAAAGTATTCAAATACATGTAGTCAAAAATCCTACCACAGTGAAAATGTTGCAGATACATTAGAATCACCAAATTTGTTCGAACACGATCGTTCAGATTTCTTGAAAAGATTCATCAATCATTTTATACATGACATGAAAATGACCATGGCATAGGAAAACCTCAGATCCTCGCATTCTGCTTCTAACACACCATAACAATTTACTTACAATTCCTTTATAGTGCAGTCTGATACATGGACATGAAAAGTCCTGCTGGTGTAAAATTTTATCACATGTTATAACATTATACTATTAAAAAACAATCCTCAACCTCGAGTAACAGAAACAACATTATAAAGAGAGTAAGTTGTGCATACATTCTTAATCAATCCCTGAAAGTGATAAAATGGTAAACCTACCACATAGTCACCCGTTTGTAGCATTTCTTCGGTGACCATGTCCATGATGACATCATAGATGGCCATCTGTTCCAACAGCTCGGTGGCCATTTCACGGCCGGTGGAACGGGCAATCAGTTGACATTCTTCTTTTATGACTTCATTGACTAGAGTGTTAAGAAAGTCTTTCAGGTAGTCAGTGTCTTTGTGATGCGACACTCTGCGAATTGTAGAAGGAAGAACATAAAATACAAATTTCATAATTCCAGTAGCTGGACATTTGAAGAAGACTTTAATCACACACTATATAGTTCAGTGTTTGTAAGTTGTGATCTACACACATCTAATGACCTCTATGGTGATATTAGCATCTAAACAATAAAGTTGACAATTTTTTCTTTCTGTCCCAACAAGGGTTCACGAACAGGACACTGGTAATGTGAACATTTGTAAAAAAAAGTAACTAATGCAAAGTAATTAAATCATCAAGTAAATTGAGTAAGGTATAAAAGAACTACAAAATCAATATCCCAACATCATACTACAATCATGTCATGCAATGGAGCACTTACATGGCGCCACTCAATATCAGAGATGCTCACGACTCAACACAATGGTCTTGAAACTAATGTGTTGAGGTGCTGGGAGCCAGTGAAGGGATTCATGAATGAAGGAAAAGATGAGACAAAATTTTGGAATTTCACCGATTATTTGGGTAGCCACATTGAGGATGGACTGAAGCTTAAAAATGTTGTGAGAGGAGCATCCAATCCCAGAGTTTTGCCTACATGAGTCCTACCAGCTGGAACAACCTCCCTCTGGCCAAAGTCTACTCTGGGACAGATCAGAGCGTCGACACAGCATGTCTAAGAGACTGTCCAATAGAGCAGATCTGGTGCAGGTGATAGAAGCAGGAGTGGGAAAGGGCATTTATGTGGCCCGATAGAGAAAGGGTATGGTCAAGAAGGAGGCCCAGATCTCGAACATATAGGGAAATGGAAATGTTGGGGAAAGCCTGACAGAGGGTCATTGAGGGTCGAATTAATTTAACAGCTACAGTTTTTCTGGTGATTTGGACACGACACACGAAAGTAAAATGAAATCGTACCTAGGAGTCTTTAGTGAAGGTTTCAACATAACAAGCTCATAGCTGTGGATGTACTTCAGCTGCAAGATAATTTACCCAAGTGTCACAAAACAGAGAGATCTGTATTTGAGTTCATACACAGAATCAAAGCCACTATCATTTTATTTTTTTAAGTTTCTAATATTTAGGCCCAGTTAATCAAGTATTATTTATGTATTATTCATTTTAAATTCCTGTTTACAATGTATCTGTCATGATGTTTTCTTCCATGTTCATGCTGGAAACAATAACTGATTGACTGAAGAAAGTTTAAAAAAAAGAATCATCTCTTTTTCCAAAATAATTTCATCAACAACCTGACAATGAACATTTGTGTCTGAGCATTTATAAGGCGCTATGATCTCTCAAAACAAAACAACATCTTCATGAGGCCATTCCAAAATTGACCAGGGCAAAGTAAGAAATCAGTGGTCCAAGGATCTTTTCACTAAAGCAAACATCTATATTGCATTCTAATTTTACAGCAATGAGCAATTATTTGAGTGTTTGCAGTGATCCTAATTATATTTTTTATTTAATATATAGCACGTGATGCAATCACATTTACCATTACACGCATCCTCCCTGCAGCTAACATTCAAAAATGCCTTCCCAATCGCATTAACAAGCATTAGGTTTAACCATTTTGGACACACTTATCCATAAATGCTGCATGGCGCAGCAATAAAGTGTCCATTTACAATGCCGTAATGGAATGAAACTTTTGGAGAGATAGAAAGGCCAGTAAATATTAACAGCTCAATGATATTGGACAACATACTAACTTCTGGAGTTGTCCGTAACTCCTCGTTTCGGTAGAATTCGATGAGTAAATCTGGAACAAGTTCTTCTTCAAGAAACTCGTCAATCAGCTGGTCAACAAATCGACTTATAAAGACTGGATTTTCAATCACATATTCTGCAGCATGCTAAATCAGGAAAAGATAGGAACTATTAAGCAATGTAATGCAATGATTTAATAATTTCCACCTCACAAAGCAATTCCACCCTTGTGATCTTCAAGGAGGAGAAATATCGAGTAATTAAATCTACAAGATCCACAACATGCAATCTGAAATAAATAAGTCTATGCCCTGCAGTGGTCCATGATGGGTCTAGGACAATTACCCCCATGCAAATAACCCCCCAGATAATAACCCCCGAATAGTATAAGGGTAAGACACGACATGCATACATACATACTTAAATACATACACGCATGCATACATACTTACATACATATGTGTATGCATGCATGCATACATGTATGCATGCATACATACATGCATAGATGCATGCATGCCTTATACTATTCGGGGGTTATTTGCATCGGGGGTACTTGTCCAGGGGTAATTGTCCTGTTACCGTCCATGATATCAAGACTGATCAACTTTTTGAATAATCACCATACAACGTCTTCGATCTTGATCTGACAAATACACATCAAATCGATGTATGCTAAATAAGTATGCAGTGAACTAAATGATGTTAAAATAAATACCAAATTTACTTTGTCGAGTACCTATAGAAACGAATTAAAATTATAAGAGCAGTGTATATGTATATATACATTACTTTCAACATTTTATCTAAAATAAGTAAATAATTTTATTCAATGAATGAAAAAAGTAAAAAAAATACAAAGAAATCATCCTGATGTCTGCAATTTGGTGGCAATGGGTACAAATACATGAACTCCACTGTCCTCAGTCCCATGTCAACAAAGCAAATACATTATAAATAAGTGTTATAAAGCGACATAAGAGTTTTGTGATATTCCTTTACCTCTAATCTGTAAGCATCATAAATTGGTAGAGGCTGTAAATACCTTTGATCTGGACTCATCAGACACGACATTCGAAAATGAATTCGGCTGAAAGTAAACAAATATACACACTTGAAAGAAAACTAACAAAACATTGAAAAGAAATATATTTATAGAACTACACATTAATTAAACCAATCTAAGGACTTCTATATCAATTATCATAAAGCCCAAGACATCAATCAATGGTCGTTTAATGCGAAATCGCATAATTTGTTGGAGAAGCCTGGCTGAATATTGACATGTCATTCAGAGTCTTTTGAGGCATACATAGCATGCGTTCACGCAAAGCCTCGTAAACTTACGGTCCCAAATTCTTTTGATTGAGCAAGAAATAGCCTCATCATTGTCATGAGACAACAATATCACAAATTTTTCCAACAAAGAGGCAACAAAATTATTTAAATTACCACCTTAGTAACTTCAAGTCTGAAATGTATTCAAATTGTATTTTAACAAATATTGCAATAATTGGGCCCCATAAATAGTTTTTCATTGAGCCCCAAAATCCTAAATACAGCCCTAACGTCATACATGATATAAAATACATAATAAATTCATGAAAGCAGTGTAAAAAACGACAATGAAAAATGAATCAAAAAACTATATAAGATAAATGCTTAGCTGAGCAGGCAACTCAACAGAAAATCAATGGTCGACGAATGCGTGCAAATGGTTGAGGCTGGATACTTTCCCATGTCATTGCCTTTACCTTATTGTACTATAAAACGTGCAGAGTATTAAGCAGAAGAGTAGAACAATACAGAAATAAAAAATGATGAAAGAATGTAAAGTATGAATGTCATATAATTATGTCATGTTGAGTATATGCATACCATGTATTGATTTTCTGGAAGAGGTGCTACATAAATTTTTAATTTTATATATATATGTATATATATATATAACATTGATACAACACATGTTGATAACTTTAAAAAATGTAATGTAAGTTGAATTTCATCCAGTCTGTCTTGTTCAGTTTTACACTAAGGGTAATAATAATAGTGGCTGGAGTGATATAAAAAAACTACAAAGAGATAGATGAAAATGGTACACAGAAATAGGCAAGAAAATAAGAGTTCCAAGAACAACTGGTACTAACAAGATATCTGGCAACAATTGGATTCAAGGTAGGATCAAACGGATCAGACTTGTTGGACTGTGAAATTCCATTAAGATGCCTTTGATTTGGCTGCATTTGTGCCTGAGAAGGCTTAGTGGCCTCTCTCATCAGGTAAATTGGTGAGCTTCGATAAGTAACCTTCTTCTTCGGCAGATTTTCTAAAACAGTAAAACTCAAATGGAAAATGTTGTTTTAAAATTTATTACAATTTCCCATATATTTAACAATTTGCATCACATTCACTAGAACATAAAAATTGGTTTAAGCAACATTAATTGCTATGCAATTTTAATCTTGTAGGTAACCTTCACAATTTTTAGCACAGTCTAACAATTTTTGCTCGTTCACTGTACTATTATCATCTATTGCTGCTATCATCTGTTACCATCTGCTACTCTAATCCTATCATGCATTCATCTTTCACTGCTGTGAAGACGTGCTGCTGTATTGATCATCTCTAACTCCGTTAACATCTGTTACTGCTATCAGCAATTACTGTTACCTCGTCATCGTTATTATCATTGAGCTACTTCATTACCATGTGGTCGGTTATAAGATGACTGAAGTACTCCTTTCAGTGCTTGCGGATGGCGCTGTTCTCCATTTGGTCCATCTGGTAAAAAGCTCGGAAGGTGAACTAGAGGACGCCGACGACTAGGCAGCAGGAGTAGCTCCTCAGGCTCAGAATCTCCATTATCATCTCCCCAACTATCGTAGCCATCATTTCTGCAAAGTATACACAGGTAAGATAATTTAAAGGAGGGAATCTCAGGAAATCTAGTTAAGGCAAGGTGAGGTAGATGTGTATTGTAACAGCTCGATCAAGACATTAAGGTTAAGACCTGAATATTTATGTGCAAATTCCTTTCAGGCTGTGTTCCATCTTATCATAAGACCATACGTAGGCATGAATTGACAAAAATGTTGGGCTTCAGCTTGTTTGCTAAGATTGTGAATCACAAACATAGCCAAAAAGCTGAAAGCAATTTTCAACAGGGATGTGGTCTCGAGACTGCGGTCTTGGTCCCGAGACCGGAAAACTGCGGTCTTGGTCTTGAATGCATCGGTCTTGGGCTTGGACCATCGGTCTTGGTCTCGACAGGAACGGTCTTGGGATTGGTCTCCGTCTTAGGTTAGCGTTCTTAGCCATTTGCCGTATCAGAGCAATTTCTTTGATATTTGTCGGTTATTTCGATTATTAGACACACCGGATGTTTAGGCCCTACACGATTTTTATCAATTTATGACATGCTGACCATCTATATACGTGTTACTATGGGGAAAAAATGCATTTGCAACAAAAACAGCCATTTCAAAATTTGCTTTCACAAATGTCAAGGTTTGGGAACAATCTAATAATTACGTGGTCGGCCAAGTGTAGTCACTGCTAACCTACGATTCTGAGCACAAGTAGGCATGTACCAGAGGTGTAACAAGGTTTAGAGAAAAGGGGCATAATTAATAAAATATTACACAAAGCAAAAAGAAATTTTCTGCCACACCATTTTTTTTTATTTTGCCTCCCCCAGAAATTTGAAAAGTGGGGGCACAAATTATCTTAAGAAAGGTCATCTTAAAAAGCCATTGGAGAAACATAAAAAGAACAGATTTGGAGGAGCACTGAGCACTAAAACTGCAGGACTTTGCCCCCCCCAGTTTTGAAACTGGGGGTAGGGGGCGGTGCCCCCCTGTTACACCTCTGGCATACACCATTCAAGGAATATTAATCTACTTGTTCAGATGTCTTATTTACAACCTATCGTATACTGTAAGTAATTTATAGTGTGATATTCTCAGGCCGAAGCCAAGGGCTGAACCCGCAAATGTTCAGACAGGCAGGTAAAACTGTTTTCTGGACCATTATTAAGATTAATATTCTTCAGCAATAAAATCAATGTTTTAAGCGCGTTATTCTGTTTTAGCGTCCTAACAAATTGAATTGTTAATGAAAAAGAGTATCGGTCTTGGTCTTGAACCCTCAGTCTTGGTCTCGGGCCACCCGGTCTTGGTCTTGGGCCACCCGGTCTTGGTCTCGTGCCCAGCACTAATTTTCAACTGTGTTCTAGCATACAAGAAAGGTATTCTTGACAAAAATATATCACAATATCATATTTTATTATAGATATAAAACGACCTGTGCAACTACATGCCAACCTCTAAGAAGCGAAATTAATGCTATGGGTAATAGCAATTTATACAAATACATGTTTAAAATTATAACAATAATAATATCTTTGTTTAATTCTCAAACTGCCTCTATGCTACCTCCCCTCATAATTTCAGAATGGGATGACCAGTAACTTACAATACCACAAAAATCTTGAGTTTCAACCAATCTTAATTTCAGCAGAAAGTCAAACCACTGAAATCCGAAGGGTTGTTGCAGTCAGATACGAAGAGCAGCTGACCATTTCACTTAAGTCATGCCATACATCAAATTACTTTCCCATTTTTCAGATGTAACAGCAATTTCTATGTTGTAACAGAACCTGAAGCTGCCAGAGGCCCGAACTTACCTTGCATTGGGGGATTTCAGCTTCAAAGGTGGTACTCTGTAGTACTTGCTACCCCTTAAAGTCGGGCTGTTAGGAGATCTTCCAAATCTGACATACATAAAAGATACAGTAGAAAATATACACAAAACTACCAAATCAAAAATCTAACCGTTTTTAAATAACTGCAGCCTTAACAACAGAGCTGATATCGAATGTTATATTATAACAATATATTTCCATCATAGAGAAAACTGTTGCTCTGTAATAACAATCCAAATCTAGCAAGCACTGACCATCGCATCACTTGCAAGCATAGGTTATATCCTGTAATCATAATAACATGTGACAACAGGACTAATGGCTCTGTAATTATCTTCAAGGTTGAAGATGTTAGATTTTTCAATCAAGGAAACCATCTCTGAAGAAAAGTGTTGATAGATGCATCAACCAGTAAAAAAACCTATAACAAAGTTCATTTTGATCTATTTAAATGTTCGGAGATTTAAACTGCATACGAAGAATGCTAAATCCTAAACCAATAAAAGTTAAACATAATGAGACAATACATAATCACGAAAAAGAATAACTGAAAGGCTTCCTTACTTTGGCAGATAGGAAGGTCGAGATTTTCTATATACGGTTGAAATTGGTGAAGACCTGTTATGTGTATTCTGTCCCAAAACTTCTCTTATTTTCTTCAAACTGCGACAGACAACCATACATTTTATCAAATTCAGCCATTTGCTGCAAATACCAGATTGATAAAAAATATTTTATATCGCTCTGGCTACATCACAATTAGTGATGTTAATAATACAAATAAACCTACAACGTGGCTCGCAACTGTGGCATCCAATAGAACGAGACGAAATTGGGCATACTGTATACTTTAGGGTCATTCCTTGGGAACACCCATTGGTTACCAAGGTGCTAAACCATTAAATACAGTCTTTTACACCTGCCAAAACACGATAAGCGACGGTTTTTAAACTAACTTTTCCTTCTGTCCATTCCAGAAGGATTCTTCTGACGATGCACTGGATACACGAGATGTCATTCTCCTATATTTACATCTGCATTTTTGTTTATCATTCGCTAAGGATCGCCATGCGCCAATATATGTAGCGACCATAGATATCATACGTCTTTTAAATAATCTTATAGCGCTTTAATTTATTATGGTGCAATGAAAACATAGCACATAGCTAGTTGAATTTCAAGCTCACTCAGCCATTCAACTGAAGTTCTCTAGCACTATCAGTTGATGATTAAACTCAGATAGTTTGTATATCTACTGAATATCTAGCGAGCATGACGTTTAATACCTAGACAAATGTTTAGCGCGAAATAATGATGCAACGGACAAGGATGCAACATTTGCATTTAAATTAAGCGCATAAATTTTCTTGGCATCGTTTTCAAGACTAGTTAGTCCAACTACTTATCTCCTAGTTATTAGTCTCTGGCGTTTACCAACAAATATGATACTACCGTTCTCTGGCGACTCGTATTGTAACTAGCAATCATGCTCTACGACGTGTGACTAGTAGCGGTTTCTCGCAATTCGCTACATTTACTTTATTTACTTTATTTTTCGGTCCAAACAGGTTCAGCAAGATGTCTTTCATTTTTGATTCCTGCGTCATGTTCTCATCTCTTGTAAGGATAAGAACTGTTTAGTTATCTGAAGATGATGGACACTTTTGCATGAATGACGGCGGAAGAACACTTATGTAGCGCAGGCTTTTGGTTGTTAATGTTGGCATCTTACAGACATTGATTCCATTAAATCCTGAATTCATGGAGTCATGACGAACAAAAGTCACAATTATTTAAAAACAGAAGCTGTGGTTAGATCATTGGCTGAATCACAGTGCATCATATTGCATATAGTATCGCCTATAGTATTGCCTTTGCTAAAAGCCGTTAAAATGATTGATTAGTATGTTTAAAACTGTTGATCAGAAATAGGACTGTTGCAACTTGCAAACCTCTGTATGTCAGCTACTTGAAAAATCTTTGATGTTCAGTCTTGGTGAGTATCTTTGAAGTTAAATGCCACACAAATAGAACATATTTGGTTTGAGCGTTGAATCAGACCAGACGGCAATGAACAAGTGAAAGCCCTAAATCATCACTCAAGCTGCTCTATTTCGCCCTCTGATGTGATTCACCACCTCAGTTTTTTGTTTGACTACAAACTAAACTTGATGTAAAGCCAGAGCATGACTTAATTCCATCTTATCCGAATTCGACAAGTCATCTCTCACCTCGACTACTGCAACTCTGTCCTGTCCACTCTGTCTTCATTGGCACTGCAGCCCATATCCTCAGTTCTACACACTGTTACTTGTCTAATAAAAGCTCTTGGTCCAAGAGATCACATTATGCCAGCACTGCTAAAACTACACTGGCTTCCCATCCGCCCTCAAGCTGCCTTCAAATCTCCCTCCTCATGTATTATATCAACTTTGGAACCTCTCCCTCATACATGGCATCCATAGTCACATCATGCTCTAGCTCTGACTATAAACGACTTCGACCATCCTTGTCATGGATGCGTTGTTAAATAAACTTATTACAAAAAAAACGTGATTGGATTTCTTCATACTTCGCTCAAACAGGATCTTAGTCTGTCAAGACCAATAAAATTGAATAGTCTCCCAACTTCAGTTCATCAATGCACATCTGTTACTCGAGTTAAAATCAGAATTAAAAACTTTTCTATTTACAAAATGCATTATGACCAGAAATGTAGTCAAATCCCACTCTCATGCAAGGCTTGTTCTGTTAAAGCACACTAAAAATTTTATTCTATTGTATAATTTTTATATTGTGACGCACTGACAAGATCTGTTATGGTTCGCTACGATGTTGCTAACCGGCTAAAATTTCAAAATAAAGTAAAAAGTAAATCATAGAACACTTGGCCTGACCAATGTCGGTCAACAGGCTCCATACTGATGTCATTTTTCAAGGATAGGCATTTTTCATATTTTGTTTACATTTAATGTTCTTGATATATCCGATGAGAGCCATTCTATTTCTTGTAAGCAACGCTTTGCTGACGACTTTGTGTAAATTGGTAACACTCAAGTAATCAATTTGTGTTCATGAATTTGTGCATCATTTTGTCAGTGGACATTGATCCTGGCCACAATTACATTTATAATGTGCCCTTCAACAGCAATTCTTCCTCTCTCCTCACTTGGATTGAAACACAATACTAATATTTTTTCTTACTTTGTAGAAATTGCTGAAGTATAGTATACAATGTAAATTGATTGAGATTAAACCTCTAATTGGGACATCGCATATCTCAGTCTTAGCTGTGTTAGAAAGTTGACTTAGGGCTGATTCAGATTGCCTATCTCAGTCTTAGCTGTGTCAGAAAGTTGACTTAGGGCTGATTCGGATTGCCTATCTCAGTCTTAGCTGTGTCAGAAAGTTGACTTAGGGCTGATTCGTATAAGCTTATCTCCATAGACCAAGATAAAGTTGCCAAGGAGAGTGTGACCTGTAGCTACAAGAGTATATTTCTGTCCACAAATACCACTTATCTTCACAAAGACCAGCTGTGCATGACTGTCAGCTTTGGTAGTGGAGGATTAATCAGTACTGTTGTTCTGCTTTGTAGGTCATCTTCTTTGGCGGAGGATGGGTCTTTTTTTTGAAGAAGCTCTTCAGGGACTATGAGGTAAGTTCATGTGATTGTGTATCTGAAAACATCTTCAGCAAATCATTGCTTGAAGTCACTTTGCACTCAGAAATGTTGCAATTTATGGGCAAATCGTAGGCAAGGAATAACTATTGTGCGCTGAATTTGCTATTTCTCTTTGGTTTGAAGATGTGTTCAGTATGTATAGTTATCAATCAGTTATTATGGAAATGTGCATGCTGTAACTGATTGGCCAACTGATCATCAGTCAACAGCTATATGCGTGACACGTTAAACTGGCTCCCGGTCGAGGATAGGATCACATTCAAGATAATCCTCATGGGATGGACATCAGTGGTCGGCAGGGCTCCAGAATACATTAGAGAGCTCTGTCTTCCCGTCCCCAGCCAGCCAGGTCGTCGATGAAGACATGCAGCCTGTGGGGACTTTATGGTCCCGCGCCCCCGTACATAGTACATCGATGCGTACAAACTGTGCCTTCTCATACATTGGACCATCATTCTGGAACACTCTTTCTTTACAATTTCGCAACATTGCACTGCTTGCAGCCAACTTTTCTAAATTACTGAAATCGCATTTGTTTAGATCTGTCGGGTAGCTACGTTTAGCGCCTTCGAGAAGTTCTTATAAGGCGCTATATAAATAGCCTATTATATACATACATGCACATTGAATCCGGTGGCACAAGAAATCTTCAGATGCATCATGCTCTACTAGGGTGTCTAGGATGTTACTGCGTTTGGCAGATGCGCTGTTATCATTTTTCAGTACAGTCGTATGTCAACTGTGAATGAGGGCTATCTTTCGATAAAGATTGCTACTCATTCTATGATCAGCAATCATATCAAATTCTTGGTTGCAGTTATGTATATGATGTGGTTCTATGACCAATGAGTTTCCAACTCTGCCACTGTTTGGACTTTGACAGTGCCAGTCCTAAGCCTGTTGAAAGGAGGAGGGCAACACCAAATCATCCTCAATATGGAATGGTGTCGTTAAAAAATCCAAAAAATGTCAAGTTTCCTGCTTTTCGAATATTGTCACATGTATCTATAATTGAGGTTCTATTGAATTATTATGATCTCATCTTTATGGTTGGCAGGTAGCTCCTTTGAATTCTCAGAAGGGACTTTGCAGAGGTTCAGTTTACTAATTACCATTTTGTTATAATTTGGTTTGTCCAGCATATATTATATGCCACTACTTTTGCAAACCTTATTCTTGTCATGTGCTTTAACATGACAATGGGGTTGCTATTCTATTCTGGACATCCTTTGTCTACAGCAAATATGAGCTGTCAGATAGTATGTTGAACCAATGTTCAGATGTCACATTCAGAGTTGAATTGCAATCACGATTTTTAGCCTGTCACTGATGTTTAAGAATGTTAGAACTTTCATTGTTTGCAAGATTGCACATTTTACTTGCTATGTTGCAGGTTCATCACTGGGTTGTTCTCCTAATATTTTCCGTGACCTTTGCACTGTCCTGCACGATGTTTGAGCTCATCATATTCGAAATCCTTGGTATTCTGGATTCAAGGTTTGCTGCACTGTGTTCTGAGCAACGGATTTCTAAGAGATGTGTTATGTTTAAGATTTGTGCTGCTGGCTTAACGTTATCGAAACTTTGTAATGTAATAAAGTATAACTTGAATTTAGGGAACCTGGTTTTATAGTCTTTCAAGATTGCTGCCTATATATGGCTGACTAACTGATGTAAAGTACTGCAGCTTTGAAATCAGTTTACTATATATTCAGCATTGCCAGTCAGGAATAATGAATGGTTGTGAAATCTGTTTGTTAGATTTTATAAAAGGAATTCAGGTGCTTGATTATGCTCACTGCTCAAGATAACTTAACTTCAGTTACAGAGACTGAAATATAAGCTCTTTAATAATAATAGCCTGTATATTGAACAATGGCACCAAGTTCATACCTATCACCTTATACATAAGGAGTCCTTATGTAAGAACTTGGTGCCATTGTTATGTATGACCATGCTGCTATTGCTTAACATAGAGGTTAAAAGTAACTCATTAAATTATGATTGTGATGTCTCTGTGGCGTTTTCAGCTCCCGGTACTTCCACTGGAAATTAGAATTGTACATGACGTTGTTTACCGAGATCGTGGTTCTTCCTTTCTACATTGCATATTTCACTGTCTCCAATATTCGATTACGTGAGTATATTTCTTGCATAATTGTCTTTTGCTATATATGTAAGTCTATGATATTGCATGTCTGAATTTATGCATATGTTTTGTGTTTATGTAGCACCTTTATAACTTCTATAGGCATCCTACTAAAATCTGAGAATGCCTTAATGTATACATAAATTCTTCTTTATTATTTTCCCATGTATAAACAAAGCACTTCTGGATTATAGATTCTTATGTGGCATTCAATCATTCTTTTTTGTCATATACATTGTGGACCTGTCATCTCTGTTAAGCCCATCAAAGCCAAGTGTTTACCAGGCTGCATATATTAAATTGGGATAAAGCTGAAGTAACCTCAAATTTTTGGCCATGTGTGTTGTACCTTATGATGTGATTGTGGATGATATGATAATATTGTTGCACTGCATTTCATGTACGTACTGTGTAGAAATGTGTGTGAAAATTTTTTTATGCATAGTACCAATTTAGGATCTCAAATAGGTGTTCTTTTTTTCTTAGGCTAATAATTACTGTAGCAATGACCGACATTGGTATGAGTGACATTTAAGTTGTCTAATTAAGGAACTTGTAGTTACAATGTGTTATTGTCAGGGTTAGCGAGATTAACTGAGCGTTGAGGCATTTCTTCATATTATGCATCTCATTTATTGAAAGACATTGAGTTGACATACCGCAACTTCCTCTGCTGTGATTTGTTTTCAGTTCCTCAGGCGAGTTATATCCGTATTCTGCTGACATTTGCTTCGTGGTGTGGGTCAATGTATTTCTTCTGGAAGATCGGTGATCCTTTTCCAATTCTCAGCCCAAAACATGGTGAGAATATTTGGCATATTTAAGCTTTGTTTATTTGACCAGTTTTTTATTAGTCCCTAATTTGAAACCAAAAACTGTTTATAGAGGTAGTATTACCAGTTTGGTGAATTGGGCATTTGAATAATGGTTACACAGTGGTTCACCACTAATTGATGCCTAGTTCATTATAATGACACATTAAAGTCCGGCGATGCCACTGTGCTTGTGTGTCACACATTGGTCTGTTCACTCTGTATCCAACGGTTGCAGGTTGAGCCTGATAGGCATATTCCTTGTAACAATTGTGATGTGATGTAGCTGTTGTGTAATGCTTCAAATTCTCATTTAATGAACTTGTGCATGTAGCAAGTACAATAAATGCATGCATGATACATGCAGTTCCACATGGCAGACCCTACCTTCCTGGTGGTTGGCCCCTCTGTATGGAATGAGCTGTTATTGGTGCTGTACTCGCTCCCCAAGGTTTGTTCTGACGTATTCTACTCTGACCTCGTAACTGTTCTTTTTAGCCAATCTGGAATATGTAGCACTTCTGGAGTAGTAAGTAAACCTTGAAGAGGTGCTATATGAATATTTGCATTGAACGAATGAATCTTCTATTCTGATTATTATTTGCAGGTATACTGTCAATTGAGCAGTGCATTGGTCGAATCGGAGTCATTGGGGTAACGATCATGGCTGTTCTGTCTGGGTTTGGTGCAGTCAACTATCCTTACACATGCATGTCGTACTTTGTGAGGTATGCATTTCATGCAAATGATGTGTCCTCCTTATAGCACTATCTCTGAGAATTGGGTTCTGTTTTGCAATGTTCTGCTTTACAGTGGATTTGTGCAATATGGTGCTAACATTCTACAATGATATGAAATTTTACCTAATGATTTTGTAACAGAAGACATCCTTCATTTTTTCATTTTACAATAAGGAGTCCACTACAAGTTCCAACAGATACAAAATAATGAGACCGAAGAATTTGGACTTGAATTAACGCATTTCATGCATTATAGTAAGAGCAGGAAATTGCCTTGCAAGTGATCAACATGACGTAAGTAATGTAATGTAATAAGATTCTGTTCTAACTTTTTAGGCCAGTTAGTGATGCGGACATTCAGTCGCTGGAGAAGCACCTCATGCAGACAATGGATATGATCGTGATGAAGAAGAAACGGTAATCGGCTTATAAGTCATTTCTTCATCTTTTATCACATGGAATGGTATGCTCTGGAATTTAGACTTCTTGTAAGTATTGCTGTAATTATTGTTGTTATGATAGTTGATGGCCTTAATCTTGAATTTATTAAGTATTGCTGTTAATATTGTATTGGTAGCCTTGGTCTTGAATTTCTGTTAACAAAACTGATTTGTGCAATTGTCTAATTATGCTGACTGGTATTTTTATCCTCAAGACCCATAGAAGAAATGACAAATGTGTGCATATGTTATTTCTTTCTGTTTGTGAATCCACTCTGTAAAGAGTTTGACTCTCTCAATATTTTACACAGCCATTGTTTTCGTGTTAGGATTGCTCTGGCAAAGCGTGATAGTCTTCTGCATGGAGGTCCTAACAAAGAAGAACGAAGCATTTGGAGCATGGTTAAGAGCTTTACCTGCACTGACAGTATGTTCTATTTGCCTTTACATCTAGGGCATTGCTTATATTACTAGTTGAGATTTTTAGACATTTTAGGCTTACAAAACTAAGTAAATTTACTTAATTAAATTGTCTTAAAATATTTACGGTTGAATTTTATTTTCATATTCGATTTTCATATTCAAGTTGATTCTTCTGTTATTAACTAACATTAGAAATTTCTTAAGCTACTGTATAAAGAAAAAGATGAGATAATTATTCTGTTTCATTTTTTAAACCTCTAAACAGATGTTTCTGCCCTGAAAGAAGAAACTCGAGCTTTGGAAGAACTTAGTCGACAACTCTTTCTGGAATCTGTAGATCTCCATAATGAACAGGTGAACTTCTGTGCTATTCATATCTTCAGTAATTTTCTTAAGCTGCTGTATAAGGTTGACTGGTGATTGTTAAATAGATGACTGTGACTGGTGACAATAGTCATGTGGCCTCCACTCAGACATGCCCAATGATATCAGGACACCAAAATCTATGGTGCTTTGTAAGAGTTCCTGAAAAGTGCTGTATGCATGGCTATTCCATTGACCTAAGAGCTGCTACAATGTGGAAGAAAAGAAGTCCCTTTGAGTTAGCCTGAGAGCCTTGGTTATAAAGTCTTTGCAACTGCATGCAGTCCATTGTTGTTAGTCTGAGAGCCATGGCTCTGAAGTGTGTGCGACTTCATTTTATTTCTAGCCTCAACATTGTGATGTGTGAGAGCAGATGACCGATCTTCCCACTGAATAAAGTGTTCCTTGTGAGAGCTAGGTAGATAGGGATTACTAGTGAGGCAGAAATACTGAAGCAACTCTCTACCCTTTCGGGAATATGAAACCCAACCTTCCGGTTTATAGTTCAGAACACTAACCTATCTCTAACCTCATACACTTGCTTGTTGAGCAATGTGAAACAGTATGTACTTGCAGCAATAGTTTGTTTCAGGATTACCTTCTATAAGATGAAATGGCCCAATTTCTCATAAAATTCAGTAATAATGTTGGGGAAATGCTTCTTATATGAACTTAGAAAACAGGTTTTGCATTCAAAAATGGAATACATATGATCAGTACTTTTGGTTGCTTATTGCATTTTATGTGCAGAGGAAGTCTCTTCTCTGTTGCCATCATCTATCAGTTGTGTACACATTGTTGAAGTTCTTGACACTGAGTAGACCTCTGTATTTTTATGGTTAGGACAGAAAAGAATATTTGAAAACATTCAAGGGAAAGTATTTCAACATCCTTGGTCACTTTTTCTCAGTGTATTGCGTCTGGAAGATCTTCATGGTAATTGTAATCATCACTGTTAAAACCTTTCTTTGTTGAATTAATTCTGATAAATGTTTTAACAGTCAGTAAAAAAACAGGCAGCAAGTAGGTAAAAATAATTTTAGATAAACTTTTTAGTAATTTTATGGCTTATTGTCTATGGAATATTCAGTTTTTAAAGATTTTCCTCTAAATTTGATAAATCAACACTGAACAAATTCTATCATTTAACATATGCTGAAGAATTCAAAGGCATTTCTATTCTTCAAAACCTATAATGTTATGACTTGATAGAGTATTGTGGTGACTAAACATTTAAGTTTCTAGTGTTTTGACAGTTTCACTGATTGCTTTTACTACTACTATTACTACAGATTGCTTCGTTTTCTTTCAGGCTACTATAAACATCGTCTTTGATCGAGTGGGAAAAGTTGATCCAGTCACGCGAGGAATTGAGATTGCCGTCGACTATCTGGGAATTCAGTTTGATGTATGCATTGCTTGTCTAGGCTTATACAAGTATACATGCATGTCTTCATTGGCCATGAAACTCCTATCTGTCCTTTCAAAATTGTTGCTTTTCAATTATGTCTATTCTTCTTATTTTAATCTGTTGTTTTTGCTTTTAAACTTTTGAATATCCATTTTGCTCTTTTTAAAGTAGTTGCCACTAGTGTTTTCTGGTAAAAATTTGAATTGCACAGTTTTACTTGTATTTAAAATTTCTTTGTTAACAACTGAATTGCTAAATGACTAAACACTCGATTGTTTAGGTCAGATTTTGGTCGCAGCATATATCGTTTTGGCTGGTTGGCATAATCATCGTGACATCGATCAGAGGCCTACTAATCACGCTAACAAAGGTAACAACACAGTGGTCTTCACTAATCTTCACCACTTTTTGAGTGGTGAAGATATCACCACCTTTTGGCTCTGCTGAAATATTTTTACGACATTACATTGGTTTTAAGCAAGTTCAAACAAAAGCAATTAATGGCAGTGATGCATTCTTAAAGCAATCACAATGCTGATAGACAAGTCATTAAGTAGCCTTTATTTGAATCCGATAAGCGCACATGCATTACTTTGTATGTTGTACAACAATGAGATACACTTTAAAAATAACTTCCTTTTGAATTAGTTTTTATTTCATGTAACATAAATTTGGGATGTCGTCCATCTTGCAGTTGATAAACACAGGAAAGGGAGGGTGGAGGGGAGAAGTATGGATTGGTCACACCACTTTCTGTGGGAAAGACTAAGCCTTTGTTGAAATACATGGTTTCTACTAACATTTCTTGTGCTGGTCTTGTTTGTCTAGTTTTTCTACGCAATTGCAAGCAGCAAAAGTTCAAACATCATAGTCTTATGCCTTGCACAGATCATGGTAAGTACTCCAGAAACAAATTCAAAGACATACTTTTACAGCATATTGTTTCATAGTAACAGTGCTTTTATAAGATATATTGAATATTTTTTAATGAGCTGTTTTAATTATTTCTTTAATGTCTGTGTGCCTCCTGTGATGCTGAAACATCTTTCACACTTTTCCAGCCTAAATTATGTTAGCAATACCAGGAATTGCAACATGGAGAATAATGCGACTGGCAGTAGTTATGGCTCCTGCTTCAAGAACTGATATAAATATCATAAGTATGTTTGTCCGGTTTATGTCGGTGTATGATTGGGTGTGATTGATTTTGTAATGACCAGAGTTTGAATTTGTTTATGAATTATATTTGTTTGAAAATTTTGAGAATGTCGTAGATGTTTTCAGCCACAAGAGTGGGCCCACAGGTGTGGGATTTCTGCATCCAAAGCAAATGTTTTTCATGTTTATATTTCAGGGCATGTATTTCGTTTCTTGTGTATTACTGATGAGGATGAACATGCCACCAGAATACAGGTAGTATTGTAATTATTACTGTCTGTAATAGTAAATAAGTTTATTCTTTATTTAACCTACTGCATATCCGCACGCTGGTGAACAATACATTCTAATTAAAATTAAAAATGATTATCGCACTCGATTGTCTGCCTGTGGAATAACACGGTCATGGGCGTAGTATCTGTGACTCGGTCAGTTGGTCAATTAATAATGATGACAATTTATATGGCACCAAAAAATGGCCACACCGCTACAAGGGCGCCTTTTAATGCTATGATTACCGTGCAAGTATTGTTTATATCTGGACAGTGGTAAATGTATAAGACCTTCTTTAGTGTTACCTTTTACAGATATGTGAATCAGTACGAACAAGCTCTAAGGGATTGACTAATAGGCATTTGTGAATTTTGCGCAATCTTTTATGTATTATATAATTCTTTTAGCAGTTGTGGGCTTGAAGGACTTGTTAGCTTAAATACAACAGCAGTGTCACAACTGAAATATCTTTCTGTGTAGATTATATTGCTTGACCACCAACCATTGCAATTTGCAAGGTGGTTTCATCAGGTCACTATGCTACATAATACACTGGACAACTCTTGACATATTAACAGTGGATTATTAAAGGGCTGTAATTTGAAGTGATATTATATGGAGTATCTTTAAGAAAACTGATGAGAGGTGCCACAAACTGACTATACAAGACCATGATCAAATAGAATGGTATTCTAGTGCTTGTAAAACTAAAATTTAAAACTAAATTTATAGTGTTTCTGGTTTCTAATGCTTATCCTGTGTGCTGACTTTCATTTTAGGTTGCATGGCGTCCTTGTAGTGGTTATGGCCGCTTTTATGGCGTCTCATAAATCGGCGTTATTATTATTATTATTGGGAAATAGAAGCATTGAAATTAGGTTATGTAGCAGATTGCTTTCACGTTGCATTGTGGCATATCACCCAGTGTTGCAGCACACACAGGTCTGCAGCTAGGTAAGGATGATGCTGTAATACATAGCTTCCTAAGATCTGAGAGTTGAGTACAGTTATGCATTGCTAAAAGGATGTAGAAATGGCTGGTGTTAAACATGCAGGAATTGATGCTGTAAGGATGAAAAATTAAATAAGGCAGATTGTGTCATTTGGACGATGTGTGGTTGTATTCTAGGTCCATTATTACAGAAGTCCTTGGTGACCTCCAGTTCAACTTCTACCATCGCTGGTTTGATGTGATCTTCCTGATCAGTGCACTGAGCAGCATTGGCTTTCTTTACATGGCTCACAAACAGTCACCACTTGAAACAGAAGTCAAGGCTTACATGTAGACATCGGACTTGAAAAGACTGGAGATATAAAACCTGTAAATGGATTGTTGACGAGAGGGGGTGGAATGAATGATGACAGCAAAGCCTACCGTGAAGATGGAGTCTCGAATGACTGGGGGTTGAACTCAACCTTAGGTGTACATTCCAAGAAGCAGGAATCAACAGACATCAAGAAAATTGTTAGGGGATGTTGTCATACGTTACCTGAAGCAAAGGTCGAGAAGTGAGCGACATTTGCCACTGCATATCAATTGCCACCTGGCTTTAGATTCAGCAAATAAATGCTGCAATTTCGTCAGAAAATAGATTACAGCAAAATTTGTCAGTGAGAATGTCCTTATTAAGCCACTGTAATCATTAGCGTTTCATTGATTTAAACTGTATTCAATGTTAAGTGAATCATTATTACATTTACTATACAAACAAAACTGTTCTTTTGACAATCAATGCCACAAAATCTTCACAAGTTCAGTTTTCTGTCTTGAATTTACTGGAGATACTCTTGCCATACAAAATGAGCTGCTGTCCTGATTCAGTGTACCTTAAAACTCTGCACTAAGAAGAAAACGATTGATGAATGAAAACATTATCACTTCGGTTTATGGTGCCACTGTATAAGCCACATCTGCAGTCCTGGTGATCCTAGCTATCGCAAAGCTACATTGCAGCTTCATCAACACCTTAACGATGAGTGTATTAACAACGGCTGAGTGACCTGAGCATCTGATCAGTGAAGTGTTGAACACAATTCTCTCATCATCTTTAAAGAAAACTTGGGTCATCTTTGTGTTTACATATCCTCCACGCTCCACTTGTAGGCCATGTCTTTTACGGCTTTGTCCTCTGATAATTTTGAGAAAAATTTCTTCTCAAACCCATTTGAACGATCAACTCCGTCCCATCGATATCCAGGCTGAATGTTGAATCGATTTGGGGGTGGTTGTGGCCCTCTATACCTTGGCTTCTCAGCACCTGCAAGAAACCACAAATAATGAAACACATTAAAATATGAACACGCTCCTCACTAGTAGCAACACTACTCGATGGCCAATTGGTAAGAGCGGTCGGCCTGTAATGTGAATAGTGTGGGTTCAATCCTCATCTGAGAAGTTACTGTGTACAGACCTTGAGCATGCACAATAAAATTACACTCGTATTGTATTACAAGTTAAAATTATTTCAACATTAAAAGCATCTCTTTACCAATATGAACAATGTTTACAGTTTATTAACAGACTAGTATCTGTGGAGCATGTTAACAGTTAATATGTTAGCACTGTATAATTATGGGTTGAATTGCTCGGTAGTGCACGATATTACCTTTGGCACTAGACTTTTTCTTCTTTATGAAGGCCAGCATTGGATCTTCATCATGAAGTTGTGCCCTCAAATGCGAGTCCAGATCTCGGTCATCCTTGTACCTTGCCAGTGGCTTTGCCACTTCATTCAATGCATCTGCTACACGTTCTTTAACCATTTCTTTCTGTTTCAATCTGTAAACAGGTCAGCAGTTTCGTTATAAGTCAGTTTCATATTACTCTGAATTAGAAACAACTAGTAGACAATGCATATAATATTATGAATATCTTAATTATTATGGACATTTAGTTCTTAGGGATATTTTAAAATTTATAATTGTATTCCATCATACAAATAAAATATGTATGTATATATTATAGACAAATCCAGTCCAATGTGCGGTTTGGCATGTTAAAAATTCTGTTTAAAAAAATGTTTTTTATGTTTTCATGTGATGTGGTTGCATCTGAATCCCTGCACCATACAGTATGTTCTAAGATTGTCTTACAGAGCAGTTAAGGAAGATAACAATATCATATGTGTGGCCATATTGTGACACAGTACAAATGTAATTTGACAATGCCCTCTTTAAAAAGTTCAAAAGGGCACATTGAAACCAATACGAAGACTGAAAGAAGTGGTTTTAATTGTAAAGCAAAAGACAGTCTTTGAAAAACAAGTTACAAACATGAGGACTTAGAAAGTTCCAGATGAAGGGAGCGCCAACTGTGAATAAATGCTGGCAAAATATGAGACTTGTACCATGAACACTACTACCAGCAGGCTGATTGAAGAGAAGATTGACCATTAACAGGGCTATGGTGTGTAACCACAGAAGATAAAAGTAAGATGGCAAATTATTTGCCTCGTATGCCAGCTTGAAGCAGAAACACTCAAAGGTAGCCAGCACTTGTAAAGAACAAAAGCAAAGACCATCTTTCAATTAACGCATTATTCTAATTACAGGAAGCAGTGTATGAATGTATGTCCAGAGGCAATAGTCACAGAACCATTGTTGCTTGCACAGGGCAAGCAGAATGCCAGAGGGGTGTGTATGTTAATTATTCACAAATCAGCTGCAAATAGGCAAATAGTATCGAGTTGCATCAGGGCCCTATAGCTTCAATATATTTGCCATTGCACTGTTCGACAAGGACCGAAAAGTACAGCCTAACAAGTGAGACTTCTACACAAGGGGTTTGATTAAAAAAGAGCTATATTTTTATGTTTGCATTGATTGTGGCTGGGCCATTCACTCTTACTCGATATAACTCAACGTTTGAAATACAGATGTTCAAAATACTGAAAATGTCCTATATGGGGGGGGGGGACATGTCTATATTTCTACAGATTTTAAGTCTTGATACTCATTTTCATTTTCTGATACCCACAATGTCTTGGGTAATTAGGAAAACAAACTCCAGCCAAGTGAAACTTGATTTATTAATCCAGATGCAAGGAAAATATCCTATCCCTTTAAGCACCCTTGTAGCGGCATGACTGCGTTACGGCGCTTTAGAAATCGTCCGTTTAATAATAATAGACATCCACATTCCAATGTGAAGGGAGAAATATATTCCTACCCTTTATTCCACTCTTTGTATTTGGCTGCCAAAGCTGCTTTCTTTGCTTCTTCCTCATCTTTCAGCTTCCTTTCTGCCTGAAGGTCACGCTTCTTTCCATCCTTGCGGTAGATAACCTGAGGGCTGTTTGTAGCATCCTGGAAAAACAAAATTCTGTCACCAACATGCCTAGTCATATGTTATATTATGTTACATTAAATCTTACCAGTTCAAGACTATTATTTTAATAAAATCATATTGATTCATATAGAAATTATTAAAAAATACGAATTTTTATTTAATGGAAACTGAAGTTACTTGCAAAACAGAAATGAAACTTAAATTAATATGTGAAAACGAAATAGAAATAGAAGCAACCATTAATATCCAAACTGAAATTTATTGACAATGAATACAAAATTTACATTCCATTTGGGCTTTAGTTGAACTATAATTGCTACCCATGAAACTCTCGGTATTTATTCTTGTTATTATTCGATACCCGATGACTTCTGGTCATCCAAATTTGTTGTCTGGTAGTGTTAGTTAGGCTAATAACTGATAAGAATTTTCTATTATCTGTCTTTACCTGTCTTTCATCAGTTCTGTCTTTCTTTTGTTTCTGTTGAAAAGCAGACTTGTTTTCCTTTCGAGGAGGAGACATGTCTGAATCAGAATCAGCTCTCCCATCTCTTCTTCGCCTAGGCGGAGAACTATCTGAATGCGTGCTCCTATTGTATCTTCGCCTTGGAGGAGAATTATTCACACTGACAGCAGAATCTTTCCCCTTTCTCCTAGGTGGAGAATTATCTGAGCTGGGATTCCTACCTTGCTTCTGGCGAGGAGGAGAAATGTCTGAGCTGGGATCCCTACTTTGTTTCCGCCGAGGAGACGAATCATCCGCATAGTCTGCAAAATCTTTCCTCTTTCTCCTTGGAGAAGAAGTATTAGAGCTAGCCTTCCTCCCTTGCATTTGTCTAGGAGGAGAATTATCCACAGAGCCTGTAGAATCTAGCCGCCTTCTTTTTGGAGAATTATCAGAGCCATCTGATGAATCCTGTCTCTGCCTTGGGGGAGATTTATCAGAGCCGCTCATGGAATCTTGCCTCTTTCTCTTCTCTATCGATGCATCATTCCCAATTAAATTTCTTTCTCGTTGTGTAGTGCGAACAGATGACGCAGTCCCTGAATCAGCCATCAGCCTTTTTCTGGTAGGTGAAATTCTCCGGATGGTCGCTTCATCATGTGCTAATCTTGTGGGAGAAGCATCTGATTCCGAATCATAACGCCTTTTTTCATTCTTTCTCATGTCCGAACTGGAATTAGAATCTTCAAAACTCTTCTTTACGGCTCCTCTTTCTTTTCTGATTTCTTCCTCTAGTTCAGACTGTCGCAAATGTTCACCGTCGTCTACAAAAGAATAACACATAAGAATAACACTGCTTCAAGAAACACACTACTAATGTTAAATTATAAACATTAAATTTAGCATTAGATAAGCATACAGCACAAGAGGACCTAGGATGTTTGGTAGGTTAAGTAGCCTGCTGGTCAGAATGTATGGCTGGTGATGTGTCGAATACATGTGAGTTTGATCCTCCCAGGTTGGTTCTGTGTAGCAACTTTGAGCAAGTTCACTCACAGAACTTAGCTAAACTGTGAAAACTATCAGCAAACTCTACAACTACTAGGGTTTTCTTCACAGAAAACTGAACTGCAGTGAAAATTGTTTTTAAACCAAATATTTGTATGTGCATTAAATGTTGAGACACTGCCAAGTGTCCAATTTTAAACTCAAAAGGTATCTCAGGACCCACTAACAGGCACTGACTGTACTTCTATAAAATAACCATAACCATAGTTTCTTTTTATTGTTTCACCATCATCATACAATTGTAGGTAACAAATTCTCTGTGAACAATGTACATATATATCATTATTCATTTAGTTATAAACTAATAGCATCAGAGTGAGAATTAAATTTTTCATAAATATCATCCGATCTTACACAGAGTAATAAATAAAACAATAATGGAAAACCCTTAAGGGACCGAAATACAGCTAGTTGTAATTTCCTAATGCTTTCAATCATGGACTACAATTTGGTGCCCACTCTTGGCATCAATAAGGCATATTTACAATAGTAATTAGAATGGTGCTAACCAGCCTTTAGGTAGCCCTAAAATGTTGGAAATATGATAGACCTTCCAATACAGAATACTAATGGGCTGCCAGTCCATTACTATGTTTTCAATCCATATTGGGAGGCTGCCTGATGGTTGTAACTCTAAACCATTAACTCTAACCCAACCCTTACCAAACTATAACCTTAGCCCATGTCCTTGTTTCTTATACTTTTTGCTGCCATGCATGCAGTGTAATCACAGTGAGTTTTGCAATTCCTTCTTGGCATGTACAGCCTTGTTTGGCTCATACATTTCATAGATTACTACAGTTACTTGTTTCGCACAATGTCCTGATAAGAGTTAATAAAACTCTTGACCAACATTAAAAATACTTTCCCTAATTTAAGTTATTATAATAGTAGTCATGTTTTGCAACTAAATGAAACATGACAAGTGAGATAACTGGCAGCCCACTGGGTTCTTAAACCAGTAGGCCAGCCAGCAGTCCAACAATCAATGCATAACAATTACCATACCTTTGTCCTGAGTAACTACTTTCCACCGCTTGCTATTTCTCATTCTTTCAAGCTCCTTTATCTGTTCTGGTCTGTCGTCCAATCCAAGATCAATAACCACTGGGTTGTCATCGGCAAGGTCATCGTCAAGGCTGTTTTTGATGTTGTTAGGCAACAGTGACTTGAAGTCAACATCATCGTCCAGAATTTTCAACCTTTATGGTGACAAAATAATAAATGAATACAGACAGATTCAATTTTTGCTTACTCGTGCGTTGCCAAAAGTTAGCTTTCGTGTAAAGTGTCAATTTAATGTTAGTCGAGAAATCAATCAATCAAAGAAACTTAATATAGCACCCTTTCAAGATATCTGTTCAGAGGCGCTCCCAATCTGACTACAATTAATAGGTGCAGTTTTCAGTAATGAGTAGAATGCAAATGACATTTTGGGCAGAAGGTGGACCTACCACTGCAAAGGCCAGGTTCTACATCATAGAAGTGCAGACAAAGGGGACAATCAAGTTCCCCCTAGTAGCAGATTGAAGAGACCTTTGACCAACATTGCCAGTGACAGAGTTCCTGCTGACAAATGGGGGCAGTGCCACAGAGGCAGCACCAAACCATGGCAGAAACCCTGTACAAATACGCTGTGGGAGAGGTAGCCAGTGAAAGACATCACACACATCGATAGAGACGTGGCAAGTCCTAGCGACACCACCTATCAGTCGTGCAGCCAAATGAAGGACTCTCTCCAGCCTCCCAATCTCTAATCATGGGATGCTAACATAAATGGAGGAACAGAAGTCCAAGCGACTAGTAACAAAAGCACATACCAAAGTTTGGGTGAGAGATCAAGAGATTACATGAAGTTGACATAGCTGGTAGCATAGCAGTGGAAATATGCCTGAGTGTCATTAGCATAGATTTGATTACGCACTACGTAAGAGAATAGAAGCCTGACCTTAAATTACCCTCACGACGCATAACCTGACACTCGCTAAATTGTGTACGTGTTCGGCCGTAGAAGATTTATCCTTAATTTACTTAGAGAAACCAACTTCGAGTAGTAGCTTTGTGGCTAAATGAAAATATGCCTGAGGCGTCAGCAAGCTTTCGCCATATAAGTATAAAAAAATGATGGACTACCTTAAACTTCGAGAAGAACCGTCTTTAAAATCTGTAATTATCGCTCGCAAACTACAGAGTAAGCAAAAATAGTGATAATATCACAACGCATCGAAAAAATTACCCTGCTTTTCTGATAACTGCCTTTGAAGTTTTCTTCTTCGACTTCTTTTTTTCTTGAGTGGGGCCAGATAAATACTTTTTTAAATATTCTTCTCTGCTTACAGCCATGGCATACTAAACGAAAGCCAGAAATTGAAATTATTAAATAACCAACGAGACAAGTACCAATATACAGGACTAGAATCTTTTTATGTAACGCCGTCTGGAGGCTGGCCCTCTAGCGCCGAAGGTGTCAAACGTATTTACATAGCAACACATGCATTGCAGTTTCTATTATAGGGCAAATATTCGTTTATTTGTAAAGAAAACAAAACGCAGAAATGCCAACGCGAGTGACAGTGGACAATAACAATAGCCGGAATTGAATAACAACAGACTATTAAATATTTTCACATAATCATCGGGATAAATTGAGAGTTGCGTGTAGGTGGGACAGTATAGTTGGTAAGTGGAGTGAAGGATGGAGTGGACTAGGTCGGAGGCTAGGAGTTGACAAAGAACATGATTGAGGTTGTATATAATTGAGAAAAGAAGTCTGGCATCTGCTCATTCTGCTGTGTTATTAGCAAGTTCAGAGACTGTTGATAAGGATTATCCTCTAGGCCTCTAGTTCATGTAACCTATGCGCTTGGCTCTTCTTAGGAATTTTCCAGGTGCTCTTTTTATCAGAGGTGAGAGTAAGCAGACTAATCATAATCATAATATTAGGCCTAATTGTGATTCGTGCGAAGACTACCAATTAGGTGTATTATATTTATGGTAACTATCAAACTTGTAAAATATGAAATGAAAATAATTGAATCCGGCTTTAGATGGTGCTTAACAGCTTTTTATATAAAAAAATTACGATATGTAACACCTTTCCCTATTGCTACTAGTAATTTGCTACAATGTTCGCCTTACTTTTAAAATGATCTTTGGTTTCGCGGATATAACCGGAAGTTACCACAGAGCTGTGCTATGGAAGGTTTGTAAATAGCAAGGCGTTGTGAACGAGGATAACGAAGATGGCTTCTGGATGTTGGGGGTTTAAGAAAGTGAAGGCGACGACTGGGGTAGGTAATGGAACAAATGGATTCATCGCGGGGGGACACAGCCCCAACAGTGCCAGCAGCTTGATGGTTATCCGACCAGAAATGTGTTATTTTTGTTTCGATGTGTTATTCAGCCATCTGCACAACTGTGATCCGCCGAAAAATCCCTCGTTCCCGAACGACTCGTAGTAGGTGTTGCCGTGTTCTTTGTTACTTTAACTGAATTTTCTGTCTGTGAACAGTAACCAAGCAATAGTGTCAACCAGTAAGAATGTGAGGGTATTAATGAATAATGATTGTTGGTTATCAATAGCACAAAAATCTTTTGCTTTTTAGAACTATTATTATATTACTTATTTGGGCTTTGTTCTCTAAGCTACATGTCGTACTGTTGTAGCTGGTTTTATACGGATAGGTCAATTCAGCTTTGTATTGTCACTGGTTTTATAACGAACCATTGTAAACATCATTAAGGTGTTTCAGCTAGATATTGTTTAATATGCATTTAGTCATATTTAACTATATCATGTGACTATTTTAATTAATGGATTTAAGCTTGTAAAGTAGTGTCATTTATGTATCTTCTCGTTAAAACATGAATGCAAACTGCCTTTAATGTTTAGATACTTTGTGTAAGTTATGCCTGAACACCTATGTGACTCATTATTTAAGGATTCATTGATTTCCATCATTGTTTGCTACATATGCTTGAGAATGTGTTGCAGTAAAAGTTAAAAGGATGACATTATGCTCATGCATTCTTTTTGTGATTCTGTATTTCAGTTATTTGAGATCATATGCATCAACCAAAACTGGTCTCAGCAGCTTGTAATTCTGTGTGGCTATTTTGGACAATCCTGTAAAATTGATGCAGTGCTCAATGCTCATAAGGCCGCTGTTGTCCTATGCCTGGCTATTTGGTTTTGCTTTAGAAACTAAAAGTTATATATTACCCTGTTTTTTATTCATCTCACTAGTCATGAAAGCCATAAAATCTACTATTTCACATACAAAATATGACAAGAACTGGAATGGAAAAGTCTTGTGTGGGTCCAAGTTTATTAAATACTTTGATCATATGAATTTTAAGTGTATTTTAAGAGTTTTATGTTGTAGTCCACTGTTTGTTACGTGGAAGACGGGACGAGAACACCGCCTTCGTGGATGCATCGGAACGTTTTCCGCTGTTAATCTTCATTCTGGACTCAGGGAATATTCTATTTCAAGGTTGGCCTAAATCTTGATTACCTTGCTCATTTATTTCATTTTAAAATTTTGTGGTACATTTCATATGTAAAAAAATTTACAAACAATTATTCATGGGTTATATTTTTTCTTTTTGCTTAGAAGAAAAAGCAGCCTAGTTAGCTCATAATTTTTAACTGCACGTCAAAAATGCACTTGTCTATCATATAATTAGCTCTCTTTGTAGTTCTGTTCATATGTTGGATTGATGAAACATTGTATTTGCCAAAAATCCTTTATGTGGATTTATTTTTCCAATGGGTTGGTAAAGTTACAAACACAACTTTTGGCAATGTTGTTTGTAAAAGTTGTCCATACAACTATTTGCATGTCAGGTGTCATGTTCCCTCTGTGTCATTGGCTGCTGCTCTGTACTCTATTGTTTATTTATTCTTCAGCTAAGTCCAAAAGCAACTAATTGTATCGTTCAGCCAATATTTCAAAACCTCTGGAAACAAATACATTTGATGAGCCAAAGTGATGAACTGTAGGAGGACCGATGTTATCAGTGAATAAAAAAAACGTAAGCTCGTTTTTTGCAGCTTCTTGTTTGTTTTGTAATAGAACATAAATTTCTTGTGCCAATGAGCTCCTATTTGTTCAGATTAAATGGTGAAAATTGGTAAAGGATGGTGAAATGGTAAAAATATACAAGCGTGTGTTGTTGTTTTTCCAGCGCTACAAAGGACAGCCGATTCAGTGCCATCACGAAAGACGAAATTCCTCGGCTCTTCTGTTCTGTGTCGATATTAAACCAGTTTGAAGAAACTCAGGGCTACCTTGACTGGGAGGTCCTTATATGCCTCTCTTTAATTTTATTTCTTGTAAGATTTCTAAAAAATCATCTCAGTTTTTTAGACTGAGTTGACTTCATATGCCTTTGCTCTAGATGCTTGGGAGGGATGAGAATACTGCTTGTGATATATGTATATATATATATGTGACTTTGGCAGAGAAAAAGACTACTTGTTGCTTGCTAGATCAATCAGAAAATGTTCTTTTGTCCTAAAACGATGAATACTGGTTCTCGCATCTAATTAAAGCATTTGTATCTCTGGTTGGCTGCTACAAACTGTATTATGCCACATTCTTTGTTAAGCATAATTTATATTGTTAACATATCAGTTAGAGACCGATCATATTTTTATTTGCTTGATTTGTGTAATGTACTAACATATGAAAAATTACGCCTGTTTGTGACAAGTGGTACATTCTCCCCACTGTGGTCACATATGATGATGACATGCTGTGCAAATTTTGGGTTATTTTAGAGTGCACTTAATAGATGCTTTATAGTTTTTATTAAGTTAGGTGATGTTAATATGTTAGAGAATTTTATATCTTTTCAGGTTGGCAAGCATGGAATTCGTATAGAGTTTTCTAACGAGAAGAACCATCGTAAAACTGCCACCTACCTGCCAGAAGTGGCTGTTGAACAGGGTATATTATTCATTCATGTACTGTGGTAATTTTTTGCTTTAGTTTCATTATTTTTTATTGCAATTTACACCTGTGTCATCATTGTTAATTGTTCATTTGAGTTTGTCTTTTTCTATCTACCAATTCATGTTATATTTACTATGTAATATATACATAATATATTTGATTTGCAATAATTTACTGGGTGCTGCTTCAGCTGTTGTCATTATTTCTCATCCTTGATACAACACAGTTCATTGACCTGAATCCTCTGGTTGATCATTGAAGGTGCATGCCGGGGATACCCCCAATGGTGACTTTGTAGTTATCCAAATGCACTTTACTATCGATAACTGATCAATGTTTTGTTTCTTGATGAACATTAACACTATTTAGACTAGCATAGGAAGCAATTATTCTGAGATAATTTATGATGCAATATGTGGTATCTAGATAACTAAGTAACTTAATTATTGCTGCTAATTTTTATTTTTATAACACCGTGTGCTACATATATATGAACATTTCTGGAATAGTATTCTATTCTTTTTTATTCTTTGTAATTATGTTTAGTTCTGAAATTTTTAGTTGAAGTTGAGATCATTTGTTGTCCTGAAACATGTGTGTCGCGTTTTGTTCGTTGTTGGACTGATCCTGTAGTACAGTGGTTCTCAACCTTTTGCGTCTGGCGACTCCCTCATATTAGATCCAAAGTTGTGGCGACCCCGACTATAAAATTTATTGGGTTTCTTGCTTCACCACTAGTCATGGTACAAGTAAATTAGTAAACATTATTTGAGTCGCTAGAGTGTAGTAGTTTGTATAATAATCATAAGTAAGCCTACACGAATATTAAATATAAGAAACTATGCTAGCAAATTTTTTTACAAATCCCTGAAGGTTCGAATCGAGTAGTTTGTATAATAATCATAAGTAAGCCTACACGAATATTAAATATAAGAAACTATGCTAGCAAATTTTTTTACAAATCCCTGAAGGTTCGAATCGAGTAGTTTGTATAATAATCATAAGTAAGCCTACACGAATATTAAATATAAGAAACTATGCTAGCAAATTTTTTTACAAATGCCTGAAGGTTTGAATTGACCGACCCCTAGCAAATTGTAGGGCGACCCCCATGGGAGTCGCGACCCACAGGTTGAGAACCGCTGCTGTAGTATGATGTAATGATGTATTTATCCAAGCACTTGTGTTGTTAGCTTTGTCACATAAAGCATAGAGGTTCATTTAGTGTGGCATATATTACAGGCTGGGATAAGATACAGACGATTGACTCCCTGCTGCATAAGGGCGGATACAAGGGCGTCATCTCTGAAGAGGTCCGACGTTCCATCAAACTGACCAGGTACCAGAGCGAAAAGATGACCGTCAGCTATGCTGAGTATGTTAGCCATGCAAACGTCGATTCATTGCCATGCTCCAATCACAACAATTCGATCACCGACCGCCAGGTTGCCTCTCTGCCGTCCCATGCAAATCATCGTTACCATAACAACCACGTGGCCAACAACCATCATGCCTCGTCGAACCATCACGGGCACTCTTGATGCTGGTTTGGCCGTAGTTGTTTTACTGTTCTAGCACCTCAATCAGGATTGCAAAGGAAGAGGGTTAGATGAATTCGGCTGTAGCAAGACGATTTGTTGAGGGATTTTGTGTGGTACATGTTTAGATGTGGTTTGACTTTTTTCAGTTGTCTATTCTAATTTTGTAAAAGAAAACTCTAAAAAAAATTATGTCATTCATCCATAAGAGGAAAATGCCTATTCTAGATTTTTATATTGGCCATTGCTCATGTCCACAGGGTTGCCTATTCTGTTTGAACCATTGCAGCCTTGGCAATTGCACTTTGTGCGGAACTTGATGGATCGTGTCTGGTTTTTACACGTCTGCAATCTGCATAGCTTTTGATGATTAACGCCTTGCTGCAATTCTCACCGTGGGTGTCTTAAGAGTGTATTTTATGGATTGGGAGTTTTGATCCATCGATTAGTTTTAGCGGTTTTTCTTCGTATGTTGGTGCACTGGAGCTATGAATAGGTTGAGAGGTATTTCGTGTCTCACTCTAAATTTGTTTTTTCTAATTGGGAATTTAATCTTACTGCGAATGCAGTGTTTTGTTGAATGCAGACAGATATTGGTGTTGTGATCGTTTTTGATGACATTTGATTGACAGTGTGCGTAGTGTTTGATGGGGCTCAGCAGAGTTACTCGTTACCTGTTTAACTCAAGTCAGGTTTTTTTCTGGGGTCAAGTGGTTAGGTCTGTTGCACACAGATCTATATGCGGAGAGCAGATGGTCTTGGTTGGTGGAGTTTCCTCTTCTATCGTCTCATTTATCTATGGCATGACTGTCTAATGACGGCAGCTCTAAGCGGTTGAATATGAGGTTTTAAAACTCCGTACACAGCAATCATTGAGGGAGACTTGATGAGCCTGTACCATGTAATGTAGTGTAATTTGTCATCTTATTCTCTACTGTGTCCTAATCTGTGGTGACTGAGCGGACCTATTTTGTTTGAAAGCATTGCAACCAGCTTCAGCTCAGAGTAACATTTCTGTGAGACTCTGGACACGTTAAGAATTTGCATAGTAACAATTCTGCATGTGGAAAAGAAATGCGTGCATCTGTTGTGAGCTGTTGCTAAAAATTGCTGTTATGTCTTTACTACAGCTGCTTTGGAATTGTTTGGAAGTGACATGACCATCTTCTTGATTATATATATATATATATATGCATGTTGGTATATATATATATATATATATATATATATATATATATATATATAATCATTTGTACTTTGAAGGTACATGGTACTAAGATTTTGTTGAGCATCTCATAAATAAAATGAACCAATACACACATGTATATATATATATATATATATATACATACATATATATATATATACACAATGAAGTATTGTATGTGGGTATGCATATATGAAGACATGCACTGTCTGTCTATTGTTTAAGCTCAGATGAATTTTCGTTTTAAATGAGACATGAGAGTAGAAGATTGTGTTTATTGTGGCATTTGAATCCATCTGTTGAGAAGTTGTTGGGAGTTTTATGGGCATCAGAGCTCACTGAGAAGTGAGTAAGACTGTAGCACTGTTGTTTTACTGGTCTCGCATACCACATACTGTCTTAAACATATTTAGTCTTTTTTGCAAAGGTTGTTCTCTGTGTGTCTTTGTCTGTCGGTTTCTGTCTGTCTGTCTGTTTTGTTGCCTGTATTGTCAGCTGTTTGTCTGCACAAGTTTGCGTTTAACAGTTTAATTGGAGAGTAATTGTCAGCCTACAGCATTGATGTTTATAATGTTACTAGTTTTAAATGTTTACTTGCATGCATGGGGAGTTACTCGTGAGCATTCTGTCTTAGGCATAGGAACAGTCACAAATTCGAGCACCTATAAAGTTGGTGCTGGCAATATGAATCCATGACCTATTGACCTTGTTGAATATCCATCACTTTACCATTTCTTTGGTAAGTATTTGAAATTAGTTACCTCATCTGTTTATTATTCAATGTATCATGTTGAAGGGTTTTTGGTTGTTGACACAATATGGTTACATCCTTTGTATGAGGATTTTATGAATGTTTCTTTAGTTGTTAATGTGCCCATCTTTATGCCATCATCTCTTAATGAACTATTGAACCAGTTACCTGTCGAAATTTGAGTCTCTGATTTGCCATATGGCTTTGAGTAAGCGATTACTGTACTCTTCTCTTGTGTAGATGGCTAGCAGAGGTTGTAAGATGCTCGAAATAAATTGCATTTATGTAAACAGTTGTGAACTGCAACGTAATGTTTGCAATTTTCCAGAAATGCATGTACATGAAAAAGTATAGGTAGTGGGTCTGAAAGACTAGCTACTGGAGTCATGTCTAGAGCAATAGTTGAATGAAATAGTTAAGAATCAAAGTGGGAGAAAGTATTTGATTACAAGTGGACAACGTTTTTGCTGGTAAGGTAAAGTTCATGACAGAGGCGTGTTAAGCATCATTTATTTTTTTATCTTCATCATTATTGGATGCATTTGATTTGTTCTTTGATGATCGATGTATTTGTCGTGAATCTGGCCATTTTTATGTTGAAAACCACTGTACTAGGTCTTTGTGATTAACAGGAATTACTTAAACTGCATTGTCACTATGTTCCATTAGCTTAGGACTGTTTGAAACTGTTTAGGAAAGGAGGCTATTCAGTTGCTGTCAGATAGGAAATTGAGTGGGTTTTGACCAAGTAAGGTTGGAGGAGCAAACTCAGTCAATATGCAAACATGTGTTTTAGTTTCTCATGTGTTGCATTTTGCTTTTGACCCATGAGTGCATTAGCAATTATTACCTATCAAGGTACAATTCTCACCTGTATGACTCTTACTCGCATGACTGCTACATGTCCAGTTGCTCATATAAAGCTTTCTAAAGATGTTTGAGTTGTAGCTTGCGAGTTAGTTGGTCATCTTTGTTCCACTATTAAAATTCTAATTATTGTTCTGAATAACGGGGTTTGTTGCATAGTGGAATTTGCTGATTCTACTTTAGTAGGATGATAAGTTGGATAAGACATGTAAGATATTGAGCGCTGTTCTTGGCATGATGGCATCGTCTTTTGTGACAAAGGAACATCCTGCATTGATTTGCCCAATCTGTTGCATTACTTGTGTACTAAGATTTTGTTATATTAAAGAAGGCATCGTTGATGCGACTGATTCAAATTTTATTTTGAATCATTGTGGAAACTTTGAAGGAAGAATATAACAGACTTTTAAATGTAAACAATTATCTCAGAGGAGAATGTAACAGAAATATAAAAACTTTTCTTTTTTTCTTTCCTATTTGCAGACTGAAGACATTTCTTTTGTATTTCAAACTCTGTTGAGGCAGAAGCTGGTCTTTTATTTTATGAAGACAACAAGGTCTATGCAAAATGTTGTTCGTCTGATATTCAGATTGGATGAAATTGATACTTTTCATCTATATCTCATGCAGGTGGATGAAATTACTGAGACTGGAAAAAAGATTATATTACATGCTGTCTAATTTTTAAGAATAACACATCCACTGATTTGATATAAAAATTGCACTTGATTGCAATGAATAGGTTTAAAAACTATAATTAAATCTCTTGAGTCTTTAAATCAAGTATGTGGCATCTATAAGTCTCATACAAAATAAATTAAATAAACATATAAATAAAAACATTGAATGTATAGATTTAACGGCTTGAATAAGGAAATGATGCTCATAGAGTTGAAGCTAGGAAATGTTATTAACTGAACATTTTATGATTTTAACATTAAGTCAGCATTGGAACTAAATAACTTAGGTGACTAAAATTGGAGCTGTGTGCATTCACAATTCTTTTCAGATATACAATAGAACAAAGTTCCTTCTAGAGCTGTACTTGGCCTGCAGTTTACCAATTCCTGTACTGATCTCTTCAAGTCCTTGGGTTTAATTTCTTCAGAATTGGAGCTGCCAGAATTTCAGTACTCTTATAGCTTTGTTTTACCATAGCTGAATTGTGAGCACTTCTTATAGAGTTGAGACACCATTGAATTATGCATTATGCTGCATCTGAAAGAAAATTGTGCCAACAGTTTGAGTTGTGTGTTAATGAGTTGACTAAACAGTCAATCTTTGAATATTAAGCAAAATTGCAGCAAATCTCTGTCAGGTTTCTTTGTGTAGACTACTTGCATGTAGTTGTCTAAATTGAAGGCTGTATGAGTTTGAGTGCTTTGGTAAATGTATACAATTATGCATAAAGTGTATGTACATATGTAGAAAACTAGAACCTCCATACTATTTATGCCACTTAGGGTCAAGGCTGCATCATCATCAGTCGTGAGCTTTTTGGATATCAAGTGGCGCTATATAAATTTTTCATTATCAAAAAATCACAAGGATTAATTGAATTTGGGAATCAGGTCGGTCGCCATAACTTATCAGAATTTATGTAGCACTGATTATATTTTAAGGAGGTTCTTGTGTTATTGGGCATCTGTTTACCACATTTACTTAAGAAAGGCGATATGTGTGCATGGTTTGCCTGCCTAAACTATACATACATGATATATTATATAATATAATGATGCATTTATATGGCATCTAACTCTTTGTATGAACTCGTCATCTGAGTACATGCATTAGCAGTTTGTTTTAATGGCAGAACATTTGCTTGTTTTGAAGGTTCTACGGAAGTTGCTGAGTTATACTGAACAACAGGGTCATCGTAATTGTGTTTGTATCACACATTTAACCATCCGATTCATAGCTAGGCGTTGGCCACATTCAGATGCCAGTAGTGACCATACAGATGAATGCTATATTCTTTAGAAGTTTTTAGGTTTGAGCGATTCAGATGTGATAGTGAGTTGAATGTCTTTGAAGTAGAAGAAGTTTTTCATCCCAGTCACTAAATATTGCACTTGCATGTAACCTTAAATTTAGACAACTACATGCAAGTACATTTTTATTCTTTGTTTTACCCAAGGTATTAATAACCCCTCAGGATCCTTTAAGTGATTGTTTTGGCTGAATTGCTGCAACAGCTAAAGACTTAAGAAAGCAGCTGTTTTAGGCGGAGGAAGGTTCATGAATTGCAGCTTAATGAAACTGTATATATAGCGCCTCTTCAAGGAATCTATTCGGAGGCGCTCCCAGTCCAACCTAGGCCAAAGAAGACAGATTTCAGAGTAGAATAGAAAGGGATAGAGAGAGTTCCCAGACAAGAACCAAAAATCCAATGGAAGCCCATTTAAAGTAGTCCGTGACATGATTGAAAAATCAATATTGTGTCACAAAGAGCTCTGTACTGAATATAAGCTATGTTAACACCCACATCATAAGTTCAGTGTTCTATTTTTATATGATATTTGGTGAAGTGTTTTACCTCCAAAGTTTCAGTGGGTGGTCCAGTGTTTAGGTGCAAAAACGAAGTACTATAACAGCATTCAATAAGATTACTCTGATTTAGATAATCGCTCAACATTATATCGAGTCCTGTAGATTGCGGAGTTGGACAGTCTCTTTGGCTATGTCAGGTGTTGTGCTGTACTTGCCTGCTTTCACCTATATCATTCCTGGATCTTTGTGTACTGTTAGGGTACTCAAAAGGAGCTATATAAATTTGAATTGCTTTTGCAACTGTGAGCTGTGGTTTCATTCGATGCAAATGATTGGCTGATGTGTATTGTGCATATAGACGTTCACTGGAGTCGATTGGAATGGATGTTATCTGTATTTGTAATTTTCTTTCCTTGTTTTGTACCATGTGTACAGGTTGCTATGCAATTTTGGTGTCATTCAGTCGGCCTTTGGTGTCCGTTTTCTTACCCAGTGTCAGCACATTGCTTAATTTCTGTCATGGTACCATTCAGTCTTTGCAAAATATATGTATGTATGGCACTACATGTAGGGCATTGTAAGTACTCGCAAAAACTCTGTACCTTTGACTATATAACAAATCTTAACAAATGTATTTTACAACAGTTAGCAAATGGATACTGCACACAATGTGTTTAATGGGTGATGTAAATGGAGGTATGCAAGAAATGAGCTTTCTGCTCTACCTTATCACCTGGTCTTCCACTTGTGTCGTTTGCGGGCCACATCAATTAGACTTCTGAAAAGTTTGCTTTGTGCAGTTATGAGCATGCTTTTCTTCAGCAGACAGCTTGTAAATCCTGTATCAGGGGTCGATTTAAGAACTTTGATTTGGAACCTTGTTTGTTTAAAGAGCGGTGCATATGTACATAAAGGATTAACAAGCAATTGGGTTTAAGGTTTTTCAAACATTTACACTAAATTCAATGTTGCAGTGGTGTTACAAGTCTGGGAAAAGTATCTTATGTTTTTGAATTTGGTAAACAAAGACAAAGCATATTCTGTTGCCAGTTTGTCTTATTGTCACTTTGGTTGTGTGCACAGATGCCTTATTCTGAACTGTAGTTTCACTTTGAAATAACCATCTAGTTTAGGTTAGAATGATATTTACACCTATCACTTTATGTAGAAGCACCTTGATAATTATCTGAAGGCTTAGGAGAAAGTTAGGTTATGGATATTTTCTGCGACTTTACCTTTCATATATTCTTTTCCTTTTAAGCTCTTTCTTCTTTAAATTCCATTTTCAATTAAAAATAGAGGCTTCAATCAGTTAAGCCATTGTGCATTGGGAAACAGTTCTTTTCCAATGATAACAAATGTTTGACAATGTACATTTAACATATCTGCTTAATTTTATTGCGGTTTTAATAATTGTTTAGTTTCGAATGATTTGGCATCATGTTTGAATTACTTAATTTTGGCACAATGGTTTCTGTTTGGGACTTTAATGGCAGAATATTTCAGGTTTTTGGCAGCTCATTTATTTAATTTAACATTGTTGTTTCTGGGGAAATTGTATCTTGGTGTTTAGGCAGTTTTAGAATGAATTTCCAGCAAACGTGACGATAATTGATGCAACTGTTACACATTTTGCATCAATAAACTTTATCTAATTTGGCACAAATTCCATATGTGGTTTTACTTGTGTCCTTATTAATAAACGTGGGACCAAAGTCATTATGAACAAACATGTTTCAGTTTGTAAAATGTTGCTGTGCATTGTCTGCCATGGCAACAAATTTATTTTGTTGATTTGTTGATGTCTGTTGGTGCCTCTTTTAATGTCTGGAGAGGTCGAATTTGAGATTCGTTTTTCAGTGTAATATTATTCGTAACAAGTAGCGTTCAAAAGACAAATCGTGACTGCACATAAGCACACAGCAGATAGTTGTATTGGACAGAAATGAGTGACTGGAGGAGAATGATAGACTTTAGTTAAGACAGGAAGAATGTCGTGATCAGATCAATCCGTACATTTAGGGATGTCAAGAAAAGCACCTAGAAGTTACAAGTCGAAAATAGAACGTCTTGAATTCATTTTGTTGTAGAAGTTTCTCGTCGTCCGAGTAATAATTATCAGTTTCGATGCGATTGTTAGTCTCCTGTGTAATATTATCATTTGTAAAGACATATGTATGTAACCGTTTGTGCTATTTTTGCCACTGGAGCACTGTTTATATTGTCTGATTTGAAGAAAAAAAACAGACATGAAATGGCTATTACTGCCAGGAACTTGGTCAATTTGTTGACTGTGGTTAGGGAAAGCCTGCAACTTTAGGACTGGTAGTAAAGCATAATAACCACTATACTTTGTTACTTGAAATTCTTGAGATTACATCTTTTGCAGATGTGGAGCTCCTAAAGGAGGTGCTATCTAAATTTTAATTTACAGTGCTACCCCAATCAGTTCGAACCTGTGCTTGTAAAAGATCAGAGTACTTGTGGTCGGACCGAATACATATAGTGGTCATGCAACATCTGTTTTCATACGTACACTTAGCTGTATGTGAAACTATTGTTAATAAATGCTTAATTCTGAAGTCACAGGTTCCTTTCCAATAGTTTGCACAAACTGGCAAAAGATGCAAGAATTACATGTAGTTATCACCTGTTCGATACAGCCATTTTATATTCTCAATGCATTCTTCACTACATTTTGATCCTATAGACATGCAAATCTCCTGCTGTACACAAAGAGGATTTAGCATGGAAAAGCGGTAGGGTATCTGAAAACCAATTATGGGTAGGAAGCACTATGGTCCATCCGACAACATTTATAGCAGAGTTTTGCAATGGAGCAGAAGTTGTAAACTTCTTTTGCCCTGGGATGATAAAAGAATACAATGGATAGTCCTTGAGGTGACCGAGGACTGTTAAACGCCACACATACAACGAGGCTGTATTATTATACTCCTCCTCCTTTCCAAACAAATATTATTCAATGCCAGACCAACTAACACCACAAAATATTTATTGTTATTACACAGGAAAAAGATTATGTCGCTAATCAAGAACTTGTCAGATAGGGTAATCCAACGGCCAGAACAAGTGCCGCAGACTTGAGGTTCATGAGACGGATCGTTCCTTCAGCGATGCAAAAGTACACGTGGTAGTAAACCTCTGTTGAAGCCTCTGTCGCAGAAGGACTTCTGATGGAAGGAGGTCACAGCACAGCAAATTTTTAACTCACTCATTTCTACCTACTACCACTCAAAGAAGAAAGAACCAACTTCCAAAAACACTCATCCTAATTAAATGACACCTTTCAACATCATTTGTTTTTATATACCCAAGTACATTTAATAAGGTAATCATTCATTCAATACACAGCTCTGCCGGAACAACAGTCCACACTGCAGGTCCTACAACAGATGGGATTATTTGGCACAGCTGTCAACAAGATCACCCTTCTACAGCATGCATAACATCAGTTCATAATTAAAGTATTATCATCAAGGTTGGCAATTTCTCATTGCTGTGACTGAAATATAAACACTCGTAAGGTTATATAATATTTGCAAATAGTAAACTTTAATAATTTCAAAATAAACTTTTATGTCATGTAATTTAATTAAAATGTACATGTTTCCTCAACAGCAACAGTACATTCTGATATAGCCGATGAAATATTTTGCAAATACCTCCAATAGCAAAAGAGAATCAGAGCACAGAAGAAAAACTTTCAGGGAAATCTCAAGTGGTATAGCCATGATTTGACTGAACATGTACTTTGAATCAAAATTTCCTAAACCTCTTCAGTGGCTCGTTACCACTGTCAAAAGAAACACACATTAAACAAACTATATGCAACACAACAGCTCTGTACAGTTCTTAACTCCAAACCGGCCAAGAAAGTAAATAGCAGTGCAACCAAATTTAATTAAAATTTATGCACTTTGCATTTCGTTGTGGAAATTCATTCAGTTTCAACCTTGGCACCTGTTACTGACAAATACCTTAAAGTGCCAGATATGACAGCGTTAAAATGTAGAAATGAACTGAAGCATATCAGTTTCTCAAGGTGCCTGTAACTTATTTATTCCTTCCAACAGCAACTTTTGGGGCACTGGTGTCAAACACCTCAAGCATCATAATCAAGCTATCAAATCAAGAATCAGCTCAACTGCCAGAAAATGAGCTTGCTAAGTATTCAAGCTGTCTTCAATGGATGACTGAGCCAATTGAACGAGAAATTATGGCCAAAAAGAGCCCAAAATTCAACAACTATCTTTGTTGTTCCAACAGAGAGCTTGTTTCAATAAATTATGCAGCAATGTGTGTTTTGCATCTTATGAGTAACTCAAGAATATGCTGCAAAATTCAACACTTCTGATGAGATAGAAGGCTGTTCCAGAAACATACATTCACCTCAATAACACAAGTCATGCCAAACCTGCTCTACTCAAAGTAAAACACCACAATACAGACTATTTTAAAATCTCCAATCCGAACAAGACAATCACATTTCCACTTAAGAGTGTGAATAATCATCTCACTTCAAATTGTGTAAGAAACATCTCAATTCCAGAGTCAAAGTGATATCTATAAAACTTTACAATATAACCGAACTAACATTCAAAACTTGCATTTCCAAAGTCAATAATGTAATGGGAGTCATACAACTCAAAGAAATATACTCCAGAAGCGATGCGAGAAGTCGTTTAACATTCAATTCAGTAGCCATATTTTTTTTAAATTTCATTTTCATTACATCTTAAAGTAACCCTTGCTGAAAAGAATTAAACATTTTCTCCATAATTTCACAGGATAGGGTTCTTCAGTTTTAGAGCATCAACATAACAATCATGAAAGAAATGAATCTCAGCATACACCGTTAAAACACGACTAAAATTTACAGAAACACGGACATGACACAGGTATGTACATCTGCAGAGGCAGATTTCAAACAAAATTCTATTCTACACAGTTTCATTTCAAATAAAGTTCTGGGAAACACACAACAGTGATGATACAGTACTGATAAAAAAAATCTCCAACTAAAGAATGGGTTAAATGCTTGATAAATTGCGTATCACAAAACTTGAGGAACGATGACAACGTGCAATAATATATAAGCTAGAGAAGTTACTGATGAAGAGGAAGGAGCAGTATTAAAGTAATAAGTAACAGCAAAAGCATTGAAAGAAGACTTTTCCAGATATGGCAGATAGGACTCAAGATATTTGATTATATTGCCCAAGAACTGGCCGCTGGCCAGTTACAAGCACAAGAGAAAGTAGTTCTATATATACAACCGATGAGAAGCTGTTTAAGTAACGTATGAAGGTTGTACCCGCTCAACTGAGGCCAAAATCTCTTTTAAATTCTAAGTTGTGATGTATGATGTAAGTAAACCGAAATTAAAATAATGGGCTATGTCAGAGGTTGTGCCATTCAATTGTTGAATAGCCGCTGTTTGTTTCCAGGCTGTGAACGATCTCTTCCGCAATACCATGTAACAGCCAAAGTTTCTGCAGTTTCCTGTACCTTTCTTCACACAGATAAAGTGGATTTCCACGCCTGTTATGCAAAAAAAACCACTCAAAGTAAAGAACTATAACTGTTAAAATTTCTATTCCCCTTCAGCATATTACACATTAAGCATTTATTACTTCTTCTCTATTACGTAATACCATATAAAATCAAAATTCCGAGTTCTTACGGTTTTTAACTTTCCACCACCAGGCTTGTCACCAGGCAACTAAGGCTTGGACACCTGCCTAAAGGGTGACAATCATATACTTGAAACTGGTCACAGAAACACAATGATTAGCAGTTTAAGCAATATGCTATTTAACCATGGACTCATTCATCACTGAATATTACACAGATGTCTGTTGCCTATGAAGTCATGGAGTTTTGACTGATGGCAGATTTAAAATTACCAAGCAACAAAGCCCTAGATATCAACAATGGAAATTAGCGAACTGAGGCTGGTATTGAGGTGTTGGAAGTTATTGTGTCTCTTTAGCAGAATGAGACAACGTCTAAGTGCCTATAACGATCGACATGTGACGTATTATGATGGAGTGATGGGGGTACTGCAATCACACTGCACATGACATGACAGATAGAATATGGGTCTATGTAACTGATCCCATTATATCAGAACCTGTTATACTGAGTATGCACATCATAAGAGATGTGCAAACACACATAATCATAGCTGGTTGTTGGTTTGTCATAAATACCAGTACATCTTTGCCACCCAGTTTTTAACGTCACAGCGCGTCAGGTGCTTTGCTCTTCGAAGAGGGGTGAGCTTCTAGCTCCATGTGCTCGCTTGGCTATTAGGCGGCGCCGTTCTTTCTCGGTTGTGGGCCCTTCAATATGGAATAATCTCCCATTTGAGCTCCACTCATTGCCCGTGGCCCAACCGTCAAGTTTTTACAAGTCCCTCAAGTCTTTTTTCTTTAGTTGTGGCTGGACTGGGAGCGCTCCTCAGTAGATTTCTTGAAGGGGTGCTATATAAATGCTCAGAAAGAATGACTAAATCAAGCATAAGCCAAAAGATAACACTGCCCAAGACTAATTAGACTCAATGAAAGCACATAAAAATGAGTATTTATTTAAAACCTATAAGTGACAAAGTGAGCAATAAAGCGCAAGTTGACCAACTCACCGCAACCCCTCATCGGTTTCACCGTAAACATCCAGGTACGGAGGCGGGCAAAAGCATCCTTTGTTTCGTCCACTTAGAAGTAACACCTGACAGTCTCGCACTCTAGAAAACAAAACATCACATAAAATAACATTCATTTAAAAAAATAAAATTAACACAAGAGTAAGGTAAGCTTATAACTTGTTTGTTAAATGTCTCCATTGACATCAGTAATCAACCTGAGACATGGTGCTGTGATAACAGAATCTTGCTGTTTGGACCAAGCAGCGATTGATGCTTCTAGCATTACACTCTAGAAAGGTACTATAGATGTCATTATGTTAGACGGCTGAAGCACAAACCACCCTTACCAAACAATGCTTCACAGCAAACCATTAATTCAAAATGATAAACTATAATCCCAACATTGGATGCAGCCGCAAGAAGATATTGATTGAACGATGGGTGAACATGTCACTTTGTACATTTTTCTTGTGTTCAAGAAAGCTCACCTAAGAAAGACTCCTGTTCCAGCACCACAGGCAGCTGCATGGGCGGTGGCCGCTCCGACGGGCATTTCGTCAAGTACCGTCTGACAGCAGTAGCTCTGAGAACAGACAATTGACCCACAGACGAGGCACATTGCTGGAGAACGACTGTCGTCGCTGCCAAAGAACTTTGGACATCTGGATGAAAGAACACCACAAAATATTAATTCCTTCCCTCTCAAATTTTTTTACAATTATCAAAAAAATCAAGCCCATTCTTTAATTAATACTTCTCTAATTACGTCAGATGACATCATTGCAGTTCAAGCAGAAGGCAAAGAAAGAAAAATCACAAAATAACAAAGTTCTGAAATTTTTAAATTTAGTATAGTTTAGGTCTCAACAACAGGGAATTACTCAATTGCACTGCAAATCTTTTTTAGCCTTTTGTGAGTCAGGTCATTTGTCACAAATTATGACTATAATTATCAGTATAATAGATTTTGACTACAACAATTTCAATTACAAAGTTTGACAATTATTATTACATTTTATTATAACTGCATGTTCCTACATAACTACACACACTGTAAACACGTTAACCAAATAAAATAAATTTCCATGCGATCTGACTGAACACGAGATGCGAAAATCCATACGTGAATGTTGCAGCCTGGTTGATAAGATCGCTGTAGTCATGTGGCAAAGCAATCAGCCGATTAACTGTGTGAGGATAGGTTACGAGTTTCATCTCTCCACACTTCCAATCAGCCAGACACTTGCGGGTACGGCTGTCTTTGCTCCAGCTACAAATGGACAATTGATTGGTTAGATGGTAGCTATCAATTGGCACAAATTAACATATATCACAGCACAATACAAAGCTTTAACGACAAGCGTAGTGTACCAAATGACTGGGAAACCAATGCAGCATTCAATTGAGATAGAAATTACCATTAAAAAATTACTCTGCGATCGAAATAACTTTTGTCCACAGTCGTCACCCCCGTGCATTCAACTGGCCCACAAGCATAGCCCAAGAGTCTAAACTAATTACATTGATTATCATTATTCTTGAATCAATTTCAGAGTAGAACAATTTTACTAATCAATTCAGAAGGCAAGGTGACTAAACTACCACGTCTCACCTCTTCTACTTTAATAATAACCATTTTTGCCAGTTTACCTTTCAACAAGGTTTCCCAATAAGTCAGACTCTGTGAGAAGTGTTACAAAACACATTGGCAAATTCAAGTAGTGACAGAGCAATTCGAATTCGTCTGCTGCAACATCTGTGCGATCGACATAAACAAACACAACTGAAACTGGATCATACCTAGTTCAACAACAATCACACCCTCCTGGTATCTCAACCACTCTGAGGTGCACTAAGCCAAGTGAAAAGGAATCAATCAGCAAGAACAAAACAAGTTTCCCATAGGTCTGAACAATTTGAAAGGACATATAAAATATTTGGGGCAAATAATTTCAGTGTAGAGGCTTAACAAATAAAAAGTAAAACGTAATTTATCCTCCCACAAACACGTATCTAAAATCACTACTTAAGACAAGTTATTCCACTACTTAAATTCACTCAACAAAATTAAGTACTGTTTCCTATAATTCTTGTACAGCACCACTAAATACTAATTACAACTACAATTACACAAGCATATTAGTTTCATGGCCCTTACAGCTCGAGCTGCTATACACTCGTCAGTAACAAATGGATACACTAGGAGGAACCTCATTCTCTCAAGTCTTATTCTGAATCATTCGACGGTTCACTGGTGGCTGTGGATTTAGAAAGGTCTCATTTAATCAGGAGTAGCATTTTTTGGAGGTCGCTTCAAACTAAAAGACTGCCATGTATTGTCAAAATGCAATCTCATTTTAACATGATGCTTGACTTGGAAGTAGGCTTCCACTTATGATTGACCTAAACATGGCATAAGAAGATGACAATTGTATCTGCTCTAACATTAATCACGAAGCGATTACAAAAACACTGTCAGAACCATTAGGAGAATATTTACCAAAAAGTCTAAGAGGAGCTGCTACACCAGTTAAATAATGAAAGAAAATCGCAGCACATCGCAGAAATGGCATACAAGCCTCGCGCACTTGCTTGTGAATCCGAAAAGCCACAATCTGCTGCTCAACGTCTTGTATCCTGAAACATTTTTTTTAAACGACATGAATAAATTTTTCAATGCCTAAATAATTTAAATATGCTTAAAATGCACAAAATACATAAGACAAAGACGTATGAAATACACAAATAAATCCTATTAAAACACTTAATTTTTTTAATAAACATGCACTATTCCAGGCTATATATGAAAGAAGCCAAATGTCAGTCATGACGTCAACTTTTCGATTATGCAATGAACCAAACTCACTTCAATTCAGTATGTGACACTGTATTATGAAGGTCGTAATAAAATAAACTGATTTAATTTCATTGGGTGGATCTGCTATATAAAGAATATCCAAGCAGATAGAACAGCAGTTGCCATCAATCAAACATGCAGCCTGTTTAAAATGCAATGGAAAACACATATAAAATTTATGCTTTAACCATCTTAGGACAGGCTAGTAGATAAATAAGTCTTAAATACATGCATAACTATAGTTTTGTTAAGAACATATTCATAAACACTATCGACATAGAAAGTTGTGATAGAAGTTAGCTTAATGATGAAATCAAAGTTCAATATAAATCAATCGTTTATCATCAACTGCCGTTTCATTTCTTACTTTTAGCCAAACTCTGTGATGGAAACAGAACAAGCTGAAGAGAATACTTACCCAGCATTTACTCTTATTTTAAGGAAAAGCTTCAGAAATGCTTCTGCTCCAAAGTCAATATCCGTCTCCATTGAATCATCTACAAAGAAAAAATTAATTACAGTCATTAGTACTACTGCTACAACTTAAGATAATAATAAAATAATACTACAATACTTTCATAAAAATTTAAGAAAGTAGGACTTTATCTCCAAAACATTTTTCCTTACACTTTCTTATTTTTGAATATAGACGTTCACTGGGTATTGTAATCTATGTATAGCTTTTACAATTAAAATCTAATAAAAAATATTCCATAAGCATCCAAATACCAGTTTCTTCAACAACTGTGGACAGAATAATCTGAACAAGATGTGCAGAGTAGATGAGGTGGAGAGCATGAGAGTCACTAAGGCAACCCATTGGTAAGTTCAGCTTCTTGCCAGAACTCCTGTCCTCTTCCTCTGTATACAAGGTTGGCATCGACAGGCAGATCGACAAGAGCAGATGAAACATGTCTATGTCGAGGATGCATGGAGTCTTGTGGAGACGGTTGTCATGGGAACCACAGAGCAATACTACAAAAAAACATCAAACAGACAGTCAGAACAACTAAAGAAAAAGGAACCAACTGATCATGCGTCTTACCACTCGATGTCTCTCTTACCACTCGATCATCTCTCTTATCACTCAATCATCTCTCTTATCACTCGATCATCTCTCTTACACTTGATCATCTGTCTAAACGTTTGATCAATCTGTCTTAGCTTTCGACTCTTTCGTTATTCCATTTCATTATTCAGAAAACTTGGCAAAAAGTTACCATTTCTCCATTCTCAATAGATTTCAAGCATTTGATATCTAATAGCTCAACCATCTGGTGACTGATTTTTCATACCTGAGATTAAAACACTCCAGTCCATGTTAGGCTTTGTTAGCTCGTATAGCCAAAGCAGGCGAATACACAAGCGCCATAATTATCTGGATCACATCTCTCACTAGGTGTGGGCTATGCATGGCACTTTTTGAAAGGAGACATGTAACAGTGTAACTAATAATTACATATATGTAACAAATATTCTACAAATGGGTCATTTATTTTATGTAAAATCAACCAGTAAAATAACAATTCGCCAACACAGCCTCTGAATTCTTAAAATTTTCAGTTTCAATTACATAAAACTATTTACGAGATTAATGTCCATGCCAAGATGGCTGAAAATTCAAATTTCTTGTCGACAATGGTAGCTGTTACTCATCCTTGGCAGACTCAAGTTTATTGAAAAATTGTATAGTTACCCAGAGAAAAAGGTCATTAAATTTAAGCATAACTATAGTGACTGACTGTTCTGTTCTCTTATCATATATTAAAACAGCACCACACAACATTTCCTCCACACAAAAAAATTCTCGAGTAAACAAATCATGTTTATAAACAGGACCACACTGAAATAGCAGACTCTAGTTGGCACATTTAATACTTTTTAGTTGGTTTGATCTGGTCTGGCTGCTCACCCGAAAGAAGAGTGACGCAATGCTCTTTGATGATGGTTGGTGTGTTGATATGACTGCAGACCGCTGCCAGCCTAATGACAGCACCCAGACATTCTGCCTGACGAGAAGCTAAACTGCCAAACAATGCTTTACCCTCATCACGTAGACTCTGCTCTGTTTAAGAAAAGACACAATAACAACAACACTTCACTGCAATGTACTGCACATAGAAAAAAACAGACCATGCACCAGAAAATAAAAAGGCTAAACTTTACATACACAGTTTTAACTCACCTCAAACTAAAAGACAGTTACAACAAATTTACTGATAAAACAACGTATTGATTACACAGTTAGTTCTTCAAACAGACTCAATTAAACAGCCTCACTTACAGAGCCTGACAATTCAGTCCACAATGAAATGCATTTCAACATTTGCAGAGTTGCTGAGCATAAACACCCATCTTGTGTCATCACATAAGTCACTGGACCTCTACTGGACATCGATTGCTGCCTGACAACACAATGCTCATGAATAAGTAGGTGCCCTGCAGTCCTTCACTTACTTGTGGTATGGCAGTTTTGTAAGGCAGTTTACAGCGCCATATAAGTTGGTGTTGCTATTATTATTGTTATTATTATGTAGGAATCTGGAGTTTATGATTATGATTAAAGTATTTTCAAAGCAAAACTGCAAAACATAAGAAATGAGGGATGCCATTCCTTGCCTTGCCTCACTTAGAATGCAGAACTGACCAAATACATACAGGTGATCTCTTCTTACCAATGCAGATGATGGTGTATGCACAGGTGCTCCAAACCATGACTGGTACACGAGTGTTCTCTTCATCTGGCAGCACTCCTAACCCGGTCTAAGAAAAAACCAATACATACTGTGTAAATAAGGAAAAGGCAGAAACACCAAATTATTCATTTCTTTTGAAAGCAGTAATTAAACTACTGCAGCGTCAATTTATCGAGGACGCTGAAATCTGTGATATATCTCTGCGCTATTGATGCAACTCTGTTCTGGAACTAAGAACATGGTGTCATCTTTCAACTCTGGATATGAGCCTGTTGGTTGGGCCCTATGTGTGTATGATCATGTCACTAGCAATGCTCATCTGGTCTGTTCAGTGATCCACTGTGAAATGCTTTGATAAGTATGTTAACATTTTATAGAATTATGACATAACTATATTCTTATGATAGAATCATATTTATTAATCAGTTGTTAATTGTACTTTGGTGTACACCAATGTGTATAGATAGCTCAAGGGAAACTTTGATTTCCAAATAAGTTAGTTCATTTATGTAGCATGAATGCTGGTTCGATAACTTTCAATTGCTTACATTACCTGTTACATAGCAATTTCATGTGTACAACCTGCATGAATGCTTTGTGATGTCACAACTTGGTGCCTGGGGCAAGCACAGGATGAACAAATCTGTGAGATCCAATACAAAGAACGACCAAGGAGATAACTGAAATTAAGATTTTGATAACTTCATTGTATCATTAAGCCCCTATTCCTTCTGATAAATAATCTCTTCGTAGGACCACTTACCGTGTATACATCAGTTGAAAATTTGCGAAGCATCTCTATAATGCTGTCGGAAAAGTTTGCACTAAAATAGACAAGAGATTCTTATTAGCCCATAGGAATTACGTCGCATCAGAATTGCCATACAGAAGCAATAATGGTGGACAGCGCATGTGAGAATTGAGCACAAGAAAGGAATTACAAATTCAATTAATAGTCAGCGATTAATAAGAAATAGAAGAAACATGATCTCTAAACTTTGTAAAATATATGAATGGGATTCTCGATTTTTAGCTTTGTTTAACTAGTATTTACACAAAGAAGAGCTTTTATACTATCTCAAACAGTGAGAAACAGTGCAGGCTGCAATCTATCAGAGATACACTAAAGAGACCTCTTCACAAGCGTTTATAAGAAATGAGCCATTATCTTATAGCCATTAAGCAGTCGTATGGCAGTTGACCGCCCTAAGACACTACACTGGCAAGATTCTTTTTTGCCTAAGCAGGTAATATTTCTGAGCTAGGACTTGGGCATAGCAATTGATTCTTTAACAAATTGAAGTTCTACTGTTCAGAATCATCATTTAATGGTACATTAGATGCTATGATAACCACAGGTACTTGTACAATGTACCTAGTATCTACATTGCCATAGCTATCCTACCTGGCATCATCATCATAAACGTAGTCGAAAAGCAGTTGGAAGTTTCGTGCCACGCTTTCCGTCATCATCTTTGTGACACTTGACAAAGGACATGGCACAAATAGGAAAGACTCCCCTGAAATAAAATCAATACACAAAACAATGATTTTATCCGTATGCGCTGTCCATCCATTCTTTCCAGGGATGGATGGATCCAGAGTTTAACTACCGCTGTTGACAACAATGGCCGTTGCAGGCGACAGAAATTTGCTAGGCATATTACAGCACTTACAGCAGCTTCCAGGGATTTCATTCCAAAACTTTATATATGACCAGTGTTTCAATAAACCTACATGCAAGCATTCCCAGACAACATTGGTGAAACAGAACATTCCATGACTGATAACAGGTGAATAATACGTGATAACACCTAGCACATAGCATGGCTACTGTACAGTCATCACAATGACATTGACACAATGTCATCTGTGACTCACTACTTACCCTGTGACTCTCGATCTATGTGCTGCTGAATACTACTCTGCACTGTCTTCTGAATTCCATCCAACCAATCGGTCAGACTCAAATCGACTTCCTTCTCTTCACTGGAAGAAATTCAATCAGTGAATAACAATCAACAAATCAATCAATAATCAATTTCATCAAGCATATAATCTCCATGTAGATACACCAGAACCAGATGACAAATTGTTTGTGTTAATTCTTACAAAATGCATGCATGAAAATGGATCCCAAATTCATTTTCAATTTAGAACACAACTCCTTATAATAATACGACCTTGTGTATGTGACTCTTGATAGTGCTTGATTAGATAGTCTACAAAGTAGGCGCCTGACTCAGGCTGAGTATCAATAAACTTCCTCAATTAGTAAACAATCCAATTCGTCAATCCATCAAACAGTAATCAAATCAATCAAATGATAACTAATAGATGGATTGATCAAAACTGAACACTCCCATTCAATAGCTGAACTTTTTAATAGCATTTATGAATTGCTAATTACTCAAATGAGAATTGAATTATTGAAGAATATAACATGCACAACTGATGTTGATGGTACAGTAGGTTTGAACAGACTTTCTTCCTACCTGTCTTTAATTAGAGTTGAAAGCTGAGGAATCAGTGGGAGAACTGAGTTGCTGACCGTCTCGCACAGGGGACAAAGAAACTCGTTCTTTGTTATGTCATAACTGTTCGGCTGAAGCCGTAATCTTTGGTTGCGTCGTGATTCTTTATTAACAAGGGCCTCGTAAAACCTGAAAACGTGGTTGAGAAAAATTATTCCAATCCAATAACTTTGCATCACAGTGCCTTTCTCTGGCACTTTAAACATGCAACATTGAGCATCTTGATAGAGACAAATGGCACTGTTATTAGATTGCACGAATGATCAATCAGTCATCGCTCGACACTGTAGCCTGTATCATAGTTCACCAGAGGAGTCGGGTCAAAGTAAAAAGGTTACAAGAATGCAGAAATTCTTAATTCAGACATCAACATAATAACTTGTCTAAAGAATCCACTGTCCACAATATTCAAAACAATCAACTTCCTTAACAAAATCAATCATACTCTAGCCAAACTCCATATCTGCTTATGATCAGCAGTTTAACCCTTACATCTCCTGAGGCCAAATTTAATGCATTTGATATTGTAATTGGAGGGATAAGGGTTAATGTATTAAGCCCTGTTGATAGAACCAAACAATCCATAGTTAATACCCTATGCTGCTTCACAATGTGAAGAACCGCAATACTGACTCACCGCCTCCAGCAGTCCGCATGCATTACATGCCCACAGGCGCTTGTGTGTGTTCCTTGAAGCAGATCCGATCGCATAAACAACGGGTTGTCGTCAGCAGATTCACTGAGCAATGCTCCTCGATTCTTCGATAAAACAGTCGATCTAAGCATAAATGCAGTCATATTTGAAATATAAATGCATGCTTACATACACAGTATCTCTAAGCAATTCATGACAACTTAATTATTGTTACAATGATAGACAGTGATTTGATCAATACCTTTGCATCCAAAGGTCTTAAGCAGACGAGAGGGAGGCAAAATCATTAACAAGAGAAACACATGTACCTCTTCAACCGCTTTTTATTATCAAAAGAAGGTGTGAAGCATAACCAAAAACTGAACTTACTTTTGTACAAAAGCGCTGAGTACCATGGCGCGGTCATTGTGCAAGACGTCTTGTTCCTCCTGGCATAGAATGCACATCTGGCGGTCAGTGGATGCAACTGGAGCACTTCGCTTAGCACCAAGTGCAACTGGTGGACATAATAGATCATCTGCCAAAACACTAGAACAAAACCAGACCCATACATCAAAATTTTTTATGACTAGATCATTAATAATACCTCTTGCACCGGTTATCAATAGAGGAATGGATAGCACAATAGCGTGCAGAGCAACGGAAGCGAGTTGGATCCTCAAAGGTTCAATTTCCTAGGCAGCGGTATGGGCCAAACTAGATGCATAGCATGATAGACACCTTACATTGCTGCAGAAAGTCATATTCAAATCATGTAGTAGCTTGTCATCATCCATTCATAATTTATTTGTGATCACACTGGGGTTTGCCGGTTTGAAATTAAACGAAGATTTTATATTAGTATGTAATATAGGTGCTCAAACGCCCATCTCCTGAGGAATCAATGAACAAGTGTCCAGACTTCTATTTAAATTCATTTATTAATGGTTCTGATTATGAATAAGTAATGCACCAACAAAGAAAAGGAAATGATGTTGGCGTGCGGAGAAGGAAGGAGAAAATGGGGGCGACCAAGGAAAAATGGATGGACAAAATACACGAAAGAACTGGAATGAACCTGGAGGAATTAAGGGAAGCGACTTCAAAAATAAAAGAAAAGCAACGAAGAAGTTTTTTCGTTGCGATCGCTAGAATTCCAAGAACTGACAGCACAAGGTGACAAGGTGAATGCACCAACAATGCTATTACAGTTTAATTATACAGTCTGTTAGCTGTTAGTTAGATGTTATTGTCCCATAAGACTCACATGTATGTCTCAATGAATGCATACATACAAGCACACAAAAATGCAAACACACAAATACATACAGGCACATGTACATAAGCACCTTGTGTCCATGCTCGCAGTGCTCGAAACAGGTGGCATTTCAGTTGAGGTGCTCTCAAACAGTTCCTTGTTCTCTTTGATGAAGTTGCGCTGCATCTTCTGCATCTGCGCCATGATGCGCTCCCGGCGCTTCATTGCCAGATCCGTCTTCTTCTTGCGCTCCTTCTCCAGTTTCTCCTCTGACTGGTGGCTCAGCACAACAGACGTCTTTGGTGTGAAGTTCATGTCACGTGATCGCCTCAGCTGGACCAACCTCTGCACACATCACAAACTAACACAGATGACAAAACATTCAGAAGAATGCTCAAAATCCTTCTATGGATCTCAACAGATCCTGCTCATTCGTTCAGCCTATGATCGGACTGCATTTTCAAAACAAATCATATCCAAGTTTCGTGGATGATCGATGTAGCTAAAGCATCGATGCTTAGTTCACACAAAAAATGAGTCGAGTCCGAGTTTCGAATATTTAAACAAGTCTCATTCCCTTCATTCTCAGTTTTGCAGTTTGCACAATATTAATGAATTTTTGGTTTTGCCTCAGTTTAGTAGTAACTAGTAAGTACTACTAGTAACAGTATCTGTGCTGTCAGTTGGGTCGATTGTCATTTTCTAAAGGAAAAAATACCGATTTTCGATTTCAAACTAGAAAATCAGAAAGCCGATTTTTATTAAAACTCTATTGCTTGTCTGAGTTTGAGTAATGCCGCGTACTACGAAACTCAGCCCAGTTTCGGTTCATCCCTAGTTCACACTCAACAATGCCACAGTAGTATTTTGCATTAATTCAATTACCAATTTGCATTGATTCAGACAGGAATAAATGATTTTTACAGACATTAAGCCTTAATTTGACCTGAATTAAATTTTTTTTATAAATACAGAGATAAAAACAATCAATTATTAACAGCATTATCTTGCAATAATACAGAGCTTATAACCACTCACAATAAATGGTCAAGTGGTAAGTATAGAAAGAACCAGACTGCACCAACCGACCTGCAGAACACAAGCAATGAGGTCCTTCTGTGATTTGTGAGAAACGTTTGGATTAGCAGCGAGTGTTTCAAGAAGAGTAAAAATGCTGTTGCCGCCCTTTACTGTTGTCAAAAAACAATAAATATAAAAAAATACATTAAAAAAAACAATACAAAACCATGTCTCTCATAGAAGCAGCAAAATGAGTTGCCGAAACAATGTACTTCTTCGATAGTTTAACACACATAGCAGTTTGCATGGAGGCATCACTTTCACATGAAATCTCAGTAAGAATACAGGTTAGATATTATTACACTGCCAACCTGACATTCAAAATTTTAGGTATTGACCTTATAAGACTTTACAAGCATGGTTTTCATGAAATATCTCATTTGTTAAAATTATATGCTGCACCTGATTGACCATTATTTACTATAAAGTAATGCTTCTATTACAAAATAAAACAAACTTTAATAATCATTTTGCTAACCTAAAGTGGCTTTCAAGTTAAAGCTAAAAGGCAATTCGTTTGCGATGCATTTCTCCTCTTCTTCAATACCCAGAGCTGTGAGAAACAAAACCTGGCAAAGAAAAATATCAGAAGTCAAGCAGCATTAAAATGCCAATTTACTGCCATCTTGTAACCTAAAGCAGAAATAAATGAACCTTGTCTAAGCCAACAAGGAAAGAATTGCTTGAGTTGGAGGTAAAAAGAAGAGGATAGCTTTAATAGATGTTCAGTGAAGGCGACACGACTTTCGAGGATGACACACTTTTCTCAAAACCTACTTCTTTTCGCGGGGCCTTACGCGCTAGAGGCTTTTTACAAACGCTTAAATACAATACAATACAATAAGAACTTCCAAAACTCATTCTTTAATGTCTTAGTATTAGTAATGATATTACTATCAACCAGCTATAGACACCTTAGAAAACATCTAATTGGATTAAGAATATGAATTCCTACATGGCTCCAAATTAAAGGCACATGCAGTTGAGATAATCTAAGCCACATTTAACCTTTTCAAGCTGAGCTTCGGACCATGACTTGGACCACCGGGCAATTGACCTCTGCAGAACCAGTTTGATGATGTAGATCATAACATCCGCCTGCAGAAGGTTTACGACGTTGGCAAAGATGCCATGAAACGGAGGCAGAGACGGTGGATAGAGGGCTACAAGAAGTTACAAAAACAGAAGCGCATCTGTGTAGCAATCCAAGTCATAATGCTACTTCACTAAAGTACATATCAGTGGGAATAAACACATTAGAACTGAATTGTTTCCCAGAAGAGACACCCTATTAATTCCTAAGCACCACCATTACATCTGATAACACGTCATATTGATGCATTCTATACTGAGTTTCCAGTGTATATTCACAACCGGGTACATAAACATAAACTCTAATAAACAGGCCTTGATCCATTTTGGATACTCCTGTTATAACCCAGCATATTACACTGGTCCTTTTTTACATTACACTGGATAACCCCTTCCAAGCATATCAAGTACGGCACGGAAATATGAAATACAGTAGCCCTCTAAAGCCAACACAGATGTGGAATATTTGTTAGCGACTGAATTTGCATTGTATTTCGACATGCCTTAACCCTTTGAACCCGACAAGCCTGAAAACCGGCTTCATAGATAGGTATATGTACCCGAGAAAGCGGTTTTCCAGCTTGATGATCTAGTGTCATAGCCCTATGGGCCGTTACAAAGGTTTATGAAATATTATTAGCAGCGAGCATAAAAAACGACGCACACGCCTGTATTTTTACAAACCACACAGAACACCTGGCAAGAGAAGTCATACTTTCAATATGTTTATTGAGAACCTCTGATACGAATTAGTTGGAACATTATCGCCAAAGAGTTATTCCGATAGGGAGGAGAAGTTCATCAGATCACAGACTGACCTATGAATGTGATATCCCAGTGCACTTACCTGAGCGACCACAAGGAGCAACAAGTAACAATAGATGTGTGGTCTGCTTAGATAAGTACTAGCGAACAAAAGGAGTAAATCCTAACGCCAAGTACAAAGACTTGCCGAAGCGAAAAAACCGTTTACTGGTGCAAAATATGTGAAGTGTTTCTTTGCATCAGGCGCGGTCGTGATAACTGTTTCAAAAGTTTTTACACAAAAGTGGACTTCTGGCGATGAAATAATATGACTAGGTATTGATAAGAACAAAAAATTACTAATTGTATTTTTTCTTCTTTTATAGCCTACCAAAACAATGTGTGTTTCTTAGATATACATTATTATGTTCATATAAAGGTCAATTTCATTGACATTTTACAAGCATCTAAAAAAATCTGAGTTGTGATTTTGTATTGAGCCAGAATACCAAACTTGGAATGAATATCTCAAACAGTTCAAAAGTTACAGGTATAGTTATAAGCAGATCCGTGAAAGTTTTTCTTGGCCAGGGATAGCCTCGGATATAGGCGCAATTAGGCCAGGGAGGCCCGGGTTCAAAGGGTTAAGGATGACCTGGTCTATTTCAATTTCTCCCTGTATTATGCAGTACCACAAAGCCACGAGCAACACTTTCTGACCTGCATTTTCACCAGACTCTGTGCGTCGTTTTCGTTGCGTTTCCTCTGACTGAAATTTTCAAAGTTCACTATGTGTCAAATAAAACTGTGCTGCTCATATCTTTAAATATATATATACAATGCATATTTCTGCTGAAACACTTCCACTAGTTTAAACACATGAACAAGTGTTCCACTAATTTAAACACATGAACAAATGTTCCACTAGTTTAAACATATGAACAAATGTTCCACTAGCTTAAACACATGAACCAATGCTCTGGAACACCTAGTGTTCCGAGCATTCTTGAAATCATGTCCAATAGTACATTCTGAGCATACTCGGAGCAAACATGGAAAACAACCAAAGAAGGCACACACAGATAGAAGGTCCTAGAACAAGAACAAATGCGTGAGAATAATTGCTCAATCTGATTTGTTCCAAACTTAACCAATTCATTAGGCTACAAATAAATTACTATATGGACACAACGAAGTCTGTCTACTTTTATTTATTATAAAAAACAAAATATTTAATGCATGCATATAATTCTGAAATGATAATTTAGGAAAGCCTGCATGTTGAGAAGCTGCAGAAACATATTGGCATGATAATAATCATCTGCAAATAACTCCAAACTCACCTTAACCTGCTCTGTTCTGGCATAGTGGAAGAAGTAAGGTGTGTATTCACAGTAGAACTCTGGTTTCAGTTCATAGAGACCCTTGCCTGAATTTCCTGTAGGTTTCCTATAAAAAGCGTTTTTTAAAACCATAGTTGTTAACACTCAGAAAATAGCCATTAGTCATTTTCACTAATAGCAATTGCTAATGTTCTGGAAAACACCATATACATGAACACTTAACGAAACAGATAGTGCCATTATTCAGAATAAACACTGCTATAACACACACTGTGAATGTTCTGAAAATAGCCATTGTTAAACAGATATTGCTAAAGTCCAGAAAAGTCCATTGTTACAAAGAAACATTGTTTATGTTCGGGAAATATGCACCTAAATTCAGCATCAACATCCAGTTTCAATCAGCTTATATAACGACAGCTTATTAGTCTGTGCAACACCATGATCATTGATATAATAGTCAGCACAACATGACTGCCCAGGTTCATCATCATTGCCATCATCATTGCATAGACCTTTTTGTGCCAACACCATCCCATCAATTTTCTTTACGGTCGTAATCAACTTACTTAAAAGTGGCAACAGCTTCGACAGCCTCTTCAATCCGAGTCTCTTTGTACGGCTAAACAACATCAACAGTAATAAGCAAAATAATCCACAAACAGTCGACATCAAAGACGGAATACCTCTATAAGATTCTTTCACAGGCAATATACATTAGAGACAAAACACAAAATTATTGCAGGCACAATGCAGTAGATAAAATTACTAGGAGCAAAGTAATGCCTCCATCGAAAAAGAGCATGAGGCTAGCTGGGTGAAGAAGTTCACTGCATTGCAAGGCCCCAAAACCAGTTCTCATCCGACTATATTTGGCTACCCAGTAGGACCAGGTCATCTCAGGGGTCAAACAATATCAACCCAACACTGTCTAGATCTACATGTACCCTCTCATCTACCCTCTCAATCCAACCAAACAACACAGACCATCAACCATGACTATCAACTCATTGCTGTTAAGACTGTTCTGTTCGGCCGGGGTTGAGCCGAGAGCGCTTCTGAGCAGGCGAACTTGAAAGGGAACAATATAAAATTATTGTAATAATAATAATAATCTACACAGGACAGGCATCTAAGTGAAGGCCGAAGCAAAGGGGGAGGTACAGTAGTATGCGCATACATACATAACCAAATCAACCATTTTCTGTAGAATTAATGGTTAAGTCCAAACATGCAAGAACAATTCTTTATAGCAACATTCAAATAGGTGGATCTCTTATGACTTCTTGTAAGTATATCATTTGATCAAATGCAAATATCAGCCGTCTGTATAACTTAGCATCCAGAGCAAAAATATTGAGTAAATCTATATGCATTCCAGCACCGCATTGCTATTGTTGGTGATAGAAGTCAAGTGCAGACGTACATCCTCTGTCAAGGCCTTTGTCAGCTCACTGTGAGACATTGGCTGAATGCAGAGCTGATGAATGATCTCCCGTCTCAGCGCATCTCCAGGCTGGATTTTGCCCACACCCAAAGTGTATCTTTCACCTGAAAAACACAGATAGCATATAGTTCACCAATTCAAACCACAAACTACACACACTGCCTATAAAGTGTTGACAAAGATCATCTGACCATAAAGCAAAATTACTGTAATCTAAAAGAAGTCACTTTGCTAAGGTGTGGTGCTAGGTCACTGACTGCCATCATTTAGTGAAACATAAATCAAACAGCAGATGATGCCTAATTGCCTATATGAGTTTACAGAAATAAATCTCCAGCTTTCACCTGACAAGGAAGGAAAAGGTGGTAGAAGAGAAAATGTCAGATGAATTGATAACAACAATAGAAGAAAGTGAAGGTCAAAGAAGGACAGCAGAGAACAAGAGAGCTACATGGAAAACATTAGAAAGCAGTTAGAAGCAAAGTCACCTAATAATAATAATATGATTTATATAGCACCAATGCCCCATGGCACAACTGAAGTGGAAGAAAATGGTGCTGTACAAGAGTTCAAAAAGTCAAGGACAGACATATGATGATTTAAAACAATAGATCTTGAGCTGTGATTTGAATGTCGCAAGGCATGACACATTCATCAATGTCTTTATTGTACAATAATAAGGTGCACAAACAATGATAAAAATGTGCACAAAACGAATTCAACGAATGGCTGGTAGAACTTACAGATAACAAAGATGATCAGATTAAGGAAGTGTTCTGCCAGTGTGATTATCTGCTTAACAGAATCCTCTTGTGTAACACTCGTGTCGTAATCTTCTCTAAAATCAAATCAAAGGTACAGGTGATTCATTCATTGGTTTCAAGGAGGCACTTTCTTATTAGTATTATTACTAGTTAAATTTGTAATCCACAACCGTTCACAGTGCTTAGCCACCAGGGTTTCAACATCACGTTCATACGACATATCCAAAATTTGCACTCGGGTAAAATGCTGGAATCCTAATTACTCAGCAACTCATTGATCTCAGTCCATCTTATGGCAATGAAATACATCATCAAAACAGTTTTCTGACAAACATGGCATATTTTTGAAAATGCTAAATGAAAGTTGCTTTACATTACATCAAACAACTGCTACTGTTTCATTATTTAACCTCATATATGTAGTTGAGAAAATATCAAGAGCAGTTATGCTGGGACCTACTTTGCCCAGTTCAGAAGTCCAAATTTGTACAACAGATGAACAAGAAATTCGTTGCTTCCCATCAACGCAGCTCCAAGCTAGAAAAAAGAAACACAAAGGAGGTTAAACTCAGGACAGCTCAAAAATATCATGACTAGGGCATAACCGAGTAGACAATTACCACCGAGTACCAAATCCTAACCGAGTAGACAATTACCACCGAGTACCAAATCCTAACCGAGTAGACAATTACCACCGAGTACCAAATCCTAACCGAGTAGACAATTACCACCGAGTACCAAATCCTAACCGAGTAGACAATTACCACCGAGTACCAAATCCTAACCGAGTAGACAATTACCACCGAGTACCAAATCCTAACCGAGTAGACAATTACCACCGAGTACCAAATCCTAACCGAGTAGACAATTACCACCGAGTACCAAATCCGAGTATTTGGATGAACTAGTAGCCGGATCCGGGTACGAACCGAATAGTAGTAGCAAATCTGTCTGCCAACTCAACGAGTACTATCCATAGGCAAAGTGTAGTTAACCGGCATGTGCACAGCTATGGAGAACGCAGAGTCTATAGCAATATCCTTCATATAACGTATCATCGCACTCTAGGCTATGACTATATATATATTTATCATTAATAACTTTATTTGTGAGATGAATGTCCGAGGTGATTTCCGGTTATGCCCTAATCATGAAGTCCAACTTCCATAAACACATATTATATACAGCTGAATGTAACCTGGGAATAAAACAAGACTGTTGGATCTTCTGCTGAAGATCTCAAAATTGAAAATCTCAAACGTGGTCTTAAGGGTACATACAACAGACAGAAGTAAAAATTAATTTGAACTCATACCTGAACCATGAGGATATCTTTATCGTACATTTCCGTTCGACATTTTACACTCTGGTAGAAGAAAACCTATGAAGAATGCAAATCCACGTCTCACATCTTCAACACTAGTGTTTCTATTAAATTCAATCCATTATCTAAGGAATTTAGCAACAATCACTAAAATAGCAAAACAGACCTCGACCGCAAAGTCCAATATAAGGAACACCAACACCATGTGTGTACATACTGGTCCAAATGTATCAGTATTATCACAATGTATGTATGTATTTCTTGGTCTTTTTTGTATGCATTTCCAGGACTTGTCTATCATTCCTGAATGTGTGTGTGTATTAAATGATACAAATTAACCATCAAGACAAGACAAGTCATGGTAATTGAGTCAAAACAGGGCTAAATAGAAGAAACAAGGATTGATTTATCAGAAGTATTCCTTCAACTCTTTCATTAGCACTTTAATGACTAGCGTGTGCTAAAATGCATGGGAAAATAATGCATATAACCATGAATGAGTTAACAGGTTTGACTGGCCCAGACAGCACAGCTGCCTTTCATGTCATTCACACTCATTATTTAAATTAGCTAAACGAAGAACTTGTCCTATGATCACGCAACTCACCTGGTTGTGTAACGAGAATCCATTACGGCGCCACATGCCAGCATTACACTGTGCAACTAGCACCAAGACAAGAAGCGATGGTTCCATGAGGGTACAGACTGAAGCATTCTCCTGAAAATCAGTTGACAGCTAAAATGCAAATTCTCGTACAAAGGGCCTGTACGCTTAGATAGCTTCACCAGATTCTCATTTAGCAATGTTGAGTTTAGTGCAATTGCATAAAAACATACCCAGTGATCTGGAATGGTCTTCCCCTAGAGCTGTGTCTACACCCTGGGTTGCTACCTGAAACCTTCCTCACTAAACATAAAACTGTTCTTTTGGGTGTTCTGCAATCGGGAGTGCCTCTAAGTAGTTTCCTTGAAGGGGAGCTATATAAATTTCCAAATGAATGAACAAAAAAAGCTGTCATTTGAGAGGCAGCTCTGATCTACACAGTCATGGTATATGTTAATGAATTCACTTTTTAACATCGGCATTCGAGGTCCTCCTGCTCACCAGCTGGTCTTCCTAACAACAGTATGCAATATGTGTAGGACACCCTTTGCAGATGAATTTGCCACAATCTGAACAGAAATCTAAACAAATTGTTTTGTTCTTGTGGGGATTTTAATCCATGACTTCGGGGTCAACACTCCAACACGCTAACCGCTAGATAAAATCATTACTCCACCTTTGTGATGAAATGCTGATGCATAAAAAACATTAGAAAATAAAATTCAAAGGTCAACTGCACGCTTATTAAACCCAAAACACTCTGCTAACAGACGTCTAACCTTCTTAAAGAGTTCTTCCATGAAACTCTCATCGCGGTTGAGAATGGCTGATAGACCAGCGAGGATCCTCGTTAGTGGCTGATGGACAGAGATTGGATTCACAGAGAAATCGTATTTGATGCACGAAGCAGTGTAACCAGCAACTGGACAGAGAAACAGGGAAACAGATCATTTCACGTCACATCACCATTACAATTGAACACATGTTAAATTACTGCATTTGCCATTGACAAATCACGCATTAAAATGATCGTTCTGGCCACTATATACAGTACAAGGAATGCACACAAAAATGGGTATCTCCCTCATGATCTTAGCAGAACGTGAGGCAGGCACCCATTTCCTTTTCATGGGCTTGTGACAGATCCCAAGGTTCTGAACATGGAACCACAGGATACAATATGACTTGTCATTAACTTTCCAACTTACACCGGTAACAAATAACACTTCTTGGTAATGAGGCGGGTATCAGGCACACTTCTATCACTAGCCATAAATGAATTGATCCCATTTGTATACACCCTGTCATCAATGGTTAGTTAGGTCAACCTACCTGTAATGGCTGACCCTTATTTCTCTTGCAGGAATGCTATAAGCAGCTTAATCAGAGCTAAAAACTTTCTCGCTCCTGCATTTGGCTATTAACAAGCCATCGCTGAGAAGATATCTTGAAGAAAATTACAAGCGTTCGATTTATGCTAGCTCAGCGAGGCAGTGCTGGGTTAAATTGCTAACAGCTTCGTTTTCTTAGCCTCAGCACATGAGGGTCAACGGTCAGATCTCTCTCTTGCCCCTGACTATCCTGCTGAGAGTTTGTGGTCAAAACACTCATTACAGGTGATTTGTCTAGGAGTGCAAGTGGAGAAGAGATCCTGAAAGAAGTGTTTGCCTCATGCGTATTCAAACCCACAAACGCCTGACTTACAGTCCAGCAAACTAACTACACGACTAGGAGTCTTGAATGTGTATATGAAATATTCTAAATAAATGTCCTTATGAAAAAACTACTGCAGAACAAGATGACGATCATCTGTTAATGATCAAAAGAAGTAAAGTCATACTGGTGCACTTCTCAAATTTGTATCCATCGTGACGCTGAATCAACTCTCGAATGGTCATCGCAAAGGCATCAAAGAGAACTTTCATCTGAAAATGAGGACAAGTTCTGAGCACTGGTATTTGAAAAGTTCCAATTATAAACAACTGTATATGTAAATACTAGAAAGTCTTTACAGCATGCTTCATTAAAAATCCTGTCAGTTATATAACATGACTTCATTATGACGCACCCTCACCACACCAGTGTCTAATATGGCTCACAACTTTCAGGCAACATCATCAGAATTTCCAGCAAGTATAACTAAATGTAGACATACACCATGACTTGTGAGAACCATGCATAGAACACAAAAAAGGCTTAAGCCTTTAATAATATGGTCATTAAAATATGAACTTCAACATTTTTATTTTACATTGGTTTCCTCTGCCCAAATCAATCATCTGTAGGGTTTCTGCCTCCTTGTTCGGCCTCAGTATACAGTATATTTGAGAGCATTTTGCTGTCCCACTCTGGGTGCTTGGGGATGCTGCTCCCCCACTCTTCCGCACAGAGCAAGGTTCTTATATCCATATGCATGAATCGCTTGCAGGCAGCATAGTGCTTTTCTGTTATTGGCCCTAAGGTATGTGATAGCCCCCTCTGACTCATTACCCGTTGCACTGAGTAGAGCTGTACCAATTAATCGGCCGGCGATTATAGAGATATTGGCAGTATCGGATATTGGCAAGATAATCGGTGCCAATATTAAAAATTATTCTTTTATTTTATAATATTATTTTCAGTCTATAAAAGCAAAATGACGACAGCAACATCACTGGGTCTGGGAAGGACTGCATTTCGTTCCGTTCCCATATTGAGTCCTCGAGCCAAAGGCTACTTCAGACCAGTGGTGAGACCACCCAGCATGCTAGTATAGACCGTGGGAATGTGTCAACATAGGTCTTGTGCAGAGTGACTCATAGTGCCTGCTTATGGGCCAAGGAATGTCTGGCCAATTCAAGCCGAGGAACGGCTGGTCAATTCAACAGAGAAACCGATGAATATACATCGTGGAGGCATGCCTAATGAATACATGCTAGCTGCCAATCAGATCTCCCCGAAACATTCAGTTGTCTGAGACTAGAATGGGTGGCTGTGAATTGGCCAGTCGTTCCTTGGCCTTTAATTACCCTGGGCACAGTTCGACGGCGGGCAGTGTCTAATCTGTATTGCCTGCCTAGGATTAGTCCACAACTACATGCTTACGTCTCCTACGGAGCAAGTGCTTAGCTTGTATCACAACAATAGGCAATATCTCTTGGAGCCGGACATCTTGGGAAACACAATGAAATAATCGGCAAAATAATCGGCAAAATAATCAGGTATCGGCAAATGAATAATCAGCAATAATCGGTATCGGCATAATCGGCAAAAAGTGATATTGGTACAGCTCTATCACTGAGTAGTTACCTAGAAGGGGCACTATGTAAATCCACACAATAAATGAATGAATTAAACAGGGAACCTATTAACAACTTCTAACAGCCCTAAAGCATGGCAATCTGAAAAATTTACAAAGACAGTAATTCACATATATAGCTGAAAAATAAGGATCTGATCAGGAATGTTCTCGTATAGTTACATCAGTTGAACACCAGTCCTGAATGATAGCAAGGCTGTCTGAAAGCTTCAGCTGAACGTTAAATGCACTCTCCCATTCCGGTTCATACTCAATATGCTGGTCTGTTCTTCGTGTGATTCCATCCATTCCCTAAGCAACACAAAGAATCCAACACAAACTAAGCAGAACATTTATAACAGAAATCAAAAATAACCTAGTGCCAGTTGAGCCGTGTAACCAACTCATAGTAGCCCGAGTTCAAGAGTCTCGCGCTTAACAACCATCACACGTGGGGCCATGTACACCATCAAATTTGGCAAGCTTTCGGAACCGTGAATTGCTATAGCGTGGCTTAATAAGTCTACCAGCCCAATTTGCCCACGATCAATCTCATGGCTTTGGGACGCATGATGGCACCATGTGTAAACTGGACCACCGTTTAATGGAGCGTGCATCAACGGTCTTTACAATACACATTATATTTCAGGAACAAAGAATGTTAAAACATGCACTTTGACTTACTTGCATAGATCTAAGCAACTGTAGAAGAGAACCAAAACCTTTGAGAAAGCTTAGCCTCAGCTTGTTGTTCCATTCACTAGCAGAGGGACGACCCAAAAGTGCATACCTTCAACAACAAAAATTCAATGTTCAATACACGAAATGCCTGCTACAAAGTTCCATCGCTGCTCCACTTCAGAACTGCAAGTTATTCAGAAGATTTCAATCACATCTGTATACATCAGATCTTACAGGAAACTAAGAAAAGAAGAGGCATGATTTAATTGGCACTAGAGATATCTAGTGACAGTAATCTAAAGGAAGAATGATCAATAACCACATATAATAAGAAACTCGTCACAAGATCAGAGGCATTGGACTAGAAATGAACAATCGTTTCAACCGTGCATCAGATGTTGATGCAACAAATATTCAATAAATGATGATCTAAGACTTAAAATCAGAAAAAAAACTATGACAAACTTTAATAATGATCATCAACTTACTAGTAATATCAGATACAGCAGAATCTTAAAAATGCGATATCAACCCTACTACCTCATATATCACAACATCACTACCAAAGATGTCACCATCTGATTTACCATGGGCCAGTCAAAATCAAAAGTATATAATGTATCATGATGATGGGATTCGTCAGATGAAACATACTTGAGGTCATAGAGCGCACACTGTGCTCGGCGGAAAGCATTATTTCGTTCTTGCCGCTCAAACATCAGCGTACCTTGAGCTGTAAAATACACCAAACCTTCCTCACTGTCTGTTTCACAACCGCACAAATTTTCATTCAATTTGCTTGGAGTCAATGACTTCATTTATTGGTTGGAGTCAATGACTTCATTTATTAGAGCAAGATCTCTGCACAGCACAGCAACATTACAAACTAAATGAGTTTTGTAGATACTTTTTAAAGGTCTCTGGATATAATAACAATAAAACCACTTTTAAAGTAGTACTAAATGCAGTTCTCACAGTTGAAAAAGGTTGCTGAATAAGAAAAACAACTAGACGATTAAACTCATCAGAACAAAAAGATATCTGAGGAAAAACAAAACCAGTAAGAGCCCGTCCACATATTATTTAAACCTCCGCCCCCTTGCTGCGTATGTTATAGGTGGACAGCCCCTAAAGAAAACTTGCAAAAAATCCTCAACTTTAGAACTTAACCATGATGTTCAACCCTCCAATAAAAACAATAGCACATGTCCAAACTATCCAGCAATCATGCATCCTGGCATTTCCTGACTATTAATGAAATGCACAAGCCTGTATCAGCCACAAAACTCACCATTAAGCTTTGGTGTGCATTCAGTGAGAAAAGCCTTAATGATAACCTCCAAGAGATTGTAATCAGTTATCAGCATACGGGCCTATAACAAACACCACATCACATTCAGTCCAATGAGTATCCCACAAAGCACTGTGTTACATTACATCAAGATTCAGGGAAAAGGACATTTGTCAAGTTAACATACCAGAATGCATTATTTACTTACTTATTAAAGGCCTTTAGTCATCTAACCTAATCCAATCTGGAAACTTCTACAGCAACGTTATCAAAAACACAATGCATCATCGGACAATTGTAGAGTTCTTCTAAACCACATTCTACAAGCAAAATCATTTCGACAGAACCGATCGAGATCAGGCCCCAGAGATGAATTTCAATAAGATATTGCACCATACAACCTCAAGAGGAATGCCATGACATTATAGGGCTTCAGTCAGATAATTTATCAGATATATACAGTATGTATCTTGTCATGTAACCAACAACATCATCGCCACACAGTTCTTTGAAAAGCTCCTTAAAGGACCCATATAAATGTCCATCTACATACATAGGAGATTCATCATCATTATCATCATAGCCAACACACAGCACCCATTACTCATGCCTCATAATCACATCTATTCATCGTCAATATTATCTGAGGGAAGATAGGCTGAAGGTCAAAACAGGTCTTTCAGTCTAAATTCAAAGATTGATACAGATTTGAAGCAAAGTATAGAAGACTATACAGGTTAAGACTATGCTATGTAGGACAGGACAAAGAACAAAGGAGTAGCAGTTGACTACAGAGAACAAAGCCAAGGCACAGAAGATAGAATGGCTTCCATTGGATTTGTGAGTCTGACTAATGCATAGCCTTGAAGACTCCACAAATAAGGGAGAAAAACTCTGAAGGTGTTCTCATTTTATTATAAACAGAATTTGCATAAATCAGTAAAAAAAACTTGATGAAAACGTCTGAGCAACTTCAAGAAGAATGCCAAATCAACCAGTTAAATACTGGCAATTCTCATTCCATATACGCAGCTAGCCTTGACCAAAAAATGAAGGCAAAAGTGTTAACTTGAGGATAAAACAATAAGAGTTAGTAAATTTATTGATTTGGTAAGAACAGGGATAATTCAAAATAACCATTAAATACTTTCTATCGCAGCTCTCTTTTCAATCGAAAAGCAGGCGCACAAATAACTGCAACATTTCCACATACTTTTGACTTTAGGAACGTCAGCATCGGTTAGGAAAGCGGGATTAATGTTCAAACCTACCAACGTCGGAACAGTGAACAACTGGACTGAGCAGGAAGTAAATGAGACGGATCGATCGTGATCGTCCAAAATAAAGTTCCTGAAGAGCTGAGGATACAGCTACAAACAAACAAGACAGGTGCTGAGATGTGACTGAATGTCAGTGGCACCTACCAGAGTGGGCACGGTGAACAACTGGACAGACTGAGAAACGATTGAGAACGAGTGGTCATGATCGTCAACGATGAACAACGCCATTAACTGTGCATACATCTAGGGCAAAATAAAACAAAAACTACGTGTCACACACGGTTACACGCCCCCACTTTTACAGATAAAATATCAATTTCATATAACTTATCAGGAGTCTAACAATTTCAATACTTATTAAGGCACTCATATAAAGGTGATACACTGACATATACTTCTGAAACCCAAAAAATGCAGTGGTCAAATGTCAAAACATACTGTATATACTTGACTATAAGTCGAGAAACTTAATGCCATTTCAGGACGATGAAACACTTGTACTCGAGAGGCAAACTTGACAACGAATTCGGATGACGAATATGGACACGGTGTTAATAAAAATGGACTCAAAACTTACACCCTTTTTGGGCGTGATGATGACAAGGATGATGATGAACAGTTTGATGGATTCTAAACATTAATTCTATTTTTGAAATAAAATGTTATTATATTTTACGAATTTGGCAAAATGAGTCAATGACATTGTGTTAATGACCAATTTTTGAAAGTTTTGGGTTCGACTTATACTCAAGCCGTCGATTTTGGATGCTATTTTCATAAAAAAATAACACTTCGACTTATACTCGGATCGACTTATAGTCAAGTATATACGGTAAGCAGTCAGTCATCAAACATACGCGATGACAAGTTTAGGTAGGGCATCTTTAAAAGCCAAATATAACCAAGCACATGCAACCATAATAACGCAACCATCTGATGTAAGCAATGCACTCTCATCCTTCTTTATAACTCATCAGTGTAACATGACATGCATGCACAATGCACCGTAAGCTTTGAAACACAATTTACAAATTTTATAATTGAATCGACACACGGAAAGACTGACACAATGACAGATTCGGTGACCATTCATCCTCAAATATAAACATTGATAGTGATGATGATGGAAATGATGCAGAACAGGATAAGATATATAACACTGCGATCATCGAGTGGCGCCTACGGCATGTGAACTCTAGTCGGCTGTGGACACTGTTATTATCAACGTTTTCCGGTGATACTAAAGTCGTTTTTGTTTGGCCGCAGCCTGGCTGAGTAGGTTTCTTGAAGGGGTGCTATATAAATTTTCGAAATGAATGAATGAATGAACACATGACATCCATTGAGAAGAATCACGAATTCATTTGTACATTCAGTTCAGCATTTCCTCATCTATCACCAACACGTGAAGAGAAGACAAAAGGAAATCTTACCTCAGTGAACATAATTGCAAACTGCTTCTTGCAATTGGCATCCATCAGAATTCTATAATATAAACCAAAGCTACATTTATAAGTGGATCTCTAGGCAGCTAGGGTTCAGTGTCTGGAACGGGTCCTGTGTCTGCCTTGGTTTGGCGCTGCCTTGTGGGTGTCACCCCACTTACAGCAGCTCAGCCTGGGTGTCAAGCACCATGGTTCTCTCTGCTCTTCTAGGCAGGCTGAGCTTCTTTTCCTCGGTCACGTACTTCTATTGTGCAGCGCCATGCCTTTTTCATTGATCATCAATTTTATCAATTTTCGTTTAAAATTCAGATATCATACTGGCAAAAATGTAGCTTGTTACAATGGTTATGATATGGCCCTGCAATGTGAAATGGGTTCAATGTGGCACCATGCATATGCCCAGAGCCCTTGACTACATTCTATTCCAACTGAAAAACAACCGTCTGTTGCCAGGTTGGGCAGGGAGCGTTCCTGAGTAGATAATCTTGAAGGGGAACAACAGAAATCTTTTAAATGGAATTAACTCACCAGGCAATAACATATATCAGATCAGTTGCGGAAATGGCAATATGATGAATTGCCATCTATAGAAAGATGAATTCTAATCAGCTACTGTTTGGTTAAGAAACATCTGATGAACTATACATGGTCTAGATCAGTAGTAATAATGATAATAAGAACTTACCCAGCCATGAAAAGTTGATGACTCTGAACCCTGGCCGCTGAAAAGAAAAAATATAAGCTAATCAATCCTTAGTAAATTGTTATTGGTCAAATTTCATTAATGAAATACAGCATTTCAAATTCCTTGAATCAATCAACAAAATGCATCTACTGTATTGACAATTTATTTCTAATTGCCATTTAAATCATATACAACAAACACCGCATTGTGTGGTCACTCCAAATTCTTCTAATCATCTGAACAAAAAATGTACTGCATTGTGTTCATGAGAGGCTCATTCAGATGCGCTCTCAGCATGACAGGTTCATGAAAATGAAGGTATTAAAGCAACAAAGAGATGCAGGTGAGATCTCAACAAGAATCCTACTCCAGAAGAAAGGTCATTACATGGTGAGGGACCCACTAAAGTAAAAAGCCCAGTGCTGAGATAAAGAAGTTCGCAACAGATGTACAAGACAATCAAGAGAGCTCACACATCAAGTTGCAGAGATAAGATATTTAGGCATTAAACCCTGCTGAGACATGACAACCAAGAACAAGATATTATATTTCAAGACAAAACTGGGAGTCAGTGTAAATCAATGATCATGCAAGTGGAGATATGTGAATGGCTGTGGCATTCATCAGCCAGCTGCTGTTTGTTTGCGAACCAGATCAATTGAGTCTTCGAGGGATTCAGGTTCGAAGTTTGTTTCACATCATCCAAAGACTGAGATTTTGTGATAGCAAGCTAATCATATCTATTGGATGGAGCTGCTCAGAAGGTGAGCCATGTACAAGGGCTTGGACATCATGAGAATAAGGCATTATGTCCTAGTGTTTAGCCAGAACAGGAGTGCAGCAAAAAGAATGCATAAGATAGGATCCTAGGACCAAAACCTGTGGGACACTGGGACTAACCTTGGCACAGGGTGTCCTGGTGCTATCCAGGATCATATTCCGAGCACAATCAGTAAAATATGATTAAACCCTTTAATGCTGATCATTTACCAAAACGTATGAGAAAACCTATGCAGCTGTGCCATATAAGCCAAATGACATATACAAATGATGCATAAGTAGCTAAAAGACACCCATATCAAAGTATAGAAACATCACAGAGTACAAGAAAGAACTATTATTGACTTCTGTCAATAGCCATGCATAAATCCAAAAGGAGTGAACGCAGGATAGTTTCTTCAGAGTTGTGACCTCTGAAGTAACATTGATTGGGATGCAGAAGCTCCGATTGCTCTAAGTAAGGCACAAATTGGGCCGCAACACGTCAGTCAAGAGTTTTAGATAAGCAAGATAGGTTAGAGATGGGTTGATAGTTTTGGTAAACATGAAGGCCCAAGTTAACACATTGACCGTGGAGATTTGTATGTATATAATGCAATATACGGGAAGTGTATACACGTCCCCAGCGATCAACGTGTTAAGCACCAACTTAGTAATAGTAGGTCAACAGCTGAAATCAATATGTGCTTTTCATGGTACTTAATCTAAACTTCAGCTTTCATGGTTCTAATGCAGTGGTTCTCAACCTGTGGGTCACGACCCCCATGGAGGTCGCCTTACGATTTGTCAGGGGTCACCTAGAATCTTCAGGAATTTGGTAAAAAACGTTTTCAGCCTTGTTTTTCATACATAATGTTTATGTAATCGTGATTATTACACGAACTAGCCTTCTACTATATGGCTTTAATATATTAATCTTTTCTTACTTCTTGTAGGCCTACTATGATTCATTTAATCAAATTAATTACCAACAACAAATTTTAAATTGTTCTGTTAATTAAATAATCATGCTGCAATCCATGACGTGTATACGGATTATCAAATGATAAGAAGCAAAATGCATTGTACCCGGTACTAAAAACACGGTGAAGGCAGTAACCTACATGTGATACCTTTAATAGCTGGGGTCGCCACACCTTTGCAAAATGTTATTAGGGGTCGCAGGACTAAAAAGGTTGAGAACCGCTGTTCTAATGTATCGTACAATAACCAATAATTTGCCCTCAGGAGAAAAAGTTTAACTGACTGTTATTGTGTTCTTTTATTGTGTTCATGCTTCCACCAGAAGATCCTCAAACCCCTGCAACCACATCTCCCACAGCAAATGTTGATGCATAAACAAAATGAGCAAAAATCTACTTTAATCTGACTAATCTAAGTTTGCAAAGAATAAAATTTAAATCAGACCTTTCCATAGCTGTGTATCGCCCACCATGACCCTTTGAACCATGGATCCTTGTTCACCTGGTCTTGAAGTAGCCAACAAATGAATGCTGAACAGTTGACGAAGGCCATCTGCAACAACCACATCAAAACTAAACAGAATATCCAGACTACCACTACGATTACAGTTAAATTATAGCATAGTGGCCTCATGACAATCCATCAGCTTTCAATGTCATAGAGCTACCATGTCACCTATATTCAACATATTACTGCAGATATTTCCAAAAGAATAAACTCATCCACGTACGAGCATTGCACGAACAATTTTAGTCAGATGTCACAGCCTGGTTGGTGTAGGGGTATATTTATGGCTAAAAAGTAACATATATGTGCTCTATGCCTAAATCAGCAGTTCACAAAATGCGATTAACAGTAAATAAAATGGCAAAACAAAAGGCAACTAAATTAAATGCAATTGCAAAACAGTTCACCTAGGCAACTAGAAGCCTACTTGTAAGGGCAAAATAGTCCACCTGAGTAGCAAAGGAGGTTTATTGAATAATAAGAGATTGGCAAACCAGACATCAAAGCTTGACTCAAAGATTTTATGTTACCCACAATAGCACTCTACTCCAGCTGAATTGCTTAGGAAAAATGCTGATATTAGCAAACTGATCCAGCTCATAGCATACCCATAATAGAAAAATGATCCACCTGAATTGTTGAAGAACCTACCTACCCATAGTAGCAAAATGGTTCATGTGAATAGCTATTCATGAAAGCAACATGGTCTACCTGAATAGCTAATGAGTTGTCGCAGCCACAGGAAGATCTTCAAGGCAAATGTCTGATGAGCAACAACCGAAGTATGCATCACTTCCACTTTCAGTGGTTTGTTGTTCTGACCTCTTGATGTTGCCTTCTGCAAAATATTTTTTTTAATCAATTCATGATATCTATGAAACATGGAATAAACTGAAAATACTAAAATGAAATCAACAAACATATACTCTTTACAAGACCATATGTTTAACAAATAATGCAATTTTTTGTCTGCTGTATTGTACAACAGCTCAGCTCATTTACAGCTTAGAGCTGTGGACATTAACCTAAGCAACATCAAGTAAGGCCAGATTGGTAACTGTTCACAATATACTATCCCTATAAAGCTTCTAAATGTAATCACAAATATTCTTGTCTATTTACCATGATGATTTTCTTGGCTCCATCACAATCTGCATAACTGCCATCTTTCACAATTGAACGACCCTAAGAAATAAAAATCTTTTAAAATTATTGTTACCAAAGTAAAAAGCAACACAGTACTTACAAAAACATAAATAATATAAACAACGAGAATGTCATGAAATCATGAAGTGAACTTTCTGTTTACTATGCAAAAGACTAATTTTGACTCACTTAGGTGGCAATGCTCAAATAAAGAATTTATATGCGGCATACAGAAATGGGATCATTTCTAAAATTGTCTTTAACGGTCTTAGCAGCCAGTGCAGAACACATTTCAAAATTTAATTTTAACCATCCAAACGGCCAGGAGTCAAATTTTAAGTTGAAAACACATTTCACAATTTTATTTTCACCATCACAAGCAAAATCCAGTGTAAATTATAGTTGCCTCCATCTTGTTGCTTCAGTTTTTATTGGCTTGCTTCTGACAGGTCACAAAAGGTCATTTTGGACACTTGGAACAGCGTAAACAGAGACGCTGAACACCAAAATGTTGGAATGCAATAAAGTGGGAAGCCTTTGCAGTTCATAAAAACACACAAATAAACCCAAGACTCTAAACATTGCACATGAAATTATAATAAGGGCAACAAACTGTGACTCACCTCTCGGTCAACTATTGTGGCAAAGTCGCTAGCTGCTTTTGCTGTACAAGAGATAGCCTTAACAAGTGCATTAATGACCTGCAACACAAGCATTCAACATCTGACCAAATATATAAACATAAGAATAACAAATATAGCATCATGAGTCATGACAAGTTAATTGTCTGCATCCGTAATGTCAAACACCGAGCCTGTAGGCCATGCCAGCAGACTCAAATGCAACGACTAAAACTCACTGAAGATAATGACTGTATTAACATTTTATTATTGAATAATCATAAAGAATAATTACATGCATTTTGCCATGTGTTCAGAGTATCAAATGATAAGTCAAAATAACTGTGCAAGTAAGTCTGTGACATTACATCATTTGAACACAAACTGCCAAAATTCAGGGAGCTTGAGCCGCCGCTTGAAATCAGCCCCCGTGATCGACAGCACTGTATTAAGATGTTGGCAGGCGAGCATGTAGTATTACTGGTGGCACTGATGGTGATAACCTAATGGCTAAACTACCCACCTGCTCATACGTGTGAACTTCATCGTTGAACAGCATCGTGACATAAACATCGTTCATGTGATCCAGTCTGACGTCTTCGGGCAATGTAAGGCAGTCTTGCCACATGAGTAGGTCAACTGCATAGCCAATTACACAGTCAAACAGCTGGGATGCTCTTGATCGCAGATCAGCTGGAAGGTTATCCACAGGCTCAGTCTTTGACCACAAGAAATAACAACATTTATTTATTTTCTCATATTTATATACGGTTACTATCTAATAATGGCTCTCAGCAATCATGTGTTAACGACCAGCTCAAAGAAAGTAATTGTAATCTCCAAATTTCTAAAGCACCACTTGAAAGCCAACCGAAGGGCACCGGCTTATTCATGAGCACAAAGTACATAGTAGCCATTTCAGAAATGGTTTCCATCCACAAACTACACATTACATAGCATACAACCACCCACATTTGTATTCTTATAAGTAATGTAACAGCTCTGAAAACCAATCTGTTTAAACTAGAGGTGTCCCACTTTTCTTAGAAATAATTTTAAAATTCTATGCATACTAATGAGCAGCAATTTTTCCTACTTCACGATCAAATATCCACATTTTCAGTTTTGCAAATTTTATTTACTAATAAGATACTTGACATTCCATTTACTAACGACCAGTAACCTTTCTTGCCTACCTCGTCATGAGATGCCACATATTTGCAATTTTTCAGAATTGTTTGCTAATGGAATACTTAATATTGCATTTGCCTACATCAATGCACTATCCATATCTGCTTCAACAGTTGATGTAGCTATTCTAAGCAGTTCAGTTAAATGTCAATGTTTTAGCAGTGATGCTGAGTTTGTTAATGTTTTGCATTCTAGAGAACAGCTGTTCACAACAATATGCACTTTTAAGCAATATACCTTAATGCAGGATTGGACAGATTTGGAGAAACCTCTAGGGATACATATTGTGTCCATAAATGTTAAAAGGTTATTCACTTGGAAAGATCTCTCTATGACAGATGGTTATCTTGCATGGCTGCCATACAGTTAAATTTCAAATCGTGCAATAACTTGTAATCATCCAATCATAAGTACTTGTAATCATACTGAAGCATGTCAGTTTAAATTAATAATAATCATGAACATATGTTATGTACCGTTAATTGGACATATGAAGAAGCTTTAAATAAAGATCCAGCCACATCAAGCAACATTTTGCTGCAAATCTTACTTTGTTTTTGCCCTTGACATGAAGTCCTCTCTTATGAATATCACAGAATGGTTCTGATTGCCATGCTTCAACATCACCACAATCACAGTAACCTCCACCACCAGAAGTGCTCATCTGTCAATCAAGAATAGACAGTCCGTCACTCAACTGTTGCTATTTGTTTTACTTATCAAATCAAGCAGAACAACAAAGCACACAAACTCAAGCTGATAAAATGTTAACCATTCTGGCCAATAGGACATCGAATGATACACTAGTCACTACAACCATCAGTGACACTGACACCTTGACAACAAGCATCAGAGACATTTTTCCCTTGACAACATGAACCAGTGAGGTCTTCTCAAAGAAACCCATACAGAGACATTTTCATCATGATTAAAACCATCTTTATCATGACAAACCATCAGTGACATTTCACCTAGACTTAACTCTCTAACAATGAGAGCCTACTAAAAGTGACAAGGAAACCAATGCAGCTCATCATTAATGTGTTAATGAACTAGATTTAACCTCTTCGAACTCTTGGGTCAGAACAGCTATTGCTCAATGCCACATGTTTGCAATCGTGGATGCTCTTCATGGAATACCCTTCAACACAAATTAGGGATAAGATTTTGGCAGGTGGCTGATTCACTTCAGTCCATTGCTTGAAAGCTTCTCGGTTTCCTAAGAGTGCTCACATGTCTCAGAATAGTCACCCTAACCTAAATCCCACATCATCATATTCACTACAACCACCCATTTTTCCCCTGTCAACAATCACCCACTGACATTTTTTATTAACACCACTACCAATAATTTTTTTGCAACTATTAGCATGAGCATGAAAAGGGTCTAACTTTGTATTTGTGGTTTTTATGAGCACTGCACTGAAAGCACTCGATGCACAAGACACATGTTGGATCCATTCCACAGTCCCTACAACCAAATCATTTCATAAACAATTGAAACACACGGTTCAAACTCCCAGAAATGCCGCGAAAACAGGGCAATCCAAGTACCCGTTAACTTCAAAAGAAATATTATCCAGTCAAATGAGAATAACCAAAATCTGTCCCTTAATTATTTAGCATCAATTGCATCAACCGCACTTAATAAAGTACTATCGAAATAGTCATATCCACTACATCATAACAAATCAAAAAACAGTATTTTACTAGTGCAGCATTTTTCAGACTACATAAAGTTTATTGCATAAAAGTCACCGGTAGCATCTTACATAAGGTGCTGAACTGATAATTTGTGTTTGATATCTAAAGCAGTTCTATCAGTCAACATGTGATGAATGTTATCCTTGAATCATTCCAATTACATCAGGCATAGAACCAAAATGCTCTCTGTATAATCATAAACAGATTAATGTTATCCTTGAATCATTCCAATTACATCAGGCATAGAACCAAAATGCTCTATGTATAATCATAAACAGCAAATTTCATAAATTTATGAAATTTGCTGTTTATGATTATTATAGTTGGACAGCCATATGAAGGAAGGTTAATTGTAAGTTACTATTTAACAACACTGCATAAGAACAAACATAACCAGCATCACCCTCCTCCTTTCTCCAGGCTTAGGACTGGCAATACCAGTGATAGTGGTAGCTGTCAGAAACAATTCATCATTCTTTGCAATGTTGCATAAGGATGCTTAACCATACCTGCATGAATAGGTGGGTTCGCCAAACTTGAAAACTTTGCCACAGAGGACAGGTGGGTCATCATACTCCTTGAGTTTTTTAAAAATGACATCTGGATCTCCATTACAAAGAAACGTCTCCATCGGCATGAAGAGCAGCCGATTTGCTCGTCTCTCTTCCTTTGCGACATCTGGCTCCAGCCGCCCACTGAAAACCGTTGGCACAAACTTCTTCCAGTGCTCCTTCAAGATATTGTCCAGTCTCCCAGACTGAAAGCCGGCTTCAAAGCCCTACAGAAAAAAAACACAGCACGTGCAAGCAATGTGCTGTGCTTTGTTATCTTATGCTTTGTTATCTTACGGTATAGTAAAATTACATCTCATCACAAATACAACTATGAATCTATAGTATGAGTCAATTATTAACACAAATAACTAGGGCATAACCGGAAATCGCCTTGGACATTCGCCTCGGCCGAATATTGGACTATTTGGAAGTATTCCCTCGGCAAATAATACACCCGCAAATAGCTAAAAATAACTTTTTGAAACAAATCATTTTTTTGGATAAAAAAATATTTTTTTATCAAATTAACTTAGGACTAACAGACTTACTTATAAGTTATTGATTGATTAAACAAGAACTTAACATTCCACTGAACTTTCTTTAAAATAATTATGTTAATTTATATATTTTAATATTGGTTGCAAACCCCAGGTAGCAACCAAATCAGTAATTTTCCCACGTAAATTGGCTCCACCCACTTTCAGATGAAAATTAGATAGTAAAGATGTCATTGATAACTTCATATTTCAAATTTTATAACAAGGTTTTAAATTTTTTTCACAAATAAAGTTATTAAATATTAAATATATTGTTATAGCCTAGAGTGTGATGATACGCTATATAAAGGATAATGCGTTAGGCTTTGCATTGACTACAGATATTTCTCCGTAGCTATGCACGTGGCAGGTTAACTAGGCTTTGCTTATGGATACGGATGGTACTCGCTGAGTCGCTGGCCATATTTGCCGCTACTATTTGGTTCGTACCCGGATCCGGCAAATATTGCATCGAAATACTCGGATTCGGTACTCAGTGGAAATTGTCTACTCGGTTATGCCCTATAAATAACCTTTCAAAACACTCAGATATCATTGATTGTAAAGAATGTATATGCAGAATTCTTGAAAGTAATACCAAATAGTTGGCCTGTAAACGTTCTGGCGATGGACTGCGAACACATGGGTCGTGAATGGGAAGCAGTTGCGCCTAGACATTACTTCAAAGGGCATAAAGATCTAGCAGCCAATGCATGTAATATCAGAGTGCAACTGCTGTCACCTATGCCCAGGCTAACCACCACACACACACTGGTACTTGGCTATGCTAGCCATGGCATATGAGGAAACAGTTACAATAATATATCTTAGTGATACCATTGAACTAATACGAATAATAAAAATAACAATGACAATTTTCATTGTAACGTAACACAGCCAAGCCGCTACAAAGGCGCCTCACAAAAAACAATTAAGTAGAATAGGCATAAGGAACAAACAAGTCCTAAGTTTGGATTTGAAGGAGTCTACTGAATTAGCAGATGAGATCATGGACTAGTCTGGTTCCTTCATACTGTCATTCATTTTGCAGCTGTGATACATTCACCTTGTCCAGAACAGCAAGGCATAAAAATGCAGGACTTCAACTCAACAGCAAGTCACTGTCACAGTGTACATTGTATACAGTGTACAGCCACGCATTCAGATGTACAGCAGATGTGGTATGTGTAGAGATAGAATGTGTTTGTCACTGGTAATGATAAGATTAATGAATGTCAATGCAAATCTTTCATTTAGAAAATGAAACAATTTATACTTCATTCTCATCTTACATCATAGAAATGTATGTACAGTAGTACAATTATATCTACATGGAATTTAAATGAGTTTGTCTTAACTTGCAAAAACATATATTAACATCCCTAGCCTAAATTCACACAACTGAGGAATGACATCTATTCATTGAAGTATTTATTTTATCAGATTATGGAATGATTGTACTCAGAATGATCATGAGCACACAGGGAATAAAAAAAGTTTTGATAGCCTTATTGACTAGTTGTAACACCAAAAGACATATATCATATATAATTGTTACATTACATAACAGCTGGAATATCAATCTGTCCCACAATGACTTTACAATGCAAAGTGAATCTATACAATAACTTAAAATAGCATCTCACTAAGACACCAACAGAGAATAATTTTGTTGCTGTACTGGTGGAGCAAAGCTATAATACAGCTCAGCGCATTCACAGATTGCGGATAGTGGAATGCCCGTCAGTATGAAGGGTAGAGCTGCGAAATAAGCGGAGATTGTCTCTGACAAATAAGCAGTCACGGACCAACAGCAGCAACTCCACCAGGGTGCGGTGAGGTAGAGAATGGTGACACCACCCACCTCCTTAAAAATATACATGGCGAGATCAGGTCACCATCACAATAAGCTTGGCACAGCTGCCAAGTGGATACCTCAAGAGAGGAGTAGGGATAGCAGAGGTAAAACTCTGATGTCAAACCACTACCTCACCTCTGATACTTCACAACATCAGAGCCAGTCCTTAGTCTGAAAACAATAGGAGGTTGGTCGAAATTGTGCAGATATGTCAGCCATAAAGAAATACGATGATAGAAATAAAATGCACGACAGACAGAAAACTCTGGACGTAGAGATCAGAGTAGCAGTAGACCCCGGGAGTGTGTAGCGGCCTTGGTCTCTAGAAACAAATACCAAGATCGCATTGGACACCATGGGTCATCAACCCTTGGGACTTCGAGAAGAAGAAGACTCTCTGCTTGTTTTACAGACTTATATCCTGGTGCTTGCCACAACAGTCACTTTGCAGAAAATATTAATCCCTTTTACCCAGAATCACAGGCAAACTATATTACGATTAGGGTTTTTACTCTATCCATCTTCATCGCATTATTTCGGTTCAGCGATTGGTTATTATTGCATGCAAGCTAATAAACCCCGATTCAAATAGTTTGTCAAAGCCCATACATATGCCACATATCAGTGTCTATCTGAGTCATACATACTTTAGAACTGCCTAAAGCCCCACTCATTAAATGAAACATTTTCGTTCTGATAAATGTTGCTAAAATTCGGTAGCACCAAACACTGAAAAGAACGAAAAGATACCGAAAAGGACGTACATGAAGGTCAGTTAAGGTCAGGGTGAGCATCCTGAGGGTCGGTTAGGGTTAGGGCAGTTTATCGATACAGGGCTGCTGAAGTAATTTCTCTGTGCTTTTCTGTATCTTTTCATCCATTTCAGTATCTTTCGGCCTTTTTGGGGCAAAACTGCAGTTTGGGGAGTATTTCTCTACAACATATATTTCGTATCTTTTTTTTCAAGGCGCAAGGATAATTAATAGTGGCATACACCCTCAAACGCTCTTTCCTGTTGCATCGCGAGGGTCAGTTACAGTCAGTTTAGGCATTGTGAGGGTCAATTAGGGTTAGTGTCGTTTTTAGACCTATACGAAGCTACATCCCTTATGCGAGGACGAACATTAGGCTCGCATCTATAAAATGCACAGGACCTAAGATTTGGAATGACATCCTACTTCCATTGCGCCTAATTCCAAATCTGTACAAGTTCAGATCTAAGTGGAGGGAGGCTATACTGAATGAACATGGATGAGAGATACAGTGACCTTAGTAAAAGTTACTCTGCTTATAGCAATTGTAAAATTTTTAATAATTGTCATTAATTTCTGTTCTGTTTATTGGATTGCCAAATAAACGTTGATTGATTGATTGATTGATTGATTGATACTTACACTTTGTTTTGGCAAACTTCAAGCCTTTGCTATGAAGGACTATGACAAGCCCATAGTACCCTTCGTGCATATATAGCCTATGCTGTCGTTAATGCCGGAAATGTGGAAAAAATACCCCCAAACTGCAATTTCGTCCCTTTCGATTTCTTTTTGGCCTTTTCAATGTTTAGTACTACTCGCTAAAATTACATTCTCATCACTTAAGGTGATTCGCATTTCAGGTAGACCCCAAATAGTTCATTCGGCTCTGGGAGAGTAAAGAATTCAGAAAAATTCTCAGCCATTGCCGAAACACGGGATGGTCCGAGACTACCCAGGGAGGTCTGGCAACCCCAGATAAATGCCACGCCACTGATAACCTTATAAACAAAAATTGCTTTGCTTAACTGTGCAACAAGGCTTTTACACAGTAGCATAATGAAACCATACTTCAATCGCAAGGGCGTCAAGTAAAGCAAACTAATTCATCCATTAATTTGATTTTTCTGCTACTTATAATTCGACTTGTAATATTTTGCCAGTCATGGTAGTATGCTACGCAGTAGTGACTGGCGTATTGGCTAATGCCAATTCGACTCTACGGAGGAGTCACAAGCACTATACAATATAGAAAGAACCAAACCGTTACGCAAGAAAAAAATTAGATCCATTCTGTATTAAACTGTATCCAATCTTCCTTACTCGTTTGCATGCTTCGTGGTTAAATTCTTGAATCACGATTGAACTATCTGATCCTCCGCCGCCGCAACACGCCGCCATCTTTTACTTGAATCCCACAATTCCACACGATTCGGAATTGTTTTTCTACTACGCAGATTGCGTAGCGCCAATCCAACCCTTCGTCAGTAAGTCTGGTGTCAAAGGATCTACATTTAGAGGATTTGTCAGGCTTTGATGGGCGTCCCAGGCATCATGTGCCCAATCATGTACACATCTTCATCGAGTTCCCATGTTTATACACACCGTAGACGATATCTAAGCGTACAACACATTTTGATTCATTTTTGTAAAGAGACAGAACCACATCTGGCGTTCAGGATGTGGCACGGGGCCAGTAGCAAAACTAACAATATTTACCAGCAAGTGGCAGGCCAGAGTGCCGAAGGCGCATGAAGAAAATGGGGAGGGTCCTTAGACAGATCAGCTCTGAGGGGCGATACAAATACTTGATTTAAGCTTTGAACGTGTGACGGTGCTTCTGATATGCATCATCCATTGTCCGATGCAGCTTCGATCGGACTTTCTCGGTTGTGGGACCTACCGTCTGGAATGCACTCCCTATAGAGCTCTGCGGCCGTCTCCTACTTATAGGAACTCCTCATCTTCATTTTACACCTCTCTCAAAACTGTCATTATCAGCCGCGGTTAGATATGAGTAGATATCTTGAAGGGACGCTATATCAAGTATCATTGATCGGTCGGTCAATCGATCGGTTGATTGATTGATTAATTGATTGCTTGCTTGATTGATTGATTATTGATTACAAGCATCATAGAAACTCATAAGCCTTAAAAATGACCTTTTATTAGACAACGTTTATTTTTATTTGTGGTTCAAAGGAACAAAGAGAGGTGAATTATAGTAGGCCAAATGCAAAGATATTATTTTTAATGACTTTCAAATAAATGATCGACACTGTGGAGATAAAGTCAATCAATGATTTATTTGTTTTAAGAAGCAAGGGAAGAATATGCGTGGTTTTGTTTCCATCTAATTTTAAAGTTTGGATATGCGTTGGGTATTGTGGACAGTATAGCAGCTCCACAGAGGGGCAAAGGGGCCATCCATGGCCCCCTCCCAACTGTGCTTTTGGCCCCGCTGGCCCCAGATTTTTTAAACAATAGGGTAAAGTTTCCTATTATGGGCATACCCCTAATATGGGCACCTCATAAAAGTATCTATATTATTGTTTTTGTATTGCCATCTGTCGAACTCCAATAGAACTACAGTGGCAGGTATCATTTACCTGAAATTCAAGTTTGCATGGTCGATGTTTGAATTTTAAGATTAATTATCGTATAATTTATAAATTTCCGTGACAAAATTAAAAAAATCGGGGATTTTGTTTCCTCGATTACTTCGAGGGTATCTGATGGACGACTTTGAGGTAATTTTTTCTATTTTGGAAATTGTTTTGTTATAAAACGTTGATGAGCGGTGATAAATGATTCGGACACTACATGTTTATATAGCGGACTTTGAAGAGTGCCGTGGTGTTGGCTTAATATGGGCACGTGTCCATATTAAGGCAGCAGGCGCGAATATTAAGTCTATTGCTAATTATTTATACAAATCAGCATATTGTAAAGATAAATATGTTTAACGGATTGAAAATAGATGATCTAAGCCAAACCTTACTTTTTAGCAACGGTCTAGTGGCCTTTGAATATGCCATCTGCGTTCAACAGGTCGCTTAAATTGTCAAATATAACATGCCTACACACAATATGAATTTTGCACAAAAGTATGTAACAAGAAAGTCTAGTTATAATGTATCTTAAACAAATAAGTCTTAAGGTTGATTTTGAAGGGCAATAATATTTAAGATTTGCATGTTAAGTCGAGCAGTTTATTCCATTCAGGCATGGTTTCAAAATATTCGAAGTGATTGTGTGACAACAAAGTCAGCTTCAGATGAAGATCATAGGCCACAAGTTGAAAGAATTTTTGTACATGTGATGAAACATGCAAAGCAGATGAATTTGTGTGCACTCATTACATTAGTAGACAGATTTTGACATGTAGGCCCTATTGTTAGCTTGTAACGCAAAGCCATTTTATTTCACGAAAGGTGGGATGACACGATCATGAGGTGCTAAGTTTTTGATAAGTTTTTTGCTGCTTTATAGAGGGCCTACTTTAATATTCTGTAAGACATGTTGTTTTCAAAATTTTCTGAATGTTAAGAAGAGAGAGACCAGTGGAGTGAACATTCACTGAAATGGGCAGTATCAGCTGTTCTTCAGAGTGGAATGAGCAAAAAATAGCAAAGCAATATGGTATTACACCAGAAATTTTGCACATGTTCAAGACATGTACAAAAGGCAGAAAAAGGTGAAGGAGTTTGAAAAGCACTTAGTCATCCCACACTTTTGACACCAGAACAGGAAGATGATCTAACTGATCTCATTTTGGATATGGAGTCAAGACTGTACGGTTTACGCAGCTCGAAGTGCCAATCCATTCACTTTTCTTGCGCAGAAGGCTTTGGAATTTTAGACGATAATAATTTTACTTGTTGACCATGTGTAAAATAGAGTTTCAGATCATTCAGGTGTTAAACTGCAACTGTTTAATAGCCTATAGGCTAATTCCAGAGTTATTTGGAGTAGCATCTCAGTATTTGGACATACGTTGACACTTGGAACTTTATATGGGCACCGGTGCCCATCACTAGGACACCAGTACCTATTATGGGCACTTTGATGCCCTTTATATTTTCCATATTTTTCAAGTAAATGTTGACATTTTATTGTTACTTTATTATATATCTAGTGACAAATGTGTTGAGTTTTGGTTTTACATACATTGTTTTAATCCATAGTATGATTTTGAATTATACGATAAAATCCTTAAGGTGCCCATATTTGGATACTTTACCCTACATTTACTGTGAAACATGGCATCTTTGATTTGATATTTACTTGCTCAGACATGATGCATCATGAAATTCAAAATAATCATAGTTTTCAGGGCATTCTCAAAGGCTTGACGTAGGCCTACTGACTAGCATAATGAAATCTTAAATTATTATTTTCCTGTACACATTCTCACAGAGATATCTTACTTACTTGCTTAAAATTTTCAATTTTTGAGTTACATATATGATCAGGGATCCGATTAATAGAAGAGGTCAAGAAGTCCATTTAATTTTCTATCCTAGTTGACGGAACAAAGTCTCATAAAAAGCTACTCTTGATACGATTTTTTTCAACAAGATAGTTAATGAATGTTTCTATACTTCTAACCTGCAAACGGGTTAGAAACCGTCAGATGCAAAATCATTGCCAGGGGTTGTTTTAGATAGCCTACTCTTAACTTAAGACGGGTTAGACATATATGTCCAGGTTGCCAGGTTTAGTTGGTCAAGGTTATGATGGTGAATGTGTATCTTTTCTGTTTTTAGCAGTGCCTCCGGAGGATACTGCGAGTTCCGTTGCGCAAGCAAAAAATTTATAGTCAAACTGTTTGACTCAAACAGACCAAGAACCAATCACCTGCCTGATCCGAACGCACAATCTGGTGTATATTGTGTAGGGTGGGGGTAGGTTGAAGGTTTTGTTATATAAAAAAACTTTTTTTCAGCTTATGCTATTTTGCCTGTTTGCCTGCCAATTGGAAATTCCATGTACTAAGGACCTTCATTGTTTAATCGAAGTTCACAATACGTTGTGAACCAAAACTAGCACCATTAGCTGCCACCTGGTGAATTGATTTGACGTTCTTAGTTATTATTTTATAAATCCACTTTTAACAATTTGCTGTTTACAATTTTAGCAATTTCATGTGCATAACTCTAAACGCTCTAAAATTCAATTCTGTGTGCTTTGTTTCGATTCTGGTTTAAATTAAAATTAATTCACTTGAATAATTATTTTGGTAGGTATTATCATGATGTTTGATTTCATTTTCTATAGTATGTGTAAATAGTTTATGTTTGCTTAAATACCCAATTGCAGTTGTAGTACACACTCTGTATACATCATACGCTATTAAATAGGTAGAGTTGTACCGCGAACTTATCGATAAATACCTGATAGTTCAGTATTAAACCAATCCATTCTGTGTGATACTATAATGCTCATTTCTAGTGCAAAACAGGAGGGAAACTAAAATGGTGTTTTTAAATAGTATGTACGTCACTACCATGTAATATCATGCTGTATTATAGTAGACTTACATGTAGATACATGGTGACAATCGTCGACTACCCAATTAGTTACTGTAATTAATACAAGTGAATTTACATTTTTAAAAGTGCAATTATTAAGATGCAGAGGAGCTCCATACATCCGGTCTAATCATCATTGGCAGGAGAGAGTACACAATTTTAAGATAGCTTTTGTTACATAGCTAATTAGGCATATGATGATTTTTACTGCAGTTCTTGAATTGGATAGAGGCAATTATCAGTTGACTCACTACTACTAAGGTGCTAACTAACATCATACTGTTATAAAAGTGTCAATTTGTGCAATACAATTATGTCGATTGTATGTCTTTTAATGTGCTTATAGGCTGGGGTGGGGTAGGGGGTGGGTAGCATATCTGTTATATGATATAGGGGTGGGGTCACAACTGCTGTTATATAACGTTATTAGGGGTAGGAGGTGGGTCAAAAATTGGGATTTTATGCTATAGAATATGTGAACGGCCCCTTAGTGGTGATGACGTTGATGACGACGATGATGACTAGTTAAGATACCCTGTAGAGCCTAATGTCACATGAAAAACATATCCAGCACCATTGCGAGGAAGTTCTGGGAAGTTCTGCCTTTTCTCTCTGAAAAATTGCTGAATGCGTGGTAGTGCTCAGTTAAAAGAAAAGCTCCAAAACCTTTCCTTTGCAAGTTTACTTCGTCTGACACATAAAATTGTAATTTTCTAAAAGCTCTGAAGACCCGCCACAGCTAGATCTTCTTGAGAACCGCACGAGTTAAGTAGCCTACACCATTCAAACGGAACGTTAATCTACTTGTTCAGATGGGTTTTGTGTCTATACGCTATAGTCCGAAGGTTCGATAGTCCGAAGATTGCATGGTGTCCAGCCATTAAGGTGATTAAGGCTGTCAAATAATGTTGAACTCACGACCCGGATACCCGTCGATCCGCGCGGTCGGGTACCCAGGTACCCGACCGCGCGGATATTTTGTTAGGAAATGTAGGGTATTGCGCATTTTTATGGAATGTCGGGTATCCGAGAATCGATTTAATTGCCTGTGCAGTCAGCCAATAAGACCAACGGAATATTTCTGGCATAGAATGTCTGGCATAAAATCGTGCATTTTTACGAAATATCGTTACCCGAGAACCGATTTCATTGCGAGGGCAGTCAGCAAATATGACTAAAGAAATATTTCTGGCATATGTTCAGGTAAAATCGCGCATTTTTATGGAATTTCGGGTACCCGAAAACCGATTTCATTATCCGGGTAGTCAGCCTCGGTCGGGTACCCGGTTACCCGTTGACAGCCTCATAGGTGATAAGATTGCGGTTTAATGGTAGCTGAATTAATGAAAAGAATTATGTTTGGCTAGAAGCTGGATTGCATCATTCTTTTAATTTATCCAGCTTCCATTTAGGCACGCGTTCGTTTCATATCAATCCAGCCCCCAGCATTACACATTCTTTTCATCAGTTAGGGCCTAATCCAGTTTTTATTTAAATTGATATCGGAGTATAGAATCTTCGGACTATCGAACCTTCGGACTATCGAACCTTTGGATTATCGAGCGGACACCGTTCAGATGTCCTAAAGTATTTACCTGCCGGCCGCAAAAAGGGTCTCTGGGCATTAGCTCCTCTACTCTGCCCCCCTTCAGCGGGACTGGTCCTCCAATTTAAGCTAACCTAGAGTTTATAATTTGAATTATAAAGCGACGTTATGGTGATGAAGATTGAAGAGGCATCATCCGGTAGCTGTGTCGCTTATAATCAAAATCGCATTCCAATATTGAAGTCCGGTGGACATATAACCATAATGAACAATAGCGTTGGCAGTCTATATAGCAGATATAGCGCCTATCACATACTTCGGCTAGAATTGGCAGTCTATGAGAGGTTAAATTTGAATTATTGTCTTTTCCCATTCATCTCCTCTTACTGGATATTACTTTTCTATGTCACCTATATCCCACTAGGTGGGTTTAACTTGCGGGATATCTGGTTCCTAATTTGGTCTCTTGGGCTTATCTCATCCTCCTCACTTACTCCCGTGACTAGGCCTACTTCTATTCTTTATCAAATAGACTTAGACTTGACACTATTATGTTGTGGAATCTTTGTCAATTGTTGCCTATAAAAAAATGCTGATTTGCCAAATAAATTTATTTGATTGATTGATTGATTGATTGATCGAATTGCAAAGAGGTGGAGCAACTGGAGTTGTAAAGCAACACTAGGCTCTACAACAGCTTCAGCGATGTGATCAGTGCAATCACTCAATCAATCAACATTCGTTTATTATCCAACAGGATTCGATCTGACATAGCCGCAACTAAAATAACAATGACAATTAATAGGTTGTATTTGTCTGCTGATCAATAAGAGATGACTTAAAACTCGGATTATCTACTTATTGACTATTCAATTGAGTAATCATTACAATGTCTCTATAGACTGAAACTCTGAACAACCTTGCCATCTGTCAGTTGTGGAAGGGAATCCTTTGGTTGGTTCCACGCTTGTGCGTGGGCCCACGTACTACTGTAGATGAATCTTTTCAGCTCACTATGCATAGTTTTGCCAACAGTAACTGTTGTTAGCTATGACTCTAACATCATTTAGACCAGCGCAGAGAGCGTCTCTGTGTAGGCCTATATATCTTGAAGGGGCGCTATATAAATGCTCGAT
>OY365811.1:29137228-29314728 GCA_959347315.1 Bimastos eiseni | reverse complement strand
TTAGAAATGAGACGGTCGATACTGCGCTACTGCAGACAGTAAATAGTTACTTCAGTCCACTCGATATGGTAGCCGCCGCTTGTGCAGAAATAGCTGTCACGTGACCACTATTCGTATTCGGTCCGACTGCTACTATTCGAATAGCGATTTGGCCCACTATTCGGTTCCAAAGCGAATATTCGGTACAGCCCTAATATTCTATTCTATTCTATTTACGGATTTATAAGGCGCCTCTCACAGCACAACCTATTCAGAAGCGCTCCCAGTGCGAAAAACCCCTAGAGAAAAGAAAAGTCTTAAGAGAACGAGCAGAAACAGTTGTGCTACTAGATAAGATTGCACAGCAGCACAGCAGGAAGGCTGTTCCATAGCGAAGGTCCAACAGAGGCATAGGCACGACGCTGAGCTGTGGCAGTTTTAGACTGCGGTACTAGAAGATCGTGACGGTCTAAAGAACGGAGAGGACGTCCGGTGGTAGCTGAGATGGGTTTCCTGATAAGATCACATAGATAGAGTGGATCTTGGCCCAACAACGCTTTGAATGTAAGAAAGAGAACTTTGAAATGAATCGTATCAGTCAAGGAAAGCCAATGAAAATGTTGAGTCATGAGAGTAGAAATATGTGAGAAACGTGCAAGACGGGCGATCGGGCCTACACACATGTAGGCCTATCTCTGTGCGTGTCAGCTTATCTGTAAAATCTGCGTGAGTGGTACGAGTCGCATAGTCAGACTAAGCAATTCAGAGGTCGGTTCAGCCCTGCAACAGCCATGAAACATCAATCATCGTCATTATTTTTATCCACAGTTGGAAAATGTGTTCCCTTCCCGAAAATCTGAAACTTCTGTCGTCGTTATTATAAACAATTTCGATGGCGTCAGATAACCGTTGTTCCAAAGCAGAACCCGTATTAGACCACCCAAGGCTAGGCCTACGAGCCTAGCCTACACCACTAGTGTAGTTAGCAGTATTAATACAATAAACAGTGACGGATCTTCCAGCCAGAGTGAGTGATTATCTCTAATGCTCGCCATTTATATAAAGTCCCATCAGGCGTTATGTCAGAGTTCGTTTCCGGCAGAACCCACACATCAAGGCAGACATCAAAGTCAGAAAGACCAAACAAATAGGCAAATGAATAACTCAGCTCGTCAAGCGGCAGTTGAGCTTCGTCATGGTCAGAAACACCGTAGTTTCTATAGTGTGTCAATCAGTATACTATCTGTCTGTCTGTCCATCCGTCCGTCCGTCAATCCATCCGTCCGTATATCTATCTATCTATCTATCTATCTATCTATCTATCTATCTATCTATCTATCTATCTATCTATATCTATCTATCTATCTATCTAGCTATCTATTACATTTATATAACGGCCTCATATAATTTATGTAGGTAACTAAGCCTATTCAGAGGCGTTCCCAGGCCCGGCCATAAAGGAAAGACTTGAGACGTTAATAGAAGGAATTATTAGATGGGTTCTGCCGACGGAAATGCAGATTAGAGGGAAGGGTATTCTTCCAAACGCAGGAACCCTTAGTTGAGAAAGCTCTATCCTGTCAACTTCAGCTTTTCAGTAAGGTGCAATTATTAACCATGGTCTCACAGGCGAAGGAATGGAACTTGGAAGTCATAGGCGCCCGCTATAGATTCTTTACAAATTTAAATAAATATGATTTCTTGATCACTATGATTATTACAACACGATTTTCGATGCAAAAAACTTAGTTATTTTAAAAAGTCCTCTTTTAAGTTGACAGTATGCTATTTAAGAATAAATGTTAAGAAATCGCTAAAACAGAACGCTATCGAGAGGCTGCAGTCGGGATCTGGGCCGTATTCCTAATCGCGGGAGCAAGCGCGTAAGTGACGTGATCGGTAACAGTAGACCCCTAATTGCTTGTGATATCATCGTCAGGTGATACCATCGTCATTCCCGTGCCCATAATTTTAAACGCTCTCTCCTTAAAAACTTCCTGCGCCCATTCTTGAAAGTCACTTACCACTTCGAGTGTCTGCGCCTTCGTTAGAAATCTTGCAAATTATGTTCCAGTGTGAGCACGTCGCTTATATAGACTATATGCAAGCATGTGGACGCGCTTATTGTAACACGAATGATGACTGCGTAGCCAATAGAAAAACAGAACACGTTGAAAACCAAAGTCCGTTATAATGCACGCTTATCTGACGGAATGACAAAGAAAGTGGCCTCATTCGTGTAAAAATATAACATGAGAGGCGTGTGAAGGTTAATATATACATATACATTGTATAATTAAAAGAGAATAAACGAAAGAATGTGGCGACAATGAACAAGGGTATACCTTCCCGTCAACTCAACTGGTCTATTTCGTCCACAAATCCTTTTTGTTACTCTGAGATCTGTTGTTCAGTGTATGCATCTCACTTATGAAGACAGCACTGCTGTATACTGCGCATCCTGAATAGCAGACCGATACTTTGCACACATCCCATACAGTGCGACGGATCTGTATAATGTAGGCCAATACAGGCCCGTACCCAGAGGCAAAAGACGAGGCAAACAGTGGCGTCGCCAGATATCCGATATTGGGGGGCGGCAAAAGTCCCTAACAACTAGGGTGTCTGGGGAGCGTTGTAAGCTTTCCCAGCGGGGTCTGAGGCGGAGCCCAGAGCCTGCGCGATTTTGAGCATTTGATACCAAAATGGAGTGCATTTTGGGCTGTTCCTTGCCTCAAATGTTTCAACTATAATTTCGAAATAAAGTGCCTAAATCTGCCCTCAGCGGGGTCTTGGGCGGAGTCCAAGAAACCTGCTCGATTTTGAGCACTTGATACCAAAATGGAGTGCATTTTGGGCTGTTCTTTGCCTCAAATGTTTCAACTATAATTTCGAAATAAAGGTGCCTAAATCTGCCCTCAGCGGGGTCTTGGGCGGAGTCCAAGGAACCTGCTCGATTTTGAGCACTTGATACCAAAATGGAGTGCATTTTGGGCTGTTCCTTGTCTCAAATGTTTCAACTATAATTTCGAAATAAAAGTGCCTAAATCGGATTTTTTATTTACATAATGACAATCAACCCAACTAAAAACACAAATACTGATACTAAAGATAGTACTAGTAGTACTTACTAGTTAATAATTCCTAGTGCACACTGAGTTAAAATTGCCAAAAATCATACTGCAAACTGACTCACTAAAAAGTAAGAGAATGAGACTGTTAAATATATTTCGTATATAGTAATTATGAGGATTATAAAAACAGCTGGCCTATTTTTCAAAATTATTCTCGATTATCCAGCAGTGGATTTCCATAACAGACGAAGGCAAAAAAATTATGATTTCAAATTGAATTGACATGTTTCATAGTCATTGCATCATTTTTGAGGATTTATACAGCGCCTCCCTATAGGCCTAGTATACATAGGCCTATGCCCTGCAGCCTATTCAGAGGCGTTCCAGATCAGACGTTTCGAGGAGAAACCATTAAAGATAGGCAAATCTAGCGTGACAATAAAAAAGCTCTTTACACGTTATCTCAATTCTGATATCGAGATTCTATTATGCCTCCAAGTAGCTACGGGCCTGGGCCTATAATACTGTGACCGCGACAGAGCGCTCTAATCGGAATGTCCAAAACCTATTTGAGTCAAGCCTTGCATAACCTGTCAACGTGGTATTTCCGGAAGCAGGCTGTTTAAGGATGTGCAGGCCTAATACTTAGGCACTGCATCTAAATAGTGGGGAAAATACATGTATAATAATAAGAAATAATTTTTATGTATGGCCTATTATGCATATTGCCAATAGTTTGCCAATAGTTTGCATATAGGTAGGTACATGTATGTGTGTACATGCGGAAATTTATAGAATGAACTATCAACACTGACTATGAAGAAATTATTTGGAGCATTTGCTGTCCCAGTGTTACTGTGGAGTGCTGATGCCTAAGAAGGAAGAATGATGGCAGAAATGAGTTGGTTGAGTAGAATACTTGGTCGAAGCAGAAGAGACAGAATCAAGAATGAGGCGACCAGAGGGGAACCGGAACAGGAAGAGACAATTTCTGACAACATCCGGAAAAATGCTGATGTGTTTCGGACATGTGATAAGAAAGTACAACGAAAGACTTCCAGCTCTGTTATATGGTCATATCGAGGGAACATGAAGCCGGGAAGGCAACAGACCTGGACGGATGACATAACAGAGAACCTGAAGGCGAATATGAGAGAAGCGACGGATAAAGCTAGAGACAAAGTTGCTTGGAGACGTCGTCAGCGCAAGCATGACGGATGAGATCAGCAGATACAGGCCTATCTATATTAAAGAGAGATGCGTGTAGTGTAGGCCCGTACATGTATGTAGGACTATGCATTGTATATAATCCAAAGGCAAATGTTCTATATGGTCATATGCAACATACATGTATGTTTTAAAGCCGTTGGTCTTTAAGTAGGCTGGAGCGGATAATGTCCTCACCCTGAAACACTCAATTTTCCCAGTCTAGACACGAGAAGAAGCCAAACGGAACCGGTCAGTATGGGCAAGTATAAATATTATGGCATACAAGGAACCGACTGGTTGCTTGCTGGCCTATCGTGTGATGTATCAGGCCGTATCTAACTGCAGTTTGGCTTGATACGCGAGAGCCGGTGAATAAACAGTGTTCTGATATACAGCTGACGGTGACACTTTATGTACAGTACAATTCCAGCAAGCCATATAAATACAAATAGTCCACTTCATATAATGTATATATATGTATGTATGTATGTGTGTATGTATGTATGTATGTATGCATTTATGTATGTATGTATGTATGTATGTATGTATGTATATATAAATATATATATATTATACTTAATATATAATATGTTAGTATGTAGTCCTATCAATATAGAGATATGTGTGTAGTGTAGGACCATATTTAGGATATACATGTATGTATTGTATAATGTCCGAAGGCAAAATCAACCAGTTAATACGAAGATGGCAGTGACCTCCTCTCCATGCACAGAGTGCCGCAGATAGGCACAGTTAGCTTAGTTTGCAACGTGTATACGGCAATAAATTAGACGGATCCGGTCTTAAGAATATCGGATTTCTAGAGATCCATCTGATAGACATGTTGATCTAGGCTACAAATCCAATCCAATTACATCCATGGTTGTTTATTTCGCTGGCATTCGCTGGCATTCGCTGGTCATGTATACTATAGGATCCTACGCAACCCTTCATGTCGAAGACTTGCTATCGATATATGGCACTGATGCAACCGAAATACATATATATATATATAACTCCTTTACATTACATTGTAACCTAGTGGCGCAACAACGCTATGCCTTCTATAGGACTGCTGTAAAATTGCACAGCCAAATTAAGATGTATACCCCCATCACCCTCAACATATGGACAATAAATATAGGCATATATATATATATATATATATATTATATTTAAGGTGCATGTTGGAAATCTTGTCAATAATAAATGTTATGTAAGATATGTATAATAGGCTATATATATATATATATATATATATATATATATATATATATATATATATGTGTGTGTGTGTGTGTGTGTGTGTGTGTGTGTGTGTGTGTGTGTGTGTGTGTGTATTTAGGCCTACTAAATGCAAAAGGAACAAAGAGTTTTTGGTTATTCTAGTACAGTGAATATAGAAGGCACTGTCAAAATGACTGAACACGTACGTACGTAGCACATGTTGGGTTAAGAGTTTTCGTGAATTCGCATTTCACTATTGTAATTGTAAATGAACGTTTATAAAGCGCCGCTCAAAATCATCGTCGCTCCCGACCCAAATCAGCGACTGTAGGTAGTAAATAGGAGGGTCTTCAAGCGCCTCCGAAACTGAGCAGAGGAAAGAACTAGCAGTTTCACCCAGGCGTGTGAGACCTCTGACCGTCATCCAATCCTACATCATCATTGACGGACTAAACGGTACCTCATATGTGGAGCAGAAGGAACGTTCTCCTCTAGTGAACTCCAAACTGTAGCGTTTTGTGCATTCGGTACTTAAAACACCTTGAATGGCGACTCATCGGCAAACTAAACAATAGACTAATCTTCCACAGTCCAGTGTCAATGCTCCTTTTCCCCCTCAATTAAGCAGCGTGAATAATGGTGACGTCACATCCAGACACGCGCCAGAAACACACCTCTCGCGCGGCGCTGTACACTGTCACGTCATTTAATGCACGTTCGACTTAAAACTTTCAGGATTATTTCATATGTGAGTACTGTATATGCATGTAAAACTTTTGAGATCCGAATCATTTTGACCGAGATATTTAAGTTTAAAAACGGTGAACGAACTTTTGTGTCACCCTATAAATTCTATATGGTACCGTAACGCGGCCATACCGCTACAAGGGCAACTAAATGCATGTTACGAACCATTCATAGTGCCTTCTGACAGGCTGATACAATCGAATTGTTTTGACCCAAATAACACAGTTGACAAGTGGCTGATTATCAATGGCCGAGGTCCACACCAGGCTGTTGAGTGACACGGTGCACTCCTGCTGCAGCTTGTGTGAGCTTTTTACTTTGATCTCTAGCCAATGTAATTATGATGCTCGGTGATACATAATAATAATACTAATAATGTAGACTATGCTTAACATAATAACAGTCTTTCCTGATTAGACAGCGTGATTAATGCCCTTTAGTTTAGCGCTAAACATTGGCTCAGTATTTTACGACCTGATAACTGCAGGCCCCAAAAATGCTTCAGCCATGTGAATTGTGCATAATCATACGTCGATTAAAATCAGACAGAATAGAGTTTGTTTTTATATAGGCCTAGTGCTATGAGACATCTATAGAGAAAGGTCGCCTGTAATCGTAACTCTGGAAGCCTGTAACCTGTAACCCTGTAATTCTGGAAGCTTTTATACCACAAGATAACGTTATTGTTTAGGCACAAATAAACCGGAAGCATAGCAAAACAGTTCCAACGGTTCTAGGACAAAATGGTAGAGGACAAAATGGTACGGACAAGATGGTAGCGGATAAAATGGTAAGGACAAAATGGTATTGGACAAAATGGAATTAGGATAAAATGGTGCGGATAAAATGGTATGGACAAAATTTTATTGTACAAAATAGTAGGCTTACGGATAAAATGGTAGAGATTTAAGGCGTCTAGGACATATTTCCACTCCCGGACATTTCCCCTAGGACATTTCTCCCGATTGATCACTAACATAGCACACATATCTATAAGTTGTGTATCATATTAGCCATATTAATTAAGTATATATGATTAATGTTATATATAACATATATATGATTAATGTCCGGGGAGTGGAATGTCAGGGGAAAAATATATATCATACTATGTTTGATAACAAACTCTGGTAAACCATAGTTTATGTTGGCAAAGTCATTTTACTTGCAAATATCATGCTGTCTAAATTTGAAATAGAAACTGAACTGATGAACAGAATCCTTGCATAAATTTAGGCTGGATTGATTAATAGAGTCTTGTTTAATCAGAAGCTGGACTGATGAAAAGAATTATGTATAATTTGAAGTAGGACTGATGATAGGAATCTTTGCTAACATCGATGCTTGACTAATTGAAAGAATCTTGTTTAATCAGCAGCTGAATTGATTAAATGAATCATGTTTGTTTATAAGGGGATTGATGAAAATGATCGCTCTTCAGATCAGAAGCGGGATCAATGAGAAAACGATGTTCAATTAGAAGTTGGATATCATGCTTATAAGGCAAAGCTGGATCAACGAAAAGTTATACTTGAATGGTAGTGTTCGATTAGAGAATTCTGCTTTAACGAGATGGATGTTAAAAATTATGCCTAATTAGAAGCTGGATTGGTACAAAGAATTATGCTTATTTGCAAGCTGTTATCTGTATTCCTTGAAAAGAGAGAGGCTGAAGAAGATGCTTAATTTACGAAAAGAATTATGCTGAAATGGAAACTGGATCGAATAAAAGATTCCTATTTTAAAAGAAGCTGGATATCAAGAAAGCCGCTAGAATGGATGCGTGCTTACGTGGAAATTGAATACCATTTTGTCCATACCATTTTGTTCATACCATTTTGTCCGTACCATTTTGTCCGCTACCATTTTGTCCCCATACCATTTGTCCGCTACCATTTTGTCCCCATACCATTTTGTCCGTACCATTTCGTCCGCTACCATTTTGTCCGGTCACCGTTCCAACTCATCACTTCGATACAGCAATCACTGTACGGGCTTCCTATTGAACAATTAATGTAGACTTATTTAAGAAGCTTTTTGGGCCTATTAGTTTCTACACATATTGGTCAGTCAACTTTGTCCTTCGTATGAAGGCAGTAGGCCTACTGATTCCAAGTCTATTTCGCCGGATGAAAGCTCTGGAATTCGCTATCCGGGTCTGTAAGGTCCGCTGGTTCTGTGATGAAGCCATAGGTGCACGCATGTCATGAGTTTCGAATTGCTATAAAATCACGATCTTAAATCAGAAGCGTATTCGATGTTGTTTTGTGGTATATCGTTTAAAAATAATAATTTATTTCTGCCGATGTCAGCGGTCTTTGCTACCGTTGGACGTCGTTAGATTGTGGATCCGATTCATGCTGTGTGTTACGTCAAACGGAGCAGTAGAATTTCTATTATTGGAATACACGACCACGATTAACTGGGATGGTATAGATTCAACCTCTGACGAAATAGTGGCAATAAAATGACAAGAATGTAGTTTCTAGACTTAACGACAACATGATACAGAATGAGGACCCACTGCAGCGAATTTTCAACGAAGATCAAGATTTCGTTACGGTATACATCCTAGCTGTTGCTGGCGGTACAACTGGTAACATGCCGGTTGCCCCAGACTCAAGTTCCGAAGAAATATATAGGGCTTATTAGGCGTATTTTGAGATGTGTTCGCAAGATCATGTGTTTGGAAGACATTTTCGTCCGAGATAATTTCTGGTGGCAACTGCCATATTTTCGGATGGACTAAAATCTAATGTGGTGGGATTGCCACATTCCCCATCCTTTGGACAGTTTATACAATATTCCGTCAGTAGGTTACTACTACACCTGTAACCAAGACTATTGAGGTATCGACGTTGGCGGAAACTTGTTATATCGCACATTCCACTTCGAATTGCTTGTGAGCACCTGCCACAAGTTAGCACCAACAAACTGACCGATTGTCAAACTGCATGCTGTCAATCAGGGATGTAACAAGCGGAGGGGTACCTGCCCCCAGTTTCAAAACTGGAGGGGCAAAGCCACCCCCCAGTTTTAGTGCTCAGTGCCCCCCATGTGCCCCACCCCCCAAATCGGTTCGTTTTTATGTTTATCCAATGGCGTTTTAAGATTACCTTTCTTAAAATAATTTGTGCCCCCCCATTTTTCGAAATTACGGGGGGCAAAATTGAAAAAGTGGGGGGGCAAATTTTTTTTAAAATTATGCCCCCCCCCCACTTTTCAAACCTTTGTTACACCTCTGCTGTCAATAGATTTGGTCGGGAGCAGACGACTTTCCCGATTTTTAACGAATAGGTCTACATCCTTTATTAGAGATAAAACACACTGAGCTATTACCTTCGCATACATAATTAACTGTTAGGGCACCTCTGGCAGCCAGGATGAGGCGACAGGTTAAAAAACCGAGCGGAACAAATAAAGCACGTCCTGGTGGAGGTGAAAGGGGAGCAAATGTAATTATACTGCAGCGGGCGACCAACAAGTAAGTCCTACTGCAAGAAATCTTATCCTTTACTTTCTGGTTCGCGCTGTTCGTTAGTGACTAGTTTGGGCTACGTAGGAGAGCGGTAGACACTTGCTGCTTCACAGTCTCAGACTATAGATCTATTTTTGAATCCCTCCCTTTAACGCAAGATTTAAAATTCGACTCCTCGCTCTTGTTCATTGCTCTTCTCGTCTACTGCTACCAATCAGAAATCGAAATGCATCAATATACGTTTTCAATCGGCTATTCTGCCCCAACATACTGCAATAGTCATCTCCACCCCAATCACCGTCTTCATCATCAACCCCACACTACCACTCCCCATGCACCACCATCACCACACCGTTATCATCATCGTCAACGTCGTCGTTAACGGCAGCAACATAAGGCGTCGCTTGAAATCAAGCACACACGCCAACAGCACTCCGGTCTGTATTATTGTCAGTTGCCATGCATCTGGGGAGTAGGCTACCGGCTTTACGTATAGGCCCTACAAATTTACAATAATATTATCTCGTTATACTATTTGTATATGTCTGCTTGTAGGTTTTCTTATCTGTCGCCCTAAATATCTCTCTGCGAGCGCATGTATCCAATATGTGTCAGTGTGCGCGTGTTCATTCATACACGCATCGTTCATCCATCCGACCGTCCGTACGTCCGTCCTCCCACTCAACTACGATAACTATCCGCTTTCGGAAACAGACATATTTTCAGTCATAGATATAGACATAAACGGAGTGAATTTTCACATACATAAAATGGTAAATGTGCAAACTAACAGTAGGCCTATATTCTGAAACTTTGTGGATGATGCATAGACATAAATAAAATGGAAAATCATATCTAGAAAAATCATATAAAACAATATTTATGATTTATTCATATATATATGTGTGTGTGTATAATATTATATATATATATAATCCGTCCCTGGAGACGAGTGGCGTGCAAACAGCATCGATGTTAAGCTGCTTCCCTACTATGTATTCTATGAATTAGCCAACACACTGGACGAGAGAGACAGACAGATAGACACAGACAGAGAGAGAGAGAGAGAGAGAGAGAGAGGACAGCAGCAGCAGCAGGGAGAAGGAGAAGGAGGAGCGGAGGGAATTAACAGACATTTGAGTGGGCGCCATCTAGCGTGATGGAAATCCTCGGGGAAATCTCTAAACAACCGCCCAATGCAGGACGAAAACTTGGACGAAATGGTCGCATTCAGTTGTCATAACATCGGACTGCTATCAAAATAAGCCTCTGCCTCAGCAGCTAACTCCATCACTGTAACAGTCGACTACTCTATCATCTGCAGCAGCAGCGTCACCGCTCCTCCTCAATGTATCCACTGCCCAGCCACATCATCCGTATCCCATGCTGCAGAAGGGATGTGATGGTTGGCTGTATGCATGCCATCAACTGATGCACTATGCAATAATTAATTATTATTATGGCGGTGATCTAGAAAGTCAGAATGATAGGACTGGGTATCGAATCGGTTCATACCCCTAAAATCATATTGGCCCAGACCAGGTCATGATCTTCCAGAGACCCCTTCCATCCTGTTTGTCGGCCAGGTATACCTTACTTGCTTCCTACCATCCCTCCCCGTCTCTTCCTTTCTTTACATTATCCGCTTCCATCGATTCCTAGGCAGGAGCCTCTAGCTGGGCCAATTAAGAACATGAATAATGACTCTAAGTATACATGAATTCATTTATTCACATAAATTATGTATGCAAGCTTGCATGCATGTGTGCCTGTGTGTATGTATTTTGTACCGATATAGTCAAGGGCTCCTACTTCATGTATATAAAGATTATTTTATTCTTGCCTCAGAAACTCATTATTACCTTACTAGAAATTCTTGCAACTAAAGAAAGGTCTTTGCCAGAACTAACACTCTTCTGTTCTCAATTAAATCTAGTGGTGTTGGAATTGCATATTCTAATTTGATAACTTTTGTTTATTTTAATTATGACTCATGTGCATATTAACTTATATGTAATTGCTCTATTGCCGTCCGTGTTTGTCTCAAATTGTACGTAGGTGTCCCTACTAGCGGGATCGTTGTGATCCCTTCAGGACCTTTCCTTGGGGCCGCTATCAACAATAATGATTGTAATTTGATTGTATATTTTATTTTGGTTGGTTACAAAAATAAACGATTTGAGTTGATATATGATGTATGTGTTTGTATGTGTTTATGTATGCATGTAATATGTATCTATGTATGTATGTATGTATGTATGTATGTAGGTATGTACGCATGCATGCATGCATGTAAGCATGCATGTGTGTACATGTATGTATATATGTATGTATCAGAGGTGTAACGAGGTTTTGAAAAGTGGGGGGCATCATCTTTTTAATATTGCGCGCCAAAAATTTTTTTAGCCCCCAACTTTTTGAATTTTTAAAACTGGGGGGGCAAAGACCCCTTTCGAGTTTTAATGCTCAGTGCCCCCTCCATGTACGCCCCAAATCGGTTCTTTTTGTGTTTCTCCAATGGCTTTTTAAGATCACTTTTGTTAACATAATTTGTGCCCCCATTTTGCACTTACAACGGAAGCTGGAAGACAAAACTATAATCCTCATGGCAACAAATAAATTGGGGAATAGATTCTGTAGCGAAATTCGTTCATGCAGTTTATTCAATGACTGAAAAGTTGAATAATTTTTGAGCCAATATTTTCCTGATAAATTCGTTTTAATTAGTCAACCTCGTCTATTAAATCCTTGCAAATGTTGACAGAGTAACTTCCACAAAAGTTTTCACAAATGACCCTGTAGTCATAATCTTTTTGCAGAAATTTCCAAAAAATTCAAATTTGTTGCAAAGACATGACACTGCAACAAAATGATGAATGATGATGAATTGATGATAACTTTGATAAGTGAGTGATGTGTCATGTACGTTTAATCCTATGGGAATTTTGCAACATATTCTAGTACTGTACGTGTATTACAAATTTACAGTATGGAGAAATATATGGAGAAACAAAGGCCTAAGCCTCACCATGAAATTAAGGCCATATAAGGCTAGTATAATAGCATTGACACCGTTATTATACAGCTCTGAGACATGGCCTATGAACGCTGTAAATATAGAGAGACAGGAGTCGGCACATCATAGATGGCAGAGAAAGAACCTATAGGAATCACATGGAGAGACAGAATAAAAAAATTAGGAGATCAGAAAAAAACGGGCATGGAGAAAATTGAGGTAATGATAAGAAAGACACGACTACGATGGCTGGGTCATCTACATCGCATGGACGAATAAAAAAATCCGATACAGGCAATGAACTGGGTCACCAATGGATGGAGAAAGAAACGAGAAAGACCAAGAAAGAATTGAAGGACACGGTCTCAAAGGATCTCAGCAACGGAAGAATGACATGGGAGGAGGGTAGTGAAGCTGCCAAGGACAGAGTGGTGTGGAGGAGCTGTGTCACCCGGGAAGCCCCCCGGACAAAAGTCCCCGGACAAAAGTCCCCCACCCCCTCCGATTGTGGGTAGGACATTTGCCCCCTCCGGACAAAAGTCCCCTAGTGTGAAGTATGAAAGGATGATGACAAGTTATATATTTAACTGCCATTATGTAACATATATGAAAACAAGCAACTAGTTACCGTGCCGTATACGAGACAAAGTGAGTCCGGTCCTGAATCTTTATTTATCTTGCTGGATGCATAAATACTGCAAACAGTCCGTGACACGCCTTAATAAGCGGTGAAGGTCGTCGGCTAGTAAACAGCTAGGCATACATGTACAGTTGATTAGCAAACTGTCAGTGACACGCAATAATTATCTTCCTTTAAGAGAGTGGGTGAATACCGCTATATAGTTGATAATCTAAGAATATAAGCGGTGAAGGTCAGCTAGTAAGTATGCTTACAGTTGGTGACAGTCAGTCAGTGACACGCAATAATCATCTCTCTGAGAGTGGGTGAAAACCCCCATAGATGAAAATCTCAGAAATGTGTGCCCATAAAACGAAGACTTCTAACATGCACACCTCATATTACGAACCATTTCGTCTTCAAACTTTGCGGGTATTGGAACCAAAGCATTGAAAGCAATACGTCAACCCGTTAAAAATAGATATTTTACAGGTTTAGTAACACTTAGCCGACATGGACACATCCATGCACACGTAAATATTGTGCATACAACCATGCATCATATGCACACACATATAAGCATGCATATATAATTTGGGCGAGCTTATGGTTTACACTGGGGGGGGGACTTTTGGCCTAGTTGGGAGGGGCTTTTGTCCGGGGGGCTTTTGTCTGGGGGCTTTTGTCCGGAGGGCTTTTGTCCGGGGGGCTTTTGTCCTACACTCGCGTCGCCCACTGGGCTGACAACACGAGGACGGACTAGGGTGTATTACAGTATAGGCCTTCTATATTCTTTCATTCATACTAAAAAATATAAATTGTATACCGGGTCTCACTTTGCTCTCGACGGGCCAGCGTATGTATGTACTATATAAAATATATTCATGCATGTATGCACATAATTATGTGTGTCTATTCATGTATGCATGTTGTATGTATGTATTCGCGTATATATATGTCAATGAATGTGGGCATTTGCTAAAGCGCCTTCTGTGCATATTCGTTAAGCGATTCCCTTATTAAGCAAAACCTTCACCAACCTAAACGAAGCTGCACTAACTATGAAAAAAATGGTTTAATTATTAGTAGGCCAACCTTTCTCAGATAACAATAAGAGTCACCACTGGCGAGCGTCCGCTACACTTGAGAACCCAGCGTATTTCTATCGAGAGCTGGTAATAGACACGAAGTTCAGGATTCCATGACAACGCAGCGTCGAGGATGAGGAACAATGACGAATCAAAAGGATGGAAGAGCATGTGAACGAAAAACAAAACAAAGCAACTGCTCGCAGATGGTATACATGACGTAGCGTCCGAGTGTTCTCTGTCACTGGGGGCCTGTGGAGCACGACATATGACATCAGCATCTGGTATCGACATACGGAATCGACATATATATATTTTTTATATATATATACATATACATGCGTATACGGCATCGATATACGGAATCGACTTATTGAGGCGAATGAAGGATTTATTAACAATAATTGGCCCATGATGATGTTGATGATTTTCGATTATTTGTCACAATCAAAACCGCGATATGATTATAAGTACAGTTTATATGTATATACATTATACAAGGACATGTTTTTTTATATAAACTTTCTATAGTATATACATTTTTGAAAGAAAGTGGTATTGTCTAACAATATATGTAGGCAGGCCCGTCTAGAGCAAAGTGGAGGACCGGTACAACTTGTATTTGTGAGTATGAATGAAAGACTGATTGACAGTATACTGCAATCAAACAGTAGGCCTATACTGTATCAAAGTATACAGTAAACAGGTATACTGTATACAAGTAAACGGTATACTGTATCAAATTGACATTGATTGATTGATAGATTGATTGTAATACCACGTAGGCTTACTAGAAAATGTTGTAAAATTACAAACACTAAACTTACATCATACATGATGCATCACTCACTTATCGAAGTTTTCATTGATTCATCACCATTCCCCACTGTCAGTCAGGCTGAATGATAATGAAAATAAATATTTTGATAATTTTTTTGTAATTCCTAATTTTAAGAAAAAAAGCTAACTGAAAAAGTGAAAGCCTACAAACATCCACAACTACAGTTGTTGAAACAGTTTTAGGCCCACTTGTAAAGTCTCCAAGAGATGAGTTCAGAGATGGAATATTTTATCAGATTTTTTTATTCCGTAGTAACTGGACTTAAAAAACGTTTTGTTGCAGTGTCAAGTCTTTGCAACAAATTTGATTTTTTGGGAGGTTTCTCCAAGAAGATTATGACTACAGGGTCATTTGGGAAAACTTTTGTGAAAGTTACTCTGCCGACATTTTCCAGGATTCAATAGACGAGGTTGACTCATTAAAACGAATTTATCAAGAAAATATTGGCCCAAAAATTATTCAACCTTTTCAGTTGTTGAATAAACTGCATGAAATTTCGCTACAGAATCTCTTCCCCAATTTAATTGTTGCCATAAGGATTTTTTGTCTTCCACCTTCCATTGCAAGTACAGAGAGAACATTCAGTGTGTTACAAAGAGTCAGTAAATATCAGCGGGCAACAATGTGTCAAAACAGAGTCAATGGATTGGCAACATTGGCCATTGAAGTGCAGTTGGCAAAAAACTTTAAATTTTAATTCAATTATTGATTCTTTTGCAAGCAAAAGGCCAGAAAGGCCACTTATGACTTAATTGAGAATATTAAAGTAGAAATCTGGTTAATAAAACCAAATGTGATTTGTTAATAAATATGTTAATAATTTAAAAAAAGGTCACAAATAATAAAAGGATTGGGGCCCATTGTTTATTTAGTTCGAGGTGGGAGCCTTTGACCTTTTTTCCCCTCTAAGTGCATGCCTACATATTAAATCCAAACGTAGTTGGACAATGATAAGGAAAGAAAAATACGACATTCAGGGTCAGGATGAGAAATGAACAAAAGCAAAAGGTGACATATTTAGGGTTTCGGGTATAGGTCTACTAGACAAAAGCTATAGAGGGCCCCGAAAAACCAAAGTTTTTACTTTAAATTGTTAATTGTCTTAAACTGACGGTTGTAGCCCTGTTAAATTATTTCGTTTGATTACTTTCAGATGTGAAAATAGTTATGAACGTATAATGCAGTTATTTTAATGCCATTAACCATGTATTAGCCGAACAAATTGTCTAAGCGGGGGGGGGGGCAATTGTCCTAGTCGGGAGGGGAAATTGTACGGGGGGGGATTGTCCGGGGGCAATTGCCAGTTGCTCTTTGGGACAAAACTCATACAGCATTGCGACAATTCTCTAATCAGTCGAACGAATTCATCGTAGCATCATCTCGTTATATCACTCCACAGGTCTTTTAAACGCAAAACTGTGTGTATAATTAGGCTACCGTCTCGATCATCATCATCAACGATGCTTCGATCCTCTGATCTTCCGGGAACCGGACTATAGGACCTTCTTCGGACTGCCCCCTTAGCAATGACCTGACGAGGCGCTCGTGAATATGATGGTACCCTGCTGTGCTTGGCTTTCGGGTGGCGCTTTGAAAGTTTGGAGATTACGATTAGGCCTACAAATAAAACTCGTCGACCCAGGCGCTTGACGAATAAATACTATAATTATTTGGGTGCGATACAGATATTTCAAGTGTAGCCTCCAGTGGATCATATAAAGAACACATTATACACATTGATCATGACTGTGTTGGATTTCTGAAACCCCGAAGAAACTGTTAGGGGCTGAGCAGGCCCGGTAAGTAGGCGGGATGTTATGTTGCCACCGCACCCACAAAAAAATTAATTGTAATTTTGTACAATGGCCTATTGCCTTCGCATATGGCCTATCACTCGATCGGACCATCGACACGTTCGATGACATCAACGCTAAGTTGTCTTTCATCATTGTCATCTTGGCCTTCGTTGTCACTCTATTCACTTTCTTTCTCGGTGCCGAATTTTGCTCTTCGGAATCGGATGAGAAGTCTTCGCTGAGATTATTATGCCGGACGCTCAATGAACTTCTGGATTGCGTCTTTCTGCTTTGCCGCAGATGATTCACGTCCAAGCCTTAATTTTTTATAACCTGACCCAAACATTTTTCACATTTAAAGGAATTAATTTTAATTATATTTCCTATTTCTATTAAATTTGAAAGTTTAAATTTTTAACTGATATTGATAATTATAAACAAGGCGCGCATAACCGGAAGTTGAACTTTATTGATGAAAAGTGAATCGAAATCGAATATAAAAAATGTTTTGGAGCATTTCTTGGAGAATAAGCAGATGAACTATAATAATTTATTGGACAAAAGGAGAAAATAGATTTCATTACAAAATATTTATATTTTAAAAATAATTTAGAATATTGTGATCTAAGAAAATATTATTTTTTCCTATGCTCTGCATATTTACTTAATTGAATTTACTAAAAGTGCCGCCTCTGAAAATGGCGAAATTTGAAGCCGTAGACCGTCGCCTACTTCGCCTACGCCGAGATCTGGGCAAGAAGCTGAGAAATTAAGTATGCATGCTTTACGGTTATTCTGGAGATAAAATTTTCTTTGGATGGCGTTGCAATAAAGTTTGCGCTGATGAAGAGGCGACCTTGACATTGGCGCAGCAGTAGTAACCAATGAGGTTATGTATATAATTGAGCTCAATGGTCGTAACAACCAATCACAGACGACTTGAAAACAACGGGGCGAATTTTAAAATTAAGATGGCCGCAGGTGTTTGCTTACGATATTGTTTTGTACAAAGTTTACTTTTTGGGGGGTACTTTTAAAAGTATTTCATGAGTTACTTGTTATTTTACTTTATTATTTTCGAATGGAAAGAATGAGGTTAATCGAGTGCTTGGAAAACTCCGGCAAAGTTAAAGCGTTGGTTGTTCATGATCTATCGGAGATAGGGGTTGCTATAGATCGTAGAACATATAATTTGGCGCAACAGCAGTTGTCAAAGGACCCTAGTGAAAAACTGAAGAAAATCAGAGGCAAAGATGAATCTTTGGTGAGTTCATTGTTGGATGAAAATTAGGACTTGTACTTCTTTCTGAGATCGTGAGTTGCTTGCCTTGATGCCGCCTATGTGAGCGTGAAAGACTTGCGTGAGACGCCGTAACACAAAACGGCGAAAGTGCAGATTGTAAGTATGTTTAACGACCCGTTCATATCGATGATGATTGGCGTAAAGCAAGGCATATTTATATATAGGACACAATGATCGATCTATGGGTCTTGATTACATTTTTCGGTCGTGTATTTACATTAAATTGTGTTAAAAAGTTCAGAGCTTTCGGTGTTACGGAACATCAGGAGGATTTTGCCATCGAAGCTGGACTGAATGCGCAATTTTTGCTAATTATTTTTCTTTTAAAATCTCCCTAAATATGTAATAAAATTGGCTTAATGCATGTTTAGATGATCCTATACCATCTAAAATGATGGCCTTGTAAGTGATTTTTGCTATGACTTTTCAATATTTTGGTTCTTGATTCACTTTGCAGACTCATTGACTCGACCTGTACGTAGACTACAGGTTGGGAAGCACTGCTAGGACACAGTAACATTTCATAACAAAGTATTTCATGAATTATAACCAAGTATTTTAAACAGTATTTAATGGCAATTACATTTCACAATAACATTTAAAAAAATTTGATAACTTGTTTCATAACATTACCTACTAACATTGGTGATAACTTTTAAGGTAATAGTATGACTATGCATTGCACTGCATTTGTTCTTTTGTGTTTAGAATCCTGACAATAGTACTGTGGTGTTTGGAAGCAGTTTGAGTCATGTTCCTTGTGTTGCTGCTGGACAGTTTGGAGCAGTTCCAGAGTAAGTATCGTTGGTTTTCTTTCACAAACTCGAATTTCTTCCCTTATACTAGAAATGATGTAGGACCATCATTATACACTACAACTGGGGAACCCGGCATTGCACGGGTTGATACAGGTTTTTGGCCCTGGAGATCAGGAGGACGGCCGCCCCAGGCAGGCCCGGCTTTAGGTATAGGCGATAAAATAGGCGGCTGACTAGAGCTAGCATTTTCCAAGGGGCGGCAAATTCAGGCTAAATAAGAATTTTTTTTAATGTTTCTACTTTTTAAATAAAAGGTTTTGAACTTATTTTAAATTCTCAAAAGGATTTCGTTATATGCCTTTTCAGATTAGATTTTTTACAGGTTGATACAAGTTTTTGGCCCTGGAGATCAAGAGGACGGCGGCCGCGGACAGGCCCGGCTTTAGGTATAGGCGGCTGCCTAGAGCGGCATTTTCCAAATTCTGGCTAAATAAGAATTTCTAAAAATGTTTTTACTTTTTAAATAAAGGGTTTTGCTCTTATAATAAATTCTCAAAAGGATTTCGTTATATACCTTTTCAGATTTGATTTTTCAAAGTCACATGGTACCAAACTTCAACTCAACTTTATCACAATGTCATGAATATTTCAATGCAATTTTGTGAACATGATAGTCAGACACAGTGTAGGTTATGTCACTTCCGTCAAAATATGTATCGTCTATCGACATATATTTAAATATATGTCGATGGCAAAAGCAAATTCATGAAAATGGCTCCTTTCTGCGATTCTATGAGAGATTTTATGGCAGCTCTCTTTTCCTATATTATGCTCCAAATAAGCATTTACGGTCTCCTGTGTTTTTCTCTTATAATGTTGTTCAAGCAGCATGGGGAAGCAATGTTCAACACATTTCCTAATTGTAAGGCTATCTTACATTATTTCGATCTGGGCAATGCCGTGTGATTCAGCTAGTTTACTATATTCAATAGAGCTTAGTTCTTTCCTTGAAAATAAGTTAAATGAAACAAGTGTACAGGAGCGGCACTTTGTTCTTTGCCTATAGCAAAAAACTATCTAAGGCCGGTCCTGGTTGTGGGTTTCTCCAACCCCTCCACTGGGTGTCCCAGGTGTTCCACGAGCCAACGGCGAGGGTTTCGAGTGAATAGCTCTAAAACTGTTCAAATGCATAGCCGGGCAGAGAGACTGTATACCTGCTACCTGTACGATATCTCCCAAACTGTCCATTCATTCATGACTGTGTAAAAGAAGAAGTGTGACAGACAGACCAGGAAGATGGAGACCGCATGGTTCACCAACCCTTCTACTGGGTATCGCAGGTGTTCCCCGAGCCAACGTCGAAGGTTTCGAGTCCATAGTCTAAAACTGCAAATGCATAGCCGGACAGACAGACACACACACAATCTTGTCTTTATTTATATAGATATAGGATAACAATTTAAGTGTTTAAAAATGGGCTTGAAAATAATGTCTGTAAATTTCAGGTAAAAATATAGCAAGCGCTCACATGTATACAGGTTTCTCTCACATATCTTAACAATGTACTGTCAGTTGTTTTCATCTGACAAACTTTGATTTTAATGCAGAAAACACAGCTATAGGTTCCTTTAGCCCCTCTCTGCCATGGCAGTCACTCTGGAATTCAGTTTTCTCCAACTTTCTTTAATGAACTGTTGGCATATTGTAAATAATTATAAACAAGTGGGTTGGATGATATGCTTTCTATTTCAGCTGGAACTTTTTGGACCTTTCTAATTTATGTCAAATTGTACAGTTCTGGGTAAAAAGCGGGGAATCTGTTGTTTATCGGTGTTGTGTTTGTTGTGGACTGTTTCACTCAGTGCTGTTGTTTTTACCGATGACCAGCTACATTTTCAGTCATTTATGCAAAGTTCTTCAGAAAGTTTGTTCAAATGAATCCTTTTGGTTCATCTGATTTGAATTTCCAAATCTTCTCTGTATTTGTGGTTTTCATGACAGGATTTGATCTATGTAGTGCAGCCTGGCATTTGTGTAGTATTTGCAGTGCATTTAGTTATATCATGCATTACTGAAATTGGATTTTAGATAAGGGATATATATATTATATATATATATATATATATTCAGAGAGCAGAATATATATATATATTATAGTCTTTTACTTTATATTTTTACTGCCACGTGCAGCCCCATCACTACACTTTTTTCTATTTGCCGACGACACGAACATCTTTGCCTCACATAAATCTTATGATGCATTATGTGTGGCACAATGGCCGATCGGTTAGAGTGGTCAGCCTGGAATGTTCAGTGCGCGCTGAGCGAGCGGGTTCAACCCTTGGCCGGGGAGTCACTGTGTAGGGACCTTGAGCAAGTCCTTCACGCACAATTGCTCTGCAGAACAACTGCAATTGCGCTGTCGAGGCATTTAAACTTCTGAGCAGAACATGTTGGAAGAAGGGCGATATCAAATTTCGGAAATAAATAAAAAATTATGCAATTTCGTGAATCAAGAACTCACACATGTGAATGAATGGTTGTAAGTCAATAAGTTATCTTTGAATGTAGCAAAAACCAGTTATATTTTATTCAGATCTCATCGTAAGCAACTCCCATCTGATAATAGTCTTTTACTCATTAATAATACTCAAATTCCTTGTGTCCCTTTTACAAAATTTCTAGGCATTCAGCTAAATCAGTTTCTTTCATGGAAGGATCACATCGCCAACATATTGTCTAAAATTGGAAAAAATTTAGTTATCATCTCGGGGTTAGCCTACTTTCTGCCTACTAATATTCTACTTAATCTGTATCATACAATAGTCCACCCATATCTTATGTACTGTAATGTAGTATGGGCCAGCAACTACTCGTCAAGGCTACTAAGGTTAAATTCCCTTCAGAAAAGAGCAATTCGATTGATAATGGGACTTTACTATGCTTGTCGATGGATTTCTAATGAAATATACAGTATTACTGGTATACTAACTGTTCTTCGAATAACTTCCTCCATGCAAACGAATTCATGTCTAAATTCACAAACTACCTTCTACCTACGACATTTACTAGTCATTTTATACTAACTTCTGCTATTAATCCTTACAACGTTTGTTCCACTCTCAAGTACAGACCTATCCTTTGTAGAATCAACACTCATCAATTTTCAATTAAATACATAGGAACTATCACTTGGAATATGACACCAATTGAAATTTGTATATTAAGCGACATCCGACTCTTTAAAATCAAGTATAAAGAACACCTTTTGACTACCACTCTAAATAATTAGTGTGTGCACAGACAGCATTAGTTAACTAGTTAAGATAATGGATTACATTTTGAGTTTTCTGAACCTGCTGCTTTATTTTATGTAAGAAAGGGTAGGCCCTGTTAGCAGGACCCATCGGTCTCTTAGGGGTTTATTTTTTCCCCTATTATCCCTCCTCTCAGTGTTCTACTGTTTTCTTATGTTGTTATCACTGTTGATTGAGGTGATAATAAAAACATTTGGTTATGGTTTGGTTAGAGCCTACGGGAGAAGTGACGACGTCTGACATTTGAACCTGCCGAAGAGGCAGATAACTAGGAGAGCCTCTAACCAAAATGAAAAAGCAGATGTATGCCATCGTTTTTGCATTTCCTTCTTTTAGGAATAACTGTTGGTACATGACTAGTGGATTTTGTTGATTAATAGGTTTCTGTGCAGTGCTGTTCAGCTGTTGGAAAAGCACTTAACAGTGGAGGGATTGTTTCGGCGTTCTGCTTCAATGGCTCGTCTGAAAGACCTCAGGGTAATTACTGTTCGCTTTTGTTATTGGTGTTACTACTGGAATTTCTAAGTTACAAAGTTTTATTTTTACTTTCATTATAACATGTACATCTGTGTGAAAATCCTTGTCCCTTCATGGTTTTTCAGGCACCTGCACTGTTTGACAGTGATCTTCACTGGATCAGATGGGGATTCTTTGAATCTTTGAAATTGCACTTATAAATTTAAAATTACAATTGCAAAATTGTGTTAAGCACTTGTGAGTGAATGACTTAGTGTATTTGTATTTATATTATATATATATATATATTTTCCCATTCACTTGACATGTAGTCAAGCATGTTGAATTTAAGACTTGTTTGTATACATCCAATATGTATTTAAAGCCTCACTAATGGGGCACATTAAATTTGGTTGCATTGCCCTGGGAGAGTTTGTCTACTTGTGTGATATGTCTCTGTATGTAGGTCCGAGTTGATGCAGGGGAAGCTCTGAGTGACGATACTCTGCCTCTTGATGTTGCGAGTCTTGTGAAACAGTTCTTTCGTGAGTTGCCTGAACCGCTTCTGACTTCCGTTCTCTACGAGAATTTCCTTCAATGTGTTGCCATTGACAATGAACAAGGACAGGTGGATGCCATATTGCTCCTCTGTCTTCTCTTGCCAGCCACAAATCTTAGCACACTGCGCTACCTCATGCACTTCCTCGCACAAGTCGCTTCCTTCTCCGAGCAGAACAAGATGGATGCTTCAAATCTTGCCGTCTGCCTCACTCCAAACCTCTTGTATGCTGGGAGTGCTGGTGATAAGACTGACCGAGTGAATGTCAATGGCAGTGGTCCTCTCCAGGCAGAGACCGGAGTAATCCGTCTGCTTATCTTGAACACCGATAGAATTGGATTGGTATCGGATGGTCTGCTGCAGAGAGCGGCACTTCTCAGTTTGTGCTTCCCTTTGTGTGATGACCTGGAAGCAGGTGAAGCCGTCGAGGAAACACCAAAGATGAGAAAGAAAAAGAACAAGAAACGCAGTGGATCTCTTCAAGGTTAGCACTTGGTGGGGCGGCTGGCTGAACAGTAACTGTTTACAGGCCTCTCTTGTTTTTGGCTAAACATACCAAAGTGAGGACCTAATCGGTCATTTTTTTATTCAGTTTATTGTCTTTGTGAAGAGCCAAAGGGATTAAGAATACCTATATTTCTTATGTGGTTTTGGGAAGGTATGTAGGCTAAACTAAAAGAATTGTTAATTGGTTATCTGGTGAGTTCATAAAATCATTGGGTTAAGTCTTGTGTTCAATGGATCAATACTGTTTGAGAAATTTCTGCTACTGGTACTGTACATCAATTTCATGACATGTCAAATCTATTGCTAACTTGACATGAAAAAAAGACCAGCATGTGAACAAGTTTGTGTTAACTGACTGTTTGTTCCAAACTGTAATTTGTCTCAAAATGAGTAATGTAACCGTGACAGAGCAAGATAATGGAGAGGAGGAGCTGTTGACATTTTTCAGCATGGCATAGACCATAATTGGGAATGTTCCTGTGTTTCCAGGTCTTGTGACAAGCTTCAGTTCAAGTTTCTCACGCTGGCGGCACAAAGACAAGCAGTCACAGAACAGTAGCCTTATGAGTGACCGGTCAGCCTTATCTTACATCTCGTTTGAGAAATCATCTGTTGTTTTGGGTGATCAGAATACGGACGAGGGCGATTTGGACGCAACCATTGAAGCCATAGATATCAGCCATTGCCCTACGATGACGCCCTGTCTCATAAGGAAGCGCAAGGCTGAAGAGGAATTTGTACCTTTCTCTGCAAAGAAAAGGTTTCTATGCACTACATTAATTTTCTGTTTCAGGACTGAAAGATAATGACAGAATTTTTTTAGTTGGATATGTGTATTTCTGATGTTGAGCAATAATATGCCTAGAAGTAAGATATTAATGAGTAAAGAGTCTTAGATCATATTACCCAGTTTTGTGGTATCTTGACTAAGTTGTTTGTCTCCTCGTGAAACTGGCCAGAGAGTTGCATTTTAGGGCCCATCTGTATATTACGTATGCAAAAAATTCGGATTTTCGGAACCATTTTCTTCCCTGCTGCACTGAGTACATTTCGTGGACCCCTCCCCATGTGTACGTAAATTTGAGCTCAACTCCCCCATTGCAAAGGTTAAATAGCTATAGACATTGATTTTACCACAGGCTATTTATTTCGTTAAGTATCATATTTAGCAACTTAAATTTGTTAACTGTTGTGAAGAAATAAAACACTAACAATGCTTGCATTTTAAAGTTTAATGCTACATAAAAATTGATTAAGCAGGAATACAGTCTGATTGGGTTTACAGTTCTGATTTTAAAATTTCGTATTGTGTGCGTCATAATTAGAAAATTATATTTTCGTATGTGTGTATTTTTGGGAACCCCTCCGCCCACCGTATGCACCCGTACGCAAAATCGCCGAAATTCAAAACCCTTCCCCTCGTTGCGTACGTAATATGTGGACGGCCCCTTACTGGATCTGTGGTTGTAAAAACTATTGTGAAATAAAGCATGGATGCCCACCCCATTCTGAATGGTTGCCTGATAACCTGTCACTTCTTCACTGAAAAAAATAATAATACTTAAATGTCACCCTTTGGACATGTTAATTTTGTGAAGCAACAGCAACATATACATGTATAATTACTAGTAAAGACAGAATGGAGTGCGTGTTGGTCCAGTGGTTAGTGTACTGGACTGTCAACCAAGAGGTTGGTGTTTATGTTCCTGCCAGGGCAGAAATTTGTGTCAAGACTTCTGCTCCACCTACACCTCTAGATAACTCAGCTTTGATGTGTACACCGACTGTAAGACTGTTGGTGGGAAGATGAGATGGCTAGGGAGAAGACTGGCCACCCGCCTTCATATGCCGAGGCTAAGAAAAGTGGCTGACACTTCATACCCATGGCTGTCTCAGGGCTAGCTTAAGGCAGTGTTTCCCAAACTTTTTGGTAGTGGGACGCACTTTCGAAAATCTTTGAATGCCTGCAACCCACTTCACAAAGGCTAACAATATTGTGTTAAAATTTAATTAGCATTTCAATGTCAATTTGCAATGCATGCATTAATTATTCTTGATATAATGAAGAACTAGACTCTACTCATTGGAGTGTACTATTGTGCTAATATAACAAAGAAGGTCAAGAGAACAGTTTCATTTTGTTTTTCTGAATTTAATAGAACTATTTTTAAACAGATCTGAAGCATGGCAACCCACTTGACAAGACGCCGCGACCCACTTTTGGGTCACGACCCATAGTGTGGGAAACACTGGCTTAAGGGACTGCAAAAAGGCCAAAATCACATATAAAATACTTAGATACATATTTGTGTGGTAAACTTTGTTTTTTAATAAAGCTTTGTAATATTTCTAGGCATGCAATTTTGTCAAGCATGCCGCACAAGTCTCTGCTTGCTGGAACCCCTTTTACACCAAGGATCAAGAATGATGCAGGTACAAATGGATGGTATTCTCTTCATAATAATACTACCTATATAACCATTTCTGCCTTATAAAGTTATCATATATGTTGAAATTCGTTGAGTTGTGTTGCAGTGTAAACGACAGAACTTCATTAAGGCTTTAGTGCCATCCATTTCCACATCCCACAGATATAAGTTACTCATCAACTACAAGAGAATCTGTGAGCAAAATGCATATATTTGTGTGTCTCTACTTTGCATTTATACTGCTTCTGTAAATTTTTTCATGTGGATGTGGACTGTCGCTTTGAGAATTAACAAAAACAAGAGCTATAGACTGACTAATGCAATCCCAATCTTTTTTGGCCGTGGAACTCTTTTGACCTTGATTTCATTTGGCGGAACCCGTCCAAAATTATACGTGTTTGGCTGTAGGTACAAATGCTAGAGAATACATGCATTTATAGGATTAGGCCTAGATTAGATCAATAACTCAAAAATCGATGACATTGACATACGAATAATTCTCATTCATATTAAGTAATACACTGATGTTATGGCAGTTAAGCAAAAAGCATCCATTTGTTCACACTAAGTTTTCCACTGGTTAAACAGTGTTTAATTTGTGAGCAATGTTGTCCGTGGTTGAATAATTTTTATAGTTCAGTAGCAGGCCAACCCAACTCTACAGGTTACCTGGCTTGCCAGTTTTTATTTCTTGTTACACTTTAGGGTAGGGTTCTAACTATGGATGCAGTGTGAAAGATAGGTGCTATAGCTAGAATCTGCAATGCCATTAGGGATTTACTCTAGTAATACTGAATTTCTTCTGGATGTGTTACAGAGCTAGATCCCACTCCTCATATTGATTTTGCTCCTGGTGCAGACATCGTTTTTTCGGCGACGCCACAGGTGCCGACACCAATGTTGCGCATGAACAAGTTGCTGTCATCTGGTTCAAGTGTGAGACTGAGCAGGTGGGTTCAACCACAGATAGGCGATCTTGTACAAGCTTTGTTAACTTAATAGTTAATGGATGAGGTGAACAAGGAGATTTTTACACAACCAAGGACAATTTAACAAAATATTTCTATTTTTCAATTGTTTCAATTGAATTTTTATGTTACTTGTTACAACTTTTTCTCCATTGGACATTTATTAACGTCATAGCTCCTCTTTCAGTGTGCCTGCAGTTTTGCATCATTTGCATTTCTTCATTCAAAGCTGGCCAGAACTGGTAGTCATAAGTTTAAATTATTTTGTTTAGCATTATATTATTTTAAAATATTAGAAATGACATTTTGGTTTGTGTTGTTTTAAACAAAAAGGAATTCACTTGGGAGGTCTGGATGCTTCTCTCCGAAAACACACAAGAAGAGCTTCAGGAATAGTTTTCGTGGACTACTAAGAAGACTCAGTGGTAGCAAGGATTGTAGCCAGGTGAGTTTGGCTTAAGTCATCTCTATTCTGTTGTTGTTATTATTATTATTACAGCAGTTTTATATAGTGCCCCTTCAAGGCCTTCTACTCATAAGCGCTCCCAGCCCAACCACGGTCAAACAGGACCATCTTAAGGCCAGAGAAAAACAGAGCAGATTGACCTATAGGTGTGAGACTGGAAGGCCATTTCAGGTCACCGGACCAGCCAGTGAAAATGCACGGTGCTGTCGGATAGCAGTCCTCTCAGAGGGGATAGTCAACTCTGCTTCCGCAGTAGAATGCAACAAACCACGATGTCCAACAGTGACAGTGGGGCAGCAAAGTTCAAACAGGTAGAGGGGTGCCAGGCCCTCGATGCAGCGCCTTACCAGTGTAGAGACACGGTAGGCAATGTGCTGTGGGTAATTGAGCCCATGCAGGACATCGCGCATGTAAGAGACTTGGTCAAACCTAGGGATGCGGCCCACCAGTCGGGCGGCTGTGCGTAAGACCTTGTCAAGGCATTTAAGCCGTCAAGCCGGTAGCCCATCATACATGGCGCTGCAGTAGTCCAGGCAGGAGACTACATGGACAAGCGTAGAATGGACAAGTGTAGAAGCAGCATGTGACCAGCTGTCAGTTTTAAGTCCAGCTGACCAAGATGTCCAATCTGTGGCCATTGATGGGTTCAACCACAGAAATAGACTTACTTTCCTACATGTCTAACTTGCTACACACCGAGACATAAGCCAACAGTTTTAGGCCCAAGATGCTATATGCATACTTGTGTATATGGCATCCTCTTCACTTGGTCTGACCGTTGCAGTAAAGCCATTGAGGTCTTTCAGATGTACAGCTAATTGTTTAATGCTAACATGTCTAACAAATACAGGCGTGTAAAATGTGTGCAGTTTATTCACTTTTCATCTAATAACTGATACCATTATTAAACAAGAATGTTCAATATTCCATGCAATTTGTCAAAACATGAAAAATTTAACAATTTCATTTTTAAAGTGAAGGAAATGATTAAATTTGACACCAGACATTATTTGTTCTTGTTCTTGCATGGTGGTGGTTATAAGCTGAAAGCTTGTCACATTGTTTCTATGGCGCTATATTAAGTTTCATTGTATATTGAGGGTATGTTGTAATGGAAACTGTTTAAAGTTTGTTTACATGTCGAATCTTTGAGCACGTGCTATCAACATTCTCATTAGGATCATTCCAACTCAACTAATGCCTCCCACCGGTCCATCTCCGAATTATCTAAAATTTGAACTACAAGTTGCAAGATGCATTGCATGGAACAAATCCAAAATCTTTGTGAAATATTTAAAACTGTTCGACCTTTGTGGGGGTCACGGAATTTCATGAAACTTAAAGATCTAGGTCTTCCTCTTGAGATTTGATACCTCAAGAGCAGTTGGATCAAATTAGATGCTTTTATTTTCATCTGTATAGTTTCTTGCATGGATTACACAAATATAATATTAATGATTATCGTGTCTCACATAATTTCAGCTGTTGATAGTGCCTTCATGTTCATTTTATATCTAGATTTTGCTATAATCAGTGATCAATATCTCCACACTTAACAGGCACAATGCATTCATATTTTATTTGTATATGGTCCATATGGCTGGCAATTTCTCATTCCATGTGATTTTTGTCTGATATTTCTGTTGCAGAGTCACATGCAGTTGACCAACCTGTCTGACAGCAATGGTTCTCACCTGTCCTATCTACCTGGAGCTTCTCACTTGGATGGTTCAGCTTCCAAGGCATCGGGCAGCGGCAGGAAGGGCATTTCACTTTTCCGCCGACGTAAGAAGAATCCAAGTTCACCCGCAGCCCAGGTGATGGCAGATTTTGGTGGTGATTACGTTGAGCATGAGATGAATGGAGTCGTCGAAGTCGATTTATCCTTTGTGATGCAACCGTCGACGAAAGATGAAGGCGGCCTCACAGTCAAGGGCGGCCGATCGCCTCGCGATCTTCCCCCTCGGCCGAGGCCCAGATCGCGCTCTGCAGAGGGCTTGCGGCGTGGAAGGCCAAACACTCTGAAGGCTGGCCTGCCATCTCCTGCTCGTCGTAGGTCGGTGGAAGTGAAGCAGAGAAGGAACATGGATCGGAGGATGGATACAGCTACTCCCTCTGGCGTCCTTGACACAAGCCCAATACACAAATGCAGCACTGATGGAGACAACAATGTATTTGGCTCCCCTGAGCAACCGGATCCAAAGGCAATGGCTGATCAAAGTCTGATAAAAAAGATGTATTATGGCTCAAAGATGAATGTTGAGTCGATGGAACTCGTAAACGTTATGACTGACCAGCTAGATTCAGAGCATGACCGTGCATTCACCGAGGAATCTATACTGATGCACGAAGAGGACGCATTGGATGTTAACGTGGAGGTTAGAGATGCTGCTGCAGTTACTCTTTTAAGCAAGGAAAGTGAAGAAGAAGAAAGACTGGGTGTAACATCAGGAGATGGAATGCCCAATAGCAGTGAGATTCCTGTATCTGTAGAAAGTGTTTCCAAGCATTTGTTGTTGAATGTCGATACCCAGTGTCGTGAGAAAGGGTTGGTGCTGGGCAAGGCTCTGGTCGATGCTGACAGCGCAGTCGATTTGGCGACATCAGAATCCTGGGGACAGCTGCAACATTGCCCTAGCAGACAGAGCGTCAGGAGTCAGGACAGTGGACTCGGAATGAACATGGAAGGTGAGGATGTTGGGGTAACGCCAGTGGCAGTGGAAGAGAAGGCTGTCCAGGTCCAGTCAATGACCAAAGAAGAGAATGTGACAAGAGCTGCTGATCACTCCCTGATGTATATGAAAGAGGGAAGACAGAGCATTGGAGTGCGAAGTTCCTTCAAACAAAAGAAGGCTGATCCTTGTCTCCAGGTTTCAGCTGAGGTTCATCAGCTTCTGTCAAAGGCAGGGTCACTCATTGTTGACATAAAGAGTGCTAATGCAAGTGGCACAGCAACTGTGGCAGACACCAAAGGTAGATGCAGGATTCCGGAAACAGGAAGTATTTCACATCTTTCTCGCGAGGAAGAGAAACAGGTGTCCGAAAGATGTCGTTCACCTCTGCGATTTGCAAAAGCTACATCGCGTACGCTTGTTCCGGCCAAAGTTCCCTCAAACTCTGGCCACATCTCCCCACGATCTTCATTTCGAAAGGCTCCTGTCCTGCCGATCTCTACCAACTTGCTGCGAGTGACTTTTAGGGAGAACTGCCAGAGTAAGCCTTCAGTTGTCTGTCCAAGCACAAAAGAAGCCACATCAGCAAATGCACTTCAATTGATTTCAGAAACCGGTGCAAAAGACGACCAATCGCTTCCAGAGGTCGATGCACAGGTGCCAAAGATCGATTGTAATCCGAATGCTACTCCGAAAATAAAGTCTGCCTTGGTTACACCAGGAATGGCAAACCGCCTTGGAAAACGTGGCTTCCCTCTTCAGGCAACTGTCACAACTCCTGTGGTAAAAACCACTCGTTCTCCAATGAGACCACTGAAACGACTGCAGGCATCACCAAAGTCACCGCGAGGTCAGAGGTCACCACGACGAATGACCTCACCTGGAAAAAATGTCAGGCTGGCGACCGGAATGACCCTTGCAGTTCCTCTGAGCGACTTGAATGTGTGAAACATGATGTGTGTTCGATGTGTTTTGGATTGTGATATTGTCTTTCATGCTTGAATTATATCTTCTTCAAGCATTTGTGCTCACTGATGCTCAAAATCTATCTGCAATGCTCATGATTGTAAACACCGTTGTGTGGTGTGCTGCTTTACAGTGCTAGTTCAAATAGTAGCTGTAAGTGAGCTGGTAAGTTGGAGGCTGCTTGAGTGAAAGACATTCAGTAGTGCCATGTTGCAAGGCTAATGTGTTTTGATGTCAAACCAAGCCTTGATGACTTGAATTCATTTTATTAACTTTGCAAATGTCTCAACTTAAGAACTTCCAAAATTTGATTAGCAAGTTTCTTGATATGTTTTTGTGAAATAAGTTCCTGACTCCAAGGTTATTGTAAATCTTGGGCGTTAATCATGATCTCAAAAAAACATGAAAGCTTTGGACTTCTTGTGAAATCATGACGTGGCAAGAAGTTCAGCAAACTTATTCTTATTTATTTATATGATGCCATTATCCAGTGATGAAATTTCAGTTAGCATCTGATATTGTGTGAATGATTTACTCAACACTGCATCAATCTTGGCAGAAGATTCATTCTCTGTCCTACAATGCATCTAATCATCACTGTATCAGATGGAGTGTTGAACAAATTTTGCTGGGCTATTTTGCAGGTGTGTAAATTAGAAAGTGTCTTCACTATTGACATCAGTTTCTGTCTTTCCTTGCCCCGGCCTTTGTGTGCGGCTTTTGTTTAATAATTCGTTAAGTTGAAAGTATTATTACTGGAAGCATCATCATAATATCATTTTTTTAAATATGAGTGTAAATACTGAGCTTTTAGGTAGCAATCAAAGCATAATGAGAAGAAGACAAGTGATATTGATTTGTATGATGAAAAATAACGTTTACAGACGTCTTATCGGAATGGAAAGGCCAGGTTGAATGGTGAGAAGATTTCTTGTGTACTTGGTCTGCAAAGACGATCCTTTTCCATCTGTTCATTTGGATTTGATGTTCAGTATTGTAGTGTAACTGTTCAATTGTGCCTGTGTCTATAGTTTCTCTGCCTATATAATGTGCAACATAGGACAAAATGCAAGGGCTAATATCGTGAATGAATCTTAGTTTTAAGCCTGTGCTCCCATTTTGTACTTGTACACCTAAATGTCGACACCACATCGGATCAAGAATGGAGAGCTTGGGACATTAATTTCATTATAACACAACATTGTAAACATATTGCAACTACAGGCTATTATAAAGAGTAACTGATGTGTTAAATTCATCTGATCGAAAACATTTTTGACACATTCATACGTTAGCTCTTGGGTCATGTCAGTTGGTCCATTAATCTGTATCAGATCTATATAACTTTTTATAGTCATGTAAGGAAGCCATATCTTATAGGGATGAACAGAGTAAATTTCCTGCAGAATACTGAGTTTTACGAGTGAGTCCGAGTTTCGAGTATCAAAAACGCCTCATTGGCTTCGTTTACCTATTGCCGATTTACAAACACACTGCACTGAGCGCTCAGACTTGTTAAACAAACGGTCGGCCATATTGGATGAAAACAAGGTAAACATAAAACTTAAATAAATGCACGCATTTATGGTCAGCCATATTGGATAAAACAAGGTAAACATAAAACCTAAATAGATGCATGCAATTATTTAAAGTTTAAAAAAATGAAATACCGATTATTTATCAGGACTTAAAATACTTTAAAACTCAGGAGTTTCAGTTCATCCCTATATCTGATGGTTCTGAGTCGGCTCAGTTGAAAGTAGCAGTGGAGCAGATCAGGTTAGAGGAGTTGTGAACATATAAATATAGTGAGTATATTTATATATGTGAATATATAAAAATTTCGGATTTTGGTGCGCCAACTGGTTTATTTCTACTCTGCATCTGGTGCTCGCATCCAGTTAGCATCAAATTTGCGAGGACTGTCCTCTATTAGCTGTGCACTTTCAAATCTTGCACACTATAAATAGAGTAGCAACTGTATTGTCTTTGGTTTTGTACATATATGTGGCCAGCAACTATCTAGTTGTTTGAACAGATTTCACATCTTCTCTTTGTCCAGTTCTTCATATTTTGACACAAAAGTAATTCCAGCTGAGTGTAAATTTGCTGAAATTCATCTGGAATGTATGAACAAACTGAACGATGTTTCTAAAATGCAGTCACCTTTAATGACGAGCATTAGCAAAAGTGACTGGAAAACCAATGCTGTTGTTAAGGTATTAAGCTATTAACCACATGCTAGACTGTTGAATTTTCGTGTATGAACTATGATATGAATCAACTCCATAAAGCAGCAAAATCCACGATGTGTTACAAACACTCACGAATAGAAAGTTAGTTTTTAATTTTTGATGGGCAGTTTCATGTATTTGTTATGAAAACTATAACACAGACATTGTTTTAAAACCATTTTTAAGACAGCATCCAAGACCGTTAAACACGTTTAAAATAGACTTAATATTATTTATATAGTAGGCTTAGGGATGAATTTTATATACCAAGTTATCTTTCCAGTATCATAATTTTGTTTTATAGCAGTTTGCACCATTCTATAATTGATGTTGCATTCAAATAAGGGCTTGCTTCTGATGTAACATAATGTGATTTATATAGCATTGTTTAAACATCCAAAAAGCCATAAATTTATCACCTGCTTAATCGAAACTTAAGGAATTTTTTAGCACAAAGATAAATCAGAAACTGCACACAAGAGAACAGTTATAGTGTACACATACAGAAATTAAACTGCAAAATCCTTCATGATGCAACAGAGACATCTTCTTTAGGAACATTAAATTGCAAGCAGGATGCATTGAAACTTTGTGCTTTAAATAAATTCGCTTTCAATTTCAGAAAAATTCTTCAAAAGCATTTGTATCTGAAAGACTGGTTTAAAAGCACTTTGTGTTAAGTGGTCTTTTTTATTTAGTCAGAGAAAGCCATGTTAGTAGTTTTCTATGCTGCATAATATTGATAAATTAAAACCTAGCAAGTGAAGGACTTCACAGAGATTCTGCAGCAAATGGAAATAGATTTAAAAAGGGTTCATAATCACACAAACATTATTGAAAAACCAAAATGGAATTAGTGTCTGCACTGAATATCTTCTCTGCTGATTTGCAGCTCTGTAAGAAACTATAAAAATAATGATAATGAGAAAGTGAAACCAAGAAAATTAGATTATGACTAGCTGATTAATCTGGATAAATTTCTATTCTGGTTAAATCAATGAATTGAAAACAAGAAATGGGGCATTTGAAAATTCCTAATCCACTACTACTACACGTAATGGTATATGCTCATTGCCACAGCGCTTGACTGGGCTCTGACTCTTTATAAAACAATTTACCATCATTTTTTTAAGATTGGGGAACTGTACGAAACTAACGATTAAGAATGTAATAAACCTCTTTTTGGCTATGCACAGCGAGCTTATTCTAATCTATATGAAATTAACATACAGCACATAACCCTTATTACTACAAACATTGCAAAATGCATCTGAAACTACTAAAGAATTTAGAGCATGCAATGCCTGGTCAAAGCTAGGGGTTCAACTGAGATCAAGAATCTAAATAATGAATTTAAATTAAAAAACACTCATGTTAATCAGTTATTCATTCAAATCGTTGCATCATCATTTTATTCAGCTCTATTCTGCATAGAGTTAACTAGTTGAAGTCTATTCATACACAATGTAATGGGTTGATGATGGCAAGGATTACATATTACCCAAAATCTTGAACAAATCTAATAAAATTCCATAACTACGAAGTGTTTGATCCATGGTATAGAACAAATGAAAACATTTAGATGCAGACACGATGTGAATAGCATAGAATTCCCTGATTAATTAAACAACGACCACTTCCTAAAATTGTTTAGCCCTCAATTCAAATGTACTTATCAACCTTATTAGGCACCAACTAGGAACTGCAAAGCAGGTGATAATTACTGAATTATTAGACGACGAAATCATAAGTTTCATGGTGACGTCTGACATTCAAGCTCTAATCTCAACACAAGCACACAGGAACAGTGAATTCTACAATAAAATGAGTTCATTGGATGTTACCTAGAAAAAGTAACACTTGTCCAACAAGAAACAAAGGCTTATTCAGACAACAGCAAAAACTTAACAGAAAACTCATTCCTAATAGCGCCCCCCATTCATTGCCCAATAACAAAGATCAGTCCAGCAGAAGCAGCAGCAAATGCCCAATATAAAAAAGAATAATGTGTGAAATAGCTAAATGATAATAATAAGGCTAGTAATAATAACAATGTGAAGTAGTTGAATAAGGCTAATTCAGGCAGCAGATCTAGATTATTAACTGACAAGTCCCTTTGGCGAACAGTTCAGATTATGGCTGCCTTTGTTGCAGCCACAAAATGAAACTTTCCAAACAGCACATACAGTGCTGACTGACAACAGTAATGAAATAAATAACTGGCTTCAACTCTAAGCTTGTAATTTCTCTAAACAATTATAAGTAGGTAAACAATGAATAAATCAAAGAAATCAGAATTCTGTTAGCACTGTCACAAGATTTAGTCAACTAACAAGTTACGAAAAGAACAATGAGGCCAAGCGTGTCATGTCCATTGCAGCCGATGAAACGCATCCGAGTAACTGCCCTCAACACAACCGTCTTAGAAGCTTTTAAAAATAATCTAATATACAGACTTCTGTTGCCCACTCATGGTCAGTGTAATATGGACAATGGCACTGTCAAACATAATTATGTGCCAACCTTAAATAGGTCCTCTTCAGTTAGCTAACAACGCCAAAGGCAAATGTTCAGATTCACTCCAACACTTGCAAAAGATGTTACATTCTCAAAAGATGCATTGCAGAAACAAATGAATTCCCAGGAGATCCAGATCAACAGGATATCCATAGCTTACAGAAACATTGGGAGCAAAGAAAAGAAAATCATCAAATAGTATGGCACACAATCAGGAGACAAATTCAGCAGATAAATGAACTGATGCTGACTACTTTCATTAGCAACTGGGTCCCTAAGTTTGGTATTGCAGAGTTTCGTTCAGCTCACCAAACCTTTCTGATTGTTTCTTATTCAAAGCCAGACTTAAGACACATTGGCCATATTCAACATCAAAATAACAACGACTGCAGAAAAAACAAAATGAAATGACTTAGCAATAAAGCAACAACCGAAACAGCAAGAGATTATCAGGAGACCTAATTACTGAAAAGCCAAACACTAGACTGGCATAGAAACAATCAAGACTATCAGTGATAGTTATGACAGTAAAAGTCAACCACCCATTCTCATGAACTTTCATTACTAAATTACTCAAAACTGTTGACGAAACAGCCATAAATTCCACCGAGTCAACCACAACTTACTGTCATGGAACCAGCCATGACAGTAGCTAAACATTCCAACTTTTTATGAACTTTGACAAAATTGTCTCTGATAACTGACAATGAGTCATAAATGTTAAGCGTTGAAAACGTCAGAGGTCTCTCCATCTCTCAAGATACAAATCATGATTGAAATATTTCAGAAAGGAATCAGAAAAGCTCACTATTGCCATGCTGCGACTCATCACAATTCACAAGCGTCTTTAAAAGGCTCTTTCAACTCTTTCTGCAATACATTACAACTAAGCAAAATGCAAACAGCATTCAAGGATTACAAAATCACTAAATTAGAAAATAACATAAATAGCATGCTCAGTGCACTTCAGATTATACAGAATATAAAAAAACGTGTCCCTCTGTAAGCAGCGGAAACTAAGATCATTCTTGGAACCCTTCCTCGACTCTGAGGGCTCACATGTATGGATCTAGAATGCGTCTCTAATCAGATTAAACACTTTCCCTGCTTTGGGTCCTGAAGAGTTCAAAGTAAATCGTTTAATCAAACGTAAGTTCAAAATGCAACAGTCACTCAGATATCATAAAAAAAATTGTTCAGGTGTGTGAAGCAACAGGGAATTCAGTCCCTCAGCAAAGGAAACATGACTTAATTGCAAACAAACATGGTTCACAGCCTTTCCTTTCAGGTTCAACAGTACGTTAACAACCATTGTTTTCACACAATGTAAACAGAATTCTAATCCCACACATGCAGCTTAAAGGCAATCAGAAATCAGTCTACTGTTCTGGCAATTCCGATAAGCAACAAGCAAAAGCAAGGCCAGACAAAACTTAGTAGCTCACACAATATACAAACACATAAACTGGAGCATCCCTACAACAAGCTTCATTAGAACACAGATCCTGAAATCAGAATTCTGATCGAGTATATGGATCTCAAATCTAATTCAGCTTTAGAATGCAACATCGTTATAAACAATACCTGCAAATGGTTCACAAAGACCACATCATAGGGAGGTTCCAGTGTTACCTATAAACCTCTCACTGCCAAGAGGCCCTGTACAGATGCTATATAAATACCCACAAGACTGGGACACATGGATAGAGCACTGCCCACCATTCAGCCTGTAAGACTGTTTCCGAAATGGATATATGACGTCTTGAGTAGAAGAGACTGTTCTCACAGAAACCAATTGGAAGGACGAACATAGACGAGGCATCGATGTACGAAAACAGTTGACTTATAAGTTACGAGCGTTGATCCTGTGCACCACCACGCCTATTGTCGTCACACCAGTAGGATGGAAAATGACAGCCAACGCTCACAACATCACATTTGCACAATCGAAAACAATCCTTAAACGACCATCAAACCCAACCATTGTTCTGGAAAAAAAACATAATCGTAGAAAATATTTTACACTTAGGGACAAAAAGCTCAACCAGCCTAGAAGAGCAGAGAGAGCTACATTGCTTGACACTCAGTACAGAGCAGCAGAGCTCCTGTAAGAAAGGTCATACTCATGAGGCAGTGGCAAACAAATACAGCAAAACAGAATGATCAAAACATCAACTTTAATTACATGACAAAATAAGACAAACATCATTTGCTGAGAACAATAACATCGTGCAACAGATAATGGAAAGAAAGCTCAAGTTCTTTGGGCACGTTTGCAGAATGGAAAATAAGAGACTGATCAAGCACATCATGTTTGGCACGATTGAAAGCACCGGGAGAGAAGGCAGACCAAACGATGTCACAGACTGGTGCGGACAGGATAAACACACACTAAGCACAATGGCGTAGGACTGAGATGAATGTAAAAGAACAATGACACCTTCGATCAACACCAACAACGGGTGATGAACCCATTTACGAAAATGACGATGATGAAATTTGTTGACATTAGCATGGTTACTGGCACAGTGGCTCACCTAAGCGCTGCTTTCTAGTTGCCCAGAGCATGCTCCATCATGCTGATGCAGAGTGAGTCAAGACTAGCATGGATGTCGTCATTTGTAGAGTTGTTCTCTGGAGTTTCAGCCACTGAAACAGCATCAATTATTATCATTGAAAATAATTCGTTTTCTATTGCCTACAATTATGCTACGCCATAATCAGTTCGCTGGTATGCACGATGACATCAACCAGTATGATCAACACTCAACACATGATCCAGATCAATGTTCCTATGGTTCATGAGCAGACTGACTCTTCAATGACTGCCTACAACTGTAAGGCTTCATTACTTCTTACACAATAAACACCTAACATCTCCATAGTCTTGAAGGGGCATCTGCCGGTAGTTATCGGAGACACCACTCTCCACCTTTGAATCAATACTTCTTCCTTCTATGTTGTAACTAAGAGACAGAAGGAAGATGTTTCTGCCTTTTTTGTCACAGTTCTTTTGCCGATCAACTCTCTGTTGCGTGTCATCAAGTCGTTGAATCTACCAAATGTATTCCTCTCTCTTCCATGTCACTGGGTTTCCGCTCCACAAACAAATACACTACTCCATCATTGCTCCTTTTAAAAACAGTCTGGATTTCAAAGGATGCTCATTGTTAAACATGCAGATTGCCAAGGACGGATGTCAGTTGCTAAGGACGGTTCTCAAAAAAAGCTGCTCAAGCAGAGGAGGCCGTCAATACGACAGAGATTGGTGTGTACCATTATGATGTAGCCCAATTAGGTAATTGGAAATCATTAGCCCCTATGGGGCTCTTGAATCTCTCAGATGAAGTACAAACACGACACGGACCACCAATCAAAATCTAGGTGAAAGGTCAACATCGAGTCAAATGGCCGCTAAGCTAACCTATTTTTGCTGCACGTCAACAACTAATAAATCATGCATTAATTAGTTTTCTCTAATAAAACTGAACCAGATAATACTGCAGTGGACTGCATATCTATCACAGCTGTCACTTGCTGTGCAGCAGCAGTTTCAACATAAAAATTACTGTTTTCACAAAAACAGCAAGTGTTGCTAGACTCTAAATAAAAACTCACTGAATCAGGCATCATTTCAAGAGTCAAACTATTTTAGTTCAACCATGAACTAAAACTGCTTTATAATAATAACATGAAAAGTGGGTAAATGGAGTGAGGCTCCAATTAATCTCTCTGTGACCATACTTTCTTACCATAAAGCCGCCACGTATTCTATTGCAAAATATAACTTGTGTGTATACGTGTTAACCAATCAGAGGACACCACACTGCACACAAGCCATGTCCAGGCCACTATGCTTACAAGCTATCCTTAGTGTGGGTAACCTGACCACATAATCATAGTAGAAATTTCTATTTCCGTCTGTAGTTCAACTGTGCTAAGCCTTAACAGAATGATCTCCTTGCAACCACTCATCTGCCAAACTTCAGTAGAACTAAGTAAAAAGGAGTTCACATTTGCCTCTGTTTAGATGTACAATGGAATCTGCAGAAAGGCCAGAAAAAGCGATCGTACTGACCTGGTGCAGAAACCATAGGTATTGTTAGGGGAGCAGATTTGATGGGCGCTGACTGCGTCCTATTCAAAGGCTGTTTTACCTGTTTAAATGAAAAACAAAGCTAATTGTATGTCGATTTTGAACTTTTTCATAGGCTGAGCATTTCAATTTTTATTAAATAATTTAACCAGAGTCACTGCTTTGAGTTGTCTTCAGTGGTTTGTTATGAAGTTCAGGTAAAGACGCAACAATCAAGATGAAAAGATAGAAGCAAAGAAAGATCAAGACAATCATGGGCAGACAATAAATGAAGAATTAATTAGATATAATGAAACAAAAGCATCTGATGGATAGCGATCGATCATACATGACAAAATGACTCTTTACGCTACGTCCTGGGTCCGTAATGCAACAAATGCAGGTTCACAGCGGACAAGTAAGCTTTGTGCATTACATATTACATGCATTAAATACATAAATAGATACCAATTGCAAAGTGAAGAACATAACAACTGGAACATTCAATTCCAATCACTGATATCACATGACTAGCACCAGAAACCGATGACAGTGACGACATGCTCACAAACAAAGTGATGGTCGTTAACACTATTTTGACCATTGCATCTGGACTTACTGGGCTGACTTCAATGGGTCTTGAAGAAAAGCTAGAAGCAAATGAAGATGGGTTAGGACACTGTGGTGCACTGGCTTGTGGGGTGAGCACTGGATGTCCTCCCAATTGCGCAGGTCCACTCAGCACAGAACGAGGACAGCTTCCTCCAGCGCCTCCAAATGTCCAGCTCGGTCCAGCTGGTCTTCGAACGGGTCTGTGCGATCCACGAAGCAGAACATTCGACTGGACTCCAGAGCTAAAACTGCAGAACCAGACATACGTCTGTCATTGAGCCCCAAATAACATACACAGAATGAGGATACATTGACAAACAACAAATTCTAATGACTTCCACAGCAGTCTATCGTGATGCACGAAACATCAATCAATGGTAACTTCTAGCAAATGCAAAGTCAAACTTGTAATTAGTTAAAAGTAAAGCCTGGTGAATACCAAATAATTGCAGCTCAATCTACATGTAGTCAGTGGAGCACAGAGAACATGACATTAAGGACTTCCTCAAGCACAACATGATGAAGCATTGCCTTTCAACCATTTTGCCTTATCTCATTTGGCTACTAGTCTCATAAAATATATAAACTTCTATCAATACCTTGGACGATGATGGTCAACATTTTGTTTCTGCAGAAGAAACTGCCAGACTCGATGAATCTGTTGTCTCCAGGACACCATCTTCTTCTTCTGTTCATCTGTAAATGCCTAAACCAATATACAACACACACAATGTAAGGCAATGTAATAAAACATACCAGATGTTCAGTTCAACCTCAGAACCCATACAAACAGCATAACATCAAGTAGTCGCTTTCATGTTACAATGAAATTAAAATCTGCTTGCATGCTGAGTTGTACATTTTGCTGTCAAATAACAGGTGTCTTATTATTTAACTGAACTATGCAATCCAAAACCTTCACTAGAGTTTGCAGCTCATCTACACGTTGCTATCAATAACTTCAAATTGCACGAATGCAAAACTTCACAATTTCATGTTCTCTCTCAGGCACTTTAAGAAAATCGAAATGATTTCAGTAGACCTCTGCCTCACGCGTTAACCAGAATGACCAAAAGACTTAAGACAATTAACGCGAGACTTATCGAGACCGCTTGTTCGAGATAGGACAAGACTTTCACTTCAAGACAGTTTCTAAAAATTCGATACACTACCTCAAGACTGAGACCAAGACAACAGGTTCCCGAGATCGAAACACTAAAAAAAACTACCTCGAGACATCATGAGACCGATTGTCTCAAGACCATACAACTCTGGCCTAAACTACAATGATGTCACGACAACCCAGATAAATTGTGTTAACTGAAGAAGGCAAGCACGTTTTCTCTGTCTCTGCACTCATTCGAACACCCATTTAATCAAACCGGGCATTAAGAACAATGGACAATATTACCCAGATGTTTTACTAATGCCAAAAGTCTTTTGCCAACCAATCATGAGTATTTCATCTAAGCCTGTACCGAATGGGCGATTTTCACTATTCGGCCAAATACAAATAATTGGACCAACTATTTGGCCGAATAAGAATACAAATAGTGTACAAAATAGGTCTACCGACAAATTTCAAATGTAAGAAGAAGTTTCAGTCCAGTAAATTTAATACATAAACTAAAAGTTAACAGTTAACTACATGTAATTTTTGCGTCCTTATGCCAGTTTGTGCATTCTAATTTAACTAAACATAGCCTAACACTGCGATAATAATTCAGCCCACACAATATAGCAACCACCGCTTGTGCAGAAATAGATGTCACATGACCACTATTCGTATTCAGTCCGACCGATACTATTCGGCCGAATACCGAATAGCTGTCTGGTCCACTAATGAGCTCCAAAGCGAATATTCGGTACAGCCCTAATTTCATCCTATAGCAGGACAGCACTCAACTACACAAACTTTGGAAGACTGTTGAATTACTACAAACTGAAACACTTGATTTCATTCTGCCTATAACTTGTGGCCACATAACAGCCCAGATTTAATTCTAGTAGAATAATAATATAAGATATGGAGTGTTGTGCAAGAAGAGGTCTACAGATGTCTAATACCAACACAAATCTTACTGTGGATAATGGGGTAAGTCACAGTGACAATTAATCAATTAGTGATAGTCAAACAAGTAATGCAAACAGAACTGAAAGAAGGGATATTCCTACATGATGATTTATGCATCTGTCCAGAAGCTGTTGGTAGTTGATGAGGCAATCGCAATCCGGCCGAATTCTTACGAGAAGCTGTGTACAAACTGGAAATGAAAATGCACGACTTATATTTCAATCAGAAAAACCAGTAATTTACAGATTAAATAATTCTAATTTCAAAGGTCAATGGTATTCATGGCATTTATGAAGAGCCTATAGGGATAAATATTTGGTCAGACAATGTAATGTCACTGAACATTTAAGAACCAACATTTATAATATGCCATTAAAGCTCAGCATATGCTCTTAAAATCCAGTTTCTATTCTATAAGGCAGCTCTTCTCACCTACTCAAAAGTACTCCCAGCCTGCCTATGATGAAACTAGAATGGCTTCCGTTTAACAATACCAGAACGGTTTTAGTTTACAGGAGGGTGAGAAATTCACAAGCAGATGGCAGAAATCATGATGGAGGTCATTTTAAACAAATGACAACATCATTCCTGAAAATCCAAGACTGATATCATGCCAAAATGTTTTTTTATGTTACTTCTGATAGAATTCCCTAATGTAAAGTGTTCCCTAGTCATTGTTCAAGCGAGACTTACTCTTTCCGAGAACACGTGTCATCTGACCAGGTATGTCCCCTTCAGTGATCGAATCGGCTTCACTGGTTGTACTCATCTGATCATACGAGGGCCCAACCACACTAGAGCCACCATCAGCTGAGAAGCTCTCCTGACCGTGACTGGAGCCATAAGAATTTCGGACACTGTCGTCCTTCCCCGGTCCAGCAGCTGAACATGAGGAAGAAGATGGTATGGAGGAAGATGATGAGGAAGAGACAGTGTTGGTGCCATCTGGAGTGTACTGCTTAATGGGGGCATTGAGCAGCTGACGAAGATCAGTTATTGCCTGCTTGAGGTTTCCGTTGCCCATTACATCCTGAAAGACAAAACCCTTCCTGTAAATGACCCGGTTTCAGCTATGCGTCTTAAACTTCGTTGCTTATCGGATTCCGCTTCCTGCTTTCAATCACACAGCCTCTGGGATTTGAAAGATTTCGAACATAAGAATGTCTCAACACCATATTGAAAAAACCAGCCTCATTGAATCAGAATCCTATTGTTAATGCATTGAACCCTAATGAAAAACACATGGAAATTAGGGGATATTACACACAAATGACTAATAAATAAACAACACCATCTACCATCATTTCCTTATGGGATTTTAAAGCAGCTTGTCCTCAATTAGCACTCAAATGGTGCACACCTATATTGTCCAATACATGTAATAAATGTTTGCAACTTTACTCTGTTAACCTCATCAACACGGAAAGTATATCATGGCAGACCTGATACCATTCACCATCTAACTTCACAAATGTCTTTGCAACCACTGTATGACTCAATTCGTTAGGGGCACTGTTTGCTAGGGGCTGCAAGTGGTACGGACACTGGTGGAGCAGAAATCTTTATTTAATCGGACCGATTATAGAGATATCGGATATCGGCAAGATAATCGGCGCCGATATTAAAAATTATTTTTTTAAAATTTTATAGTGTTATTTTCAATCTATAAAAGCAAAACGACGACAGCAACATCACTGGGTCTGTGAAGGACGGCATTTCGTTCCATTCCTCTATCATGTCGTTGGGCCAATGGCTTCTTCAGACCAGTGGTGAGACCACCCCGTGTGCTAGTATAGACCGTGGGAATGTGTCAATATAGGTCTTGTGCAGAGTGACTCATAGTGCCTGCTTATGGGCCAAGGAATGGCTGGCCAATTCAACAGAGAAACCAATGAATGTACATCGTGGAGGCATGCCTAATGAATACATGCTAGCTGCCAATCAGATCTCCCTGAAACATTTCAGTCGTCTGAGAGGCTGAGACTGGATGGGTGGCTTTTAATTACCCTTGGCACAGTTCTATGGCGGGCAGTGTGTCTAATCTGTATTGCCTGCCTAGGATTAGTCCCCAATTACATGCTTACGTATCCTACGGAGCAAGTGTTTGCCTGTATCACAACAATAGGCAGTGGTAGTAGGTCTATCCTTTGGACCCGGACACCTTGGGAAACACAATGAAATAATCGGCAAAATAATCGGCTAAATAATCGGCTAAATAATCGGATATTGGCAAATAAATAATCGGCAATATGCGGTATTGGCATAATCGGCAAAAAGTGACATCGGCTAATCTTTATGTCTCAATCTTCATGTAGACTTGAACCAATGACCACTAAAGTTGACGGTTCAACACTCCAATACGTGATTCCACAGAATGAGTGAGAAACAGACTAACTTTTTCAATTGCTTTCAGTGCATCCTGTCGTTCCTTTAGCTTGCGAATGCTGATGATGATCTTGTTTCTCGCACCCTTTGTTACACTCTGCACAACAACAGTCATCAATCAATATGATTGCTATTTGTAAATGGAATGAAAAGTTCATCACACGGGTCAAAGCAGACTGTGGAAGCGCTCATCATTAAGAGATGTATATAGCAAGATGCCCATTGCTCAGATATGACTGCAAGTCATTTAAAACACAAGGGAAACGTTGGAACCATGTTGAGAAATATCTGCTTTCTACTGGTAGTGGATGCAACAGCCCAGCGGTCACAGAATAAATAGCACAGATCTTCACAACAAACAGCCACAGTCCATAAGTTGGTCAGACTGTTTGGTAGTCGGGAATAGTATGGATTCTGGATGATTCATCTAAACCAGGACGAAAATGACAAACATTCTCTGCATCCATTCTCTATTTTCCTACTTCCCGTTTTGATAATGAAATTCAAAAGCAAATTTAATGCTTATCTCTAGTGTAGGAACATGTTCACAGTCGAAGTTCACACAAGATTTCCTAAATTTAGGAAATTTAAGAAACCTGCTGAAGCATTCAACCACTCTTTTAACCATCTTGTTAAGACTCACTCTGGTAAGAACTATACTAGCCTCCTACTAAAGGAGGTAAATAATTTGTCCTTATCATTTTATATTACAATTACAAGCTAAGTCGTCTCTGTTTATTGAAAATCAAAATCTAAAAATCAATATCCATCTCATAATTACAGCCGAGATTTAGGCGACAATTTTATTTATAAATTGGAAATGATGACCAGTTGAGCATGAGGATCATTGAGGATGTTACCTGTCCTTCTAGCCATTCCTCTGTCAGGTTCATCATTTCATCATAAGTTATTTGCTGGAAAAGGTGGGAATACTTGTGCAGACGAAGACTTTTCAGCCAGACAGACACATCTGAAATCAGAGCCGATACCAACCATGTCAACATTGATAAACATATCAGAATGTTGCTGGATATTGAATGTCCTCAAAAACCCTTAGGGCCTACAGTAGCAGGACATTACCTATCGGATATTACCCCACTACCATTATGCCCCTGCCATTACACCCTGCTATTACCCCCCCACCCTAGGATATTATCCAAGTGCCATTACACCTCTCCTTGTCATAATAGCTGCATGTTTTAAACAATTAAATTATGAACAGCAGTTTTTTAGATATGTGCTTATAAATAAGTAGCATTTTATAACAACACCATCAGAAAAAATTTAGTTGCAAAATATCAGACATGTTCATAAATGAAGATTGTGAGTAATTCCGCGTAAATATTCACAATTATTGGTAAAATCATTGACAATGTTGGCAATTCGGTCATCACTGTCACGATATTTCTTACGTGTAGGTTCATCTACATGTCCACTAAGTCGCTGAGCAATGACATTGTTCACAGGCGATGTTTAGAACAACACAAACCAGTCAAACAGTGATATTTATTTTGTTTACTTGTTGTATGCCTCATGGAAGGCTATAGACATCCAAGATAAAGCTAACAAATCGATGACACATACTATTCCGAGGTGAATGGCAGAGGCCAAATACTGAGGCGTAATTCCAGTGGTTAATGGCAGAGGGGTAATGGCAGAGGAGTAATATCCTATGGGGGGTAAGGGCAGGGAGGGTAATGGCAGGGGGGGTAATGGCAAGGGGTAATAGCCTGTGTGACACTGTGTGTGTATCATAGGGTAGGCCCTATGATACCCACATACAGAATCAAGTGAAGCAGAAGTATAGGTTGGTTTGCCTAATCCCTTAGAGGAATTAATTCAAACAATCCTGATGGGGAGAGAGATACATGCATACATATATACACACCCATGTATGTACATACGCAAGTACTTAAACTGACATTTACCAATATCTCTGGCGGTTCTTGTGCATATGCTTTTGTTTTAAGTCGAATTGACCCACTGTTGGTGGACTATATGATGCACAATGTGTTGCACTCGTTTCCTGTGGCTCAATGGTTCTCATATCGGATTACTGCTTTGGTTTCACGCTGCATCCTTGGCTGTGCTCCGTCTCACCTGTGTGATCTCTGCTGCCCAGTGTCCGACGCTGCACGTCGAGGGCTTCGCTCTGTGACAAGGGGAACTCCTAGTGCCACAGGCTCGCTTGTTTGCTGACCAATGGCGAGCTTTCTCGGCGGCAGGCCCCTCCGGAATAACCTCCTGCCACAACTACGCTTGCTACCTCTGACCAATGAAACCGTGTTTTAAAAATTACTAAAGTCTTTTTTTCTTTAGCCTCGGTTAGGCTGGGAGCGCACCTAAGTAGGTTTCTTGAGGGGCACTATGTAAGTGCCCAGAATATATGAATAGATACAATATATAAATACTAATATTGCAAACATAATCATATGCAAACCATACATACGAGAACTGTATGAGTCACATAAAAGCCAAGACACATTAACCTTTAACGACCAGTGTTACTTATCATGCCTTATGTTTTACTATGCACTGGTCATTAAAGGCCTGAGCTCAAGTGAACATTACAACTACAGCACGCCATTGTGAGACGGTACGCTATATTCTTTCTATTCATTCGTGTTCATCACTAATCTGTTCGATCCAACTGCAATTATATTTTTAACTCAAGCAAACGGTACACATAGGTTACTATTTTCGACAACGTACATAAGTACTAGCGTATAGCCGCATCTATGCTGCCAGCAGCAAAAAAAACCCTGACACCAAAGCATTAAAGTCCCAGCAACCAATAATTTTGTTCAAAATTCTCTGACATTGAGTTTGCATAATCCTCTCTCCTGTTGCGTCTTTCTTAACGCTCTAAATTGCTTGAACATTGTATTTTAAGTGGTCGTCAATGACAGAGCCATCATCGGTCGGTGTATCCTGCTCATCTCCCTCATCCTACTGGGCAATGTCATCTTGATGATGGTTTCACTTTCTTCTCCTAGCTCAGCTTCCTGGGCCATACGCAACCAACATGCAACATCATTATTTATTGCACGATCGAACAACACGTGAAACCAAAACCGATGCTGAGAACTTTTGGGGTCCTCTCAAAACTCACAAACCAGATTCAGACTAGCTGAATGGTAACAGAGTTAAACACACTGGCACGACGATCAGAAGAACACGTGTTCGATACCCACTAACCCCAGAAGCTTAACTCAGTCTTTAATTTGTTAGATCCATTGTAGCTGTAAAATGAGCAATAGGACTAACAGGTACCCTGCAGATTGCCATACAGTTAAATTCAACTGACTGTTAAAGTTGTTATCATTTATTACCATTAAGTCATGTAATCTTAAATACTGCATGCTTGTCAGTGTGAATTTTACAAGAAATATCACTGATATCACTTGGATCAATTCCTATACAGACATACAGCCATATAATAAATGCATACAAGAACTCATACATGGACAGGCATAGTTACAAATACATGCACACACAGATGAACACATGTGGCAACCAAATGATTGAGCGCTTTGCCATGTAAAGTGGAGAGTAAGAATTTGAGAGACTACCCTGAGACAAATACTATATAGGGACTTTTACAGATCTAAGGACTTTGAGTAAAGCCTTTCACTCACTGCTCATCACCATGCTCGTGGTCATTAGACAACTTTGCCTAATAAATGCATAATAATAATAATACACAGCTACATGTGCATGTGTATATATACATATACATACATATATATATATATATATATATATATATATATATATATATATATATATACATATGACACAATGACTGCACTTTATACAGCAAGATGTTACATCATTAGTGTCTGCTGTTTGAGACAATTTCTAAAAGAGCACTGGAGAGGTGCCAAGACAGTTCACTGACTGCCAGTGTTTCTTTCTGTAAAGGCAGCCTATTCAGCAGCAGCCTATTCAGCAGCAGCCTATTCAGCAGCAGCCTATTCAGCAGCAGCCTATTCAGCAGCAGCCTATTCAGCAGCAGCCTATTCAGCAGCAGCAGCCTATTCAGCAGCAGCAGCCTATTCAGCAGCAGCCTATTCAGCAGCAGCCTATTCAGCAGCAGCAGCCTATTCAGCAGCAGCCTATTCAGCAGCAGCAGCCTATTCAGCAGCAGCAGCCTATTCAGCAGCAGCAGCCTATTCAGCAGCAGCAGCCTATTCAGCAGCAGCCTATTCAGCAGCAGCCTATTCAGCAGCAGCCTATTCAGCAGCAGCAGCCTATTCAGCAGCAGCAGCCTATTCAGCAGCAGCCTATTCAGCAGCAGCAGCCTATTCAGCAGCAGCCTATTCAGCAGCAGCCTATTCAGCAGCAGCAGCCTATTCAGCAGCAGCAGCCTATTCAGCAGCAGCAGCCTATTCAGCAGCAGCCTATTCAGCAGCAGCAGCCTATTCAGCAGCAGCAGCCTATTCAGCAGCAGCCTATTCAGCAGCAGCAGCCTATTCAGCAGCAGCCTATTCAGCAGCAGCCTATTCAGCAGCAGCAGCCTATTCAGCAGCAGCAGCCTATTCAGCAGCAGCCTATTCAGCAGCAGCAGCCTATTCAGCAGCAGCCTATTCAGCAGCAGCAGCCTATTCAGCAGCAGCCTATTCAGCAGCAGCCTATTCAGCAGCAGCAGCCTATTCAGCAGCAGCCTATTCAGCAGCAGCCTATTCAGCAGCAGCAGCCTATTCAGCAGCAGCAGCCTATTCAGCAGCAGCCTATTCAGCAGCAGCCTATTCAGCAGCAGCCTATTCAGCAGCAGCAGCCTATTCAGCAGCAGCCTATTCAGCAGCAGCCTATTCAGCAGCAGCAGCCTATTCAGCAGCAGCCTATTCAGCAGCAGCAGCCTATTCAGCAGCAGCAGCCTATTCAGCAGCAGCCTATTCAGCAGCAGCCTATTCAGCTGCAGCCTACTCAGCAGCAGCCTATTCAGCAGCAGCAGCCTATTCAGCAGCAGCAGCCTATTCAGCAGCAGCCTATTCAGCAGCAGCCTATTCAGCAGCAGCAGCCTATTCAGCAGCAGCAGCCTATTCAGCAGCAGCCTATTCAGCAGCAGCCTATTCAGCAGCAGCAGCCTATTCAGCAGCAGCAGCCTATTCAGCAGCAGCCTATTCAGCAGCAGCCTATTCAGCAGCAGCAGCCTATTCAGCAGCAGCAGCCTATTCAGCAGCAGCCTATTCAGCAGCAGCCTATTCAGCAGCAGCCTATTCAGCAGCAGCAGCCTATTCAGCAGCAGCCTATTCAGCAGCAGCCTATTCAGCAGCAGCAGCCTATTCAGCAGCAGCAGCCTATTCAGCAGCAGCCTATTCAGCAGCAGCCTATTCAGCAGCAGCCTATTCAGCAGCAGCCTATTCAGCAGCAGCAGCCTATTCAGCAGCAGCCTATTCAGCAGCAGCAGCCTATTCAGCAGCAGCCTATTCAGCAGCAGCAGCCTATTCAGCAGCAGCCTATTCAGCAGCAGCCTATTCAGCAGCAGCAGCCTATTCAGCAGCAGCCTATTCAGCAGCAGCAGCCTATTCAGCAGCAGCAGCCTATTCAGCAGCAGCCTATTCAGCAGCAGCCTATTCAGCAGCAGCAGCAGCAGCAGCAGCAGCAGCAGCCTATTCAGCAGCAGCCTATTCAGCAGCAGCCTATTCAGCAGCAGCCTACTCAGCAGCAGCCTATTCAGCAGCAGCAGCCTATTCAGCAGCAGCAGCCTATTCAGCAGCAGCCTATTCAGCAGCAGCCTATTCAGCAGCAGCAGCCTATTCAGCAGCAGCAGCCTATTCAGCAGCAGCCTATTCAGCAGCAGCCTATTCAGCAGCAGCCTATTCAGCAGCAGCCTATTCAGCAGCAGCAGCCTATTCAGCAGCAGCAGCCTATTCAGCAGCAGCAGCCTATTCAGCAGCAGCAGCAGCAGCAGCAGCAGCAGCAGCCTATTCAGCAGCAGCCTATTCAGCAGCAGCCTATTCAGCAGCAGCCTATTCAGCAGCAGCCTATTCAGCAGCAGCCTATTCAGCAGCAGCCTATTCAGCAGCAGCAGCAGCAGCAGCAGCAGCCTATTCAGCAGCAGCCTATTCAGCAGCAGCCTATTCAGCAGCAGCCTATTCAGCAGCAGCCTACTCAGCAGCAGCAGCAGCAGCAGCAGCAGCAGCAGCAGCAGCAGCAGCCGCAGCAGCCTATTCAGCAGCAGCCTATTCAGCAGCAGCCTATTCAGCAGCAGCCTATTCAGCAGCAGCAGCAGCAGCAGCAGCAGCAGCAGCAGCAGCAGCCTATTCAGCAGCAGCCTATTCAGCAGCAGCCTATTCAGCAGCAGCCTATTCAGCAGCAGCCTATTCAGCAGCAGCAGCAGCAGCAGCAGCAGCAGCAGCCTATTCAGCAGCAGCCTATTCAGCAGCAGCCTATTCAGCAGCAGCCTATTCAGCAGCAGCAGCAGCAGCAGCAGCATACTAGAAAAGTCATCTTGGCTCATCCAGCTGATAAAAACAGAGCTTATTCAGCGTAGGAGGTGGTCACTTTGCAATGTCACATGATAGTGTAAGACTGTTTTCAGTCTAAGACTATCATATATATATATATATATATATGTATGTATGTATGTATGTATGTATGTATGTATGTATGTATGTATGTATGTATATATAGAAGAGCAATGAGGCAAGAACTGTTGGTTAGTATAATCTGTTGATATGACACAGCACAATGGTCTCAATGGTCAGTGGCTACCACACAGGACAGTGTCAAGTTTCGTCAACCCAGGGCTTGGGATTGAAGTTCCCAGCAGAACCACATGATTACTTCAAGATATCAGTTCTCTTAGCACTTTCTAGCAAATATTGCTAGAATTGAGCACAGAACAACAGCTGAACACCTTCGAAGGGCAACTCATAGAGCAAAGGAGAGAATTGCAGCAGGGTCTCATTCCCATTAGCGGGAAAAGCAGCTTCAGGAGTAGGCTAGAGAGACTGATAACAAAACCAAGTCAGCTTTCATTCTCATCTGTCTTCCTTGAGCCCTGTGGGATAAAGCATGAATGGTGTCTGGTCAATACAGGATTTCCGTTTACAGCCTGATTTCTTGGCGTCGTGCCAAATGAATGTCTTGGTGACAAAGGCATTTGTACTACGTTCGAAACCAGAGGCCCATGGTCCTCATCCTCCTTTCTCACCTTTTAAATAAACCCCTCCTTCGCTTGCACTCTCATCTGCTACTTTTCACTTGTGTCTGAAAATCAAACTCTTCAAGCAACTCTATCCAGATTCACTTCTGCGCCAACACACGACCACAATCATCACCACTGATTACCACCATGGTACCACACTGTCTCCTCAGCCAGACCAAATAGGATTTTGACCTGGCACTGGAATGACATTAGAAATTTGGCTATTGCGGACTAGACTTGGTACGGCGGCAGTTAATAAGGCGGTCTCCCTTCTATATTGGCACTAAAAACGTTTTAAAGATTTTCATTACATTACAGTCAATAAGCTGTCAAAGTATCTGTTAAGAACAGTATTGACAACTGCACTGACAACCTACATTACGTGTCTTCACCATTTCTGATTAGAAGGTTAAGTAAAAGGTAAGACGTCATCCATTGTATTTGCCTGATTATACAGAACTCAGTTTTGTTCACGCTGTATACGACTTTAATGATGAGTGTACCAAACAAGACTGGGAAACTAATACAATTTGTTGTTGAAGTGTTAAAGGTAAATGGTCTTTTGACAAAGGCATCCAACAACCTAAATATAATCTCAGAGGTCATGTAGATGCCATGAACTACACATCAACACATGGATTTGAACCTGGAACTTACTGCTGAAAGGCTGATGCTCTGGAACACTCTTGTCATTTAGCGGTCTTTAAGACAGCTTCATTAAAAACACATCAAGCCCATGAGCTGTCTGAACCTGGATCTGAAACTCACTAGGTCCAAGCATTATTTACCTAGCTCTTAAATTGTCTTTTTTATCTCAGCTAAAGATATGTTCATTTCACTATGTGCTTGCCATCAGCAGACATCATTCAACTCACTCTTCTAGGATTGACTGGATTTATAGATTAGCATTGGAACATCATTAACTAACATCTTTTTATTATTATACTGGTGCCACAGATGCTCTCTCTCTCTCTCTCTCTCTCTCTCTCTCTCTCTGTCTGTCGGTTGGTCTGTCTGTCTCTGTCTCTCCCAGTCAAACATATGACTGCACAGAAAATCAATGTGTCAATGTTATTATTATTATCATTATTAATATTTATTAACGTCTATTTTGCTGATATCTATTGCACAAGCATCAACCAAACCATAATCAGATCAAGATTCAGGTCAGTCCGTAGAACAAGAGAGAGGCAGACTATGGATGATAAATGAAAGAGGCGAGTATTAAGGTTGAGAACAAAATGATACAATGTTCAACCGAGTGGAACAAATAGACACACTTGAGGAGAAAGTTCTAGAAACCAGGTCCAGCAAACAGTCTTTTCACAAAGAACAATTTTTGGTTTAGGTATGGCCAATGAGAAAGATAGTCAGATGATCTTACTGAATAACAAATGAAAAGTTCGGAAATTAGGACTGATTTTAAGAATTTTGGTTGGTTAATTTTAATTTTGTTTACAAACTATGAACCTTAATTTGACACCTATTGTATGAATAGGAGCATATGAACAGTGAGCCAATGCAGACGAACATGGAGTTGAAAGTTCATACTTGGTTCAGGGATGAACCAAAACTTGGCTCGGAACTCGGCTCAAGTTTCAGAGTACTCAGACTCGGATAAACAATGGGTCCGAATATTAATTTTAAAATGAAAATCAAATTTTTATTAACAAACAACAATCGACCCAACTAAAAACACAAATACTGCTACCAATATTGCTTACTAGTTACAAATTCCTAGTGTAAAAATTTAAATAAAAAATTCATAAAGTTGTGCAAACTAAAAACCAAGAAGATGAGACTTTTGAAATATTTGAAACTCGGACTCAGACTTAGCAAAATTGAACTCGTGTTACTTCGTAAGAAATTAAAACTCGATTCCTCCTTAATTCAGATATATTAATTATTTCTCTAGCAAAGCAGTTCTGAACTCTCTGCAGCTTCAACATGTTGTAACATTGATACCAGTAAGACGAATTCTACAGTAGTCTATACCATATGAAGAAACCAACATGTTAGCTTTAGATATCCTTGAAGATATTTGGCTAATTTGGGGTAGGCCCTGTGTCATCAATGAACATACGTCATAATGACTTACAAATACTATTACATAGTTGGTGAGAGACGTCCATGGTAAAATTGAATTCAATGCCTATTGCAAGTAACGATCAGCATCTGCCATCTCAACAGCTGAGTTACCCAGATTCAAAGATTTATGATAGTCGAATAAATTATGCTGCTGTGGAGTGCCGAGTATTTGAAATTCAGTCGTCAGAGAGTTAAAGATGAGTATATTGGTCATCGTCCAAAACTCTACTTCATCAAAGACAGCAGACAATAGCTGCACAGAAGAGTCACACGACATACTGAAATGTAGAGTTGACTACCATCAGCATAGAAATTATATCATAGCGAGTGATTGTCACGAAATGGTTTTAGTGGTGTGGTGTATAACACAAACGACTAAGTCGAGAACCCCATGGAACACCACATTCCAACAGAGGAGCACATGTTAACTAATATAAACATCTGAAACACTGGCACAACAAAAACCTTTAAAGAAACTCTGGGGCGAGATCAATGAGTGCAATGTTGCCATAATACCTTTCATGGCCGTGTCATCTCTCGTGGGTGCACTGCGTGTTCGGTGCAGATCTTCATGAAGTGTGTCACTTCCGCCACTCCCTGATGAAGTGATGCTGCTCTGTGGAGACAGAGGCGCGTGCAGTTGGTCGGGGTTGATGAAGAGAGTGTTCAATCGACTGCTGCTGCTGCTGGTCGCGGCGCCATCCGTCTGTTCCGAGTGGACGTGACTCAGCCAGTCGGAGACAGAGGGCGCTGTTGCATTGGGTTGGGGCACCAGGGATGCCGTCCTCGCCAGCTTCTGATGGCCTTCACTCTTACGAACACAGACTGCAATACCAACAACAATCTCATCCCAGCTAACCACGTCTCTTATCAATTTACCCAATCACGACCTTCAGCTCTAAATACAGTCTAACAAAGCTATGCCTTTGGAAGCTAGAATTTTAAGTAAACAATTACAACAGCAAGCAAACAAAACAACATTAGACATTGTCCTATGCTAGTTACATTACATCAAAATCCTAAGAACAGAGGCTACATTACTGTCCAGCTGTTACATTACATCAAAATCCTAAGAGTAGAGGCTACATTACTGTCCAGCTGGACACAGATCCAATGTAGACACAAGAGAAGCAGTCAAGATATTAGGAAACCTTGGTGGTTTTGAAGAGCTGTGTAAGCTGATGGACTGGACAGATGCTGGGCAGGAGCCTGACCACCCAAACTCCAGCTGATGAACGGATGGTTCAGTCCATCCGACAGTGGCACCGAAGCTGATGACGTTAAGGTTCTGTTCCTGGTGCCAATAACGCCAGTGTGCCCCTGGTCGCAGTTACTCATAGTGCCAAGATCTGTTCTGCCTCCCCCAACCGATGAAGGCACGGTCATTGTCGGCCAATCGCATCCTGACGACGTCTGTTCGGCCACCGTACCCACGAGGTACCTCGTCGTAATGCCATTTGGAACCGGATGTACGCTGCTCTTGTCTTGGACAGAGATCATCGGTGCATTTCCATCGCTGCTTCCGGTCGTGTACTGAGGCAGGAGAAGGTTCTGCAGAGACTGTGGCACAGACATAGGAGGCTTTGTTGTTTTGGTGTTGCTTAGGCTGTGGCACTCCTCGAGACTGTTCATCCAGGCGGTGAGAACGGCGAGTTCATCGCGCGAGATGGCCGGGTGGATGAGAGAGTAAGAGAGCAGCTGACGACACTCCTCTATGTGACAATTGTTCTCAATCGAATGAGCCATCACCTTTGGCATGATGTTCAGGTACTCGGCCTTGGCCTTCGTGTTGCCAACCTTCAGCAGTGGCAGGCACTTCAACAGCTGAGAAACAGCAAATTCCTTGGATTCCTTACAAAGGCTGCTGATGTATACTACAGAAACAAATGATGCACATGTTATAGAGACATAAACTATGCATACGAGACGCATAAACAGCACATCACAGACACATAAACATAATGTAATAATATTGACAAACATAAACAACACAATATCTGTGATTCAACATGTTCTTAAAAAGTTGCCATATTATACTTGCTCCCACATAGCAGCATTAAAATGAATATGACATTTTCTGGAGAACATATATTAATTACCCAACGAAGCCCAAACAATGGAAGTAATTATCAAAGTTCAAATCAACATGATCAACTGGTATTTCAACAAACCAATGTCTCACAGAAATAAAGTAAAGTCATCAAATAAATGCAAAAAAACTTTAGATTCTTCCACACACAAATTCGGTAGCTCTTCTTATTATTCAACAATAGATAAACCAATAATTTGTCAAGAAATCTGTTCACTCACAAGTCAAATGTTCTTGACAAGAATGCTTTATGTAATTGAAATGTCTTGTAAACCAAGATGTGGTAAAGCAGTTGGTTGAAATAGAGAATATAGTTATTTTATCTTAGAACCCTATCAGTAGTCTGTCCCTTTAAGTTCAACTCTTTGATAAATACAAGAGAAATTGAATGATTAAAAGAATGAGAAGATGACAAAAGACATTCCCTTAAAATAAGAAGTCAGAAAATACGTTAAAGAGTCACAAAAAATCTAAAACAATTCCAGAATTAAAAGAAACAATGATTTGGAACTAGACTTGCCTGGGTCATTGGCATAACTTTCTTGTGCATCACTGTCAGTGCAGTTCTGCAGAATGTGCTCCAAGACCTGAGCCAGAAACCTCGCCTGCGTCGAAGTAATTTTCCGAAGAAGCGAGTACAGCGTCACAACCTGCTCGCATTCGTTCCACGAAACGAACCAGTCGCTTACACAAGAAACCTGGTCACGAAAGAAGCTGGTCATTTTAGTGCTAGTCTCCAAACCATAGGTCAGCTGACAGTCAGTGCTGCATTTTGTACCTGGCATAGAACGTACCAGGGTCGATTGAAGCAGCAAAGTCCCAGTGGACTGGATTCACCAGTTCATGGAATCACGTGAGACTAACTTTCACAATCTGACCAACATATGCAGGTACCTCAGCCTACAATAAAAAAATATCATCTTCATCACAACAGTCTGTTTGTCTCACCGGTGACAGCAATGTGTGCTGATGTTGCACCTAATCAGCAGCTGGAATCAGTCTAAGTCATAATTGAACCTCTGCCACTGTTCACAATGCCAGTCCCAAGACTGGATAAGTGAGGAGGGGATCTCTACTGATCTATTACACAGTGTCATTAAACTGAAACTACCCCCTGAAATAATGGCTAGGAGCACTTAGAACTGTATTATCTCGAATGGCCCATTGAAACCCCTTTTAAACACCGTGTAGCCTTTGAAACAATCCAAGGGACAACTGAAAATCGTTTTTAATCTTATGGATCGGCTGCACTGATGCCTTACAATGAAATAACTAACACTGTCTTCAATGCATCACTAACTTTGGAAGAAAGATTTAAAAGACGTTGAATCACCGTTGAATCACCGTAAATAAAAATGTGCCTACCCTGTCATTTAAGTTTCCTCGCTAGGCCTACTGTTAGACCATGACGCCAAAACGTCATATGACTGGCAATTATTATAAAGGCAATCACAGAGTCTAAAGAAACTTATCCAACAGCAGTACTGGTCCGTTTAAATAATGCTACAACACAGTTTCCCTGTAAACGTTCTACATTAAATACAGCCTAAAGCTAACAAATGCACAAAACACACTCACACACACGTACACAACCTGGATTGTGACGAATTTCAATTCTTTCTCTTAATGGTAATAACACCACCGTGAGACAATGGAACCAGATTGCCACTGGATGAGTCATGACTGTACCAAGACATACACAAAAACCCACATCGTTTTCATGGACTAACGATTTACCAGCAGTCAATATCCTGGCTATAGTGCCTCATTGGCCAACAGCCCATTCATCTCGGAATACATTTAGTGTCCCCAAATACACAAATCATTGTAAAGCGACACAGTACCATTTGGCTATTACAGGCCACAGTATGTATGCATGTACGTATATGGTTCTTTATATAGCGCTGTATAAGAAGCCCCAAAAGCGCTAAACATAGCAACCTAACATAAATAAAAACAAGCGCAATTTAAGACCAGAACAGCGACGCACTAAGCTTTTAGACAGCTGATGTATATTGATATTTTGGTGACATTAGTTTCTGTCTATTCCAGTCCTTACATATGAACCGATGACAGTACACCCCCTTAGCACCAGAACTCCAGTCCGGCTGCTCCACCGAATGGCCTTTCTCAATCTGTTTTCACCCACAACTGCCCAAAACAAGGTTATCGACTCCAGATAACCCCACAAGTTAACATGTCTTAAAAGGATTAATGCCCCATACGGCAGCATTGCTACCAGCCAACTCAAAGTTTAACCATAAAACATTCAGGTAATTATTGCTGTCTATGGCAGCTGATAAGCAGGCGGCCATTTGTAACGCCTCAGCCACCAAAGTTGTGCACTTTCATTTATTCACTCTGACAATTTATATAGCACCCCTTAAAGAAACCTACTCATGAGCGTTCCCAGTCAAGTTCCAACTCGAAAGAAAAAGACTTGAGTGACCAGTGAAACCCAATCGGGGTGATCAGGGGTAATGAATGCAGCTCTAGTCAAAGAATGTTCCAGATGGAGAGGCCGAAAATTGAGAATCCTCTGTTTTGCCAAGGAGCTTGAGCCCATTGAACTAAACATTCACCCCTCGCCACAGAGCAGAGCACCCGATGAGCTGCAATGTCGGATACTATGCGACACAGATCACATACGTAGAATAGTGACGAAAGCATGGACAAGGATCATAGTGGTCATGCCTTCATCACAGAATGACTAGCCGAGTGACTAGGTTCCTATGTTGAAGAAATGATAAGTTTCCGGTCAAGGGTAAGACCCAAGTCACGGACTGTGAGAGTAAAAGTTATGCTGTTATCTTTGGCTCTAAGCCAGACTGCACAACCGACTAGCACCCTGTTTACCAGCCGCCCTTTTCCAACGACAACACCGAGAAACAGGACAGTAAAAAAAAACAAAGGCCAGAAACCAGTGACGAACGACTTATGGGACAGATTATTCCGAGGAACCTACAGCGGTTCATGTCAGCCAGGAAAACCAAAATAAGACCAGCCACTTAGTCTGACCAGGTCAAAAGCTGGCATCCAAACAAACAATGGGAACCGTTTGTCCTGGCTACATAGAAGACGGTACACTGTACACTTATTGCCCAGTTCATTGTAGATGTTCCTCATTGTCTCTGCAGCAGGACCTGATGATAAACGACGTCGCTCAGCTTTTGAAATCGTATCAACCGCAGCAGTTCCTGTCAGTTGCTCGTGATGAAGACTACAGTGTGACAGTGATCGTAGTAAACGCGTTGAGCACAACCGACAGACGAAGCTTACATTAGCCGTCGTCCTTTGCAAATCCATCTATACAGCAGCAGCAGCAGCAGCAGCAGCAGCAGCAGCTACGGTGACGACATGTAGCGGCTTCTGAATAAACTAATCGAAGATTGCTCCATTTACCAATCAATAGTCGCTTTGTGTTGTCAAACGACCACCAAACAATTTCGCTCGCCATGTGTGTGTGTGTGCGCGCGTGTCCGATGAACGGCAGTTGTTACAATTTCACGGGACACTTGTTAACTGAAAGGAGGTTTTGCGTCTCGCGCGGCTGCTACCCGTACGTCCCAATATAGTACACAATAGGTCAATGACAGGCAGACACCCCCCCGTCCAACAAATTCTATATAACGTGTAATGTAATATCACAACATGTTTATATGGTGCCTTTAGAGAAAGCTCGGATATGCCACTACAGTATCGTTTTTGCTGGTTACCATTCAGCTCTTGACCAAACATGCTGAGTCATCACAGCAACCAATATTAACATAAAACAACACATAAACACCACAAAAAGACAGAAACAATGATAGTGGTATAGCTAAGTTTGATAACATAGATAACATGCAGTGACTTCCTGTAACATAAGATAGTCAGAATATTGCATATGGAAAGCTGATTTGTGTCTGTCTGTCTTGTGTTATATGATAATAATGGCAGTGGTAGTGATAATGATTTTATAATGATGCTGATAAAGATGATATTGATGATACAAAGTAGAATAAGGCAATCCATACAAACTTTTACACACTGATCAAATGGTTACTGGTTAGGCACAAGTAGACAAATTTACAAGATACGGAGGATATGCCATCAGTGGGGTTTGAAACCTGAGTCAGATCTACAAATCCTTGTTAAACCAATGAATCCAGAGAGAGATTGTCCAGTTGTGGGATACTAATAATAATAATAACAATAATAATAATAGCTTCTTGTTGTATGTACCATTGCGCATTTGGAAGTGGAGTATAAAAGAAAAATCTACTATATACATCAGGAATTCTTGTGCAAAACATCTTAGCAGTAGCTTGCAATTGACCATGCTATAGAAATTGTCATCATTACAATTACAGTGCTTAACATATATAACTATATATATATACATATATATATAAATCTGGTGATTTATATATATATATATATATAGAAGTTCATGACCAGATGTACCAATCTCAACCCTAACCTCCTCCCACAGGCCCATCTCAGTCTTAGAAAAAGATGATTGCAGACAACACCAAACCTATTACAGCGAAATCTGTAACAAATGAGCTGAATACTCAGTTCATCATAAGCAGTAAGGTTCGAAAGACAACAGACTTAACAATAAGCAGATGGTATTACCACGCTTACATCTTTGCAACATCATAACCCAGGAAACAGTAACAAAACCTGCAAGAAACGGACCACAAAAACAAGCTCACTTTGTGTGAATTTCACGGCTCCTGGAAATACAGATTAATAAAAGGACACAGACTGGCACCTATCCAAACTCAAACAACAGAGCTAGATGCAACTGGAACATGCTAAACAGTTTAAAAACATCTGGAACACCCAAAATGTTCCAATCCAGTAGTACACTTCTGCCCAAAGCAGGCCACTCTAATGATTAAGAACACCTAACCATATCTGAAGGAATCCAATAGCCAAAAGTAGGAATGAACCGAAACTAGGCTAGGATATTTCACTTGGCCGACTATTGTAGTGCTCGGCATTACTAGAACTCGAACAAATAATGGATCCGAGAGGTAAAAAATCACAAATGCTGTTACAAGTAGTATTTACTGGTCACTACTTCCTAGTGTAAACTGAGGCTCAACCAAAAAAAATTCAAAAAATTGTGCAAACTGACAAACAAATATCAACAGAATGAGACTTAGTGCTCGACTCTAGTACTGGACTCACGAGTGATACTTGGTAGGAAATAGACACTGGGGTTCATTCCTAGCCAAAGTACAACTACCCATGTGGCCAGATTACCTTATAGGAAGTGCAGCTGACAAGATCCGAAATTTCCTGAAACATCCGATAATTACGAAGGTAACATAATGCCAATTACATCCAAATAAGAAGACCAGATTTATACACTCAGACAAGCCACTTGTGTATGAAGTAAAAGTTATATGGCATACAGACTGACATGCAACATAACAACAGGAAAACAAACAGACTGCACATTCTGATATCTGTTTAATAATCTGCAATACCTTAAGTCTACTGGTAGTTCAGCTAACTAATTAATTAATTAATTAATTAGTTCAGCTAACACAGTCAACACTTTCATTCTGCAGACATACAAAGAAAAACATTTTCCCACTTGAGCAACAAGCCAAGTCCAATTCTCATAGCTCATTGTTTATGGCATACAATTATCCAACTGCAATAGACATTCCTTGCTCTCAGCAAAATAAAAGAAACTGTTCAATAGTTATATAAAAACACTTCAATCCCTGCAGAACACATAAATTCAAGCACATATATTACAGTGACAGAAACCTAACTGGGTCCCAGTCAATCTAACGACCAGCAAAGACTAAATTCACTGTGTAAGTCATCAGTATTTCCCAATGCACTATTACTGGACATTGGCAATACAGTTCATCTGTTCAAAACTGTTTCAAAACTCAAGTCGACTCAACAATCTTCCAAACTCGATGCAGTCCATGGTGCCAACATTAGCCGCATTCAGATCTTGATACAGCATTCCACCTTGTCTGGAAAGACAGTTATGCTGGGTTGTTATAGCCACTAAGGACGGCTAAGTGAGTGTTTGGGAGCATATACTACAGCCAAAAGCAAGCAAGATTTTATCCAAAACGCGTGCATAGCGCTACAATGCATCACCCAATGACCACTTGACAGAGTGTGAAATTTACATAACAAATGTCTGTGACTTACTTCTGGCCAGATGAAAGTCTTAATCCTTGACCTCTGAGTTGTCACTCCAGTACACTAAACACTAGACTAGTCTGAAGAAGCACCAGCAACAATTCTGTTCACATATACCTTGCACACAAGAGGCATCCAACATCACAGAGTGCTCAACCTAGCACCACAAAAGACTACAAACCTGATACACAGTAAGACTTCAGTCAGATTCAGCAGCAAGAATAATAAAGCAATTATCACGAACTGCTTTGTAATTATCTGTTCAATTAGTTGCTGCAGCTGACACAGGAAGTACGTTAGCCATTACATGTATTGAACGGTTGTTAGGCGGATGTAATATATTTGTCTCTAGTCGAATGTGTGGGGACCGTCCTTAAATCAGGCAGTGCACTCTTAACACTTTAATGACGAGAGTGTACTGAAAGGAACTGGAAACCAATGCAGGAAGCTATTAAAGTGTTTAAAGGCTATTCCTTTAGTAAACTATTCTCCAATCCTATTAAGAATCAAGTATTTTCTACTTGCTTTCTATCAAGCTGGTCTGTCAATCTACTCTGGTTATATAGATCATTCATAATAAAAATTATATAGTATGTTAGTAAGATTCTTCAATTAACAAGCCATGTCTTTCAGGATTAATATTCATATAATGGCTCAATTAGAAGGACGTAATTCAGTAGCCATACATCAATATATCTGACCAGAACATTAGATTGTAAAGGGTCGTAATCATAATAGGATCACCATTACGACCTTCCAAAGTTGGTCAGATTAATATCAGAAGAAACAGCCTTTAAGCTAGCCTGAGAGGCAGCAGCCAACAGCCATGAGCATGAAGTGTTAACAAATTCATTTTCTAAGCCACTGCATACAGACGGTCAGTACTCTCCCTCACCAACAAATCTTCCCACTGACAGTGTGTGTGGTCAGCTGTGCTGGCTAAGGAGGGCACAGGTGAAGTAGAAATACCGACACAAATTACCGTTTTGAAAAAGAGTGTGGGGGCTGGATTTCTTAAGGACTTCCGAATGCCCTGCGGGCCACATCCATCTGTGTTGGGTATTGGTAGTAGTTTAGGTACCAGGTATGGGTAGTGGTTTAGAAATACCCATTATCCCAGTATGTAATTGCCTGCCAACAAGATCATCAAGATCTGAAATTCTATCAATATTCCAAGCATTGGTCAGACATCACTATCACAAATGCTGAATCTGTAAAATACCTTTAACCTTATCCTGCAATGAGCACAATACATAGGAAGGAAGTGTCACTAGCCCATACTACCATATCATCCTTGTCATCGATGCGTCGTTAAATAAACTTATTACACACACACTAGCCCATACTGCCCCATTCTATTACCAACTGAAGAGGCATTTCCACAACACATTTATTTCCTTCCCATAGACTGGAGCTTGCAACCCCCTGTTGGCACCCACCAACTGCATCACTTCGAGGACAAATGCTAGTCCATGTTCAACCCATTATCTTCAGAGTGTGGTGCCATTTGTTTTTGGAAGCAATAAGAGCAGGAGGGGAGACAGCCTATGGGACAGAGGCGTTAACGTGTGTGGCCAATGTATATGCAATTGAGTAGAAATGATCTGCACTGATCAGAGGAAGTGCCCTCCTACATCTATAGCCAGTCTATCTCCAACCAAACTTGATTTAATGCGTAAACGCAGCATTCCATCACATGTCAACTGCACAACCATGCATATTCATAATATGCAAATTCATAATTATAAATTTACAACTATAGGAACGCTTGCATAACTGCTGATATTTGACATGAACATCAAGGTACCCTGTAACATCTGAATATCATCACCCAGCAATTGTGTTACTAGCTTGAACACCCTATCAGCGAACCAAAGGCTGTTACTGCTTGGCTGGCTTGCTCGCATGTGCCCTTTTACAAAAGTCTGATTACAGTACTCCGATTTGCCACCGGATTCCTGTATTTATCTCCCGAGTCCAGGCAGTTGTCCGTTTCTCAGTCATCTCAGAAGAAAGACAGACCAACGGGAAGAGAGACCAGCAAAGACATGAACGAATGACTGGACAAAACAGTCGATTTGGTTGTACAGCTGGTTTGGCAATTACAGATAAGGCCTGTGATGTCAAACAGTTCAATTGACTAAGTAATGGGTTCAGAGTGAAACCTAGCTCTAGGCAGGAGCTGCACTGATAAAAGGAGGACCACTGTTGAGTGAGTTATCCTTGGTCAGACTAGACTGGTGACAGGATATTCAAAGCTTCAAAGTTTACATCTATCCAAGAAAAGAATATATCTTCTTAATCACACAAATCTAGACCGGTATGACTCATCTTCTTGGCACAAGACATATTCAAACGATCCCCCAAGGTCAAGTTGGTCAAGTCATCATCAGATCCTATAATGTCAGCCACTTAGAGGCAATGGGTGGGAACAAATGAAATCCATTTTTGTCATATGTGATAAAACAGAGTTGTTCCAATGCCTAGGCCACCAAGTCTTCTTGTGCCCTCCTTGTCTATACTTAGCTTTGCTTTATTTTTCTTTTTTATTTGGGTTCATCATTAATTCAAACTGACATACAGCAGTATGATTACAAGTCATTGTATGAACCAATAATAACAAGTTATTGTAATTGTAAATGAATATTTTTAAAGCGACGCTCAAATCAGCGATGCTCCCGATCCAAGTCGGCGACTAGATAGTAAACAAGAAGGTCTTCAAGTGCTTCCAAGACTGAACATGAGAGAGAACGAGGAGCTCTGCCCTAAAGGTAAGGGTAGACTATTCCAACTGGAGGGGTCTGCATAAGCAAAGCTCCTATAGTAGCAGTGGGCATATGAGGGATCAGCAATAATCCATGGGCAGATGAACGGAGAGAAGCCCATTGGGGAATGGAGGACACTCTGGTAGAGAGAGCCAAAAAGTATGCCGGGGCAGAGCCAACAAGACAACAGTTTTGCATCAGAGTAAGAACTTTAAAGTGTATGTGTTTAGGTGCAGGAAGCCAATGAAGAGAGTCATGGATGAAAGATGAGATGCGTAAAATTCAGGGATGTCACCGATTAGTTGGGCGGCAACATTAAGGATGGACTGAAGCTTAGATAGGCTAGGCAAGGAAAGACCAATATAGGCAATGTTCCCCAAGTCCACTCTGGAGCAGATCACTAATTACAATAGTCTAATCAAACTGTATGGCAGCCATGCAATGCACCCATCTGCCCTACTTCTAATTTCACTAATGCCACCTAGCAAATGAAAGGCTGAGTCTAAAACACACATACGAGGCCCAGTACATTTCTTGTATGAGCATAATCCACATATCATCATCATCATCACTGCCACCACATCATCTCCATTCCTATCAGTCATTCCCTGGCCTAACATTACTCAGGTAATCAAACCTATTAAAACTCATTTAACAAACCCCTTGTATTACTCTAATCAGCCCAGTCCATTGTTTATTCTAAAATCATCAAATAATATGTATATAGAATATGTTAATGATCATATCCATTGCAGCAGTATAGTAATTTCAGCATTTCTTCAATCAGTTCAATCCATTATTCATTCAAAAGACACCAGCAGCAGCACCTAGAATAGAAATCAAAATTATAATATAAGATGCAAACCAACAAAGTCAATCAGTTGATTGATCGGTAAATCAATCAAAGACCAATTAACACAGCGCACACGTGAAGACTTACTCTGTGATCACAAACAACATGCATCTAATAAAAGCCACCATCTTATGATCAAGCATCAGTAGACGGTGATCAGTAGATGGCGCTGAACAACAAATTTTGTGAGTTAAGGATATGCTCAAGAGTCAAGATCTCTACAGAGTAACTGCCTCGAACTCATACTTTGAATGTCACAACACGAGTGCCCTAACCAATCATCTCACGGTAGCAACTGCCGATTTAGAACTTCACACACTCATCAGCACAGATAAGTGTAGAATTTACCCACTTTTGTCGCTCTCATGACAAACACACATGATAGATAGGAGCTAGATAAATGTGTGGGTAGAGCAATTTACATTAAGTGGGAGCTACACATGGTTCAGGTCTAAAGTGAAAGCCATCTGAATCATGTTTCAGACTGTGTTGCTGTTTTCAACAAAACTCCATCACTGGGAAACACTAGAAAAGTCCAAATGCACATCAATCAGGGCTTCCTGTTTCACAAGTCCACCACCCACTAGTTCACCACTGACTGATGGGTGCAAAGATGGATGCATGTACGGTATTACTCAGCTAAACCGAAACCAATGCCATCCTTCAGCAAGATAAACAACAAGTTCCTACCCAAATACTAGATTTTCAACTAGACATTGGCCATGACAGCAGCAAGACATAAAAACAAGACAGGCAGGCATATAAAATAGACAAACATACACTGACATACAGACATTCACACACAGATAGACAGATAAACAGAGATAGTTACAGGCAGTTACTCTCAGAGTCAGACAAAACATTCTTTTGGCTGCCAAATGATTGAGCCGCTATACACTCCATCCACGTGACTCGCCAGATATAAATGCAGTTTACCCAATTCCACATAATCATCCCATGATGTTCCATACTATGTAAGGCTGTTCCTATTCCATGAATAAAAAATTTATGGATATTGATACCTACCGAAGCTTAATCGGCAACCACCTACTCAAGCACCAACTACATTACCAAGGTTTCCTGTTTAAAACAGTAAACGAACAACTGTACTAATAAAACCAGGCAAATAGAATTGCATGCATTGCCATCGTGAAGTATTTAAAAGGTGCTATAGTAAGTATCTAGATACAGACATACAAACATACATAGATGCATGCAAACGATTTCTGCATTGTGCTTGGTAATCTAAACTCAAAAGCATCAAAGCTCGAGGTTACCGCCTAAAGGTCATTTATCAGAAGGTCACCATGGATGCTTTGCATACATGTAGGACTGTAAGTGTAGGTATCTGGACAATCTAAACAGTGGGTATTAGAAAGCAGTCTCTCCAAATGGATTGGCTGCATGACATTCAACCAAAAGTCAACATTAGATGGATTGGAAAGTAAAAGACAGGATTCAATCACAACAGAGTATTAACCCAATTTCAGAAATGAAAGCACAACCGTTTCTTTAAACCCAGTGGCTCAGCTCACATTATGGCTAATGGCTAAGTGTGCATAACTGTTAACCGACAGGTTGGGGGTTCAAACCCCACCAGATCAAATATTTTTTATGAGATATCTACCCCATCTGTTCCCTAACCAGCATAATGAGCAGTCAGCACACTTACTGTACAGTGTACCTGGGAAGTTGTGAAAGCAAGGAAGAGGAAAGGAGATCGTCCACTCTCAATTTATGAGAACCCTGATCATGAAAATGAAATCACTAATAGAAGTTCATATTCGTGCTGCCTCTTAGGCAAGCTTAGGTTTGGAGATGAAGTGTGGACAAAATGCTCTACATTTTCCATAGGAACATTGGCTGATAGAGTAGAAAATAAACACTGGCTTTTCTACATTTAACTCACATAAATCAGGCAATTCTGTGTCACAAGTTCTGTTTATTGGGGGTACTGAACAAACTTCCAGTCACACTGGTGATCATTGTTATAGAGATGAATAAAAAATATTTGATCACCTAAATGGTAATCTATGGATGGCACTGTGTCAAAGCCAATCGTAACACCTACATTCAATATGAAACTAACAATTTTAGCAAACAATCGTTATTTTTTTCCTTTATCTAATATAATTTATGCCAATCTAATCTCATAGTCCATACTTAGTTGATTAGGTAACAGGCCATAAAGTAAACTACAAGACCAGAGTGGGCTGTGACTTATGTCGACTTATCTAATCATATCAAACAAATGCACATCACATTCGTAATTCCTCCAAGGGACAAGGAGACATTCTCAGCCAATATAAGTTAGAAACATTAGCTTAATTCTTCAGCTTAATGTATAATTCTTTAAAGCCACGCTGCATTTGGGAATGCCTCTGAGAAGTTTTCTTGAAGGGGCGCTATATAAATGTTTGATATGAATGACCGAATAAATGAATGAATAGAACTAAAATAAAATCAATATAAGGAGCTGTCAGGGTTAGAATTAGCATCTGATTATTATGCTCTTCGATTTAATAATCTCTCAGAGGAACCGCTGGTCACTATCAGATAGGCAGAAAAATAATTTGGTGAGCCCATTAACTCTGATATAAGTGCAGTACCTTCTATACATTTTCAACCTTGCTCATTCCAACAGGAAGCCAGTGCAGTGATCATAATTGTGGTGTACTTTTGAGCAATCAGAAGACGATTGGTTCAAGGTAGCTAGAAACAAGTAAATAAGTTAGTATATCCCTTATTTTTATATTTTACCAATTGCCAACCACATTCTAGTTTACATACAATGATGGACTACACAACAGTCTCAAACGTTGCAAACAAATTTCTATGGTTTTTATTTGTTCCCAATAACAAATGTTTTATGGGCCAAACTGTCAGCAGCAGATATAACACTGCCATGGGCATGAGAGCACATATGTAGCATGAAACTGGTTTTTATGGGTGGTAATAGTCCATATACTATAGTATATATTCCTGAGCAGGGTCCTGAGCAGGGTTGTTAATCATGGCCCAGAAGAGCAGCACTCATTGTGTGGAATATATAGCTAAGGCTAGTTTAAATATTGTTTTCAACTCTACAGGAAGTAAACGCAGCTGACCAAGACACTGGCTGCTGGTAGAAATATTTCAGAAATAGGAATAAGAAGTAAAACTATTTAATTTCCGCTAACGAGAATAAGAATTAAAATTAGGAATTATATTGAGAACAAGAATAGAATTTGAATGGAAATACACTGCACAGAATGGAAATAGGAATAGAAATTATGCTTTGAACTGAAATATCACTGGCTGCCCGCACAAACTTTATGCCAAGACTTCATCCAAATGAAAGATGCAGGAAGCACTACACAATCCACAGAATCTTTATGCATTGAAGTCTGCTGAGATCCTAATCTGAGACACAGTGTTGACTCATAAAATGTGCCACCAGATAAAGCGAATAACTGCTTAACGTGAAGTAGTGCTATCCTCGAAGCCATTAATTTGACAGACCATATCGGTTAACATGCCAGATGGATGAAGAGTCCAATGAGTGGACTGATGGTTCAATAGACTAACGAATGGTCGGATGGATGGACTGACAATCAGCTAGGATGAACTGACAGTCAGATAGACAGACTGACACTCGATTGGATGGACTGCCAGTTGGATAGACAGACTGACACTCGATTGGATGGACTGACAGTCAGATAGACAACAGACTGACACTCGATTGGATGGACTGACAGTCAGATAGACAGACTGACACTCGATTGGATGGACTGACAGTCAGATAGACAGACTGACACTCGATTGGATGGACTGACAGTCAGATAGACAGACTGACACTCGATTGGATGGACTGACAGTCAGATAGACAGACTGACACTCGATTGGATGGACTGACAGTCAGATAGACAGACTGACACTCGATTGGATAGACAGGCAGATAGTAGGATGAGCGGATAGACTGAGACAGTCGGCATGGACAGATTGGCAGTAGAATGGATGATCAGCGAAATAGAAGCAATACGTTATTTCTGTTTTACTTTGGCTTATAATCCAGTTAGCACACCATGTCCATTGGCTTTTCCCCTAAACCACAGCATGGAAATGGGTCTGTAATACAGGTGCCTGTACATCTGCACTATAATACATAAAACTTATTTATTCATCCCAACACAGGCTCGCCAATGGAATGCTCTAGCAACATGAAAATTTTCACAAAACATTCTTACATCATCTCTAAGTCAACACGATTATTTCAAGCACATAATTTACTTTAAATTCCAAAATTTGGACATTCCTATTTTAGAATAGTACTCATCACGACATTCAGTATATATAACAACCATCATTTGCATCACCAGAAAAAGAATCTGAGCTAGGAAGCAGAAGTGGAAGTCGATTCGGTGCCTTAGGAGCATAGGTATGGATGTACACAACCCCAAAACTTATCTTGGCTCAGCTAAAAGACTCGTACTTGATAATTGCAGGCAACAAGGAGGCATGAAAAGAATTGGTATTGACTGAAGGTAGGGAATACAGAGGTGTGTTATAAGATGTACAAAGTCAAACAGATTTCCAACAGAAATATGTACTATTCAATGCAAAACAATTAAGAACTGTCACCTTGCACAGGTCTGTTAAAAAATTTGTACAGATTTTCATCTGAATTCAGTTGTTGCTAATAAATAGAATTAGTGTTCAGACGCACACTGTCCCGCACACAACCAAATTCTAACACCAAATAAAGAAATATACAAATGAACATTTAAAATACACCAATAGAGGGCACAAGATCAGTAACTTCAATTAGAAGTCCAGAGCAGAGAACATGGCATGTTTCTGCATCTGTGCGTTGCTCATACAATGCAAAAATACTCAAAAACGTAACTTTTACGTAACGTAACAGATATATCACAACACGTAAACAAACAGCTTTGAAGCTGTGTGAATATGCAGACGATAAGCATTAACATGTGGGCCTTGTGTATTCAAGTTTCGTTGCACTGTGGCAGCCATTATCAGCCATAACATGCACACTTGCTACAAATCTAGGTCATGGTAAGGAATAACGAATAATAATGTGAGTTCAATTGAAAAGGTCGCCTAATAAGGATTCATCCCACCCATATTTATTATTCCATAAAAGCGTTCGATTTCTCCAGATAAAATCGGCACTATCTCGTCTAAATGCTTACAATCTGATATCATCAGCGAAATAGACAAAACAACACATGCAGTTAGAAAACGAACATGAATGAAACAGCCGAATCGTGAAACCGATTCTAATTTCTAACTAGGATCTGGACAGTATACGTACATAATTGTACATCTTCGGGTCACCCGTCCAGCCTGCTTCGACTTGTTTACAATCGCCGCGACAAGGCCAGAGAAATGTGAAAAAACGACGACCGTCGAAAAACTAGACAGGATGGATCAACTGAATTGAAATATGTCAAGCATTTAACCGTACACCCACCTCATAACTGCAGAATAAAATAAACCTCCTCCTCCTCGTAACTTAGTCGCAGACACACACACGCACACGTAGAATACTAAACACTACAATCACGCTCAGTCCCACCGCGCACAGCCGCACGGGTCAACTTCATCGCATTAGGCCCAGTAAGTTTCGACATAACGGTACTAATTGTATTAATCTGTTTGTGGGCATTAACCGGGCTGGACACAGACACAGCAGACAAAGCCAAGGTTTTTCAGGAAAGTTTTTACCTTTTTAGGGTTCCAGATTTTTGACGTAGGCCTACTCGTACACAGTCGCACACTGGACACAAAAGACCCGGTTTGGACCCACCTTGCCTGTCTGCCCTGGTCACACCGTGTGCTACCATTGGACCAAGAAGAGTCGTGGGTTCTGCTTCAAAAGGGGACTTTGTTATTAAAAGATCGAACCTGCAGTTTGGCAACAGAATGTTCGAAATAGCTGGGCCAGGCGAATGGAACACCCTACCAGAGGCAGTCTCGTACTGTCTTGAACCTAGTGTATCGGTCTCAGTCTTGGTACCTCACTGTCTTGGTCTCGGTCTCGACACCTCACTGTCTTGGTCTTGAAGCTTCAAGTCTTGCATACAACAATGGCTACTGAGGCTACGCATGATCCTTGTCATTAACCCAGCTTCTATTTTAAGCATGATTGTTTTTGACGATCCATGCTTCCACTTATCACTTAAGCATAATACTGTTCGTCAATTCACCTTCCACTTAAGCACAATCCTTTTCGTCAGTCCAGCTTCTACTTAAACATGATTCTATTCATCAATCCAGCTCACATTCAAACATAACTCTTTTCATCACGTCCAGCTTCTACTTAATCTTTTCATCCATCCAACCTCTACTTAAGTATGATTCTTTTCACAGATCCAGCTCCCATTTAAGCATAAACTTTTCATCAATCCAGTTTCTACTTGCTTATTTTCCGTCTTATTTTCATCGACGATCCCGCCTCCATTTAAGCTACAATTAGACTTCCATTTACGTCAAATCCACCAATTTTAAATGCATGCTAGGCTTGCGCCAAAACACACGATATATATAGTCAATGAAATAATTAATTGCCTATGTGACATGTATGCAAAGATATTTTTGGCTACTCGCTCATTTTCCGGTGTCAAGCAGTCAAGCCTGCTGCAGGGAGCTCAGAACTCTTTAGCCATGATCGACCATAATTTTTGGGTAACTGACATTCAAACAGAATAGCAGAAATTATGAGTTAAGTTATAAATTATATGAGGATTAACAGCTAACAATAGGGAAAGAAAGTAAGCGACAACCCCTAAGGGACGGAAGTCCTGCTCTGGAGAAACCATTTGATACATAATGATACTTTAAGTAAGTATAGGCCTATTCACGAAGCTTACGTGTAAAATAATTGATATTGGACATAGGCAACGTAGGGGAGAGGCACCTAAGATGGGACGGTTCGTAAGATGAACGGCATGGCTGCGTTACGGCGCTTTAGAAATCGTCCGTTTAATAATAATAGTAATAATAACCTATTATTGTTGTTATTCGGCAGAGGACACCACTGTTTGGAATGGAATGATGGAAATATTTGTTCCATTGTATGGGACATGCAGTTGCTTAAGATGGGACATATATTAGCAATTCACATTCGAGACAAGAAAAGTGCATTCTTGGATCAATAATAGTCCCACTTATGAGCAATTTTGTGTTCTTAAATGACTGTATAATAGTATTTCACAACATGAAATGATGGAAATAATTGTATCGTCTTATGGGTACACCTACTCAAAATGGGACATAATGCCAATTTATATGACAAGAAAACAGAAAACAGAGACAAGAAAAGTGCATTCTTGGATCAATAATAGTCCCACTTATGAGCAATTTTGTGTTCTTAAATGACTGTATAATAGTATTTCACAACATGAAATGATGGAAATAATTGTATCGTCTTATGGGTACACCTACTCAAAATGGGACATAATGCCAATTTATATGACAAAAACAGTGCATTCTTGGGTAAGTGTTAAAATTTAGCAACCACTAATTGAAAGCTACGTATGTGCACGTTATCAGTGTGGTTTAGCTTAACAAGTTGCTTTTAATTTTTACAAAATTATGGAGACAATGTTAAGTGTCCCATCTTAGGTGGTCCTCCCCTATATGTCGTTCGATGAATAAATACAAGCTTTTGGACCCACTGGCTGGTCTATTCATAAATTGATACTGTGAGCGTATAAGACTAGGTCTAAATTGGTCTTTGGCCTAATTATAGAAGTTGGTGGAATTCCATAGGGATTATAACTTATAGAACCGAAATAAAGTAGGGTCAAAGATACAACTTATAGTTGATTGTTAAGATATAATTTATGCATATTACTCGTTGGCTGGTATTTGGGTTATTTGAACAATATACTCAGTAATATTACATATGGCCTATAGGAAGTCGCCTGTTTTTCGGTATTGCGAATGCTTCGTTGTGCCGCTAGTCATCGTTGTTTTGATTAGCATGGATTTCTGCCTGCGAGGAAGAGTGCCCTCGACGCAACGAACACCGTACCTTTCAATAGATCGGCGTGTATACTATAGGCGGTATATAGTATTGCAAAGCGCTACGACACAGCGGTAATTACGGTCTTCGTCAGGATCGTTGCTGAACTGATTTGCGCAAATTTTTACTGTAGGCCTATACAGTGAAGATGACCACCATTCAGGAAGCAAATGTAGATTAGTTTTTGGGGCAAGTGATTTAATGTTTCGTGATGATGATTGCTCACTGCAGGCCTACGCGGGCAGTCATCGCCTGCTATTATCTTTTTCCTATAGGTTAAATGTTATTTAATTCTTTTGTGGCTTCCTTTTCATTAGAAGTTCTGCTGCTGACGGAGGATTTTCAAAACAACTTAACTACTACTTACACATTTACATTCAGGGCTTTTAAAGCGGCTGCAGTGTGCCATCGAATTCAGCTATAGATTATATAACCTAAAATTCTGTTGTTCACGTGCATGGTTGAATTTTGAGGCCCTGCAGTACAGTACAATACAATTAGGCATTTATAACGCGCTTTGACAAGTCTTGCACAAAAGCGCGCTGCATGTGTTGCATTCCTATATATAGGCCTAGTCACAGTTCATGGAGAATATGGGTACAGCCTACGTCTTCAGTTTTGTTTTAAATAGTGCAACGGATGTAGCTTGACGAACTGTAGTTGGGAGACTATTCCATGCATTCTGAGGGCCCTATGACTGATAATGCACGGTTTCCAAACTGTTTGATGGTGTGAGGTATAGGCCTATGATAAAGTCCCACCGTGTAGACGAACTCTTGAAGTAGAGGAAGAGCATGACGTGACCGTGGACGTCGTGTACGAGGTGGAGGTTCCGTTATGAATGTGGTACACGAGAAGGAAAATTTTGAATGCAATACGGGTATGGATGGGGAGCCAGTAGGAATGGTGTGATGTGGTCGCAAGACCGAAGAACTTTTATTAGGCGGGCAGCAGAGTGTAGGATTGATTCTAGGGGCTGTGGCGTTGACGCAGGAGGCCCAGACACGTCCTGGTCAGGAACTTCTGAACAAATTGGGTTTTATCAAATGCAATAGACATTGGGACTAGCATTTCGCATGTAGGACTTTTGAAAGCACGAATTCAAAATACGTTGCAGTCTGCATTTAGAATCATTTCACTAGAATAAAATTATCAAACTTTCGTTAAAATAGCGTGTTGACCGACTTGACTAGCTTTAGAAGCCTGTGTGGCTTGTTTCAAAGTTCAGGTCTTGGTTTTGATGCCTAAAGTCTCGGTCTTGAGACCAATGTCGGCCTCAGTCTTGAGACTAGATCTAGATGGCATGGTATCGAGGTCCAACTTCAAAGTATTATCCTGCATTAAGAGTTTCACAATGTATTTTGAACTTTCAAGCTGTATAATGATACAAAGGGTTTTACAAGTTAAAACACAGCAGAACTGAACAGAAAGCACAACCGTACAACTTCTTTATGCGCCAAATCTGCAGCGTACTGGACTATGGTGCGTTCGTCCCTTCCACCGTCAGCGTAGTACAGCAACACGCTTACTGATGACGTCATGTAGCATCGCACAAAATAATTCATAGTTTTATTTATAGCTTTGTGCAGGCGTTGTTCTAGCGCAATATTAGAGCCAAGCCATAATATCATATTTTCGCGTTTTTATGGAAACTTGACCACAAAAATTTGCGCTGCATGAATCTAAGAACTAAGCAAACGATGGCAGGTGTACATTGCATGTTTGCTACATTTTTTAGTAAATTCTGTTGATCTTGACTCATGTGACTTTAATATATCGTCGAGCGCCTCTAAAAAGCAATAGGGTATACTGTAAGAAGCGCTTTAGACCTATAAATTCTCAGATACGGGAATTCGTTGAACTGCATAGTGCTCACTTCAAAATAGAAAGCATGCAATTTTAAATGTTCGAGACTCCGAGCTAATCTTTAGCGGCCGTAAAATGGCCTCGACAGCATAATGCAATTCTGCAATGAGTCTGATCGGATGAGATTCAGATGGATAAATCTTCTGCGGCCGAACGTTCGGCCCAAAAATAAACGAATATTTTACTTCTACAACCGAACCCTCACAAAATTTAGCGTGTCTTAATTGAGGCTCGTATAGGGTCAGGGCTAGACTATAAGTGTCGCTTTAGACATAATTATCAATCAATCAATCTAAAATACTTGATATAGCGCCCCTTCAAGATATCTACTCAGAGGCGCTACCGGCCTAACCCTCGGCTGAAAAGGACAGTTTTAACATGAAGATGAGGAGTTCTTAGGTAGGAGACGGAGCTCTATGGGAAGTCCATTCTAGATGGTAGGTCCCACGAGTCCACGACCGAGAAAGCCCGATTCTGCATTATAGGCCTACGAAGAACTTTTGTTGCGTTTTTATGCCTAACTCTCGGCCGCAGAAGCTCCATGTGCACGGATGCCGAGGTCCTGATCACCACGTACAGCAATTGCCAGTTCGTGTGGACGCCACGTATTCGCCATTTAGGGTGCCCATACAAGGACCGTAACGTTTTAGCGTTAGGCCTAAATTAAAATCGCTGAAATAATCCAGCATTTAAAAGCGATACGCAAGTTTTCTCTCACACAGGCGTGTGATAAGACTCAGCCTATGCTCGTATACCAATGTAGGCTATAGCTATAGGCTCTGCATCTGTATGTGCGGGGATAGTGCGGTGGGTGCACAGTATAGATAGTATAGATCTGCATCACTGCAATGTTGAGAGAATAAGAGGTGTTACGAGGAGACTTACCGCAATGATTCCTGCACTGACCATGCATTCAGATCTCTCTAGCCGCTCAACTGCGAAACCAGAGTTTTTCAGTAAACTTTGTCGTCGCCAGATCATGCAATAGTGCAGGGCCTACTGGTGATTTCGCCAATCGTCAAAGGCCTTACTAGAACGGGCGCTCCAGAGTTAGCTAGGAATCATCGAACAACCAACGTTTCCTGAACTATTAAAGATGCCAGTGATCATACGTTTAAGTTGAAGTTGTTTTCTAGAGATAAAACGGCGTGTTTCCAGCTTGCGTCGACGTGCGAAGGCACGGCCGGGATGGACCACAGACTGACCACAGCAATTAAGCCTGGCGAGCTACTGCAACAGAGACGTAGAGCTCCTTGATGCAGTAGCTACAGGTTACGTGAAGGCCAGCAATCGAAGGCTGGCTTGTGACCCTGTGGGGGACGCCATTACAAACGCTAAAAGGTACGCCTCAACGGGGAGCCAAATGCATGAACGCGATATTTGCCAAAAGCCAGACAATATTGCGGTTCTAACAATCTTCTGAACCACTGAAAACCATTGATCAGTTGTTATGCTGCGACAGCTACGTTATGTTGGCCACGGTAAGGGCAGCGCAAGTAGCCTAGGCCTAAAGACGGACTGAAGCTGACGAAAACGTGGAAGGTCTACCAGTACCGAGTTGCAGTAATCAAGACGCGTCATGAGGAATGCAGAGACCGAAATGTTGACAGCTTCATGCAACAGATTACGCTGTATAGGACTCAATTGACGTAGTTAAACGCTAGCAGATGGGCCGCACCTTTTAATCCAACTCATTGGAAAGCATTGGAGAACCTCGGAGGACCTTAATCGTGAGCCACAGAAAAAAATGACTTGGTAGGGGCTCGCTTGCAACCGGCGTGTTTGAGGCCCTTTCGAGGGATCAAAGTGACGAGAAGGGCGCATGTTTCACCAATTATTATTTATGATCGTTAAACAAATTGAGTATTAGCCAAGAAAATAAATATTAAATTGCACAATAAGCAAATGAAGCGTTTATGGCCTATGAAACGGAATACAGAAAATCATTTATAGTAGGCTATTTACTAGAGCATTAATAGAGCCATACAAAAGTAAACAATGCTGGGACCATGCCTACAAGAGCTGCTTCAGGGCTGTGATAGATAGACAGCCTAAACTCTCCGTATCGACCCGAAGACTCTGGACTCAAACAGGTTCTTAGATCAATACATCGTATCTGCAACTGACAGAATGACTCGTTTCATGGAAGGCTACTTCTGTCACTTATTTCCAAACAGTTTAGTTGATTGAATGAATGGTGTGCTATATGTATTAAGTATTAATTCATTGCAGCTTTCAAAGAATATCTTATGTGCAAGTCATACGAATACAAACAGCAACATACAACCTGATCAATACTTTAAAAGATCAGTTCAAAGTCAGAAAAAGAACAAAATACACATTTTAAAGCTGAATTCATTACTCTAAAAACAATTTTTTTAAACTAGTATTACGGCCATAAATAAAGACATTCGATTGGAATAGTTGTGCATGCATAATCAATCAGCACTTGAATGCAAATTGCTGCAGACATTTGCTACATAGCTGATAAACATTGCTCAGGTCACTGAACTTCTTTTGTCAAGTGCCACAACGACAGCAGTTTATTTTCCAACAAGCTGTTCACATTTATAAACACGAATAGTGTACTCAAGCACACATTAACTATTGACATAATCGATCATGCAGGCACGCATGTAATATCCTACTCAATATAGATAGATACTGATCGTCTTTACCACACTAACGTGTACCATCTGCAACTAACACGCCGAAAAAAAAAATGCTACAGTGACCTAGTACAACCATTTGGCAACTGTCGATTACATACAGTTTCATTAGTGACTTGTAAAGCCTGGTCAGTGTCTTTTCTTACTAGATACTTAACACTTATCTGAAACACATATCGCACTCTTTTCCACTCATTGTTTCAATATTCATAGAGTACGACTGTACATGTTCTATTATAATACCATCATGTAACAAATATAGCTGAAAAAAGCCCAGACATATGGGGTTAAAACTCAAACAAGCTGTGCTGATTTTCCAGTTAGCTTTAAGTACAGCCTTGTCATTAAAAGTGCTAAACAAGTAACCACTGGCTATGGAAGGTCAGAGGGGAACACTTTCTCCACTTGCACATTCACAGTCACTCTGCCACAGCTCTTTTCCACCCAGTGTTTCAAAAATAGTGTGTTCTATGATAAAACAATGACTACTTTTTACTACATGGCAAGGTGTTCTGTTGTACACTAGACTTCTTTAAAGCAAAATGTGTCATACCCAACCCACATTTGATGCAGGAATGGTAAAATTATGCATTAGGTCAAAAGCTCCTTGATATTTGGTAGCTACCAGATTCTAATCAAAATCTGATATGCTCAAAACAATCAAGAGATACATCATCAGTGAAACATAAAGATTAAAATCATGACTACACTATTTGGCCACTTTCAAAGTTTAGAAGGTAGGAGGGAGATCACAAGACAGAGCCCTCTTTGTGCAGTGCTCTGGAGCACTGTTTGCCCAACAGTAGCAAAATTTGAAAGTCAACAGTTCACAAGCTTTTAGTAAGTAATTGACAACTATAAACACAATCACCCGCTGTAAAATTGAGAAAAAAAACTTGCCAGTGTAGACTTTCCTGTTGCTCCAGGACCTCAACACAAGAAAAATCACGAAACTATAAAACAACCTGAAACCTGCTAAAATAGAACAACCATTCAGACACTCTATAAACTGCAAAGAGTATAGTACCAAGCACTACAACATGAAAACAACAAGAAGAAACAAAACCTATGTAATTAAATATCAGATACAATTATGAAAAGCTAATGTTAAAACAACTATTGCATGTCTTCGGTCTTCTTTCACTGACTTCCAAAGCAACTATGTTTAAGCAATCTGCAGCTTTATACAAATGTTCAGACAAGTACCATCATGAATTTAGTGTACTTCTGCTTAACCCATGCATCAAATAGGGCACTTCAGGGGCTTGGGACATTATTAGGCGATGTTCAAAGTATTGAACCTGATAACTTGTTTAAATCAAGAGACAATGAACCCTTGGACCATAGAGCACTGAAATTAAAAAAAGCTTTAACAATCTTGTCAACAAACTTTCAATTGACCTAAAATCTGTACACCATTAAACTTTTATTTGTGAACACTGTACACTATATGGGCAAGGGGGGTGAAGAGCAGTTGAAGCGAGATCAATTCCTGATGTTCCAAGGTTGACCAGTTGTTGTAAACAGGCGCCATATAAATGCATACTTCACATACACAAATTGGCACACACACACATACATGTATACATATGAAGAAGATCGAGCACAATATAAATTTGTGTAGTGTGTAACATGATAAAATGTAACTTTCCCAAATACATCATTTATGTCGCAGCAAGATAAATGCAGGGCACTACATTATTCTCAAGAAGACAAAACACAATTGATGGTTGATTATGACCACAAAAATCTCTGCACGCTTCAAGTAAAATATTTCAAAGGAATGGCAGTAACATCAAATACGCAGGCAGAGATATAGCTGAAGAAAATAAATTGTTTGCTACACAATAACTATAAGAAAACTACATGATTGAAAAACAAATGACACAAATATATTACAACAAATTCAAGACCAAAAAATTTGCAACACTATAGGAAAGTCCCAGACATAATGAACTTTAGATTTGCATGAAACTTAGGCTGGCAAGCCTTAGCATATGCCACAGGAGCAAAATTACTAAATCTTTTCGTGCACAAAATCGCAAGAATACAGGCATCATAACTATATTGATAAAATGTTACAAACAACAGAACCAACATTTATACAAGTAACTAAAGTTAATTAGAGCAATATATATGCTGAAACTGTCTAAACGGTTATTAACACATACATGGCACAGTTGCCGAAATATAACCAGAAAGTAGACAATATTTTGTTTCATGATCACACATTTATGACCACGCATATCGACCAATTTTAGACTATACAAGTGAAAATGCAAGCGATACTAGCTGTAATGTCGGGTTACACTGCATCAATAGTAGGGTTTCTGCCACCTCTCATAAAGACTGAATAACACACTTTATGAAAAGAGTTGGTCTGCTTGCAGATACAGAACATTAGTCAAAGTCTGACATATTTTCGTGGTTCTACAATTTTGAGTCACCTCAGATCGTTAGCGAACCTAATCTTCACACCCTAGTAAAACGTGCAATTGAAGTGCCACGTTATCAATGATCAGATGTTAAGAATGCAGTATCACACACGTTTATGATTTCTCCTGCTCTAGAGAATTCTTAAAACATCACTTCAATAGTCACTGGACAACATAACTTTACTTGGAGATGTCTGGCTTGAGATCAATCATCTTACACAAAATGTTAGAGATAACTTGAAGTCTACTCACCAAAATGGCAGAAACCCATTCCTCAGTGATCTACCCATTCCAGGCATAATCACACGTGTAGTTCAATTGCTCTAACCTAATCAATGACCATTGGAGATCTGCATACCTGCCAGATGTGAAGTGAGTCTGGAAATCAGCAATACTGCATTCTAAATGACGGCTTACATATCACACCACCAATGATAAAGAGAATCACCAGACTAGTCTTATGACATAATGATAACTTAAGAAACACTATATAAGTACATACATATTTGTATATTTATCAGTAACATATCTTACAACATTTGTCAAATGTGCAAAGAGAAAAAGGAAAAATGTGATGAGACACACGTGTAATGTAGCATTGCATTTCACCTGTCATATGTAGCAAAACTGCAAGCACATAAAAAAATCTAATCCCATAGGCTTGCTCAATTCATTTCTTAACAATTGACAATTTGACTTATCTTCAGTAGTTGATGAGCTAAAACTTTTGTATCCTTAAGAAGTGGTATGGACCCAAAAACATCTATCCAGGACCAGAACAGGTGCTAAATATATCTGGCATGCAAAGAGCTTAAACACCAAACAGAAAGCCAACACTTAAGTCGCCCCAATTAGATGTCCAAATACTATAGATCTGTACACAACAGAGCAGTAAGCACAAGGTAAGGAAGTCCTTCAAGAGATTCTGAATAGTTAAGTGGAACATCAACAGCTCATGTCTAAATTCGGCAAAGGCTAAATTCATGTGGGTGGACAATAGGCAGAAACTAGGATGACATGGTTTTTAAATTCCCTACTACAACTTTTCAGCTACTATTCGTGACCGTTGCATCGCCTTAGGATGATTAAGTAATATAAATATATTTATGGCCCATCAAGAAGACTCAGTTAATGCAAGGATTTGGTTATATTTCAATATAATGATGTATCTATATATATATATATATTATACATATTTAATTATATCTGCAGTGCTGGTCATAATGTTACATGTAGCCCAATGTATTGGAATGGCTTTCAAGTCATGCACAATGAGGTTCTCCCTATAATATGACCTCTCTTCAGGAAATGGTTGTATTTCAGAAGAAAGTGATGCACAATAATTTGCAAAATAAACAAACACCAGAATAAATTCTCCATACTTTTCCCAGATCTATGGCATGCTGCTGTATTTAAAAACAAATGCACCTATACAAAGACTAATAAGTAATACGTTTTCTAATTGTTATTCGCCTATTTGGCAGACGACTTCTTTTGCCAGCTGTTATAGACTCGCAGGAAGACTCCAGCAAAGACAATACAGATTCCTCCAGCACCAACCAGCACCACCGGATGATTATAAATAATGCATGACAAGAGAATGGCAAGGCCCATTCGAATCGTCATGATGATCGTGAAAGTCACTGGTCCAAACTCAGAGATAGTGTAGTAGATGAAGAGCTGTCCCACTGCCGAGGTTGACGACAGGACAAGGGTGTGCAGTGCAAACGTTGGGTGTCGCTGCATGAATGCAGCCGCCTCCTGAAACGAGCCCTGTTCAAACAGTGAGACGCTGGTGAGGAAAACGGAGAAGAGATTTACCCCAGCCATCATCTGAAGCGAAGACATCCGATAAGTCTTGAACAGCTGGTCCTGCCAGTTGGAAGTAAAAGCATCAAACGCCAAGTACCCGACAAGTATGATGATTCCGGAAATCGTGGTGACCTTGCCTCTGCCTCGCACGCTATCCTCATTCGTCAATAGGAATAGGAAGAGACCAGCAGAAATCATGAGAGCAGTGATATATTCAAAGATGGTGTAAGTACGATGTGACACTAGTTTTCCCATCAGCATAACGGGGATTACTTTGGAGGCCTTGGCGAGGACCTGAAGAAACACACAAAATGAAACAAGTATCATTACCTATTGGTTTTAACACTTTAACAGCAGGAGTCTCAGCAAAAGCACCTAAAACCAATGAAAACCATTGAAGTGCTAAGCTAGTCAATAATTAACTGTATTATTGTTCTCATACTGTGTATACCTGATACATCACTGACATGTGTTTCTATGGCTCATTCTGGGTTTTGCCATTGAGGGCTCCTCCAGTTGTCTAAGTCCCTGAGAGCCAATCTTTATCCTCTATCATTTTATCAGTTCCACAAGCACCTGAAAACCTCCCTCTCTGATTCTAAGTGGCACCATTTACATATTTGATAATGATTACAAATCACTAGCACATAATCTTGAGCTTCTGATATTACTGTATTTGCTAATAAGTGTGGCACGGTGGCTGATCGGTTAGAGCGGTCTGACCGTAGCACTCAGTGTGTGCTGAGTGAGGGGTTTGACCCTAGTCCGAGGCATCAGTCACTGTGTAGGGACCCTGAGCAAGTCCTTTGTGCACAATTGCTCTGCACTACAACTGCAATTGTGCCATTAAGGCATGTGCACTCCTGAGCAAAAGATGTTGGAAGAAGGGCAATATCAAATTTCAGAATAAAATTTTTTTTAAACAAGTAATTTCTAATGTATACAACTCACAGCAAAATGAAACATTAGAATTAAAATTTGAGCAAGATCACAAGATCTCAAGATGCAAACTACTTGATCTACTTTGTCAACAAGACTGATATTTATATGGTATCTCTAAACAAGATCCAAATGTCTAAACTGCAACCCAGATCCAGTTGTTTCAGATCTGGACATTTACATAGTGTCTTTTACTAGCCTCTCAAAGGTCAGACTATATGATATAATAGAAGTGCTAAATTAATTAACAGACAGAGGGGAGCTGCTATTACCTGCACAGGAAAGCTGACAAATTTCAGTGCCTCATATTGGCACCAGCTGCTCATGATGTTAGAAAGGGAACTGTACGAATACTTGTAGAGCGGTGCTTCGTGTGGCTTCTGTTTTAGAAACAGCATTGCAACGCAGGCAATCACAAGAGCTAGGATACGATTCATGAAAACGATGAACTGCGAGTTGGTGAAGAGCTCTCCTGGCTCACTCTCTGACTCGCGATATCGGTACACCATAACTCGTTCCTGCAGAACTCCCCAGATCAGGTAGGACACGAGAAGACCACCACTGCAGAACAAAAGCAGCATTGATTGCTGGAAGAATGAGCGCTCTGGAGGAGACTGATGCTTGTGAGTCAGTTCAGGATTCAGCTTATCTGAGCTGAATCTATCAGATGTCGAGCCATCAACAAATAAACGAATCAGCTTTCTTATATATCCAGACCCTACAAAGACAAAATTTATGCAGAAACTAATTTATTCAGCTTTTTATCCTGTACAAATCTGTTAACATACAGTTCACTTCATCCTGCAGATAATAGTACTGATACCTTTGGCAACCATAATAGACAGATGGCACCAGTCAATCTTATGTGAGCTAAAGCCAAATATTATTATCCCTTCAAGGTAATCTTCTCAGAAGCAATCCCAGTCCAACCATGGCTAACTGAATCCATATTTAGCTAGCAAAGAATATTGTACTGTGGCCCATAGATGATGGAGTACAGCAGGAAGCCCACTCCAAGGCCACAGGGTGAGCAACCGAAAAGGAGTGCCACTGCTTAGCAGTAACATGTAAGCAAGGAATTAGGAGTTCAGCATGATCAGTCAATCATAGAGCAGATGTAAGCTGTCACCATAGCACAGATACATAGGGGTCAGCCCTCTATGCAGTGCCAGACCAATGTAGAGATCCTATAGGTGACCCGCTGCAGGGCTGTTGACAATATGCTGCTGCTGATTCAGCAGATATATTTCAGTTTCAAAATCATAATAAAGGAATGGTGCATCGTATAATTTTACATGAGCAATAGGGTCTTTAATAAAATAATCTTACTGACACTTCCAATGCACATACAGAAACAGACAGCATACTGACTAAGCAAGAAGTTCACTCCAGAGCTGCCGAAAGAGTGCATACTTAAATCTCAAGATGTGCTTTGTTTCGCCAAATAATACAGTTCAGCTCACCTGGTTGATCAAGATAGTTTGTCCTTCGTACATACACAATTATTATGAATCCAGGAATCAAGACAGTGGCATAACCAAAGAGATTCATAATGAGACGCACAAGCCAGAAATCTGTCCATGGCTTCATAGCTTCCACTGATTCAACTTCTGATTCATTGATTCGGTCTGCATGTCCTGTGAGACCTCTGACCAATGCCAGCAACGCAATGATGACTGCTCCTGTATGCCTCATTTTCATTCTAACAATAAACAACATATGCACAATAACTTTTATTTTAACACTTCACAGAAACTGTCCATAATATCCCTTGAATCTCATACAAATTAAGTTAATGACCCTTTTTATTAAGCGCACTTAAACTGTGGAATAACTGGAAATCACCACAGACACACACCACAGCCGAATATCTGGCTTTTCGGCATGATTCACCTCGGCAACTACTATACACACAAATAGTAGCAAAAGAATTTGTTCAGCAAACTTATGTAAATAAATGTTCAGCCCTAAGACAAATAATCCAGTAAATTCCATTCTTTGGATCAATTTTTAGAATTTGATGCAAGTTTATTACACAAAAAGTGAAGCTTGCATATGGAACAAATGGAACACGATTTGTGCCGTCAAATAGTACACCAAAAATTCATAAAAATTGCACAAACTGCCATACTGAAAATCAAGAGAATGAGACTGTTTAAATATTCAAAACTCAGACTCGGTACAACTCAACACATAAAACAGGAAATTAACACTCGGTTCATTCATCCCTAATAAGCGCTATATTTGAGCACATTCGGGATGGCAAATTTGTTTACTAGATGGGAACGTATGCATCGGGATTACCAGGTAATGTTAGGGAAATGTTTTGTTGTTTTTGGACAATTGAGTTTACATGATATGAATAGCTTTCGTCTGCAATGCATAAGAGACTGTCAGTTTGTTGGTGAAGTTGTAATATAGTGCAATATAACATCAAGAAAATGCATTGAATGTTTTGTTTGACAGGTTGGTACTTGCCAAAAGCAATTCAGGTAATATTAAGGAAATGTGCTGGGCACCTTGGGAGTGGTGATAGTATTCTGTATGTGACTCAAAGCGCTAATGCCTCTTTGATTTCCTCCAGGTTTAATATGTGAGACCTTAGTCCGTGATGCAGTTGTCTAACTGCGGATGTCACTCTCAATACGTATATGGGTAGAATCCCGCAATAGTGATGTTTATTAAATTTATGATAATGTAAAACACAATAGCGGTTTTTATTGTATCCACCAATAAGGCTGTCAACGGGTACCCAGCCGAAGCTGACTACCCGCGTAATGAAATCGGGCTTTGGGTACCCGAAATTCTGAAAAGTGCGCAATTTTACCTGAACATATGCCAGAAATATTCCCTTGGTCATATTGGCTGATTACCCAGGTATCCGACCGCGCAGGTCGACGGGTATCCGGGTCGTCATTTCAACATTTTTTGACAGCCTTATCCACTATACGTACATATTCAATTCATTTTGGCAGATTTTCATCGGCTTACTTATAACATCGAGGACCGCAACCTACGCATGAAATTTTGATCTTTTGGTCTGTCTGTGACAGTAGGTGCCTGATGATGTCTTACTGACTACATAACTCTACATGTCTCTGTTCATTGCAGCGTGGCTCAACTCTTGAAAACTTGTTCTGCCCCATTCTTCAATGTCATCTGTCCATTCCCAATGTGGTCTTCCTCTTTTATTTGTTACATTAAGGACAGAAGCAATTTCAAAAGAGTGGATGACGTGCAGAAAGGGACACAGCACCGAGTCCTGAGGAAGGCCACAAGGGCAGGTACCCACTTCAACCCGGAGGACCCATGGACCACATCGAGAGCTTCTTAACAAATGATGTCAACTAGCTGAGAAAGTGGCCAGACAGGCCAAAAAAATGTTTTCCTCTTGAGCAAAACATCATAATTGACATGTGTCAAAAGTGGCACTGACGCCAAATAGGACCAGTAGAGTGAGCAGTGAACTATCTATACCCCTAAAAAGGTTGGAATGTTGATGGAGTAACAGCGTTTTCGTGGAGTGACCTTTCCGAAACCATATTGGATTGGAATTCCGGAAGCAACTTATTTAACTCTAAATAAACAGAGTTTGTAGGCAACATTATTGTTCGATGATTTTCGAGATACATGTAACATTTGCAATCGGTCGAAAATTGACCATATCAGATGAATCAAGTCCACTACGCTTGAGGATATGAACCAGAATTGAGCGTTTCTGCGATGGCGGTATAGAACTCCGTCCTGGATAAATCGGTTGCAGAGGAGGGTGAGAAACGGAAATAGGCCTAGAATGTCGACAAACTCACGCAGCAGAAGCGTCGGGAGAGGGTTAGGTTCACAGTAGTTTGGTAGAGAGGTGAGAATGATGCAGCATAGCTCAGTAATGGTAATGGGAACCAAGGCAGACAGTATGCAGTCAGTAGGGTGGAAAACCGGTGGGGTAGAGTAAGCAGTGTCCTGTCAAATGCCGGCGATCTTAGCAGCGAAGGAGGCCAAAAAGTCATAAGCTGTGGAAGATGGAGCATCAGTCTGTCTGTCAGCCTGAGAAGGACGTCAAATATGGCCAATAAACGCTAAGGTCCTTCGCACTGACGACGATCTTCGCTTTCCAACAGGTAGGTCTTCGCTCCTTGTCCCGGAAATGTTGATGGTTGTGAAGACGTGAACAACAAGAATTAAGATGTTGCATTACAGTATTGCTAATGTTACTTGAAGTTGAATTTGAATAATCGCATAATTTTTTGTATACAGTTACTTAGTCTACCTATTCCTGGATTCCAGGACAAAATAAACATTGCCCGGGACACCTTGGGTCGATTCCGGGACTGTCCCGGCCTTTCCGAGACGGTTGGCAATAAGGCTGCCAAAAAATATTAAAATGACGACCCGGGTACCCGTCGACCCGAGCGGATATTGTTTTAGGAAATGTGGAAAATTGCGCATTTTTGCGGAATGTCGGGCACCCGAGAATCGATGTCATTGCCCGGGCAGTCAGCCAATATGAATAACGGAATATTTATGGCATATGTTCGGGTAAAATCGAGCATTTTTACGGAATATCGGGTACCGAAAACCGAGTTCATTACCCGGGTAGTCAGCTTCGGTCGGGTACCCGGGTACCCGTTGGCAGCCTTAGTTGGCAACCCTACTACGATCCCCGACGAAGATGTGATCTACAAGTTTTCTATCCTCAACTTAAACTTTAAATCCATTTACGAAGTCGTCTTCAACATACCCTAAAATAGATCACAAACTTCAGATTGTCGACTTGCTTAAAATAGCGACCTAGGCGTATTTTTCCATAGCAAACCTCTATTTAACTCTAAAATACCAAAATTTATAGTTACATTAGTCTGGCAGTCAACTCAACCAGCCATAGATAAAACTTAGCATAGAATGCGACGCAAGTCACAACCACAAATAACTATTACGAATTTATGAGGTCGTTGTCAATAACTCACCTGTTGCAAAATTCCAGAGTGCATATAGGCTGATTTTCACTCAAAGCTGTAAACCTTGCTGTTTCACAAATCTTATCCAAGTATTTAGAGGGCGCACAATTTTTAGGAAGCTCACAAATTGAGTATCATAGCCGGTTGTGGTCTACCTTTCTCCAGGAACTTTGCTTCCTTGTCTGATACGCGACGTCCCTCATTAATCTCTAGACAACTATATGGAACTTATCTTAGGTAATAAAAACTTATCACCATAGACTTTTAGATATGGTCTTAATTAAGCAATTATCACTTTCAGCATGAATCTGCACACATAGTATGAATCACTTATTAAATGTCGCAGGCAAAAAATTTCGTTCGCGCACTATCTCCAAAAAATTAGAAGCCTACAAAACAATGCCAGCCTTGTCAATTCTTTCTACGCCAACCCCACGCAATTTGTATATGACAGTCACTTCCATAAGTTCCCTAATACCGATTCTTAGTTGTTGGGTCGGTTGAACTCACGTCACAGCTTGCGATTTAAGCCATTGATATAGTGGATTTAAGCAACGACTCTCCATTACATCTTTGATTTATAAGCAAAGAAGCGCTTATAGATATCAGAAATGAAGTCATTGGCTCTTGCTATTAGCATATAAAATAATACGCCAGACTTACGCCTGAACTGTAATTAATTTTTCTTAAGATATCTCTAAAACCTTACTTGCAACATTTCGACATTAACATTTTTAAGTCAATGCAGCTTCGCAGAGAGCGTCCTTAGCGGTAAGCCCTAGTTATCGTTGATTGGTCGTAGAATAAAGTTGAACGAGGTCGCATGTATACGCTGCAAGCAACATCAGGGCACGTTCTGCTTTTGCTACCATAGTGACACGCGTGCGATGGATGACTGCACGTTAAAAAGTTTGCAAGTTAAGCCAGGAAAGTTGTTGCCATCTTTCAAGAAAGACATTACAGAATACAATTTAACTGTTGGCAGCCAAGTTGATTCGGTTGCGTTTGATTGTGAAACTAGCGACAGAGGAGCTTCTTATTCCATCTCGGTAAGCAATATTTAATTTTCTGGTTTTAAAATTATACTATACAGTAGACCTACACCCGGTGTTGCATAGCGATCCTAAAATTTTCGCGAGGTGTTTTTAGTTGTAGGATTCCTCCTACAACTAAGCCTAAATATCTGGTGTCTCCAATAATCGAAAATAACCGAAAATTATAAAAGAAATTGCCCTGATACGGCAAATGACCAAGAATGCTAACCTAAGACAGACCAATCCCAAGACCAAGACTGATGGTCTAAGACCAAGACCAAGACCGATGAATTCGAGACCAAGACCACAGTTTTCCGGTCTCGAGACCGTCTCGAGACCAAGACTGTGGTCTCGAGAGCACATCCCTGGCCAAGTTCTATCAATGGTTATTCCTAAGAATAATGAAGCCATTTTAAAATGTGAGCATGCCTAGGGTTCTTCTTGGGTGTCAGATTTTGCAATGCAACAATATATTCAGAAATTGCTAATGTGGCAGAGGTTTATGAACAACTACTCAGGTCGAGACTAGCCCTAACCCTAGCTGACCCTCATGATGCCCTTAATGACATCATTTGATAGGTAAATAACGAATTATTATTGAATGTCCCAAGAATAATTCAGTCATTACAAGCAGGTTTTGAGCAATGTGCATGTGATCGAAGATTTGCCTCAAAATCTTTCGCTTGTGTATGCACAAAGGTTTTCCACCACAGAAAATTGCTGGAATCATCTGCTACAGAAAATTGATCCTTTGAACATTGCACATATACAGTTATAAATACACATACGTGGTCGAGGCTGTACACATTTGTAAAAGTTTTCTGCCACAGAAGAATTATCCATTATTTTTAGTGTTAACCAATGTGGTGTTAATCAACATTTCTTTGGTAGCACTTTGATCAAACAACAGTTTTCCATCCAACTCTTTAACAAATGAAGTCACTAAGATTCTTGTTTTAAACTACCTTGGACTTTCAGGTAAAGCATCATTAAGTGATATGCAAACAACTGCTTAGTAACTCCCATGAGGCATATATAAGTTTGAAATCGATGAACATGCAAATGCTAATACCTGAGACAAATATGGAAGGGATATGAAGCCCTTGAAAACTGGGTCAATGACCTAGATTATGTTTGTGACTACATCTGGGGCTCGTTGAGGATAAAGTGGCAGTCGCATTTGTTTTTGTTAATGAAATATAATGATTTAATATATGGAACTTGTAATATAAATAATATTTGTTCAAAGTAAGATTTGTTGAAGTAAAATTTTATCAAAGGAAGATTTGTGTGACTGGAGTAGCACAGATTTAGACCTGTGCCTTTTTGACGATTACACGTTCAATGTTATCTTTCCGAATATCCTGATGTCACTTTATTCATTACATAGCCAGGCAAAATAGAGCTTTTGCAATTGTGGGTCCCAGTGTTTGGAACAACCTCCCATCTGACCTGCGCTCTCTCCCATGCGACCTGTCTGGCTCTTTCTATAAACTTTTTAAGAATTTCCTTTTTGACCGGGCCTACGTCGGGAGTGCCTCTGAATAGTTATCTTTAAGAGGCGCTATATATTGATTGATTGATTGATAGCCGATCGCAGACGTCACCGGCGGCGTATCAGAAAATCAGACGTATTAGACAATCACTGATTGGCTGCCACATTTAAGGCTTCATATACCTTCCATATTAGTCCCATTTTAGATCAACGTCTAATGTCTGGACTTGGATGTAGTGCTGTGGAGGGTTGAAATGATGAAGTGCCTGTACAATGGTCAGTGTCATTTGTGCGCCAGTCACCTTGTCATCTGCTGCAGTCCAGGCTCCATGCAGATTCGGTTGTAGTTGATATTGTTAAAGGCATTTCTGGACCTGAATTGTTGAACTAGTACAATCCAATCCATTTTAATAGAGTTGATAATAATGCATCAGTTTATACATGACAGGCCCAAATTACACTTGCGGTGTGTGTGTGTTTGCTTTTGGTCAGGGTAGTGGTGGCTCAAAATCAGTTAAACTGAGTGAAGGTGAATTAAACAACATTAAAATTGAGGTGACAGCAGAAGATGGATCAACGAAGGCATACTGGGTTCATGCCAAGCGATTGTCTGCTAAAGATGCTGCTTTGGCTGGAATTGAAATCAAGGGTGCCGTCATCAATCCACCATTTGCTTCAAATGTTTTCGAATACTTTGGTTGGTTTTCATAATTTATAACCACTGTATGGCTACAGAAGAGAAATTGCAACTAAACAACTTATACTAACCAGTTGGACCTTCTTGTTTTGGCTTCAGACACATGGCGACTGGATGAAATTCTTTTCTTGATTTAGTATTGGATGGAGGTTTGCATATTGTTTGTTTGATCAAATGAATAATAACATGAGGGATAGATTATTAGATATCTTTGTTAAATCAGAATGACCATAAAGTTTTCTCTGGCATCTGACACTGAATCATATGCATTACTCTAGTTGGAGAGATATAAAAATGCTGGGACTGTTCTTTTACTATAAATATTATTCTATAATTCGTCATTAGAAGAAAAGTTTCAGCATTAACATCTAACTGTGCCCATAAGGTTTGCAGATTTCATAACTACATAAATTATATAAAAACTATTCTGCAGCAGTTTAAGATTGAGAAATAAGATTTTTTTCTTTATTTGGTTAAGGTTTGCTGCCATGTAACAGTTCCAGCGTCTCCATCATACCTATTCTGGATGATCCCAAGGCTTCCATCAAGGTCAATGGTGGGAAGTCGGGCTCCACTATTCCACTTAATGTTGGACAAACTGTGATTAATGTTGAAGTGACTTCACCCAATCATTCTAATGTGCAAGTAATAACCTTTTCTGACTTACATAATTAAATTACATACATGTAGATGTAGTGATGTTTGACTTTAATTTTCTAAGGAATTTGGCAGAATTTGTGTCATTTTATTTATGTGTTGTATTGTCTGTTTTCTTTAGCATTTTTGACGTTTTTGCAATTGTCTTGTTTTGCATCTTCATTGTTTTGTTTTTGTGTTGGTTGACTTTGAATAGATTTTACCTAGCTTCAGCTACTGGCACCGAAATCTTGCGATAATAATTGCTAGTATGGATGCCCTTGCTTCATAAATCTCTTTAAATCACTGTCATTATAAGGTTGTGCTGTCATTTTCTTTTTATTTAATTGTTGCAAATTGTTTACATGTTTTGATCTGTTCAGCTGTACACAATGTTCTTGATCCGGAAGCAGATTCCTCTTTTTGTTCGGTTTGCTGATGCTGGTCTTTCCTTTAAGTACGAATGTCCTGTGTCGTTGGCCCCACTATATCAGCCAATTACAGTCAAAGGAAGTCAGCCAGTGCACACTTACTCTGGACCAATCATAGACATCTTTACAAGAACATCCAAGATTGATCCAATTGGGGAACAAGCTCTCGAGTCGGACTGGCGTTTATCGAATCATGAGCTGGATAAAGAGATGTCTGCATCGTTTGTGTCTGTACCTCTAATCAATGGAGGTAGATATTTTTGTCCATCATAAAAATCTTTGTAATCATAGCATAATTTCTTTCATCATTTAATTAGAAGAATTATTTTGTCTAGTTTTGCAATCATTGTATTGATGGACATAACGATTACATCATCTTCTCATTATAGGGCATGATGAAGGGCTTTGGTGCCAAGGGGCGATTTAATGACTGTACCCCTTTTTAATTTTCTAGTTGACTTTATTCATTCATATCATAATTTTATTACTGTGTACTGTGTAACAGTATTTACTAATTTAATACATTTACTGATAGGGGTTTGGTTCCAGATTTTATTCAGTGGCTTTTTTGCTTTTCAATAAATAATGAAACATATTTTGAAAATGATTTTTATATCTGAAAAGATAAATTGAAAGAAAAAAGCAGCCAGACAACCAATATCTCTAAATAATAGAGCTTCTCTAGCATCAATATGCTTAACATACTTCTCCTCAAACTAGATTCAGATTCGGTAACTTGAAACTGGTTGCTTGCTTCTATGTCTCCATGGTCTCCTCCAAAATATGTATTTCTAGTTTCAAAATTGAATGTGTCTTAAATACTATATTGCGTGTAATTGTGTATCATTGTCATCATCTCGGGCATATTTATTTCATCGAGGATAATGAAAACTGTTAACATTATCATCATAATCTTCATGATAATTTGATGGTCATAATTTGAGATGTACACATTGTGAGTGGGCTATAAATGTCAATTTTGCACAGTTTAATGATGATCAGAATATTATACTTAACTATTCTGCTGATGCAAACAATTTCAAATGCTCTTTTTAGGACTTAGTGAAAAAGTTAAGTTTACCGATTTAGGAAGTCGTCTTAAAGACTTTAACCTGACTCCAAAGTTAGAGGTGAGACCTCATCTAAACCAATTACATGTTTAAAGGTGATGTGGTATGATTTGTTCACTAACTAATGACGATTCACATTCCTTAGGTAGGACTTATATTTGAGTTCTGCTTTGAAACACTTCAGTTCCATAAGTTGTATGCATTATTATGGTAACACTTCAACAATGACTGGGAAAGCAATATAACTCGATGTAAAAGTGTGAACAACTTCAGTAGACCATCCGCCAGACAGTCTTCATGTCGCTAAGGGGCTCAGTGTTTGCCATCAGTTCGAATTTCTCCTTGGCATCAAGGACAGTAAAGTTCAGTGAGCTAAGTTGAGCCACTTGAAATCAGCCCTTTCTCCCCTTCTCCACTTACTCTTCCCTCCACTTCCACTTCCCCTCCACTTCTCTGCCCCTTCCTCTTCCTTTTTCCCATCCACATCCCCTTCCATTCCTGTTCCCTCTCCCAACCCTCCCACTCACTCCCATCCCATCTACTCCTCTCATCATCTCCATAGCCTTGCCTCCTCCTCCCTTCCCCAGCCATCCTTCTCCCTCCTCTTCAACTTTAATTCCTATTCTGTTCTCTTCCCCACCACTTTCCTTCCACCTTCCTCTGCCATGTATCGAATCGATCAGAAATAATTATAACCATTTTAATTCTTGTGTAATAATAATTACTGTATAAAATTAAATAGAATCTATATCACTACGAATTTCCGTAGAGTTGTGGTGCGGTTCTTGGTTTTGAATCTATTCTATTTCTGTTCTATTTCCTTGTAACTGACATATCATTAACTGAAGACTTTTGGCTGTTTATACATAGGCAGATAACTCAAAGTTTGAAAAGAATTCTGCTCCACTGACACACACAGTTGAGGTATTGTATTGTTTGGTATTGTAAAGTATTCATTGTATTATACTGTAGAGTATTGTACTGGTTTATTTGTATAGCATTTCTGAAAGAACTACTGTGAGGGGATTGTGTTACAGAAGGCCACCAGGTATAGAGGAATCTTAGAAAAGGGGCTGTAAATGTGTCTCTAGCATTTGGAAGAATACAGCAACAGAAGCCAGTGTTACTGTGTATATGTAACACTGATTTTATCAAGGCCAAGGCAGTGTGGCACCATGACTGATGCCAAGACTTGAGGAGATCCAAGACAGTTCTTATGGTAGAGGAGATTAATCCATAAACTGCTACTTAAACAGCCTTTTGACCTCGATCTTTTTCAACATCGCAGATTTTATGACTACAGCAAGATCTTCAAGGATATCGCCACCTAACTATGCATGAAGCAAATGCTTAACATTCAATGATGAGCTAAATTGGTTTGTAAGTCACTTTTAGTATACACTTTCTTTGTTAAAATCAGGATGAAGTTGAAGTGATGGTTATATTTTAAATAATTTATTGTGACTACCCTTACATTACAATATTCTTAGACACTGATGTACAAATTGTTTTGAGATGCTCAACATCAAAATTCAATGATGCTATGTAGGCCTAATGTGTAATGTAATGGAGCAATTATATAGCGCCACTCAAGTCACATTCTTTTTTCATGACATTATTTAAAACACAGATTCTTAAACTATTTTCAGATGAACATGAAATTCATTGCACATTATATTCAGTCCTTGAACGCATTCTGGAAAATCCGGCAAAATTAATATGGCTGCACAGTAAATGTGTTTCTGCTATTTAATAAAGGTCCGCATCTGGGAGAAGCAGTTGCAGCAAAGTTTTGATGTGACTGATGCTGTCAAACTGGAAGTTTTGTCGAATGAAGTGATTGAAAAGTACTTCACTAGCCTGCCTGATGTTGGGCAGGCGCTGCCAACGTATGGGGAAGACCAGAGTCCTGTTGCCTTCCTGGATCGATCCTTGATTTGCCTTGCCTCTGCTATTAAGGCAGGCAAGACTAAAAATGCTGGCCTTCACCTGAGACTCGGAATGATCTTGGAAGAGAAGTTCCACTTAGAAGATGTCATTGGTGTAAAGAAAGACAAGGCAAGCAGTCGTCACTTTCGTTTGAGCAGAACTAACAACCTTTCCAGTCACTAATGTTTATGTGTCTAACTGCCTGATGGCCTCGTAGGAAACTCTTGCAGGCCCTCCTTGCTGGATTTGATGGAATTATGAATTATTAATTAAAAGCAACATGCTCATCTGCAGGCAGATGAATTGTGTTTTTTTAAAACACTTTGTCGCTTTTGTAACAATAATAATAATAATAACAGCCATTCCAGAGCAATGCCCCCCTAATTGTTTTGAATCCTGAGGGATCATATGTACCTCGGGAAAATAAATAATAATAATGATTTTAATAATAATAATTGTGTTATTCATTCTGACTGACAAACTGCAGTGAGATTTAGATAATGTTATTGTATAGCAGTAACAGGTTTAACAGAAGTCGAATTTAATTGTATGGCAACCACGCAAGTGCCCATCTTTCCTTTAGCCATTTTACTCACAATTGCCACCTAGGGAGTTGAAGGCTTAGTCAACCTTTATCTATTTTTATCTGAATTATTTTTTATCTAAATTTGTGTATGCATAAAGACATAAGGCATGGCGTAATGCAGGAAACTGAAGCTAAAGGCCAATTTTAAGTCATGCAAGTGATATAGTAAAATTGTGGATCTTGGAAATAGCAATATGACATTGGGCTTTTTGGGGTAGACGAATCCAATGTAGCAAGCACAGCATCTGAAAACGCATGATCCCACGTTATCCTAATGCTCCCATTGAAAATAATATAAATGACCTAATTTTATCGGTTAAGATGAGTCGTCATTTGTTTCTATAGACTTTGTTGCAACAGTTGATGATGTTTTCTGCAAGTGGACTTGCCTAAATAAAATGCAGAAATTCTCATTTGCAGTAAGGATTGAGAGTAATTATCTTTAAACTCATGCCAATATACAACAAATATCTGATCCATCCCATGAACTCACCAAAACCTCACCTCTTGCTCGCTCACCACAGCTCTTTCACTCAAAACTGAGACTGCTTCTTCACAGATCCTATCCCGCTTCCTCCTCTTGCCCTCACCTTCGTTGCCCTTCCAACTCTAAACACCATCCAGCTTAGTCATCTGTCTGTCTGCCTGCCTGACACTCTGGATTTTGACTGCCTGCTTATCATTTTTGTTTTGATTAAGCACCTGTGAATTGGCTCGTTCCAGCGACTTCAATTTTGTGGGTGCTGTAGATATTTAGAGATTACAATTACTTTTACTTGTTTTACAATATGTGTACAGTTGACTGGTGCAGCCGGTATGGATATGGCAGCACAGGAGAGCTCAAAAGCCGAAGAGTGTGATGCCATTTGTCGTCTGCGAGGACTGCCGCCAAATGCCACAGCAGCTGCTCAGCTGAAGGCAATTGACAAAGAGTACCATAGTCTGTTGGAGAAGGGTCAGAGTTTCAAAGCCGACCATGTTCAGGCCTTATATGCATGGAAGTCAATACAAGCAGCTAAGGTAATGTGGTGTCAACCACAAAGCATCAGTTGCACTAATGGAAATCTTTCATAGTCGATTCAATGGTGTTGCCATGTAGACTGAGGCAGGTATTGGGAATGAAAAATTAACAGAGCATGGAGCAATGTTTAGCTGGATTCTGTGTATATATCAATTGAGACTTTACCTGAAGATGAGCTGATCACTCTTATGTAGCCCTGATATCTTTAGGTCTGTTGGTTGTGAACCATCTCTGGCAGGTTCTTATATGGTGAGACAAAGAAAATGTCTGTTGTATGACATTACATCACAATTAGCTACTTCTCAGCTCTGTTTTGTTAAGGCTTTGACGAATTGCTCAACATCGTGCCTTTACCATCATTGGCCCTTTTATGTAGAATCACCCCTTCTCAATGTTCAGTTAGATTCTAGCTGGGGTCCCACCCTAATCTCTTTGCTGCTTGAAATCTTTCTTGTTTACTTGGAGCTGTCACGTTGACAGTGCCTCTGAATGTCTCGTACTGTAATCCTTAGACATTTTATGAATTCTCAGATACGATGCTGTTGCCGGTTGATTTTTCATCCAAGCTTCAGATTCAGGATTGATTTCTGTTCATAGACCTTAGCACAAAATTAGTTTGTCTAAATTTAGGCATACTGCTGATTGGTTGAGCCATAACATTTAAAATCAATTGGAACTGATTAATGCTGGAAGTGTTCACTTAATGAGATTATTTATTTTTTTGTTTAAAGTCCAAACTTGAGACTTACAATGAGGGTTGCCTTTGTTATTTTAGCATTCTATGACATGTATTGGAAGTCAATGCATTGTAACCTCCATTTACCAATAATATTAGCTGGAAAAATAATTCAGCCATCAATTAAAAGCCGTAAATTTTTATCAATAGGCCCTATGGAGCTAAATTGTTTCATGGTTTGTGATTGCTACTGAATGTGGAATACTACTGCTATTATTATAATATGAGTACGTAGATATAGAAGTTTGGCAATTGTAAATAGACGTATTTGATTTCGATTTAATAAAAAATTGATTGATTGATTGATTTATGATTGATTGAGAGTTAGACCTGCTTAAGTTGCATTGCCATGGTCAACCTTGGCATTTGAATGCACGCATCAAGGTTGTGGTGGTTTGGGTTGTTGCCAACTCATATTGTGTGGCTAACTGTGCAAATCTGACCGAGGTGGTAAAAATACATTCAACACACAGTCCATAATGCTCTGAGGTCAAACTCTGATCATCACTAGCTTTCAGCTGTGCAGCTTAGCTTTGGGCTGTTCTTAAACAGAACCAATGGGCAAGCTATAGATTTTCGATCAGCATGGTAGAAATGGAGCAGAGTTGGCCTGTTTATTGTTTAACCTTTATCTTGATATGAACGACACAATAATGTTATGCCTGGCTGAAAACAAACCAAACTATTTGATTGAATTTTTGCTTTGATAGAAGATACACATTCGCATTAATGCTTAGTCTGTTGTTTTAATGACTTCATTTTTGGCAAGGATGTTGATGTTGGGGGCATCAGTCGTGAAATTGGCAGTACGCAGAGAGCAGTCGGTGAGAACTCACTGGTCAATCAGGCATACCTCAAATACCTCGATGCACTTTCCTTGGATGATACCAAGGCTGTCCACCATTTTCATGTTGGACGTATGCTGGTGGTCCTCGGAGATTACGATAAGGCCGTTCCAAGACTGGAAGCAGCGCTCGGCTGGAATGATCAGCACAACTTGGCCAGGTAGATTACGGCAACCAAGAGGTGTAGTATAAGCCAACATTTATATAGAAAGGCCAAATTAAAGCTCACTGCCCATGTAATTGATTCTGTGCATGGCACTGGCCTCTTAGTTTCTCCATCCAATTCCTATTGATCAACTTGGTCCAGAGACTCTGAACATCCATGGCCATCTGTCAACTGCTGAAGGGAATTCTTTGCTTGTGCATGGCATTGGATGACTTCTGGAACACTGCATTGTTTTGCTAACAGATGAATTTAATGCAATTTTAGAAACTTCGCAACTGTTAAAAATGGCTCAAAAGAGATTCTAGTACAAAATGCTGCCAGCCACCAACGATTAGTAAAAAAAGCTAAGAGTACTCAGTTTGTACCCAGATCCAGAACACAGTGCATCCAAAGACTCAATGGAATATGTTTACTCATCTAAACCGAACAGAACAATCACAACAAGTAATACTTCAAAGTTTCATTATTTTAAAATGAGGTTAATGAACTTGCATGATATGTGAAGATTTTGCAATTGACTGTTGGTAATGAATTTGAGGCTAGATGCAGGGAGCTCAAAAGAATAAACTGGGGTTCAAGTTGTTTAATCCATATGAAACCGTCAACGCCCATGGGAAATCGGACAGTACGTTATCATCAAAATTACTATATTAACAAATGTGTCATCGTCATTGTTGTCATAGGTTTTTTTTAAATGTTTCTGAACATTTTAAAGCATCTTTTAGAAAAATCTTACAGCTGCTTTGTATATATATATGTGTTCTGTGAGGTTTTACCTGGGAGTGGCTCTGGTACTGAAGAAAGGTGGTCCTGGAAATCGAAGCAAGGATTCTCTTGCCTATCTTCTCAAGGGATTGGAGCTTCTTCTTCGGAGTGGCATTGAAGACGCTTTGAAGCCAGACACCGCAAGGTCACTTCTATTGCTGTATACCTACTTTGAAGTGCTTCTGCTTTATTATATGGTACTGGTGGTCAACTAGTGGTTCAATGTAATATTAACAGGTGACATTGCAAACTGCCGACCACTGTCTAATATAACACCATATATTTATGACATAATAATGTGTTTAACATTTTTGTGTGAGCCTCAGCCAAGTAAAGACATAAGGTGGATAAAAATAATATACATTATATATCTGATATCAGTGAATATATCACTGTATTATAGTTAGAGTATTAAGGTTTCCACCCTGGAGTCACAGATAATAACCATCAGGTCTTTTGGTGGCATGGCTCCTTGTCCGCTCTGGCCAACAGTAATTTATAATCAAATGGTTTTATCTCTTGTCCACTTTCTGCAGAATGCTAGAGGAGTTCAGGTAAAGGTGTACTGGTTTTTTTATTTAATTGTGTAATGATTTCATGGTTACATTTGGCTGTTTTTTTTTTATTTAGTAGATTTTAAAGGTGAGGTTATTTGTTTGCCTTATCAGGGAGAGGAAGCTGAGTGCAGAAAACCTTCTCTGCTTCTCTAATGTCTGTCTGCTGCAGGGTTTAATTCATTTGGGACAATTGGTCTCATCTGCCATCAGCAGCAGCAGCGAATATCTTTCAGCTGTCGACATTTGGCAAAAGTAATGACTTGTTCATTTAACTCCTCTGCAATGAACGTGTACCAATTTATGTGATTGATAAATCAATGCAATTTATCATTAAAGTGCTAACCACTTACTTATTTCTAATATGATTTTTCATGTGACATGTTTCAGGAAGTATGTACTTTATCGAACCGCCTGCAAACGCATTGTGGGAACATCAGATAGAACAATAAAATATATACAATCACAAAAAATCCTAATGAGCTATTACTTTGAAGCTGTGAGAGAGTAAAGAGAAAGTAAGCAAGTATGAAGGAAGTAAGAATTAACAGATGAAAGCACAGGCTAAAACTGTAAGTTTTTTTTTTCTGTGTTACAATTCTGTTAGTGTTGCCCTTATGGCTTCAATTGCCTTGACAACTGTTGCCCGAGGGGACACATACCGAAAGCTGGAGCAAGTGTTGATGGATGCTCATTCACTGCTTCTGGAGAAGTTGTTGGAAACATCAAAGGAGAATGTTACTTTGATTAGAGCAAGATGTGAGCGGCTGTCTGCCATCATCCGCCACTCCACGATTCCTTCCAATGCTCAACTTCTCCAACTTCAGCTGAAGGTAATGATATCCATGAATCATCCATTTGTTTGTTCATTTTTACACTCGCCTTGCCTGCTTGTTGTTCAATTGCCACCAGAGATGAGCACGATTTCTAAATGATCATCTAAATGATTATAATTAGAATTATCTACTGAAATTTTCTAATTGATGAACTAGAAAAATCTTTTGACTGATTGATTTTAGAATCAGAATTATCCTTGTGTCTAATCGATTAGTCAATAATTTTGCTAATCAATTTAGCTGAACTTCTAATTGATTGGAATTAGAATTAGCTGCTGATATTTGCCAATCGATTAGAAATAGAATTAACAAAACTGCGTTGCTTATCAATTATAATTAGCATTCGCTGCTTATCTAATTGATTAACCACCATCTCTGCTTGCCACTCACTTGGTTCATTCATTTGGAGCACTTTTATGGCACTGTTATAAGGATTAAGGCAATCAGAGCAGTGAAACTTTGCCTTAACAGCAAATCTTTCAACATGCTGGGTTTTGACTGAAATTATAACCTCTGACATGGTGACTTATTGGTTCAATATTTGCTTCAAGTGCACAGAGATTGTTCAGTTTCTATCCATCTGAAGCCCATCATTCGGATGGACAGTGTTATGTAACGTCGCATGCAATTCATTAACGAAGTTGCATTGTAGCATCAGGTGTGTCATAGAAGTATAGGATATACTAATAATGATGCAACTGTTCGTTACCTGACAGAATTTATATAGAACATGTTGTAAATACTCAGAAAGATTCCCAGACTAGCTTTGGTGAAAGAAAAGAAGTTTATGGACGCTATAGATGTGCCGCACAGCAGCTTAGATTTGATGTGGCAGCTTCTGATATCAGAACGGCAACAGTTCCAGGTCTTAGGCTAGATTTTGGTGTGAAGCCCACACTGCTGTGCAATTATTTGATTCTGTTGCAGACAAGTCAGACATTGGCACAGATCCAGCCATGCAGCAGTTATGCTCTCTGTCTGCTCGGCAATGCACAGCTGGCTTCCTACGACTTTGAGCCGAATTCATCTGGGGCAAATGACCTTCTTAGTGACTCAAGGCAGTCGTTCTTAGCAAGCATCCTCATGGAAGGAAGATCTAGTTCTGGAAAACCAATTCCACAAATTACAGGTTTTTTTATTACAGAAATCTTACCTTGGCAGTTCTTGATCTGTTGGCTTTGCAAGACTATAGTCTAAGTTCAAATCCTGTTGTATTTTATGTGTTATTGATAATCTGTTGTCGATACATGCAGACTCTGAACAACCTAGTCTCATCTAATACAATAACTTCTATAATGCCTTTTTCTAATAAGGCACTAGACATCAATCGATGGGACTACATAAGAGATTCATAAACTGGTCATTAACAAAAGAGAGTTGGTCTTAACAGTCATGGATTAGAAAATTTCCATTGTAAATGTAATGGTAATTGTTATTGTTTTGACAACAATTTCTATGTCATCATCTGAATAAGTTAGATATTCATCATTTACAGTTGCGATGTGCTTAACAAATGGAACAGTGTGCTTAACAAATGGCACAGTGTGCTTAACAAATGGAACTTGATCATAGTTTTCATGCACAGTTGTATGTGAGGAATGTAAATTTTTAGATCAGAAATGGTGGCAGGAGAAAGTCACTGAGAGCAAACTGAATGTGGAACAATCATTAGGTCCTGGAAAAGTGCCAGCAAATTCAACTCCTGGTAAATTACCACTTTCAACTTCTGGCAAAGTGCCACTAAGTTCACCTTCTGACAAAGTGCTACCAGCAGCTGGAGGCAGAGGAGGTGCAAAGGTCTCTATTGGTGGCCCTGGGAAGATCTCACCTAAAACAAGTGCCACATCTCTTTCAGGACCTGCACTAAAAGGTATGGTTTTTGAATTTGAGTAATCAATCTTTCATCTACTAATTGCAACTAGAAAAGTTCTCATTGTTTTCTATGTTGCTTTTGTGATTTATCTTTTAATAAGCATTAAAATCAATGGCTTTTGGCAGAACCTTGGCATTTTTTATTTCCTCAATATGTTATTAGGTTATGTTATGGAAGTTCTTTAGCCTGTGGGTAATTATTTATAGATAAGGTGCCATAAAAAATTCACTGATGCAAGTCAACACTGTTAAGCAGGTGACGTACAGTGTGGAGTGAGTCCGTTAACATGAAGTCCATGTCGGACCTCATGTAAAGCAGACAAATGCAGGAGAAACCTTTTGTCTAACTAAATTTGTACATCAGTCTGTTCGTTCAATTGTCCAACTAACCGTTCGTTCGAACACCCATCTGTCCTGTGCATTAGCCGATATGGTCTGCTATAAATAGGGCTGTACCAAATAGGTGATTTTCACTATTCGGCCGAGTACGACTAATTGGACCAACTATTCGGCCGAATACAAATACGGATAGTGTATAAAATACGTCTACCAACAAATTTCAAAATTTAAAATGTGAGCAAAAGTTTCAGTTCAGTAAATTTAATACATAAATGAAAAGTAGACAATTAACTACATGTACTTTTTGCATCCTTGTGCCAGTCTGTGTAAACCAGGAATGAAACTAATATAACTAATCTTAGAAATTAGATGGTTGACACTGCGATACCGTGGTCCAAGCGACAGAGAGTTACTTCAGTCCACTCGATGTAGCAGTCGCCATTTGTGCAGAAGCAGATGTCACGTGACTACTATTCATATTCGGTCCGACCGCTACTATTCGTCCGAATACCGAATAGCTGTTTGATCCACTATTCGGCTCCACAGCGAATACAGAGTGAATATTCGGTACAGCCCCCCGCTGCTAAGATTTGAGGGACATAACAATGACATTTCATGTTTCAAATGAAACATTATCCACATTGTATCCTGTGAACAATTTACATGATATATGTGTTTGTCTTGTAAGAGGAATGATTATATACTAAGTATTATACAATGAAATCTATAAGCAGAATATTTATAACAAATTAGTCTTCTGATTGGGTTTTGTTCTAACTTGGATTTTTATTTTGCAATGCATGTCCTTCAGTATGTCATGTCAGAAATCATGTTCTCGATAAGCATGATAAGGAAGTTTCAATATGTTCTCTATGTTTTTATTGAAGGGAAGGCTGCAGTAACACGTGGAGGTGTTACGGGAAGAGGCGTGGGAAGAGGAGCTGCTTCAGGTTCTGGAAAGACTTTGGTATGTGCCTTTTAAAATTAAGCCTTCAGTCTGCTGATTTACTGTCTCGTTACATTACTGTACATTATTTAAAATTATACCAGTGCTATCATGGTACTATGAATTACACTACGTTAGGTGCATTGTGTTATATTCTGCATCGACACCAGAAACTCGCTATGACCTGCTGTATGGGAGCTTAATTACAATGAGTGTACATTCTATAGGTGAATTAATTTTTGGAGCTGTGTTCTGATGTTCAGAATTCAGATCTTAATGAAGTGTGTTGTATTTAGTCTTCAGTGGGTATTGCTTGTATATTTAGTCTCTGCTGCTACACTTCTGCTATTCTTATTCATCTTTCATTGGTTTAAATGTATTTGTGTTCAGGTTGTGCTTGGCAAAGGTCCAGGTAAAGCAGCAGCATCCAATTCGAGTATCACTTCTGCCACACCTGCTTCTGCTCTTGCTGTACCAAAAGCCGAAGGAAAGTCAGAGCCAGAGAGTAGGATGTTCTATCTCATCTAAGACTAAAATGATTCTACAGATGCACTTTATTAATATAATGTAACAAGGGTTTTAAGTGGTTCAGAGGATGTGTAGTCCATGTTTAAAACATTTCAAACTATCCTTGAATGCTTAAAAGTCCAATTTTCATAGCTTCCTCTGATTACCACAAGGTCTAACTCAGTATTTCTAACTCAGTATTTGGATTATTGCTGTGCTATGCATACATGGCAAATTAACCATATAATGTATGCATACATAGCATTTGTTTTCATATAATTTATGCATACATGCCATACATAGCACGGAAATAATTATTATTTTCAATTATAAAATAACGACATTCTTAGTACCATTCAAAAAAGATTAGTATTAAATTTGTCACAGAACTGATGACTGTGGTTATATTGTAGAAATTTGATATACATATAATGTGACTGTGGTCTCAGTCATTTTGTCACTGGCCAACGCTGAATATTTGTAGCCAAACCTGCAGCCGAGTCAACTGTCGTGGATCAGAGCAGTATGGCAGTAGTGAACCAAGCAAGCTTTCATCCAAGGTTAGGCCTTGCGAGAGCGCTGTCACGCGGTGCCAAAGATCTGTCTGAAGTCAAGAAATACTACCTGGAAGCCATCAGTATGGCACCACAGGTCAGTGACGTTGCTTAAGCACTAAAATAAGTGGGTGCCATATTGTGCAATCACCCTGGATAAATTGGCATTTGCTATGGTAGGCAAAAGTAAGTATCATTTCTTATAACACCAAAGTGATCGGCATTCAATTTGGCGCTAAAGCTAAGTCATAGTATTGTGTCCTGACTAAGGTTGTCAACGAGTATCCGGGTACCTGCCCGAGGCTGACTGTCCGGGCAATGAAATTGGTTCTCAGGTGCCCGACATTCCGTAAAAATGCGCATTTTGTGCGTTTTGCCTGTACATAATACCAGAAACCTTCTGTTGATCATATTAGCTGACTGCCAGGGCAATGAAATCGGTTGTCGGGTGCCCAACATTCCGTAAAAATAGCAATTTCCTACATTTCCTAACAAAATGTCCGCGCAGTTGGGTATCCAGTACCCGGTTTGCGGATTGACGGATACCCGTGCCGTGATTTCAATATTTTTTGACAACCTTAGTCTTGACTGTAGATGAAGCTGTGAATAGCCAATACAATAAGTGATTCATAGGCACACCTACCAGCTACACAATGGTTAATGATTATGTTTAGCCATCAACCAAGTCATTGTCTTTAAACAAATACCTTGTTAAAAAATTGCCATCATGAAAACAATTTTTAAAATGCAGTGCTCTCTTGCAGTGGTGTGTGTCTTCCAATGGGACTGGGGCAGGAGAATGATCTTCCACAGCTGCCAAAAGTGTATTTAAAAAAGTTTTGGGCATAAGCTGATTAACTGGGTTAGTTTATTTCTGGTAATGTGATTGTTCTCATCGACTATCATACATAAGTTGAGCTGAGTGCGATTTTTTATCCCATTCCAGGTGGGGAAAGGGGTTAGATGCCACTACTGTCTTAGCCATTTACATGCATTATTTGTATTTCTTCCAGGAACATTCGGCGTACATAGAAGTTGCGGAGTTGTTGGCAGAGACAGATCCACTCGGTGCTGTTGACGTCTACTGCAAGTTTCCAATTCCACCAAATCCAACATTCAACGATGCTTACATCTTTGGCGAAATAGTCAGGCTGCTTTTCAAGGCAGAAAAGTATGATGACTCAAGGCTGCTCTCCAACATGATTTCGCTTGGCAGGATCATGGGACTAGGTATGTATCAGATGAGGTTTCCTTGAAAAGTAGGTTACAGAGAGGTTAAGGGATGATACTGGACTCCTCAGCATTCTTTGTGTCTCTTTCAAAGCTATGGAATTTGCCTGGTGGATTTTGACTGGATCTCTGTAGTGAATTGCAATTTAAAGTATAGTTTCACGTGATGCAGTAATGGATCATGGAGCCAAAACACACAAGAATTTAGTGTGCGCTCACAAACTAAATCGAGTCTCCTAGCTGGCTGTGGCATACCTTATGTCCCCTTATTTATCTTAGGTTATCAGAACTTATCACAATAGACTTTTAGACATGGTCTTAATATAACTGTGGCACAGTGGCCGATCGGTTAGAGCGGTCAGCTCGTAACGTTCAGTGTGCGCTGAGCGAGCGGGTTCGACCCTAGTCCGGGAGTCACTGTGTAAGGACCTTGAGCAAGTCTTTCATGCACAATTGCAGTACAACTGTAATTGCGCCGTCTGTGCACTTCTGAGTAAAAAATGTTGGAAGAAGGGTGGTATCAAATTTCGGTAATAAATAAATAACTATCATCACACTCATCTCAGACCTGCACGCAAAAGTATGAACAATTTATAAGACTTTGCACATTTTGCACATAATCTCCATTAAATTTGAGGAAACATTGGTCTCTATCAGCAGAGGTCATCAGAGACAAGATCTGACAACCTCTGTGATGTAACTGCAATGAAGCCGTACATGAAAAGTGCATGTGATATCTAAATTAGTAGTACATTTGCACGCATACTGTGAGATTTCATAGGAAGTGGTTAATTTGATTCAGATATGGTGCCCTAAAGCAAACATTTGGGATATGGGTATACCAGACTAAGTAAAAGTATACATATACTGATGATCCAGACTAAGTAAAAGTCAGTGTTGGGCACGAGACCAAAACCTCGAGACCAAGACCGAGACCAAGACCGAGAGGTCCAAGACCAAGACTGGGTGGTCCGAGACCAAGGCCATGACCAGAACCGGGTGATCCGAGACCAAGACCTAGGGACTGAGACCAAGACCAAGACCAATGCTCTTCTTAATAAACAATTCAATCTATTAAGACGCTAAAACGGAATACCATGATTAAAACATTAACTTGTTTGCTGACGATTACTAATCTTAATAATGGTCCAGAAACAGTTTTACCTGCCAGTCTGAACTTTGCGGGTTCAGCCCTTGGCTTCGGCCTGAGAATATCACACTATAAATTACTTACACTATATGATTTAAATACTAGCTAGATACTTTAAGACAAGTAGATGAACGTTACGTTTGAATGATGTAAGCCTACTTGTACTTGGAATTGTTGGTTAATAGTGACTAAATGAGGCTGACCACATAATTATTAGATTGTTCCAGAACCTTGAAATTTGTGAAAGCAAATTTTGAAATGGCTGGTTCTGTTGCAAATGCATTTTTTGCCCACAGTAACATTTATATGTTTATAGATGGTCTAAACACCGGTGTCTCTAATCGAAAATAACCGACAAATATCAAAGAAATTGCTCTGATACGGCAATTGACCAACAACGCTAGCCTAAGACGAAGACCATTCCCAAGACCGTTCCTTTAAGACCAAGACCAAGACCGACGCATCCGAGACCAAGACCAAGACCGATGCCTTCAAGACCAAGACCGCAGTTTTCCGGTCTCGAGACCATCTCGAGACCAAGACCGCGGTCTCGAGACCACATCCTTGGTAAAAGTATACATATACTGATGATCCAGAGTGATCTGCTCCTCATCTGTTTGTTTTTGTTTTAGCTTCTCTTGAAAAGTATGTGGAGACACTGCAGAATAAGTTCAAGACTGAATTCCTGAAGCATCTGTATGCTGGTGTTAATGGAAAACATGTTGATGACCCAATGATGCAACAGTTTTTCAAAATTAAATGCTGGATCTGAAATGAAACAAATTGCAAAAACAAATTTGCAATTGTATCGATTTGTGTCTTCTTATTGTTATGCAGACACAAAATATTTATGGCACAACTTTTGAAGATTCTGCGTGCACACTCTAGACCTGTAAACTAATTACTCCAAACATATATTTAGGAATAATTTTTGAGATGGTTTTAATTGATTGAATTAATTGTAATGATGGAGTCTGTCTGGCGACTGATGATTTGATCCATATTGTTGCCATGGGCAGTATAATGTGTGCAGTTTAACACTATAATGATGAGCTGCATTGGTCTCTCAGTCATTTTGTATATGCTCATCACTCATTGTAATGTTACCCTTTTGGTGCAAAGCTTCAGAGACTCGTATGGCATTTCAAAAACTGGAAAATTCAACTGTATACCAGACATTACATATCTGTGAAGAAATCATTCATAACAGCTTTAGTTGATTGAATGATTGATCAGTCAGTCAGTTGCTTGATATTAACCAATGACAGACATATAAAACTACAGTCTTACATGCGAGTGAAAACCAGGGCTGTTAAATTCGATTAATAAAACATAGTTTTTTATAAGACCTACGTATCCTCAAAATTCAAAATTTAAGCTTTAGGTTTCTTATCTTTTTGTTGCTATTAATTTATTGTGCTTTTAGCTAGGCCTGATGTAGCGCTTTTTGCTTTAGTTCGAACTTTGCAGTGCACCCAGCCATACACAATGTGGTTGGAATCGAGACTGCGTTGTTTGTTCTTCATGTATACGCTACTTCATGGTCATTGTGCGTCAACATGTCATACGTATTCGTATTCATATTCGCATATCACATTCGATTGGTGAGTGATATCCCCAATAATTATAATTGCATCGGTTTTCACTGTGCATGTGAAATACTACAAGTTTCAAAGCCTGGGTGACCTACTCATCCCCTACACATCTTAAAGTGCTTTACAAGGCCTATTACCCTTCTAAAGGACTACGAAAAACACCAGGTGCTGGAACGTTTCAATCATTAATGCCGCTGTGGTAGCACTATAAAGTGCCCATACATTTGCATTAGTTTTCATGGTGCATGCGATAAGCTACAAGTTTCCAGCCTAAGTGACGTACTCAGCCCCTATACATCTTAAAGTGCTTTACACAGCCTATTAGCCATCTAAAACAGTGCCTAAAACACCAGGCACTGGAACGTTTCCGGAGGGGACTCTGTCAAGAGTCCGGGAAGCCTCTGTAAAGTGTATGGGACTCTTTAGGATCCTGAAGGACTCTGTACGGTCCGGGGGATCTCTGTAGGGTCTGGGGGGACTCTGTATGGTTCGGGGGAGTCTGTGGGCAAGGTCCTAGGCTATGAATAAGAGCTCAGTTCTGTGCAGTCAGGCAGTCTTTTCCATTTCTTCTAAGGTTGTTGTTCGAGTCGTTTCCCCGGACGTATTGCCGTACCCTGATGCTGCCAGACAATCGCCAAAACTCGAACGGGAAGGAGGTAAGCCACAGATTGGTACCTCCGAAGTGGAATGAAGTCTCAGGTTCGATTCGGCAGCGGTAGGAGACGACGGGAGAACGATCATCTACAATCTTCTGGACTTCGCCGAGCTGCCAACCGATAGTTCGATGCCGTCCGGGCAGGAAGAAACGAAGAGTACACAGGTCGCTTAGAACAGACTGCTGGAAAGTATCGACTTTGACGATCCGAGGCTGATGTAACCGAGTGAGTCGGGGATAGCAGGCTACAGGCCTGGGTGGAGCGCTTCCTGACCAAACAACAAGAGGGACTGCGACGCTGGCAATGGGACTTGGTGGCCAAGTTCGATTGGTAACTCCGGGAGCTGATGAGTCGAACTAAGCCGCCGGACGATCATCGAGCGGGACGGGTGGAGACCGGCTTACGCCGAAACATGTCGTCGGAGAACAACGGTCTGGACGTTCGTCTCGCTGACAGCCACCGGCAAGTACGGGCGTTGACCTGCATTAGTTGTGGCCAGACCGGTCACTTCGTCCCCGAATGCCAGCATAGACGGGATCGCCGGAGCGACGACGCTGAATCTGAAAATGCCGAGATGACGAATTCGTAGTCAGCGGTCGTGAACCATGCTACGAGGCCGAGAACGCAGAATCTAGGGACATCACTGCCGTCTATGTCCGAAGAACATTGAACGGACGCCAACAGCTACCCCTGGTTGACAACGGGTCTGCGGTAAACCTCAAGCCGGTTTCTTCTGTGGTTGGGGTAGAGCCCTGTAATCGGTTCTTGATGACTGTTAACGGGTCCAACATTACTGTCCTCGGGGAGCTTAGGTTGCCGCATAAGGTACGACGAGGGTTTCCAATCTCCAGTGCGTTTTTCGCATGACCAGATAATCGAAGATAATGCTTGGCATGGACTGGCTCAGAGAGCATTGCTGTCGCTTATATTTCGGGTCTAGGGCATAAGTTGTTAATCGCTAACGTATTCCTTTGGTGAAGGTTCGCGGGTCTGTGTGGTGCAAGCGAGTAGCCGTTGCTGAGGATGTGGTCGTTCTCGCAAAATGTCAGGGCTACGTTCCCGTGCGAACGATGCACGGGGATTTGACTTCTGTAGCGCTGGCTTGGATGACCGAGTCCCAATAAACATGGCCGGAAGTTCGTCTCGGGCGAGTCGTTGTGGACGACAACTCGGACGTGACCAGAGTGAGGGTAGTGAACTTATGTAACAACCCTGTCCAGCTCGGCAAAGATCAGGCGATTGCGGGTCTGCACCCGGTCAAGGTAGAGGAGCAGGGAGGCCGATGCGGGTCGAGAGCCCGACCGCATGGAAAGATGTTATTGGACCCTCCGGGAGAGGTGATTCCCGAGAACAGGATGCATTTGGGGGAATTGCTTCGGTCGAACCGGGGCTTTTTTCTAAGGGGGATTTAGACTTGAGAAGGACAACGGTGCTGAAGCACATGATTGTCATGGGGAACACGTCTTTGTGAGGCAGCCCTTAAGATAGCAGCCGCTCCCACATCGTGTGGCCATAGACGAGGAGCTAGATGCCTTGCTGCTAGCGGGGGCGCGGATAGAACCTGCTGTCGGAGGGCTGGGCGTCCAATGTAGTGATGGTCCATAAAAAGAACGAGACTTTACGGTTCTGTGTCGATTTTAGACAATGAATGAGCGGACGAAAAAGGATTCGTACCCGCTTCCCCGAATAGTTGAGTGTTGAAGTGGCCATGTTGATGGTGGTTGCTTCAGCACGTTGGACCTACGTGGCGGTTAAAAACATGTGGCTTTATACCCCGAGGACGACGATAAAACGGCAATCGTAACTCGCAGGGGTACGTTCCGATAGAAGGTGATACCCTTCGGGCTCTGTTACGCGCCCGCTACGTTTCAGAAGTCCATGGACATCGCCCTTTCCGAACTGAATTTTGAGGTCGGCCTTGTATATTTGGATTACGTGATCATTTTGGGGAGGGAGACGTCTCACCAACATTTGGGTCGCTTGAAGATGGTGCTCGAGCGCCGGCACGGAGTAATCGTTAGGCTGAAGCCAAGTAAATGTCGCCTGCTGCGCCGGACTGTTAGCTTATTATTCCATGGATCCTAAAGAGTCCCTCAGACTTTACAGAGTCTTCCCGGACTCTGCAGAGTCCCCTCCGGAAACGTTCCAGTGCCTGGTGTTTTAGGGAGTCCGTTAGATGGATAATAGGCTTGGTGAATAGCTCTAAGATATATAGGGGCTGAGTATGTCATTTAGGTTTGAAAACTTGTACTATGCTATAATGCTGTGAAAATCAATGCAAAGATATGGGCACTTTATAGTGCTACCACAGCAGCATTAATGATTGAAACGTTCCAGCACCTGGTGTTTTTCGTAGTCCTTTAGATGGGTAATAGGCCTTGTAAAGCGCTTTAAGATGTGTAGGGGATGAGTAGGTCACCTAGGCTTTGAAACTTGTAGTATTTCACATGCACAGTGAAAACCGATGCAATTATAATTATTGGGGATATCACTCACCAATCGAATGTGATATGCGAATATGAATACGAATACGTATGACAAATTGACGCACATCACTACTTCTGGGTCAAAATTTTGTGTCAAGTTTGCAGCTAGACTATGCGTACATTAAGAACCTAAAATACCTAATGAGCTATAAACGCAGAAAATTTGTTGAAAAAAGATCAAGGTGTTTCCCATCTCTGGTAGAAGGTAGAGTGCAATGAACGAAGAATATATTTTACTGCTCAAATCACAACACTATATAATATCAGAAACATTGCCATCTATTTGTTGGCGATTAGTACTGGTAAATGGTTTTCTCTGGCAGAGTTTGCAAATCTAACGTGTCACAACTTTTGTCACATATACGTATGCCCCTTACTTACTTTTATTGGTTAATCGGTCTCGGACAGACATTTACAGACTTCAATAAGTTCAACAACATGTATTTATTGGGCCATAGTAATAAGAATTAAACTCGGTTGCATTGTGCATTTTGTGTGTTGCCAAAAATTACAATTATTACTTACGCCATAAATACCACGCACATTATAATTTAACGACGGTGGCGCAGTTACCGGCGACAAAGAGGGAAATCACCAAATAACCACCGGTATTTGAGGTCGTTGGAAGTCACTCTTTGTAGGAAAACATTTAAATGGCGGTTGAATTGATGGGATAAAATGTTTAAGTATCAAAGGTACGTAAAATAAAAAACAGTTGCAATAGTTTTGCGTGTTTCATTTTAGTTCAACGTTTCAGATTCAGTGTGAACTGCGTTTTAATGAAGCCAAACGGATCGTGTTTTAAATATCGCTCAGTTATTTGACTTCGGGTTTGAATGTTTAGCACTTTCATTTTGAACTATAACACTCTGGTTAAACGGAATCTGCCAGATTTTGTGAACGTGGTGAATATGCAAAATTGACTGAATTTCAGTTAACAATTTTTTTACCAAGCATTCTAATCCAGATAGCGACGGATATTTAGTGTAAGGGTAGGCGCGCCGTGATTGGCCGTTTTGAAATGACACGTGAGTATAAATCGACAGATCTTTCTCGTGCTAGGCCCTTCTGGTTGAACATCCTGATTCTTTCTGAAACCAGCGACATATTTGCATCAGCTTATCACTGGGCGTTGTAGAGTATTTGCAACGCCAACGATATTGACATGTTGAACTGCAATGCAATTCGTGTCAGAGAGCATATAATCCACCCAATGAATCGTTAAGCTCAGCGGGTACGTTTGGCTTTGTTTTGATTATGTTAGTTAGCTTTGTTGGTGATCACGAAGAACGCATTCCTCTGTAGTAAACAATATGGCGGCCTGAATGTGCTAAATAAAGAACGTTTAGGTCTGTGAAATGCAACCTAAAGAAATTAAAATATATAAATTAGCATCATTATTTTAAAGAAAATTCAATGGAATTTTAAGTTCTTGTTTAATTAGTAAGTAACTTATAAGTAAGTCTGTTAGTGCTAAATTTATTTGATGAAAAAATATTATTTTATCAAAAAAATGTTATAAAAAAGTTATTTTTGGCTATTTACGGGTGTAATATTTGCCGAGCCGAATACTTCCAAATGGTCCAATATTCGGCCGAGGCGAATGTCCAAGGCGATTTCAGGTTATGCCCTAATTGCTGGTAATTTACCGTTTTAGCGTCCCAAATTCAGACCTCTGTCCCATAACTTAGCAGATGCCAGATTGATGAAAAGAATCATGCCGAAGTAAAAGCTGGATGTAATGAAAAGAACACATAAATACTAGCTGGATGTGAGGAAAAGATTCCTGCTTAAGTAGAAGCTGGATGAGATGAAAAGAATTCTGTTTAAATGGAAGCTGGATGTAATGAAAAAAATTGTGTTTAAATGGAAGCTGGATTGATGAAAAGTATTGCATTGATGTCACAACAGCCATGCACGAAGCCGCCCTATTCAGGTGCAATGAATTTGGAATGCTAAGACGATAAAGTGGATGAATTTGAGACGATAAAATGATAAATGACCAAACTCCCAAATTAAAAATCAAATTAATGTCAACCCTATATAGCATCGACACATCTATGTGTAGTTTCAGTCTAATAATTAATTTAAAACAAATAGATTTCTACCCTTGTCTATTAATATAACATGTATGCACCCACATAATCTAACTTTTGGGGATGTGGGTAAATGTAGGTACTTCAATCAGCTGGATTTAGGAGTTAAAGTCAAATGCCCAAACAGATTGAGCAATGAATTGTTGAGTGTGTAGGGTTTTCAAAATGGATTTCCCCAACAACAGTATGTAGTTGCCCAAACTAATGTAGAAATGTCATATTTATCCACATCTGACCAGTTTGTGCCAAAGTTTGATAAGTTGATATAGATGACGCTTAGCTGTTAGTTGTCTGTTTGTGATTTGAGGTGTTTTTTGCGCAGCAAACTGTGAAATGCATATGGCAAGCGGCAGACTACCAGAGTCAGACTCAATACATTACACTCCTAGAGCTCAGCTTTTTGCAGCACTGAAGCAGAGGAAATTCTCAGGAGAGAATTTTAGTTCGTTGCTGAATGAGTGTCAACTGCACAAAGGTCTGACTTCAGGTGATGCTAACCAGCCACTAAAGGAGGTTGATGATAAGTCACCACAAAGTTCCTTTCAAATCTCTCTGCCTGTTCTTCCACCTAATGCATGTACAGAAGAAAGTGAAGAGACCAAACATGACAATATTTCTGCACAATCACAGGTGATGATGTTTAAATTTATTATACATTTTGTGTTAGTTGCAGTATGCAAATAATGCTCTTATAGCATTGTTTGGATCAGTTAATGCTAATGAATCAGCTAAAGCTTTTAGATTGCTACTTATGATCTGTGCTTATTAGTTTGGATATATGTAATGCTAACTTTTGCCTGCTATACTTAATTTGCTTATGTAATTGATCCATAAAACCTTTAAATTATGGATAGATTATAATGCGATCTCAGATAAAGAATATCTATAAAAAAAATTCCAAACCTGATATTATAAATTTGGCACAATTTCATTGACACCTTTAGAGTTAGGCACATTTTTATCTACTTAATCTTTTGATAGTCACAACGAAAGTAAGTTTAATTAAGCTTTTACTACAATCATTCTCAGGTCCATAGTAACTGGCAATTTTATAGACAACAAGAGTAAATGCTAATTTTTTAAATTTGCTGTATCTCCTTTAACTTATAAAATGTGTCTTAGTTTAAACTTTCGATCTAATTAAAACTGTTGAATGACCCTCTTTACAATTGGAAGATTTAGTTTAGGGTGATTTCTGTGTTCAAAGACCAGTGGTAACATGTTGTGCATGATAACTAGTCAACTGTCAGATATCTCATCATTAAAATGTTTATCAGTTTCAAGCTTGCACCCTGGTCAAATAAAGCCAGTTGTGCTGAAGTGTTATACTTTTTAAAAGAGTCTCTAACAGTGTGTAAAAGTATATAAGTTTACCGTGATGATGTTAACATATATTTTATTTATTTATTTATGAATTTATTTTTCAGTTGTCATTTCTTTCCGATGACCACCACGAGACGTCTGTGAATGTGAAACAGATGCCAAAGTCTTTGCTTTTTTACCAGCTGAAGCGAGTGCCGACAGCTCTGCCACCAGTCCGAGTAGAAGGTAAACTTTCCGATTCGCAGACAGCAGAAACAGTTTCTCAGTTGCCTGACAGTTCTGGCATTCTGGCTGAGCCATCAATTCGATCAACCTTGAAACATACTGAGTCTACTAAAACACTTTCTGAATTACTGAATTCTTCAAACTCAAAACAGACAGAATGCATTAAATACACACCAGGGAAGTCGACAGTTGGGCATAGGGGCTCTCGTTTGAAACGGAAAGGTTGTAAGAAGACTCCTGTAGTTATGTTGAGTCGAATTTCTCAGAGTGAACATTCAATCATATGTAATAATGATAATGACTTAGCTGATGACAATCATGAGGAAAAACCATTCACCACTAGTACGTGTTCACCATTTAAAAGTCAGCAGTCGGAAGAATCAAAAGATTTTCATGCTCCTGTTCTTGTTTGGAGTTCATTGATATTAGCTTCCTCTGTTACACAAGAAGATGCCTTGGATAAGACTAGCAACAATCAGGAAACACCACACAGCTCTACGGGAATTTCTGTGCCAAATCTGTTGCCTTCAGCTGAACTTTTGTCACCTAAAGCTTTGACATCTGAATTAGAATCCAATTCAGTTAATGATCGTTTGTTTAGCCGTAAAACTCGAATTAATGTTCGTCATGCTGCACCTTTATCAGCTGGAAAAGATGTGTGTTTTTCAAGAGAAGATGTTCAGATTCAATCATCCAGCGATGAGATATTTGAGCTGAGGTCAACGCCACGGAGAGGGCCTTCAAGCATTGATCAATCTGGTACTTGTTCATTTCTACGATATTTGTTTATATCTGAACCATTTGGGAGACACGATACGTTGATGTGCCTGAGATGCACGTGAACCACATTGTCTCCCAACAGTAAAGTGCTTTCTGATGACTGTATTGTTTGCAGTGATGCCTTACGGACAGATACGGAGCACACATGTTTAACTGTATTTATGACATGTTACTGATTGAGTTAGCATTTAAAACATTATTTGCATATTAAAACAAGCTTTATTGCTGGTTAATAATGCTTTTCAAGATGTTGAGGATTTGAAGAAAAGTATGTTATCTATCTACTACATTTCCTTATACTGAGACTATTAATTTTTCTTGTGAATAGTTCGTCTGAAAGTTGTGGAGCTAGATAAATGGGCCCTTCGATTGGACTTGGATCAGCGTTTGTCCCTGGCAGGCTATAGAAAGTAAGTTCTTTTGTTTTAGCTATCAAAGCCTTTTTGTGTGTATATGTCAAGTAAATGTAAAAGAGTTTTGACTGAAAAAAAATGAGAATTTCTAACAATAGTGGCAAATGGCTGTTAGCATTGTTGTGTACATTTTGAAGTATTGGTTTTAAAATATAGTTCTGTCTGATGAAATAAAGTAAGGAATAGGATGGATAAATCATCAGTTTGGAGCCTGAATTGCTTTTTGAGGGTTTATCATTTGTGGACAATTCTTAAAGATCATTTTGTAGGGATGAACCTGGTGGAGGATTGCATTGTTCTGATCCTGTGACCCAGTGTCTGAGGAAGGACGTGGTTCAGACGACTTCAGGAGTGGTGTATCGTCTTTCTGGTAGACTCTGCAAACACACTTCAGCAGAGGCTGGTAAAACTAATACTTATGTTAATCGATGTCATACTGCAGATATATTTATTCAAAAAATAGAGTAGTTTATTTTTGGAGTTCCTCTAAAGGATGTCCCAAATTTTGACCTAATTTGAACCCCTCTTTCCTCTGATCTCATTTGACTTTACCTTCCCTTTTCCCCTTTGTGGATGTCTATAATCCAAGGCCATTATACAATATGCCTAGATGAGGCTACCCTATTGATATTACAGAAATGAGTGTGATACCGGTATGGGTGCTTTGATACTGCTACACTGCTGTCAGACTTGCTTGAAGCTGTCTTCTGTCTGATCAAAGGTAGTGCTTAAAGCACAAATTGTACTGAAGTATTCATAATTGAAAGTACCAGGCATCTGCATTGTGCATGACCACTTCCTCTTGTCCACATTTGAGTAACCCTTCTTGCAGATGTCCTTTATGGATGACCTGTATATTGAATCTCTACCAACTTCACTACGGTGTAGCACAATCCTGGGTTTGTAGGTATATGAGCTAAATTGCAAATGCAAACATTTGGTCACGTGATTTTACGGCATGTTTCAGTTGGCTTCAAAGGTACTGATTGGACACAATGATGAATATCTTGTGTGACTGGCTTTTGTGATTGGGAACATATGTACTAAAGGCAATTGTTTGTAGATGTTTTTTTAATTTACTGTGAGGTGTAAATCAGTTGATTTTTCATGTAAGTGTGGTTTAAGGTTTGTCATCTGAAAGTACCTGCTTACATCTTCCCTTTCCTATGCTTTGTTTTCTGAGAATCTTGCTATGAAACAGGAATATTGTTAAATTCACATGATTCAGTTGTGAACCTTCCTGTCTCTCAGCACCTAAAGTGCTCTTGTATGAATAATGTTTACATCAATGAAGTTTATTATGAACAGATACATCATATACATGTTAAACACTGATCTTTAACATATATTATGCCAGAAATGTTTGTAATGTAGTGTGCACTTGAGTGTTAAGTTGATACCAAAATGACAAAGAAGATTGGGCAGAACAAACTAATGTGGAAAAAGAGTTCAAAGTTTGGGTCTCACTGCAGAAAACTTACCTGCCAAACATTTCCAAGGTTTTGACACAGAATAAAGCAGTCCAGTAAGTCTTGGGACAAAAACTTGCACAAGTAATAATCTTTAAGTATTATTATAAGCCCTATATTGAAACATATCCTTTGCTGAATGGTAAGCCAGTGCAAAGATCTACGTACATATTTTGTTGTTAAACTTATAGCTGAGCAGTACTATGAGGAATCTGTAGTGTTGTTACATTAGTATAATTTGTTGCATAGGATTATCAAACAAATTTCTGCAGAGTTTTTTGGATGGTTTCCCACCAAACTGGGAGGATCTGTTGAACAATGCTCTGAAAACAATCTCTTCAAGGTTTGTTTTGACTTGTGTGAATCATCTTCACCAGTATGTAGATTGAACTTTGTGCTCATTAAGGCTAAATTCCAAAGATCATTTGGCAAATTTAACAGATTGCAGGCCTAATGCAAGGTTATTTAATGGCTAAAAGGTAAGAAACGTGAGAAATCGACCATTTGCATTTTATTTTGGCCTTGTAGTAACATGGTGAAGCTGTTCTTTAAAACATTTGGTTTATTCGGGCACTACTTCTTTAAGTAAAATATATTTTACAGACCTGTTTGATATCCACTTATACCACAGTTTCATTACCTGGTAGAGTTATGGAAGCTTTGAACCATTGCAGTATTTAATGTAAAGTCATATAGCATATGCAGCTATTCAAATAAACTTAAGTGAAATTGTAAGTGCTTCCAACTTCAAATCTTCAGCTTTACTATTTCTATAAGTTGTTTGTGAATGATTAAAATATCATTTTGCAACTTATTTAATCGAGTACCGTCTTTCTTATGTTTTATATTACAAATGCTATGAAAATCACTGAGCTGCACACACTCTTGAAAAATCTGTGTATGTCACGACATGACAATATGTATAGACATGGTGAAAATATCTGTCTTTATAAATTTTCAATTTTTTTACAATCACCAGTACAGGACGGGAGTAGGCACATTTTTATGCTTATGGTCTTAAATATCATTAGGTAAAATTTGACCCCGGTCCCCCAAATAAGTAGGTATATCCTTGGCCCTTGATATACCTTACTTATTATACATTGTCCCAAAATCTTGGACTTCTAGGCAAAGTATGTATGGTAACATGATTTTTTTTGTACCCATACGCGACAGGTTCTCTCAAAGTGAGCTGTCTGTTGCAGTTTTTCATTTTTGTTGAATTGTTTAATGTAGTATGTTAACATTTCTTTCAAGGAATTGTGTGGTGTTTTCTTTGCTTGATTAGGATGCCTGACAACCATTCTCATGTTCAGAAAATCGTTGAAAAGGCAACTCCTCCTTTGTCAGCTTCTGCAGAGGACAGCAAAGAATCTTCTGAATCGGTTAAAACAGTGAAGTCAGCAGCTGCACTGAAGAACGCTAGTGTGGCCAAGATTTTGTCAAACAAGGGGTCGAAGAATGGTGAAACTTGTTTTCAACATCTTTGCTTCTAGATTTCATCTAATGTGCACTTTCACCTATTCAGGGCCATCCATTTATTATATATGCATCCAGTCTTGACCAAGTCTCCACTCAGCTGCTGGTTTCCAAGTAGACCAGAAGCTGTGTGGCACAGTGGCTGATAGTTTAAAGCGGTTAGCCCCTGTGTGCGCTGAGCGAGCGAGTTCGACCCTCATCCGGGGAGTCACTGTGTAGGGACCTTCAGCAAGTCCTTTATGCACAATTGCTCTGCAGTACAACTGCAATTGCGCCATCAAGGCGTTTCTGTGCACTTCTGAGCAAAAAATGTTGGAAGAAGGGCGGTATCAAATTTCGGTAATGAAATAACTAAATTAAAAAAATTCCAGGGAGTACCGAATCCGAGTATTTAGATGCACTATCTGCCGCATCCGGGTACGGACCGAATAGAATCGTTAACTCTGGCATCTGCAGGCAAATCTAAAATTTTTTCCACTTTTGCCGTTTTGTGAAATGAAAAATTAGCAAACTGACTGATTGTGCCTGTAATAACTACTTTTAAGTTTAGAGTTTTTAAATTGTTAAATGTTTATAAAAAAATTATTGAATTAAAATCCTTTAATTTTAACTATTTGTATGTATATTATTTGCCGAGACGAATACATCCGAATAGTCCCAAAATGCTGGATATTCGGCAGAGGCGAATATCTGAAGTGATTACCGGTTATGCCCTATTTCTGTTATGCAGTACACACATCATGTTTTGCGCCTACTTCTTGCTGCTCAGGGTATGTATCTCTTGCAGGATTGCTGCGCTTGTCTGTCCTAATAATGACCTGGGTTTTGCCTATGATTCAGTAATATAGTGCCTAACTTATTATGCTTGGATACCCTAAACACTGATCTTAGCTGTAACTTCATACTGTGCAATAACTCGTCCTATGAAACTTGACTGTGGTTGACTGTGATAGAGACCAACCAGAAATCACCTCGGACATTCGCCTTGGCCAAATATCCCATTTTTGATAACTATTTGGAAGTATTCGCTTCGGCAAATAGTACACATGCAAATAAATTGAATCTATAATTAAAACATTCGTAATTTAAACACTTTTATATAGTACCTAATCGTATAATGTATAGATTTTTGTTTGTGGTATTATTGAATAGCATCTATGTTTAATTTATATTATTATTAATTTGTTACAGGTACAACATTATTTAGTTAATTCTCATTATAATAAAATTCTTAATTTTAAGCTTCTCCATACTTGAAGACGATTGATGAGGCAATGGAGTATCGATGATACTCTTGGTTAATATTTGCCGGAGTGGCCGCTGTAGTAGCGACCCTTTACTTCTTGGTTCGTGTCTGGCAAATGGCTCATTCAAATACCCGGATTTGGGTGTCTACTCGGTCAGTCCCTAGACTGTGATATGTAAACTATTGGAAAAATGTTCTTTGGGATCCCTCACTCTAGATAGACCCCCTTGCTTAAACCTTGCATTGGCTTCCCACTTGGTAAAGAATTTTGGTTTCAAATTGATTTAGAACCATTGAACTGTAGCTAGCTATAGAACTTTAAATTAGGCTTTATTCATTAGCATTATTGCCAATCAGCAAGCCATGTGAATGCCTTTTTCTGATCATACCGAAAATCTGAACTGTTTGTGATGAGTGTTTTTCTAGTAACTGGACCTAAGTTTTAAACTGTCCCTGCATCTGTTCATTCTGCTGAGCTTAAAACACTTATGTAATCTTTATGTCAACTTCAGGCTTGGCTCTATGACGTAAGATATCTGCTCTAGGCTGTTAGTTTCAGTGGACTGGCCCAACTTTTTATGACCTGGTTGCTATTTATTTTTTATATGCCATCAATTAGTGCCTTGTACATTAGATTGGACACTGGTCAGCGCTTAGCAGCTGCTCACTACTAATTTTCTTAAATGTGTTCTGTTATTTTAAGTATTGCATGTTGTTAACATTGCAGATCCTCTGACTCTCCAGGATCTACCGGTTACAAGACGAAGCGGAAGAGTGGTGATTCCACCACTTGCATGGTGGGCCAATCAGAGAGTAATGGTTGATCCTACAAGCAATGCAACAGTCATTGCCCAGGAAAACGTTAATAGGCTCGATTTGCCTGCTGTACATTTCAAATCGGGAAGCAAGATCTCATCTGAGGAAATTGGTGAGGAACTTGAGGAGAGTAGAAAAACAGATGTTGAGAAAAAGGAGCGAAAGGCTACAAAGGATGAAAAACAAGTAATTTTTTAAATATGTGTTAGTTAATGCACTATCTTTGTCATTGATACTCTTGGTTAAGTAGATCCAGGAATTCAGAAATGCTTCCTCCCATGTCCTTTGATGATTTTTTAGTATGGATGAACCGAGTTTGAATTTCTTGCCCAGTACCGAGCTTTAGGAGTTGAATTTTTCCGAGTCCGAGTTTCAAATATTGTAAAAGTCTCGTGCTCTTGATGATTAGATTGGCAGTTTGCACAACTTTAATGAATTATTTAGTTTTGCCTTAGTTAGCACTAGGAATTAGTAACTTGTAAGCACTAACAGTAGCAACATTTGTGTTTTTAGTTAGGTCGATTGTTGTTTTGTAAATAGAAATAACAGTATTTTGTACTTTTAGTAATGTCGTTTTATAAATAATAAAATCCGATTTTCGTTTTCAAAACCGAAAATCGAGAAGATTAATACTTGGACCCATTGTTTTTCCAAGTTCCAAGAAAATTGAACCAAACAGAGTTACGGACCATGTTTTGGTTTATCCCTAGTTTTTAGTGTGTCTATTTTGTTCATCGTGTTATTATCCATAATAGTTTTCTGGCCTTGATTAGTCTTCTCAAGTCCCATTTACTGTATAATGCTAAAGGTCGCTCAGTATTGCAGCAATTTTTCTGAGCCACATAAAAGCTTTGGTTGAATTGAGGACCAGGAGGCAGTCTGTAAATTTTATGATACTACTTGTTATGCAAAGTGGCAAGGTTTCTGTTTAGTAGGTTTTGTTATGTTTATGGTCCTGAATTTTATGTAAACTATGGCACATTCAAGGTTGGTGTGTTGAAACTTCGAGATGGTGTTTTGGTGACAGAGCGGTGTCATTGACTTAACTGCTGTATCTGAATTCCAAAAGTAATTGGCTATGCTACAACTGATTGTGATCGGTCAAGTGAAAATAGTAAATAACATATGTCCATGTACCGATCACATTACAAAACTAAGAATCAGACCATTGGCAATACCTGCTTGCTGAGACTGATTGTAGAGGTAATATGCTAGCAAGTGCCATAAATTTCTAAACTTTTACTAAGTCTAGAGAACAGTGGCTGGTGGTCGAGAGTGTCGTAAGGAGCACTTGGGTCGAGGCTTACTGAAAGGCACATGTTTTCTTTATCAGTATATGAGCAGATATTTTCTGACATAAAGGTGAGGTGTGCTCTGAGAGATGTGCCTGTTGGAAAGGACAGTCTTAACCCTTTGATGACCAGCCTGATGAGTTTCGAATATAATTTAGTATGGGCTAGTCATTAAAGTGTTAAATGTTTTGCATTGCTGTTTCTTTTTCTAGTTTGTTGAGACCAGTTCTAAAAAGCGTCGTGGGCGTCCTCGCAAGAGAACAGATTTGGTGATGCAAGAGATGGAAGTCGAAGGCTCTTCAACCACAGATGCTATTAAAGAGAGACAAGGAATTAGGTTAGCAGGTGGACAACTACAAGATGGAGTTGTTTCTGTGAACAGTTTTATTTGTTCACTACCAGGATTACCACACAGGGGAAAAAATAAGTCAGACGAGATATCTGTCCTAGTTTTCCATGACAGCAGAAGGAGTCGCAGAAAGCAAGAGAGACTTATTAAAACCAGTAGAAGTTGCAGCACAGCAGTTGCTAATACAGCATGCCACAGTGCTCAGAAGAGTAAGACGCTTAACTCGAGGAATTGCATGGATTATCAGCCAGATGGTTTTTCCTCCACAGATTGTCCACACAGCTTGCAGATGCCTCAGCAGACTTCACCACTAACACATAGCAGAAGAAGTCTAACCATGAACAGAAAACGATCCATTATGTCAGACTTAAAAGAGGAGACCAGTGGGTCGTCAGGACGTCGAAAGAGTTGCAACGTTGAAAGTGACAGAAATGGGATGACGGTCCCTGCGCAGCATGGGACGAAGCTGAACAGGACCTGCACACTGCGAGATTCAAAACTAATTCAAAACTCTGACAAACAGAAAGTACAAAACTCTACACATCACTGTCCTGAAAAATTGTTAAACCGAGAAGAAAATGAAAGAAAGGATCATGATTATGAAAGTATGAGAAAAACACGGAGCTGTTCAGTTGGTCCTCCCAACCGTAAACTTTTTCTCACAGCTGAAAATACAGGAGAAAAGGGTGAACAGAAGACGCTTATGCGAAGAAGATCAACTAGAGTTCATGTTCCTAGTCACAAGTATCAAGTTGTCTGCCCTAGGCTATCAAGTGTGCAACAGAGATCCAGGTAAGAATCCCGACTGTCATCACTACTAATAAACATTTCTCTGCTAAAAACTGAATTTAATCAGTGTTCTTATTAAGAGCACTATGCCACTATTGGTCTTTTGTGACATGACTTTGCCAATTGTTTCCTGAGTTGTGACAATTTTAAGTGTCTAAGGTGGTATCGATTTCAGATTTTTTTGTCATTTAAGAGTACCGAAATGATGTCTATTTAAGTTATTGAGTAGTAAACACCATTTGATATTGCAGTTTTGACTGGAAATGTGTTTTTAATTTATGCAACTAAGTGAGCATTGAGCTTACTTTATCACCTGTCACTTTATTTTGTAGATGTCCCGAAAGGTGCTACGTAAATTTCCTGTTTTGCCATTGCATTTTCTTCAGGTCGAAGTCTGATAGTGAGGAAGGATGGTCAGCTGGTGAGCAATCTGCCCAGAAGAGAACCAAGAAGCACAGCATAAAGAACCTCAGTTCTCGTGAATCCACAGAATTAGTCTACGCTAAATGTGAGCTTCATTTTTCTTCATGCGTTAATTCAACCCATCTGGTAGAAACTTCTTGCTGAAGAACTTGTTCAAATAAGGCTGGACTGAAAGAAGAATTGAGGGTTCATGTGCAAATAATTGTTCAGTGTTCTTGTGCAAATGAAAAAGTGGCATGTTATGATGTCAGAATGTAGGCTTCAGTTTGCCATCTTGTCGCACTTTTTCTCGGTGGCTTTCAAACGTCTGGATATCTATCTCACTGTTCATATATTGCTATGTGATTTTACATGCATTTAAAAATTGGTGTGAAAAAGACAATAACAGTAATCATGCTCTTCAACCCGCCTCATTTTTTCAAGAGTAAATACAAACAGAGCCTGCTAGAAAGACTTGAATGCTGCTTTGTCAATGTTTGCTTCTGTTTGTGTAGCAGATCACTTGCAAAAGACGGTTGTCATGCGACACGATAGTAAGAAGAGACGCGAACGGGCCACGAAGGATCAGTTTTCATTTCTGACCGAAGTAAGAAAGAATGAAAAATTATTGGTGATAAAGAAATAATTTTCAAGAGGCTTGGCATCACTATTATTGTGAGTGATGCTAATTCTTTTGATTTTGCAACTCTACAAAACGCTGCTTGTGTGTGTCCCCACTAACGTGCCTGGATTATTACAATGCTGTTCTTGTGAATTCTCTTTGTCAGCTCCTGTCCATTCTAAATAGTGCAGCTGCGTCATAGCCAATTAGCCAAAATATTTGCATATATCACAATTTATGTGAGATACGTTACACTGGTTTCCTGTTGCTGAGCGGATTTTTAAGGTCATCTTATACTTTAAATTGATGACTCTACCCCGGCATATATCGGGGAACTTTATGTTCCAGTTTCAGTCAAATTGGTTGGCGATTGTTGCGCTCTGATAGCTCTGGGGACATTTAGGGGTCGTGCTTCTGCACTTCAGCGGTTGCTCCTTGTGCCTACTCTTGTTTTTACCATCTTAGTGGAGCAGTCTTCGATTGCATTTACACACTGTTGCACTGCACAACAAAAATGATAGCACAGAAATATCACTTAACACTAAGAAAATTGGTTAATGACAAAATGAGAAATGTTGTTTAGTATGTAGACTAGAGCGACAGAGTGGCACATCCATGTATTAATGATGAAGGCTTAATTAAGATTTAACTTTTATTGGCTTTGATTTCAAAGTAGACTAATTGTCATTCTTTTTGCAAGTTCTCTGTTATTGTCTGTAAATTAACAAGTATTAGGATGAGATGAATACGTGTGGTGTCTGTATAACTGATCATCGTTAATATTTTTTAGTGACTCTGTGAATACGTGTACTCTGTGATGGGTGCTATACGTGGTGATCGTTGTGTACAGTATATGCTTATTTTTAAAATTTGAACACAGGAATTAGAAATGTTAATCAAATTTGGTTGACATGCGCTCTAGTTAGCAATTGTGAGGCAAGGGGTCAAAACCTGCCGTTTGTCGGCTCTCGGTTATTGAGATTAAGGCTGAATTAGGCAGGGGGTCAAAAACACAGAAAATCGTTTCATTCATCCATTCATTACAGGGATTTAAATAGCGCTCCTTGAAGGCTACCATTCAGAAGCATTCCCGACCCCAGCACAGCTAAAAAATTTGTTTTAAGGTGAGTATAAGATGAGTCTGAGTGGACCCTTGGCGACAACTGCAACCCAACGGGAGCGTGTTCCAGAACGAGGGGCCAACCAACCACTGATCATAAATAATCAGTACATTATTATAAATAAATGTCTTTTTTTCAATATCTGAGATTAAAAATGTTGAATTCAAATATGTAGTTGGAGAATAATGACTTTTAATGCATGTGCTGTCAAGATTTGCATTGCATTACATAAAATTTGCATGTTTTCAGAGGTGAACAACCTAGATTTCATGTGGTGTCAAGACAAACCAAATTTGATTAACAACGATCACAAAGTGTAGCTGATCTGCCATAAGTTGCAAAATAGTAACCAGATTTTTGATGCTGTAGTCTTTATTTCATACAGAATATAGCTCTTTATTATTGCCCAGCAAAATTGTGGAACATTGGAGTAATGGTTGGTTTCTGTTTCAAAAGAGCTTAAAGATCATTCTGTTCGATTATGGTTGCGTGTTGCTAGGTTGGGAGTGTCTCAGGTGATTTTCTTTTGATGTGGCACTATATAAATTTACAATTTGTGATTACTGTGATATGCATTTGGCTAAACATGCAATGCTCTCGGTATATGCAAAGTTTTGCAATTTTCATTCTGTTATGTTCAAAGTCAGAAATCTGTTTAACAAAATGCATTTGTAAATGTTTTGTAACAGACTAGATTTATTGATTTTTTTCAGAGTCCCTTACTGATGCAAGGTTTACCTCCGAAACCAAGGCCATCACAGTTGCATGCATCTGGCAACCTGTCTGATCTGTGTGACAGTGATGATTCCGCAAAAGTTGAATACTTTTTCTCGAGTGATGAAAGTGAAACGTAATGCATTGTCAGTTGGGATTTGCTCGGACTATATCATGCTGTGCGTGCATAATATGAACTAAATAGGGAAACTTGTAAGTATAAATCATAATTATATGGAAAACATATTAAAGTCATGTCACTGTGTATTTATTTGACACTTTGCAAGCTGATCAAGAGCCTTTTGAACAGTCACCATCTATTGGTAGTGAACACCATTTGAGCTTTTAATTTGTGTGTGGTAAAGTATAATTATTAACTGCTTGTTGATTATGTGCTGCTTTTAACAGTCTTCGTAGGCATGGTTCTGTAGTTAAAGGATGTTCATAGCTGAAGCACAGAAGCATGCCACCAACTGGACAACCTTTCCTTGTGGGTTAACCCTTTAACAACCAATCACCAATGTAGGTATTAGGTAGTGACTGCCATTTGAGTTATTGATTATGCCTTACATTTACTACGCACTGGTCGTTAAGGGGTCGAGTTATCAGTAAAAATTACTTTATGCCCAATTCCTTTTGTTTGCTTTTGACATAATTGCCTACACCCAACCCTAACCCTCTTGTGGACATCAGTACTAAGACCTAGCTTAGGCCACCCTGTTGATCTTGCAGGATAACTGTTAGGGGTATGCCTGTCAAGAGGCACTCAAACACATAGGTCAACTCAAAGGGATGCAATGAAGTTGTAGATTGAATGCCTAGCCGTCTCTGGGCATTACTTTTACTTTGCATTACTTTGAGTGGACCTGTGTGTTTGAGTGCCTGATGTGACGGTTTCATATACCAGAATGTTCATTTAGTGGAACTCATGCTAGAGTTTCCAGTACTTGACTGGGTTAGATGTGACTCTCAGGTGTTGCTTTATTGTAATTTTTCTTGGTCGATATGTCACATAAGATCTGCTTTTACCCAAAACTTGAGCATAGCCTGCTATGAGAGCATGCAAGTGTGTTATCCATTGCTCTGTGGCCCCATACTCCAAGACATGAGGTCTGCTCTTGCCTCTATCGTGTAAACTGTCTGTTCGCAGGTATATCAGATCTTGAAGTGAAAACCTTGATTATTTAAAGTAGCTAAAATTCTCTGCCATTTATGGTGATGCACAATTTTCTCATTCAAGTTCCTTTATTTAGCTTTGTCAGCTGCATTGGTTTCCGTATGAATATGAAATAAGATTTCAACTTTACTCACTGTCTGGAGATCTTTGGTATTGCTGTTTTGGTTTAGCCTTGATGCAGCGCTGTCGCGGGCTCTCTTGCATTTCGTGTTGCTGTCCCTGAGGATAGGAATGGAACAAACTACCAATATTTGTTTGCTGCATTAAGGCTAAACCAAACAGCAATACCAAAGATCTCTCAAGTTAAAATCTTATGAATGCAGCATGATTTCAATCATTGTTTGAATGATGTTCGCAACTTATTACAGGAATTATATTTAACTGTCCGGGAGCCATGCAAGGCGTCCATCATGCTCATCACCTATTTTGACCTGCCTAGCAAATGAAGGATTAGTCAACCGTTTGGGAATAGTGTAAATTGAATTCGCTTTCCCTGCTCTGCATGCAAGTGTGTTATCCATTGCTTTGTGGCCTCTATAATTAAGTTCCAGCCAAATATTATCCTGCCTGAAATTGCATTTGGGTATTAATTTTATCCAATGACAGTATAATGGGTTGTCAGATACCATTCAGAACAGGCCCGTGTACCCAGCTGTATTTAAGAAATAGCATTTCTGATGCCCCTTTTGAAAGAGTGGCATATTTTGATATTGTTGCATAGACCCTCCCCATGTTTCCATTTGTAGACATTGTACTGGACAGGCCCTTGTATGACATGTAGTGCTGGACACAAATTCTTAATTCAATTTAGTGCACTTCCAACTTTGTCATGGTAAATGCGTGGTTCTGCAGCAGTCGTTTAACTGTTATGCAGTTGAAATGTTTAGGTCGGAGTGCAGATTGTGTCTTAGTGGTGTGGCAGAAAGGTCGATGTCCAGATATGCATATGTCAGGGTGAGTTTGATATTAAAGTTCAATGGTTTATGGTTTTCAATGGTTTATGTGTGTTTTATTCCAATCTGAGTGTATGTTGAATACAAGAACTGTGTTTAATGCTCTTCTAAAGTTAGTAGAGTCTGCATGATGTTGAGGAAGCCATCTAAAGATCAGGAGGGATCTGTAGCTATGTCCAGCACTGGTAGACCCAATTAGCTACAATTGTGAGAGTGTATGCTGCACCTCTTTGAAAACGAACATGAGGATCGTGGTTTGCTTCCCGATGCTGGCTTATTTAAAAGATTTGAATCTAGTGCAGTCCTTGAAAGGGGACACAAAATGGCGTGACGTCCATTCAGACGAATGATGGGTGGTGATGGATCTCACCTGATCAATTCATTGAAAAATGAGCGGGGTTGATGCCATATACGATTGCTATAGAAGAGTTCAAATGTGTGCATTGACTTTAAGTACTAATAGAAATTGAAAGTGGCCATGCAGGAGCTGGTTAGAAATGTTGACCATTGGCAGCTATTCATCAATACTTGACACTGTGTGCATTTTTATGTGCAAAAAGGAGCACATATCCTCCTTTTGGCCTCTGTCCAGCAGGCATAGCTAAAAACCTGGCAAATGTCCGGCTTTTCTGCGTGTTTGTTGTATTGGAACTACTTGGCTATTATTTTGTGGCAGTTTTTGGCCTAATTTGCATGCACATATTGTGTCCCTGAGTTTCCCAACTTTTGATCTAAAGTACCAAACAGGCTAATTTGTGTAGACTCAGTACATTATAAGGGGCCGTCCACATAGTATGTATGCAGCGAGGAGGCAGAGAGTTTCGAATTTTGGCGATTTTATGTACAGGTGCTTATGGTGGGGAAGAGTCCCAAAAATATGCACGTACGCAAATATAATTGTCTAATTATGATCCGCAATACGGACTATGAATATCAGAACTGTAAATCCAATCACAGGCTATATGTCTGCTTAATCAATTTTATGTAGCATTAAAATTGATTAAAATGCTAGTGTTGTGTTTTATTTCTTCATAACATGTAAAAAATTGAAGCTGTTCAATATGATACTTAACAAAAATAAATAGCCTTTTTACAAAAAACCAAAAATTGCCATTTTGGTTTTTTTTAAATATATATTTTTTCAATTTACTATTATATTACTAATTGTGTGTTATTCAGCCTGAAATCAAGCTAAATTAATTATATAAACAAGTTGGAGCTCTTTTTCATGCTGTGTTTGATGCTTTTTATAACAAAACTTATGACAAGACCCAAAGAAAAACTAAAAACCAATTTAAACCAAAAAACCAACTTTTTATTTTTTTTAAATCTTGGTTTTTTGCACCCCTGGGTAAAAGCAATATCTTATATAGATGTCTTTATCTATTTAACTTTGCAATGAGCTCAAATTTATGTATGCATGGGGAGGTTTCCACGAAATGTACGCGGTGCAGCTTGATGGAGACCAGTACGTGGTTGGATGGTAGATGCAGGGAGGCCGTAGAGGACGGAGTTGCAATAGTCTGCGAGTTCTTGAACATAGATCATTTAAACACCCCCAATGGAATGTCTCGGGGTAGAATAAAACAGACAGAAGGATCATCTGGTTGAGCGAGTTGGATGAATGGTGATGAGTTCGCGAAGAATATATGGGCTGGGGCCCTGGGGAGTGTTGTAAGATTTTGTAGATTAACGATTATACTTTGAAGTGGATGCGCTCTGGGAGCTTAGTCAATGGAGTGATTTTAGGATCGGAGTGATGATATGATGCTTGGGTGTTCTGGTGACGTTGGGTGTTCTGGTGACGACGCTGGCTAGTGATTTTGGATGAGTTGGTTGTAGACGTTTGAATTGCGTGGCATCAAGGTAGCGGTATTAAGGAAACATGAATCGAGCGTGGAGTGGGCAATTGGACTTGTGGCAGCAATTTAATGGTGGTGGCAATTTTGAAGTCGATCATGGGTTGGATGCGAGCATCATGCGGCGGATGTCAAGAATGCGAATGAAGCAGGGACCCCAAGGATTTGGAGATGTAGTTAGGTCCCATCCACATAGTACGTACGCAAAAAATTCGGAATTTCGGCCCCTCCCCTGTTGCACCGCGCACATTTCGTCGACCCCATGCGTCCGTACATTTGAGCTCTACCCTCCCCATTGCAAATGTTAAATAGCTAAAGACATCTATAAGACATTGAATTTACCACAGGCTATTTATTTTTGTTAAGCATCATATTTAACTGCTTAAATTTGATGACTGTATGAAGAAATAAAACACTAACAAATGCCTACTTGCATTTTAAAGATTTAATGCTACATAAAATTGATTAAGCAAGAATATAGTCTGAGATTGGGTTCATAGTTCTTATTATGATATTCCGTATTGCGTAAGTCATAATTAGCAAATATGTTTGCGTATATGTACATATTTTAATATAAATATCCTCCACCCTGTGCAACATGGATTTAGACCAGGCCATACAACATCTATGTCTCTCATAAACATACTGGATACATTAACTCAAGCCATTGATAATAAGGAATACTCTATAGGAATTATTTTAGGTTTAGCCAAAGCATTTGATACCGTAGATCAAAGTATACTAATAAAAAATTGGAAAGTTATGGAATCCGAGGTATCCCTCTTTCATGGTTTAAGGACTATCTTAGTCATCAGCAAGTTAAATGCAATGGTATAAAATCTATATTTAAATTAATAAAATATGGGGTACCACAAGGCTCCATACTAGGTCCTCTGTTATTCCTGATATACATCAACGACCTTCCTAACATATCCTCTGTTCTTCACTTTGTTCTTTTGCGGACGACTCAAATGTTTTTTTATCTCATAAATCCTATGACGAACTATTCAGAATACTTAATCAGGAACTTGCACTAGTATCGGATTTGTTCAAGGCAAATAAATTATCCCTCAATTTGACAAAAACAACTTATATTGTTTTCTGCTCTCATAGGAAATCAATACCAACACAGAAGGGAAAGGTTCAAATCGATAATATTGACATTCCACAAGTAAAATCCGTGAAATTCTTTGGAGTATATGTAGATCAACACTACTTCGAACAAACACATTGAACAAATTGCAAAAAAAATTGCAAAAAACGTAGGGATATTGAAACGAATATCTTATCTACTGCCTACAAATATTATGCTTACATTATACTATTCCATGATATATCCCTACATTTCCTATTGTAATATGATTTTGGGCCTCAAATTATAATTCTCGACTACTAAGAATACATCTCCTACAAAAGAAGATAATTAGAATAATAGCTGGATCCCCCTATAATTCTCATACAAAGCGATTATTTGATAAGTTTGGCATTCTAAAACTTACACAAATTAAGCAACTCCAGATCAGTGAATTTATGTATAGATACACTTACAATACATTACCTAGCTCGCTTACTAATCTTTACAACCTAACCTCAGACATCCACTCCTACAACACGAGAAATCTAACCTCATACAGAAGTGAATTTGCTAACTCCCGTAAATTTTCGATTAGATGTGCCGGACCAGAAGAATGGAATAAAATACCTCTGCGCCTTCGCAATATCCCAAACTTAAAGTCTTTCAGACATCACTTAAGAACATGGATTACTGAGCAGGGCGTTTAATTGGATTCCTACATTGCTTATTATGTTTAAATGTGTTTATCATGTTTAACTCTGTTATTATAGTTAAGTTTCATTGTCAATCCTTAGCCATTTAGAAATGTTTTTCATTGTGTACATATAGGTTGCCCTACCTAGCGGGACCACGGTCTCTTCTGGGTCTCCTCTTGTCTCCACCGAAATGTTAAACATACATATTGTCAATTGATGTATCTTGTATCTTGGAGCAATAAAACTGATGGTTATGGTTAACTGATGGTTTCAGGACCCTCCCCCACCATACGCACCCGTACGCAAAATCGCCGAAATTCGAAACCCCTCCCCTCGTTGCGTGCGTAATATGTTTACGGCTCCTGAGAGAAAGAGCGACAGAGATGCGGATTAAAGGTGACGTCAGGATTGCGCGCTGGGCGTGAAGGGATGGAGAGTCAAAAGATGCGTGTATTGTTGAGTCAGAGAATTTCAAAAACTGGGGGGGACAAAGTCCCCTAGTTTTAGTGCTCAGTGCCCCCCTCCCATGTGCCCCCATGTGAGGCGTCAGTCATTGTGTAGGGACCTTGATCGAGGGATTCGCGCACAATTGCTCTGCAGTAGCCTACAACAATAAATGTTATAAAAGGGCGATATTAAATTTTAGAGTAATGCCGCTACACCACCGCGTTCTTTTGTCTCGGTAGTTTATGCAAATGCACTTTTATATCGGACGTATCGACGAATCGACGTCGCGCTCCCATCCTTTGTTGCGAATTTACGACAGGCAGTCGATGCAATCGAGTCGGAAGTCGAAATGTGACAACTGGCACGACGTCCATCTCGACTTTGTTTTCGAGAAATGAAGTAGCCTACATCAACTATATATATATATATATATATATATATATATATATATATATACATATATATACATATATCCAGCATAATAGCCAGACTTGATCTATTGAATTTTCGTGTAGCGACTCTGAAAATATCTCGAGACCTCACCAAACCCATAACTCTGTGTTGTTCAGACATTAAAAGTGACCGCAACCTGACTGTGTTTTTCTAGGTGGGCCTAATCGATGCCTACGTGAGATTTGGTCTCACTGCAACGTCTCCAGTTACCAGATGTCACGTTCGTAGGCTAAGAATCACAGACCTGGCAACACGCAAATCTTCGCTTTAGCCAATCGTCACTTTATCAATGCGACTTAACTATAGGGACAGAGAGATGATGCACTACCGTGTTTTGCGAGTCGCCGCAACAGTTATCGCCTGGTTGGCAAGTAGCGTCGAGCTAAAGGCGACGAAGTTTGAGGCCTTGCGAATGCCCCAGTCCATGTGTGCCCTCGGTGACGCATCTATGAGGCAGGAGGGTCTCTCCAAGGTCTCCTGTGCCTCGATGTGTGCCCTACTGCCAGGGTGCGATCGATTCAACTACCGGACTAACAGAGTCTGCGAACTGTTCCTCTTCATACCCAAATGTTACCAGTATTTGGCCAACTGTACACATTATCAGGTAGGCATACTTATAGCATAAACATTGAATGTTAAAAGAGTTAACGTGACAGTAATCACAATCACCAAACTTCTATGGATTCACTTGAAAGCAGTGATAATACCAGCTTATTCACGAGCGTCACGTCGCAGGGGTTGTTCGAAAGATAGTCCAAACGATCGATGGTTTCCAGAAGGTCAGAGGAAGCAGAGTTGCTGATAAGGCGGGAAGGCCTATGTGAGTCTGAGTAAGAGTTCTTGAAAAGGTGAGACTTAATTAAGTCACTATCGATTGGAAAGCCCGATGTGTGATGGATAGGCCTATAGAAGAGGTTGAAGCAGATGATGAGCAATTGGCAATGACGGTGGAGACAAGAGGTGGATTAGTTGGCTGGATGGCGGAGAGCTCGCAAGGATATTATTTTGGGTTACAGGAGTATTAGCCTATAAGGAGTGAGAGGTCAACGGTAGGACTTTGAAGTGGATTCGCTTCTGGAATTGTAGCCGGTAGAGTGATTGAACAACATAGTGATGTGCTGATGCTTGAACGTTCTGGTGACAGCTCTGGCTAATGTATATATTGAGTTTTGGATACGTTGCAGACGCTTGAGCTGTGTAAATAAAAGGTTGAATCGCTGCACTCGTGGGCTTAACTTTCGAGTGGCACTTTAGAAGTTTGGAGATTGCATTTCTCGAGCTTTGAGTAGCAATGGTGGAGGTGGTTTTAGAGTCGAGCACATGGGACGGATGCGGAGGTCATGAATGTGCATGATGCAGAAGCGCGAGGGGCTGGAGATGTCGTCAGAGAAAGATGTAGGCCTATTATATCTGAAGATCAAAAGTTGCGTCAAGATTGGGGCAGCAGAGGTTAACGGGATTAAATTTTTTTACTCAATTAAACTAATTTTAACATAACTAACAGTAATTGTTACCACAATTTAACAACGCTAATTATGATTATTGCAATCCTAGCTTTTGGGATCATTTGCTTTACACTCGGTGTCAATGTTGGGGTTTTGGACGTGATCGAGGCAACCATTCTGTAGGCTTCTCCATTTTTCTTCGTTTTAGGCCTATTATAGTTTTAAGTATTTTTTATAGTTATAATTATTTTTGTAGATAATTATAAGAACATTTGCATTACATTCTGGACGTCTGGTTTTTCGGAGGGTCAGAGCTCTGTGACGTCATACTTGAGGGGTCATGGCATTTTTGACATGTGATGAAGGGGGCAAAAATCTTCCAAAATTTCGTGACATAATTTATGGACGGCCTCTGATGGAGGGAATGAAGAACAGTGAATGGGCATATTAGGCCTAAGGGTCAGGGATTTTTGAGCGCTGTCATAGACGAAGAACCAAGCAGATATATAGAGCCTATAGTCATGATCACTGGTGTCGAATAGGCGATGTCACTCGAGGAGACAGACGTACAAATGAAGACCTGCTGGTGGTTGATAGACTAGTTCATTGTTAAGAATTCTGTGTAGTGGTATTCAGTGAAGCAAAAGTGGAGGACTGGAGTTGCATGGTTCAGGACCGAGTTGGAAGAGAGGTAGTAGGCCACTGAAAACTTCATAACACATTTTTAACATTAACCTATGGACAAGACAGTATGGTCAATAAATCGAAAGTTTTCTAGCCTTTATGATCGTTATTGTACTCGTATTTGCACCCACTTGAAACAATGCGCATGCACCATTGGCAGAGACTTGGTCCTGGATGTGGGGGACACAGGTCTAAGAAGAAAGAGGGCTTAGGGACAGGTCAAAAAAATTAACTTCCCACATATGGGTGCAGCTAATAAAAGTGTAAGCAGTAGAAAATGCTGTAAAAATAAATATTTTTATACACCAAATATAATTAGATATCCAGCTCCATCCCCAACTGAAATTTCTAACCTGACCATTTTACCCCTAAACCTTTGCCTCTGGCTATGGTGATGTAGGCCCAGATTTCAGACAAACGGAGTATAACCTGCAGTGTGACTAACTGCATTCAAATGTTAGTTCACTGACAACTTTTGTTTGTCACAGAAAATTAAAATTATAATATCATTGATTTTAAAGTGAAATTCATAATCTATGATAATTGTTAGTATTAATGAGTAAGGAACAAAACTTTTCGAATCTTTTCAATTCAATGTATATTCAGCAAAAAAACAAGAAATTATGATACAATAAAACAACAAATTTGTCCACACAACTCGGTTAGAAATAGTCATTTGACGAAACCTCTGCTGGTAGTGACATAAGGAGAGAATACTAGTTGACAGAATTTCCTGCAGTGTGTGCTCAGTAGTGCATCTTCTATTTGCAAGATACGATTGAAAAAGAAACAAATTTTCAACAGCTTCATCAGGAATTTCATTCTGACTGCAAAAAGGCTCTTGACGCCTTCAATGGTTCCAAACTTTGTTGGTTTGGACCTGTAGAGAGAATATCAGATGACCGAATCCCACATAGTGAAGTCTCACCAGAACATGTTCTCACTGTAAGATCCGATGGGAAAAGAAGCAGCTGTTGATCAACCTCATCAGGAATTTCATTCTCACTGCACAACGGCTCTAAATGTCTTTACTGGCTCCAGACTCTGTTGGTTTGGACATGTAGACTTTAGGGAGAAAATCAGATGATGGAAATCCAAACAGTGCAAACTCAACAGAGCATCTTCTCACAGCAAGATCTGATGGAAAAATAAGTAACTTTTAATCAGCTTCATCAGGAATTTCATTCTCATTGCATGATGGCTATTGAGGTCTTTTTTGGTTTTAGAGTCTGTTGGTTTGGGCATGTAAAGATAATATCAGAAGACGGATTTCCACTCAATAGTGCATGTTCTCACTGCAAGATCCGATGGATAAGAAAAACCTTTAAATAGCCTCATCAAGAATATTTTTCAATCTCGCTTACATGACGTCTTTATTGTTTTCAAATGATTCATATGTAGAAAAATCAGTATTTTGATCCAGAATCTCAACGGATTCACAATTTTCCTCACTTTGTACTGTAAGGTTTTCTGACTCCTCGCTGGAATAGAAATCCAATCCCTCCGAAAAATCAATATTTGCAGGCAGTCCCTCATCTTCACAAAAGTCTCCCATCTTCTTCTGATCTGGCAAAAGGTTACTTAAATGGTGCTTTAGAATCACTGGAAGTAATATTGGAAGTAGCACTGCATTTGTGCAACTGGTTTTGTTCGGAAATTCCGATATACTTGTCACCATACCCATAACCTCAATCACATCACTATTTGGTTTTGGTGGAAGACAAACACAACACCCGCTGTCTCCCTCTTTGGTAACAGCCTTTCCATCACATGTCATAATCTGCATTACGTTATGTAATTCTACATATTCCTCGTTATACCAATGCCTAACTATCTTTCCAGTTTTCAATACCTCATTCTGATCAACTATCCATACTTCAGCTCCTGGCTCAATATTGTGTACTCGTCTTTCACTACAAAGCTTTGGCTGATAGATCTTGCCATTTATTTCAATTACAGTAACCCTATTCTTAGCATATCTACTGTTTTTGTCAAGTGACACCAGTGCTAAATCTGCAGTGAATTTATGGTGTGCAATATGCACTATATCACTTTTGGAACGACAATGACCTAGCAATAATTCCTCTTCTGTATATAATTTGTCACCAATATGTTTAGGTAAATGTGCCACTGTTACAGCAAACTGACTAGTGTATCTACCTTTAAAGAACCCCGTAAGAACTGCCAAATGTGGGCTGTGTGTGCCTCTGGCCCCATAAACGTGTACATGCCTTTGGTTTGGTGAAGCTGTTTTAACTACTTTTTCAGATAAACAAACTTCCATAATTATTTTAGAAATTAGATTATAACTGTCTGTTATTAATTTCATTAATTGTCCATATATACCATTAATTGCTTTGGCCCTGACAATATGTTGTATTCAATCCCTTGCCAAGATAGATCTGTAAAATCAAAAACAAAAAATATCTGTATATACTATTGCTTCGGTATTCTCACAGGTAAGCTGCTAACCTTCAGATGCAGAGCAAGCACAACTAAGCACACCGTAATTTAAATAGGACCAATGCATAATGGGTGTGTCAAAGATGTGAGCTTTGAAGTAAAACGCGGAGTGGTACGCTTTATGAAGACTTTCCTCTATGTCCGATATGGAATTGGGCACGCTTTTCAGTAGTTACCTTGAAAGGATGCCAAATAAATTTTTGAATGAATGAGGTAGTGTAATGTAACAGCTTAGTTAACAGCCAGTAACAACACACAATTAATTATGTGATTTGTATCACACTAAAGCAGATCATAAACAAGTGATGAAGAATTGCCAATGTAATTGAGCTGTACAGATTCATTGGCAGCACTCATAATAGGGGACTCTGTGGGCAGTTCCTTGAATAGAAACAGGTGGCGCCAGTATGCACATAGGTCTAAGAAGTTTTTTTTATATTGGCCATGCGTTGTTTATTTACGTTGTTCCAATCAATGGCTGGCGTAAGAATTAAAATGTAATTCCATTATGGATAAATGCATAAATTTTAACACTAGAAATGGAGAGGAGAGGGCAACCTATGTCTAATTTTTTTACGTCCAATCACAGCAGACTTTCCATTTACCGTTGCGCGAAAACAAGAAAATAATAAATATTGTATGCAGGGTAAAACCCTCAGATCTAATTGGTTGCCTCTGTCTTTTCTATTGCATTTTGGCACTCAATAATACGTAGTTATTTTATAATTTGGCTAACTTTTAGATTACTGTTGCATTAAGAAACATGCATCACATACAATTTTACCTCGGGTAGCTTACCCACATTTGATACTGGCGCCATCTATTTCACAGAGTCCTCCATTGGTGCTGATTATAGAGATATCGGCGGTATCGAATATCGGTAAGATAATCGATGCCGATATTTTTACAAAAAATTACTTATTTTAGGGTATAACTGGAAATTGCCTCGGACATTCGCCTGGGCCAAATATTGGACTATTCGGAAGTATTCGCCTCGGCAAATATTACACCCACAAATAGCTAAAAACAACTTTTTTCGAAATAGTAATTTTTTTGACAAAATAATATTTTTTCATCAAATAAATATAGGACTAACAGACTTACTTCTAAGTTATTGAGTAATTAAACAAGAACTTATTGTTCAGTTGAATTTCCTTTAGAACAATGACGTTAATTTATACATTTTAATTTCTTTTGGCTGCATTCCCAGGTGGCAACCAAATCAGTAATTTTCCCACATGAATTGGCTCCACCCACTTTCCGGTAAACATTAGTGAGTAAGGACGTCGTTGATGCCTTTTTCAAATTTTATAACAAGGTTTTATATTTTTTTCACAAATAAAGTTATTAAATAATAAATATATTGCTAAAGCCTAGAGTGCGACAATACGCTATACGAAGGATATTGTCATAGACTCTGCATTGACTATAGATAGTTCCCCGTAACTGTGCACGTGGCAGGTTAACTATACTTCGCCTACAGATGGCACTCGCTGCCAGATTTGCCGCTACTACTCGGTTCGTACCCGGATCCGGCAAATAGTTCATCCAAATACTCGGATTCGGTACTCAGTGGAAATTGTCTACTCGGTTATGCCCTAGTCTACTTATGTCTTCCTATGTCTTTGTCTCATGGTCCATGTCTCTGATCTGTACAGCCCCACCAGTGTTAATTTCGTTCACGAAACTAGAACTAGAACTAAATTGAATTGGTGATCGTGAACAAAAACGAGAACTAGAAAGAAATCAACAACTAGAACTAAATAAAAACGGAAAAGATTTATGCAGAACTAAATAAAAACTAAAACGAAATTGAAATCGTGAACGAAAACTATAGAAATTACAAGTATCAATTTCTTCCTTCCATGCTAATTCAAGTCAAATCCAAAATGAAGCATGAGGATCTGGAGCATTAAAAGTTCAAATTTCTGGCAGCAAAGTTGAATGGACGAGACATATAACTACTAAGTAGACATAATGTTGATATCACAATGGGAAAAATATCCAAGAAGAAATGGACAGATATTTATCAGAGGTGACTAAGTATAGTGGAGACAATGCCTCTAGATTTTGGTCCGAATAAAGGATGATTTATCCAACATTATAGCATAGTTGAAGATCTTCTCATAGCTCCTGACTTCCAGGCTAATGTTGAAAGGATCTTCTCTTTATGTAGACCATTAACAGCAGGTAGACGCAACAGGATGTTATAATCTTTGGGAATGCGAGCTTTTCTTAGGCTAAATTTGAATGGGTTAGAAGAATACTCGATAAGCATCATTCCTATTAACTCATGGACAATGAATGACCCGGGTCTGATTTATTGTGGTTGTCTAAAACAAGATCATAAGATTAGACAATCGTGAACTAAAACCATAACTAAACTGATTGGATGAATAAAAACTAACCTAAAATGGAAATGATTTCACGAATAAAAACTAAACTAAAACTAAAATGATTTTCATAAATGGAACTAGAACTAGAACTAAACTGAAATGAATCACATCAAACTGAATAAAAACTAAAACAAAAATGATTTCTTGAACGAAAATAACACTGAGCACCACCCTCCATATCAGAGTTCTTATCATTCTTATCTTCAGATTCCTGTGTAGTTTTCCTCTAAATGTTGAGAACACCTCTTTTCCTATTGCAATCCTTTTTTTAATTTTCCTGTGACATTTGGCATCCGTGACCTGTCAAGATCACACTCCCTAGGTAACACAGAATTCCTTAAACTGTACTATTTCTTTTCCTCCAGTGTGTATTCTATATCTGCTGGCTCGTTTCCTTTACTTATCTTCAGTAGGCCTAATCTTGTCATTTTGATGTTCATTTTCATTCCATATTCAGCTGACATTTTGTTCAGTCTATCTACCGTTATATAATGTAGACCCCTGCGGTGTCTTGCCAACATTGCCTGGTCATCAGCAATCTTAGCGTCTTGATCCATTTTCCTCCTACTTTTATAGCCATCTCCAGATCCTGTACTCTGATTCATTTAATAAAATAATTACCAGCAACAAATTATAAATTGTTATGCTAATTAATAAATGGCTGTGCTGTTGTGCAAGAGGTGTGTAGATTATCGAATGGTAAGAATTGAAATGCATGGTATTAAAATTGCGGCGAATGCAGTAACACAATAAAGTTTTTAGTTCGGGGTCGCCACAACTCAGGAAATATCCTCAGGGGTCACAGGACTAAAAAGGTTGAGAACCACTGTCCTACGGAGCATGTGTTTTGCTTGTATCACAACAATAGGCAGTAGCAGTAGGTATATCTTTTAGAACCAGACATCTTGGGAAACACAATGAAATAATTGGTAAAACAAGCAGTGAAATAATTGGTTAACTATCGGTTAGATAATCGGTATTGGCAATGAAATAATCGGGAATAATCGGTATCGGCATAATCGGAAAAAAGTGATATCGGTACAGCTCTGCATTGTAATTGAACACTCTATCTGCTAGTTGAATAATAGACATAAGTACTCTGTATCATCAAGGCAAATCTGACTCATGTAATTAGTTGCTGTGTGTCAACCGGTGTTCTTTTCTTTAAAAATTTTTGTCAGCTAGCGACATAATAGTCAACACAATTCAATCTATAACACATAAGATATAGATACAGTGGTGGAAAATAATTATTGCATTACCCCGTGATCAAGGCTAAAGGTGGTAGGCCTACAAAGAAATATTAGGACGTAATGAGTAGAAACAATGAATTTTGCTAATTGTCTTCCCTGTATCAACCAACATACATTCCTGAAGATTGACTGATTTTATGCTTGCTTAAAAAAATTAGAGCAACATAAATGAAAAACTGACTTTAAATGTATTAAACCGATTTTAACCTTTTTGCAGGGTGATGCAATAATTATTTACACCGATGTAGGTAGGCCTATGATGTATTAAAATTATAGAAATCGTTCGTTTGGATTGTGGATTGGCTATACGGCTATCAAATAGACCTTGTGAACAACACTGACATTGTATAATTGTGGCAGTATCACGACATTCTGACCACTTTTCATCGCAAAGCAGATGCCATCATGGGCGCCTGATTTTACGTCAGACACATAGCCTACGACATAAAATATTCACCGATTTTATAACACACCAGGCATCTAAAAACCTAAGAATGTCTAAAACGGTTGATACTTCTTACCGCAATCATAGGTTTTTCACTCCGACCACTGACAGAGTTAAGTTAAACCTTCCTATATTCATTTATTTATTTCGACTGAGCTTCAACATATAACTGGGTGAAAGTGTGTCTGCTTAGCACCAAAACGAAACTACGTAATAAACTAAACTGATCGCTGCTATATGTTTTATAGTTACGGTCACGGTAGAGCAGGTTCAAATCGCCGGTAACCAGTAGTAACACGTGATCGTGCTTGGACAAAAAGCAGTCGCAGGATTCAGTAGAAATCGGCTAAAAATAGATGACCAGGTAGATTGGCACACAGCCACCTTTATAATTATTATAGCCAAAGATGGTAGAATACTAGAGTTGACCAAGATATGACACTTCGTATCTCGCTGTGTAGGCTATTTGGCATGCGTGGTGGTCAAAGTGAATATTCAGATACACAGTGGAGATAGGAAGTGTCACATCTTAGTCTACGACTCTATCATCTTTGTTATAACTACGTGATTGGCACATATAAAAGATCTATGGTTTCAGCGTAGGCCTACTGCAAGTAGCAACTTGTATCTTTGTAGTGAGCTTGTAGTGATTTTGAGGCTTTATCTGGCTTCCCCGGAATAACGGTAGAAATACAGAAAAATACGAGTAATATATCACATGAAATATAGGACCTACCATATTATATTCATTAAATATAATAAATACGTAAATAAAATAAAATTTTCCATCTTGTGTTCCATGAATTATGATAATAACAATGATATTAACTGTTATTTAAACCCATAATTTCACTTCCGAAATTCCGGATTTCGTATTTGAAAAATTCCGGAATTTCAAAATTTATAAAAGACCAGAATTTCCGGAATTCGGAAATTCTGGAATTGCAATCTCTAGTCGCAACCAAAGCGACTCTGAAATGGACCTTCCAGGGACGTGGGACATTTTGATCAATTCCGAGCTAGACTGTCCCGGCCAATTCGGGACGTATGGTCACCCTAAGTATTCCTGATCAAATATCTAGCAAATCCCTGACTCTTCATTACGTCTATATCCACTAGCCTAGCTATAGGCACATAGCTCTTGCTCCCTAATCTACCTAATCTTGGCATCACCTTTGATCCTTACCGCGCACTTTCTCTAACCACATCTCCTACCCTATCGCACTCCTGCATCATGAACATATGTGACATAGGCCTAGACCTACGCCACATCCAGTCCACGATCGACTTCTAAACTGTCTCTTCAATTGCTACATCAATTGCCACTCGAAGCTTGTCATGATTACTGCAAATCCTTTAAATTTCCCTCAACCTTGACATCCAGGCACCAAATTATTCGCCGAGCGCCGCGTTGATTCAAAGATAGGCTAATAAAAATGGGTATCCAAGTGACTGGTTGCCAAGAAGTAGAAGAAAGCGCAAGAGAGAGGAAGAGGGAGTAGGCCTAATAGGACTATATTTAAAATAGGCATGTCGGCGTGTTGGTGTGACACGGTTTTAATTTCGAATTTTTGAAATTTAAATTGCCATCATATTGCATCATCACGATGACTCAATTTTCCCTGAAGTGACTTAAGTCGTTCACAAACTAACCTATTTAGACCTACTTAAGTTACAAGCTGTTGTCATCTGCACATTTTATTTGACATACATTAAGCATTTTTATTTTTTTTCAGTCGAAATATTACCTACCTTCTCTTCAAAACGGTAAGAATTTATTAAGACATGCTCATAGTCGTAAATCGTAATCTCCAAATTGCTCTATAGTAGGCCCACGTAGGCCTAATTAAGTCAGATGACAAATAATTATACTAGTGCGCACAGTTTACATATTGCGATGGAAGAAGAGCGCAGTACTCCCTCTTAACTAAGGTCTGAGGCAGTAATGGGCATGACGTGTTATATAGTGACTGCATTTTTTTAAACCTCGGCATAGGAGGGGGTGGCCAGTCCTCTCCCTGTCGTTTCATCGTCTCATCAGTCGGTTGTACTCATCATAGCTGAGTTGGCTAGTCATTTCGATAACTGCTCCATAAATAACAGTCTCCATATATAGGCCTATGGGGTCAGATATAGGTGCACTTGTGTCTGGATGACTTATTGCCGTATCAGCGATTCGCGGCGATTCCTGTTGTTCGTAGGAATATCAGCCGAGAACTGCTCCTTTCCGTTTACAAAGGGAGGCCAACTGTATAACATGTGTACCCACAATACCTCCACCAGCTGCGACGTCGGGTGTTTCGTGGCTAACAGGGAGTGGAGAACCTGCGTTGAATCATTCGGTGAGCAAAACACGTTTCTATTTTTCTGAAGACCTATAATGTTACGGTAACTTTATTGTGCTTTTCACATCACTTTCGCGTGATTTGTGCAGTAACTTCTACAGTAGGCCTAATTATGAGTTTTGAATGATTACGATAATGTCGCAATTTCATCATTCACTCAAAATAAACATTGAAGAATATGCTGCATACATTTCACATTTGCTTAACCACCGCGGTTAGTAATCCTTACCTTACATATGCTTGCCCTTGTTAAGGTGTAAATATAGCTGAAGGTAAGATTTGGGAAATTCGGTTTCTCTTTGCAGATTACGAGGCCAAATATGAAACCATAAACGTAACAATTCCTGGATCATCCGGAGGATCCATTCCGCTGCTCTCCATCCACGGCTGGATCGTCATTCAGCAGAGAGTGGACGGCAGCGTGAACTTCACTCGTACCTGGAACGACTACAAGGCAGGCTTTGGCAACATAGCCACCAACTTCTGGCTGGGTCTGGAGGCGATGCATCAGATGACCTCTGGAGGGGTCATGATGTTGCGCATCGAGATCCAGTCGTCGGACAATGGTAACTGGTTCTCGGCCGAATACGACACCTTCGCGATTGACCGGGAGAGTCAGGGTTATACCATCCATGTGACCGGCTACAGCGGAGACTCGGGCGACGGACTGAACGCGGCCACGAGTGGAGGAATGCAGAACGGAATGAAGTTCACGACGTTCGATGTAGACAACGATCTCAACCAAGGAACGAACTGCGCAACGTATATCGGAGGCGGAGGATTCTGGTTCAACAACTGCTGCTACATGAACCTGAACCAAGCCTACGGATCCGATTGGTTCTACTGGCATCATCTGACGGATCTGAAACTGGCTTCGACTATGAAGCTGGAAGCCAGTCGCATGATGGCTAAAGGCGTCTAGACTGAGCCCGCCGGCGCCTAGCCGTGGTCGCTTCTACAGCGTCAAGCGGTATAGCCTACGTACCGCTGAGATTCGTGACATCATGCAGGCTCTTCCCAGGGACGGCGATCCCGGGGGTGTTGTGGGGGACAAGACCACCCCCCATCTTTTACAGAGAGGGGACAGTTTTTTTACCCCTCTCAATGGGTGTCCCCACCTGTCAAACGAGATCGCCGCCTCTGGCTCCTCCTATATTTTATTGGGGCCTATAGACGATGTTTTGCACACAGATACATTTAAAAGCGCCACAAGTGACAAAGAGTATATTACAAACAAGAATGATAATTAGAATTAATTAACATTATATTCCTATATTTCTATCGACCCTTTCTGATTCATTTGTTATTTAAATAATTTATTCTAGAAAATATGTCAAGTTGAAGAATCTTCGTACTTTTGCAAATCTCGTTAACACACCTGCCCACTCGCAAACTGATTTCCTCATCCTGTGTTAATCATTACCTTATGATGATGATGATATTCGTTTATTGTTATGTAATAACATGCCAGACGTCATAACACACTGTGGCTTACAAGGAAATATACTATTATTCTCCCCCCATTCCCTTCCAGATACACTACATCATCACTGGAGCACATTTGAGTAGATATCTTAAAGAGTCTCTATATTAATTAACACCATCAGCCAGAAATACCATCAACCTGCTATACCTAAACCATTATTAAAAAGAGTTCCTCATATTGGCCACACTGAGCTAACCTGTCCTGCCGAACTTCCTCCAAAGGATCAAAGTCCTGACGTGAATAATATTTTTTACAGTTTGAAAACTAATGACTACCTATCTGGCACCTGCTACATACACATTCATGACCTTTGTCTGCTGTGCCCAATGCTTGATTACAAAACCACCTGCACAGTAGCAACCTAAATTGTTAATTTCAGGGTTTGCATTGCTTTGACTCTTCTCAAATAAAACACCCCCAAATGCAATCATTAAAGCTCTAAAACACTACAACCCCTGTTCTCAAATCACTTCATTTAACCCTTTAATGACCAGCGTTATTGATTATGTCTTACACTTTAGTACACGCTGGTTGTTAAAGGGTTAAAGTCCCTGAGCACAATTAAAAGATTGTATCTTTTACATTCAATGCCCATCAAACTCTTCACAATCCACCCGTCATTCGCTCATCATCGGATCTTCTCCATTTTGGTCTTTGCACTCCTCCACTCTGAAATTCTGCAACCACAACTCAATCTAAGCTGCATTAGCTCTTTGGAATGAACTCCCAAAAGACTTCCAGTCATCCACCAATTTTTCATCTTCCTATCTCACCTGTTAATTTCACCTGTCCTCCCATTCCAGTAGAACTCATCTGCTGCCTTCCGCTGATGACCAAAAACCGAATTCATACCCTATGTGAGCCTCATCACCCGGGCCAAGAGTAGCCCGAGTAGGTTCAGAGGAGGGTCTTGACAGAATGGGTTTTTTCAATTGCACATAAGTGTTTTGACCAAAATCCCTTGCCTTAATTATAAAAATATAATAAATGGTCATTATTGCTGTTTATATGCAATCGAGTCACGATTAACAGATGCACACAAAAAAATATCACAATTAAAAATGAAACATTTACAACAGGTCATTCTAATGCAATATATTAACTTTAAAGCTGTCTTCTATAAATTGAGACACAACAAATTAAAGAACCCCTAATGCCCAGAACGACCACTCTCAATCATCTATATTTTCTTTGATACATTTCTCATATGCCTCTCATGAAACCTTAGTATTATGGCGGTCACCAAAAGAACCTAAGCTGAGGGCTAGGCATGGGTATACATTTAGGTGCTTCAATTTAATTAGCTTCAGCACATGGAGCAGTTGGCCAGTCCTCTTCCTCATGGCATCAGCTTCTCACTGACAGAGTAACACAGCCAAGTTGGCTAAGGAGTGCAAGAGAAGCCAAACATCTCAAAATAAATTTCCAACCAGATACTACTTTGAAGTCCTGACCTCGTTAACAGCATGCCAGCCACAAGATTATCGCCTGAACCCCACACATAAAATTACTTCAATTCTTGGGTACCAACAGCACTACATACCCTTCATACTTCTTTCTCTCACATTTGAATGATGACAGATGTGCAATGCATCAATTAAATGTAGTTGAGTCAAATTATGAAACGTTTTGGATGGCTCTAATCTAGTCTCATTGCCTTCAAGTTAACACCAAGGCATTGTATCATTGCCCAAAAGTGAATCACAAACAGTAAATGATGACAAGATGGCCTAAAGCTACACAGGGTTGCACTGTTAAAACCGTTTAAGGCAACTGTTGAGTTCATTTGTATTTGACTGTTCAATCACTTTTCTTCAATATGGTAACAATTTAAGAAGCAACAGCATAGAACTCAATAGAAAACCACATTCTGGCATGATGATCACTTGCCTCAGTATTCACTTTATATATATTCAGTTCCTTTTCTCAGTGATATGGACAATTAATTCATTTAAAAAACAATTAAGTAACAAAAACAAATCTCGTGATTCTAGTATGGTTCCTGTCAATGAAATTCATTCAATACATCACTACTCAAACACTACAGTAACCATTTTGGATTAGTTAAGTGACAATCACACAGATCATTTCTATTCTTTGTAAGTTTAGATGTACATATAAATACAGAGCACATGTGAATACCTCATAAAGGTTCTACGAATTAATATATATATATATAATATTTGTATATACATATATATATATATATATATATATTATATATATATATATATATATATATTATATATATGAATTTCCTCATTTACAACAGCAATAGCACCAGGAATGCATGAGAGACACAAGAAGAGAAAATCAATATCTGATGCTTCTTAAGCAAATCACAGGCGACTTTGCCTCCATATTCTGTCAGTCGAACAGCCGCCCAACAAAGTTACACGAAAACTTACAACTTTCGAACATTTGGAAGAGGTGCATTGGCTGGAAAAATCGATGCTTTCCTCCTTCGAAACCGTATCTGGGCTTGAACCTCAAGGGCATGAACCTCCTCTGGTTCATGGACATAAAGGGTCAGAGGTGACGCCTTCTGCAGGCGACCAGTGATGATGATTGTCGCTTCATCAGGGTAGATGTACAGGTCAAGACTTGAGCCCAAGTAGTCGACCCCAATGAAATGCATCTCCGTGACCCCATCTGGCAAAGTGGGGTCAAGATCTAGGCGATCTCTGCGAAGACGGATGCCTGCATATCCATTGATGAGCGACTGAAGATATGTTCCCATTCCAGAGAGGTAGTTGGAAGCATACTGGGCACCGGCAGTTCGGTTCGACCAGACCTTTATAAATCATTGAAACATGTATGTCAAACATCTGTAAATACAATTATATAGCATCTTTTCTGAACTTCTAAGAAGCATTAAGAACGTCTTAAAAGTTATTAACAAAACTTATGTAGCACTCCAGTTAACTGAATACCATGTTCCTTTTCTCTTTTTATCTCTTATAATTAGAAAAATTGAAATCAGTTAAATGAAATTTTTGTGTCTCACATGAACAATTATATTATTATTATTATTATTAATTAGATTTGCAACGCATGCAAGGTCACACCAAAATGTGAATCGGAAGCGCAGTTGCCACTAGAAGATGCACTTAGATTTCCAAATCCATGACAGCCAAGAGGAAATAGTGAATTTTGAGCAGATGTTTGAAGGAAGGAAGTGAATTTGAATGACGAAGAGAGAGTGGCAGTCTATTCCATTCCTTAGGAGCAGAGCCATGAAATACACGAGAGCCAATGCTGTCTTGTATTGTAACTCAGCTAAACTACCTGTACATGATGATTGTAGGCAATGAAGAGAGATGTAAGTTGCCATAGAGCATGGATATAGATAGGTGTACTGGTGATGAGGTCAAATAAGCCAACTTACATTTTATTCTGAATCTGACAGGTGGAGTAGGACTGACATGAATTATATTCATCAAGTCTTAAAATTTTCCATCAGCTGCTAAAACAGATGACTTCCCTAACGGCTTCCGTTCAGACAAACCTGGAATTCATTGCGGATGAACCACAGTTGCTTCTGGAATGCGTCGTTCGCTCTTTGGCGATCACCGACTTCTAGCCAACCAATGGTATGCATTGCCCATGTCATTGGCGATGTTCTGGGATCCAAAACCTAACAATTATGTACAACCATGCAACTGAAAAAACTGATGTTACAAGTTTAAAGAGAACAATACTGAATGAACTTGCTTTTCATTACATGTACAACACTTGAATGCTGAGCCGCATTGGTTCAGACTCACCTTTAATACACGCTCATCATCAAAGTCTTAAAGGAAACTACAATGAAAGTTTATGAAACTCCTTTTAAGAGTTATAATAATATGTTCGTCTATTCATGGTCGCTGTCATAGCGCAGCAAGTAAAAGCTAGTGTCTTACAACAATGCCTTCAGACACTGGTTCTGCACATGATCACTCAGTGGTGGGTATCATTCGATAAAATTTTCATTTCACACTTTCAGCTATTTAAGACAAGAATTTACATTACAGCATATACAAAAGTAGTAAGTAACCGCGAGTTTCTGGTGTGTTATGATTCTCTACACTAATGCAACAAATTGTTCTCAACAACACTAACGAACACATTTCCAAAAGAAACAACAAAAGACCAAACTCACAGATTCATAGTAGTTCAGGTCATTATTACGAATATTCTCAAACATTTTTCTCAGGAGAGGATATCCAAGCATCACAGCATCTGCCTCTCGAACCAAAGAGTCTACAATATTTCAAATCACTGAAGAGCCTAAAAAGAAAGTCAATGTTACTGTTAAATATAAATATAAGTTTTAAAGGAAACACTCAGTTGCATCAAATTCCATTTGCCAATTTGAAAGGATGTCGAGTGAGCTCATAAAGCAGCTGACAATCAACAAACCAAAGTTCTCCGCCAGAATCAAGTCGTCGCAACTAAATAAACTAAACAGACATGCCAAACAAAACCTTAATACACACCACTGGTAACATAGTTGGAAACCTTGGTTATCTCAGGCAGAAAACTACTTAGCAGCATAAAGGTTGTCTGGAAATGTTCATAATCAACAAATTTTGAAACCTCACACAAATGGTTTTCTTTTCTCTCATGAACTAAAACGATCGCAACCAACCATACCGCATTAGCAGGGTAAGTAGACTTAACAGCACACCCCCACACACTGCAGAATAGTGGGACAAAACAGGATAAAGAGGGTGACACCTCTTTTTCCTATCTTGTCCCGGGGAATACTTGTGAAAAATTCACTGGCAAAAGTAAGAATATTCTTCATTTTCACTAGTAAATGATCCATGTCTATAGAAATAAACAAGCAGATAACTGAATGAAAAACAGTGAACTGGGTTCCTAAACCTTTTCGATAGAAATCAAATGCTGGGTGGATTTCCGTAGACTCGTCAAAAGGCACGACAATCTCTGACGCAAACGAATTCCAATGATTCAGCCTTGTTTCGTTCTGGCCAGGCCAAAGGAGAGAGACGGTCTCCAGAGCGTTACGAATTATATCATTCACAAATGGTGAATTGCTAACAAAGCCATGACTGTCATCAGGTGGAAGAACATCTAAAAAAATACATTTTAAATTAGGATGAAAATCCTGCTGCTTATTGTGTGTGGGTGAGTGTTTGAAAGTGCATGTGTGCACATGTGGGTAGCATTCTTGTTCCCTACACTTATCACACATTTAGGCAGTCTGGTTCCAAACCACTCAGCTATCGACTGGAACCCGTTGCTTGGTTCAACATTTATGCAAGGACCCACCACTAGCGACTATTTCAGCTTACTGTGAACTGCTTTTCTAATTGACGTAAAATATTCGTTACCAATGACATTTAACATCATTTAGGCTAGTGCAGAGAGCACTTCTTCAATCGATATCTTGAAGTGGCACCATATGAAAGTTCGATAAACATTACAATATATCAACTAATCAATGCCTTATCATTCGTTGCTCAGCTGCCCTGCTCTCCAATATTCAATACTCAAATGTTCCTATCAAAAGAAGAGTGACTTTAATATGTGCTGATCAAATCATCTGGAGCTATAATATATCTTGTTCAAATGCACTAGATCACTACAATTAATTCTGAATCCAAAAAATTAACGAATCCTATTCAATGGTCACAAGCGTTCAAGACATACTGTTGACGGAACAGCTCTTGTCCTTGCAGGTAAGTTTAGTTGAAACGAGAAAATGTCCGATGTCAGTGACAAGTTGGCCAAACTGTCTTGCAATGGTTGCCGAGGCATTGGTGGCACAGAGTAACTGCTGGACGGCAAACGAAATGCCAGCCGACACAAACGGGGATGATGCACCACGCTTTGAATCAGAATTTAACTCAACACCTACAATCAACATGACTGAAGACTTACGTAAGACACAAAATATATCGAGACATTTTCATATGCAGCCCTTTTCTAGCCCCACTTAACACCTTAACAACCAGCATTATTGATTATGCCTTACACTTTAGTACACGCTGGTCGTTAAAGGGTTAAACTGAATTCTTCAATCAATGCCAGACACAAATTGAGCCTGACTATGCAATTAAAATAACCATAATAAAATAACCATCTCATTGTCTCCTCATCTATGAATCTCTGTCTCTGAATCTATGAATCTCTGTCTCTGAATCTATGGCTGTCTATCTTTCTCTCTGTCTCTATTGCTCTGCAAATCATGATGACTACTCATTGCTGACATTGATAACAGCACATGTTTGGAAAGCGAAAAACACTTCTGATTTTTTTAAACACAGCTATAAACGAACTTGTTATGCAACTCAGAGCATTAGCATTTGTGCCAAGTCGATAGTTTTGTAAAGCATCCTAGAAGTAGCTTGCTACCAATGATGCAATATAAATTGCCACATTTTCAATTACAATTCGACGTGTCTTGTCGCTCATCTGTAACAATAACTCAATCCAATGAAGTGCCGACCAGGAACCCTGAATCATCCAGAACCCAGGAGACTGGTGGCTTACCTGTTGCTCCACTTTCCCAAGGGAACATTAGACCAGTAAATTTCGCCTGGTCAGCATTGAACTTTGCTCCACTGGAAAGGCGGTTCCTGGAACTGAGCATGATTGCAGAAAGTGTTGGATGGAAAAGCAGAACAGGTGGAAACATCCATAGCTCCTGATCCCACATGACATGACCCTGGTAGTCCTGGATATAGAACAGAATTAAGCATTGACACAATGCAAACAGTATCAGCTCAGGAAGCAACATGCTCCAGTTTATATTTAGCAACTGTTTTAGCTTATACGGTTAACTCAAAAAACAACAATTTCAGTTCAGAAGGCAACAAGTTTGAGAATGCAACAAGCTCTAAACTAACAAGCTAAAGCTCTGAAAGCAACACATTTCAACTGTATTTTAGTGTCCAGATACGGCTACACCTTCGACAATAATGCAGCAATGAAAATTGCATATTTTAAAAGGAGTCTCACTGACTCCACTTTAATGAAGTCATGAAGTGAGAGTAGATGTCTACTAACTTTGTCTTTGTAACCAAGTGGTAAGCCACTTGGACTGAGGCCCTTGAAGTGTGTGTCCGGGCGAACAGGAAGCGAACTCAGTATGTAGTACCAGCTGCCATATGTTGCTCTAGCAAGGGTCAGGTTGCCCTTGATGTCAATTCGACCTCGGCTCCAGAGCTTACCCCATGCTCGTACATGGCTTGCAAACAGATCGTCCTTACCATGTATCAGAGACACCCCTGTAAACGAGGTAAAGAAAGAGATATCATTGGGTGGTTTTGCCATTTCAATGGTAACCATATATTTATCAGTTATATGCCTGATGGTATCACATTTAAATAATAATACTTTTGTTATTGCACTGTTAAGCCATTAAACATAATGCCATCAATTAACTAGCTTATCAAAAATTTCTCTAATTAATTAAGCTTAATTAATATAAACATAGCATTTGATAACACTGATATCCCTAACTGGTGTAGAGAACAGTGGACTGTGGTGCGCTGGTCCCAAGCAGGAGTTCAAAATGAAATCAGTAGAAAGGTGTAGTCAATTACAGTCCCAAAGTTTCACAAAGATAAGAAATAAAGAATCAAATAATAAAAATGCTTTGTTTTGTTGGTTTGCACAAGCCTAAGACAACACAAGTCTTGGACAGGGTGCAGTTACAATGGACATTCAAATATAAAAACTATTTAAATATTGCTTTTACCATTAGATCCGATACAGCAAATATGTCTCTACAACTTTTATGCTAAAAGTTGATAGGTTGACACAAGCAATTTTTCTACATGTCTGGGAATGCTGAATATATCCTATCATGAAAAAAAGCAGAATTGGAAAGCCAAAATATTTTCAACACTTCACAGTAGGTTTTCAACACAAACAGAAAACAAAAGAAAGATGTTGCAGGCTGCATTTAACACCTGAAAAATCAAAATGATTACAAAGATAGAAAAACTTTCTGTTTCTTTACTTCTTTACACAAAAGTACTACTGTTCTCGAGCTATAGAATCACCAATATAATGGCTTTGAGGAATTTACTTTGTTCCATTGCTGTTCAATTGACTTTTAAATGGTTAGCAAAGTGAAATACCATCAGTTTATGACAATCTCTCAACTCTATAGGCATTTTTCCAAGTTTTCCCAGGCTTTGACATCACTTCTCCACTTCCAAAATCTGATCCAACCCTCAGTGCTTTGACAAATTTTATGTGAATTGCCAGTTCACAATCAAAGGCAGCACAATAATTGACACAAGCAATTTATGTAATCAGCCATATTCAGACTCGTCTAACATGCAGACTGCCATCCAATTTAATCTAGTTGTAAAATGAGAAAATTCTACAGATGTATATTTCTTAAGACTGCTCTAAATCTTCTGTAGCTTGTAGAAAATCGTAATTTTATGAATGAAACGATCTGTAGACTCTAGGAACACCAGGACAAACCCTTCTCGTACGCTTCCTCTGCCTCTTCTTTGGTAGTCCCATAAGCAGTAAGAAAAGCCCACTTGGTGCGCAGGGCTTTAGATGAAGCGGTAAGTTCTTTTGGGATGTGGTCGTATAAGATGTGCAGTTCATCGTCTGGTGAATTACTCGTCTCAGTCGCTTTCAGCATTCCAACTTTGTAACTGCATGCAAAATTGAAGCCGAGCTAAGCAATAATTATCCCAATTAAACAATTACTCTCACAGGAGTAATACTCCAAGAGGGTGAATGGTGGTTGGAAGTACTGAAGGCATAGATCTGAAAACATCAGCACAAGACTGACTAGCAGAAATCATGCTAATGCTCTACATAATTTGAAAGAGAAAGCATGAAAATCTCCACTTTCTTCTCCTAATTGCAAGTGTTAATTCCATTTTGGAGCATCATACTCTGATGACGATTTGTGTTGATTAGAATATGCTGCAAGAGAAAGATGGTTAAATTTGTTTCAATGGAACATGGAAATAGAGTGAAAGTTTAGACCAAAATGCTGTGGAGAATAAGAAGCATTTGCACACCAAATAGAGCAGCACCAAGACAAGAGAAATATAGGAATGGTATCTGAATAAAAAATGAATTTTCAGAACTGTTACTGCTCTCTTAACATTATGACTCTGATCCAACAAGGATCTGCACTTGTACAATGTATGCATGCATTGAGAAGTATGCATGCAAGTATGCAGAGAAATGTACATATCACGACATTTATAATAGCATTCAAAGTGTCTCTCAAAAGAGTCATATTTATTCTTTAAAAACAGGAAGAAAGACCATAAAAATTAAAGACCATAAACATGAAACTATTGAACCACTTAGCTTTGAACACATTAAGTAAAAAAAAACAGAATTTATGAAAAACTTTGTTGAATTAACAAACCTCACTTCTTTTCGACCAGAATCCAGAGACCTAAAGGTAAGGTCATAGCTAGATGTCCAACGATTGAGACTAGTCTTCAGGATCAGTGGACTGCTGGTATCCGACTTCTCCAGGTCAACCTCCACAACCATCAGATTACTCAGATTACGATGTGCATAGACCTGGTAGGTGAGATTATAGTTCCTACCGATTATTGTCTCAAAATAAATCCCTGCAAGACAAAAACTTCATTCTAGAAAAACAGGTGAAATGCGGGCAAAATGCACCAAACTACAAACACGTTCTGTAATTAAAACACACTGCAACACTGACCGCCAGCACTGGCAGCGCCCTGCATGTGGTAACACAGGCTACACTACTAGCACTCTGTAAATTAAGTTGCAGTTTGTCAGCTTGATTATGATTAAACGAATATTGAATTGAACATATCATAGAGTAATGCCACTTAAAATTCTTAAACAAAATAATATGCATTATTAGTTACCAGATGATAATTGACCCACCTGCTCCCACATTCAGACTGTAGTAGCGGGAGAAGTTCGTTGGTGGTATTGTCTCGGTTATGTTAAAGGAACAGGTGGAGGGTATGGCTGCGCGATGGCTTTCTGCCAGCCGGCCATTGTAGAGACCACTTAGGAAGACGTCTGGAGAATGGATCACTGTAGCTATGCGACCGTTACCAATGCTCGGACGCAACCGAGGATCTAGTGGAAGACTAGAAACAACAGACAGGAACAATTGACAATGGAACTTTTGTCATAAAGTTACCATAAAACTACATTGTTCCATCAGCTTTACAAAAGTAACTGTAGATATGTCCTGTTCCCACTCAAGACATTCATATCCTAGCAAGTAACCAGATGCTGAGGTATTAGGCAAGCAGTCACTGAGCACTACTTGTTACAGATATCTTTGATTAACCAGCATCTAATGGCAGAATAACAGAGCATAAAATTAGATCAAGTTCTGAGATTTTTATGGTGGTTAGAGATAATGAGCGATGAAATGTTGAATGCTGATTGGAGAAGTTTGACTTCAACCTACTGTTAAATTATCAGAGTACATTCAGTTACAGCACTTAAATTCACCACATTAGAAAAGGTGATATAAAGATCTACATACTATTTGGCTGTAAAGATGTAAGCTTCTGTTGGAACATCATCAGGCATATATTTCAGGTCTGAAGTAATCTCTGTATTTATACGTGATGCCTTGCCATTGTGCATCATCACATAGTATGACTGTGCACTATCAGTCTTCTTAAGGCCCATGCCACCATTAGGACGTGCCTTTCCCTGGCCTTGCTGTCTTTGATTGGAATGAGGCCACTGAGGTACTGCTCTAGGAGTGACTGAAAGCAGAATGTTAGTCCTCTTCCGAGGTAATGTAACTGCATTCGGAAACAAAGTGGCCGGCTCCCTTTCACGTTGCTTTCTGCGGTCTTGCACATTTTTGGAATCACTCACATTTTTAAAGACAGGTTCCTTATCAAACTCGTCTTCTGCCACCTTTGGCTCATCTGTTGTTACTAACTGTTTTGGCCAAACAGTATTGATCATTTCAATAGAACTTGTTCTTGTAGTTTTTCTACCAGAAAGAAAATCTTCATCTTTTGGGAACTGGATAAAACCATCTGGATCATCACTGTAACTTTTTTCATTAGACTCTTTTACTTCAAGTTTCTCTTGTTTATTGCTTTGTTCCTCTTCATTTTCTGCATAATCAAACTCGTTTCCATTCATCCAATTAACTTTACCTTTAGAGCTAACACTTGTCTTCCCAGCTTTTCTCTCATTCAGATCAACTTCATTGTATAGATCTTCAGAGCTCAACCTCACAGTTGGCTTATGATCTTTATACGATTCTTTCCTACTCATAGCCTGTTTCAACTTCCATTCTGCAGATCTTTCATCAGACAAAAGTAGTTTATCTTGTATTTTGTTAAGGTCAATGGCGGGTGGCGAGGAAACAGACACCAAAGAGTAAGCCAACCAACAAATAAGGAAAAGAATTGCAATCGGCAAAAGACATCTTAACCTCTTCCAGCGAAATGACATATTTGCTTCTCCTAAAAAAACAAAAGCTGGTAGAGAAAGATACTAAATAATTAACAGACAGATGGAAGAAATTGCACGCACACTTCAGTGTCCAAGATTCTACATATTTCTTGTTTCTGTTTCAACTAAACATAAAATGTAGACTTCATCTTGACTCTGAACAATTAAGTTGTGATCACCAATGCTTTGCAACTAGTCTACCTAAATCCAACCACCAAAACAACTCTTCTATCTCCTATACTCTTGCTTCTGGAGTTATTTCTTCACACAGAAAATTGCAGAAATATGTAACAGAGCATGATTGGGACAAGGCTTCCAATTTTTAATGGAAAGACAGCACAAGGAGAGACAGATTTGTATCCAGAAGAGAATATTTTTTGTCAGCCAGACCAGCCAAACCAAACCAGGTTAAAAGTCACTAGAACAAGATGCGATGATTAATGGAATCAAAGGCTGTTCCAAATCAAACCAAACACAAAAAGACAGAGACAAAAAATCTATTGACGAAAGGTGGAAGAAACTAGCTTAGCTGTAGAGGAATGTGAGCAGAAGTTCAGTTATGTGCCATTGGGAAAAAAAAATCAGTCTAGTTTTGGTTGAGCAGTGAACTAGATAGTAGATAAATATTAATCCCATGAAAAAGCCACCTGCTGATTGATGCTCCCTCCTCACTTATGACTCATCCGTCTTAACCCCAATTCTCATCTGTATTCACACTCAGCTATACAACTGAAAAACTGCAGACATTCAATTCTTCACATTGTTTGCATATCTCCTCCAAACAAGCCTGGAAATATATAACACACTACTCGAGAATTATGCAGATGGCACCAGCTTCTTCTTGAGTACAAAGTCAAGTCACAGGGATTGTTTGAAAACACCATGTACACATCCTCTCTATTGAAAATTGTGAATCCGTCCTTTGTTCTAAAGCTGCATCGACAAACTGGCTATATTTATAACTGGGCTGATTATAATCAGCTGATTAGAGCAATCGATATAATCAGCATTGGCCCTAAAGAAATCGGTGCTAATGTAACAAATTTATTACATTTATTTCCAGTTATTGGGATAAAGTCTTATATGAAACAATTTGAAAGCGAAGTAACTAAGTTTTATTTTTACTGCTTTAGAACCACCCAGTGCACCCTATTTATTGTGGCATATGCAAGCAGTAAAACACGGGCTTGTATTTAGAGCTGTACCGATATCGCTGTTTGCCGATTATGCCGATACCGATTATTGCTGCTTATTCGTTTGCTGATACCCGATTACTTAGTTAATTATTTAGCCGATTATTTCATTGTGTTTTCCAAGATGTCCGGTTCTAAAAGATAGACCTACTGCTACTGCCTATTGTTGTGATACACGCAAAACACTTGCTAAGTAGGAGATGTATACATGTAGTTGAGGACTAATCCTAGGCAGTCTGAAATAGAAGCCCGAGTTCCCCACTCTATGGGAAGCGAAGGGAATGCTGTCCTTCACAGACCCAATGATGTTGCTGTTGTCATTTTGCTCTTAAAGACTGAAAATAATATTATATCATGAAAAAAAAATTATTTTTAATATCGGCGCCGATTATCTTGCCGATATCCGATATTGCTGATATCTCTATGATAGGCCCGATTAATGGGCCGGCCGTTTAATCGTTACAGCTCTACTTGTATTGCAGCTGCTAACTACTTTATATATAGCCGATTGAAGACCACCCAATGCACCCACCACAATCTTTTTCACCGTAGCGTAATGCATATAATATGTGACCATCGCAGAATATTTCTTATGTTTCACTTCAAACCACCATACCACATGCTAAGCTAAACAACCGCAAATTCCATTTTCTTCTGATATCTATATATTATATATAACTGATTATTAGCAATACAGAATACTCCTAGTCATGCTGTCACTAAGCCCCATGCACCATCACATCACTTCTATACTCAATTATTGGTTTCAATTACCTGAATGAACAGAATAGAAAGTCCTATCACTAAAATACATCGTTAACCTTTTTTTGCAGCTTCTCATTGATTGACCCTACTACTCTTTGAACTGGAATGTTCTCTCGGTAAGGCGAAAAATGTAAAACGTTCCTCTTCCACAAATCCTATCCTGACTCGTCTTCCCTCTGGCACTATGCGGCGGTGGTCTGTGCCTAATGCATAGCATAGAGCCCTTGAGGACACGATCTATTCTAACCTAAAGACTGTCCTCTTCAGCCGGGGTTGAAGACGCTCCCGAATAGATAATCTTGTAGGGGCGTCATAATAATATTCATATCTCTGAAGTGAATGAATTACATGAACTCTGAACGCTAACCGTCATATCAATCCTGGTTTCTGCCACCTGGTTTGCTTCGGGCGCTGTAGAAATTGATTTTACGAGTGTGTTTACGATATCCTGGGACTCTGGGACAGATGCTTTGATATAGATAAGATGAGCGATAATGCAAGCTAATCGCTATGGGCACAATCTAACAGGCCATGTACTTGGATATTACAATTTCATCAATTTTTTTAACATACCTCGCTGATGCTATTGAATTTTGCGTTTAATATAGTTATTCGAAACTCGAAACTTCATTCCCACCGCCGTAAAGTCGTAAACAAGACCACGGCCATCGAAGTCTAATTGGATATAAGAGAGAGCAGGTCTGTCGCGCCATACCTGTCAATGCTGTCATCTTCAACACGAAGGCACTCAAATGCGTAAATAAGGTGATCGACAAACGTAGCAGGATCTTTTCAGCTCTTGTTCTTTTAGTTAAAACAAAGGCCTGCAAGTATTTTGTTTAGATCATGTATCCTATACGTTAATTTTTTTATCATCTTCAAGATAGACATTCATGACAAGTCGACCACACTAGCCTACTCCACCAGTTGTAATAACTAAGGTCCTTGGTAGTATAGCCATCAGACTTGTGTATGAAAATTCACTTCTCACTTTGGTGACTACACCCAAATCGCGTCTCAGTGATGTTATTGCTCACCGATTCAGGTCGTTATTAGACTTCTTTGTAATATGTAATAATGATTCAGGTTCTGGCATGAATGCGTCGTCCACACTTGCTTTAGGTCTTCGGTTCCCTGCTTGGTTGGTATAGGCTACTATTGCAAATTCTATTAATTATAATCATAAACTCTACATTTTTACAATCGGCAGGGGATCATGATCTAGAGTCAGACAGGTAGACAATAAGACAACAAAGTGGCTAATGTTTATAGAGTTGAAACAGCAAGAGAGGTAGAGGGCATAGGTGAAATCAAAATAGGATTTGTGAAAAAGCAGTCTTTTCCGTTTTGATTGAAATACCTGTTGACAGATAGCAAGAGGTGAGCATGGTTCAGATATTTGTCATAATACTGGTGGGAGTTTGTACCAAAGAGGCGGGACAGCTATTTGAAGGAGCATGTGCTAAGTCATCACCTTTTCAAGAAGTTTCTGTGAAGCTCTAATATTAAACTACTGACTCACTTGGTCGAAAAAACATTTCTTATACATGGTCTTTGTAGTCCTTCTGTTCATAGAGGAATGGCCATCTGAACCAGTCTTCAAAACACACACAAAGAATATCTTCCTCAATTATACAGCTCATCACTGGAGAAGATTACAGAGAAGTAATCCTCAATGAAACCTGAAGTGTGTTGTATGCAAGACTTTAAACTTCAAGGCGAGACCGAGACAGTGAGATGCCGAGACCAAGACCATGAGGTACCGAGACCGAGACACTAGGTTCAAGACAGTTCGAGACAGTAAAAGACAAGTGATCCTATATAAAAGGCTGTAAAATACTAATGTATCAATTTTCGGGAATAAGGTTCATTTGTAATTTCAATTTGAAACTTAATTATAATGTATATCGTACCAATTCCAAAGAACAGTTTTTATATTGCCGAGTTTTATCTTTTTCGATATCTCTTCTTCGGTCTATCTTCTGAATAGTATCAAGAAAGCATGTCTGAAATCTTCTAGACGATTTTCAACAAGAAAATTTGATACCAAAATACCAAACGAAGTTATAAATTTGCGCATATCCTTACTCACCCTGAGAAACTCAAAGTATTTCTGATCGTTTCAGATATGGGGGTTTTACATCAATGACAAACTAATAGCCAATTGTTTGTCAATAGGCCTAACTTCAAATTGCATAAACACAAACTTCACAATTTCAGGTTCTCTCTCAGACATTTTTCCACTTTAAGACAACTGAATTGATTTCAGTATCATGTGACTCGCGCGTTAACCAGAATTACTGTTTCTTGTAAATTCCGGTTTCGGTTTCTAGCACTAAATTTGAAGACAATTAACGCGAAATTTATCGAGACCACTTGTTCGAGACAGAACAAGACTTTCACATCAAGACAGTTTTTAAAAATTCGAGACACTACCTCGAGACCGAGACCAAGACATCAGTCTTCCGAGACCAAGACACAACAAAACTGTCTCGAGCCCGAGACACTGTCTCAAGACCATACATCTCTGGAAGTAACGTCCAGCTGCTCTGCCTCTCTCTGACAACTAGACTCAGACCTCCACAGGACAACAACCTCAGCACATCTAACATGGTGTAGCACTCGTGAATAAGCATGTGCTCTGTGCTTAGCTTTGGCACAGCACTTTAAGAAATTTGGAGTTTATGATAAAATACGACATGTACAGGAATCAGATTTCAACATTCAACTGTTTTATTAATACACATACTTTTTAAAATCAGTTGCATCAATATTTTGCAGTTTCAATACATTAAAATTATGAAATTATTTCACAATTATCAACTAGAGTACTGAAAACCGTGATTAAGACACTATTATTTCAGTTCTGTAACTCAGTCACCACTGATTTTGTTGACTAATGCGACTGTGACCCGGTGTTTCTTTCTCTTTATCGTAACAATACTATTCGTGATTATGTAATAACAAAAAGTAATATATTCACATTTACATGTAACAAAATAATGATTTCTACCATGTTTCAGAAACATGTAACTGCATAATTAAATGAAGTAAAAATCAGTTAAGGCCTGATACCTCTAACAAGTTTCAGTTAGGCTGACTGAACCCTGATAAACTCAGTTAACAATGGCTTCATCAGTAATATACCAACAATTTGAAAACATTTTGTATATATATACATCATCACTGTCTAAAACCTATTACCCAACACCACTAATAAGATGGAAAGAATCGAATTGATGCCAAATACCATTTCATAATAATAATTTATAGGTTTATACTACATCAGAAAACTGGGCACAAAGTGTTTGAATAATAACAGTAGCATTATTTGCAGTTGGAAGCCATGGGAGTGAAGAAAGACTTCTGATTAGTAACTTAGTAACTGGGAAAATGAATCTCATTGAATGATGAACCAGTGGAGACAAAGTCCGCTCTTTCTCTATATATCATAACACTGACATAAACTAAGAGACATCGACGACACTGCGACATTCAGACAAACTAAAATAGAGTGAATTCATTGGTAATATGGTGTGAGACATCCAGTGACCCATAATCCCATTCAGTCTTATTACATCATGGTCTTATTACAATGCATGCTTGTTCAAAAACAGAATCTATTGAGGCTCCACCAGTTATGAAATAGCCAAGTCAGCAGTTCTCAACCTTTTAAGTCCTTCCACCCCTAATAATATTTACAAAGGAGTGGCAACCCCAGCTACTAAAAGCATTGGGTTACTGCCTTTATCGCGTTATGCTACCATACATCTTACTTCTTATAATTTGATAATCCATAGGCATACACCTCATAACAGCTTACAGCATGATCAATCTTTAATTAACAGAAAAATTTAAAATTTGTTGTTAGTTATATTATCGTATTAAATGAATCATAGTACAAGAAATACAAAAAGATTAATTAAAGTCATTATAATAGAAAGTTAGTTTATGTAATAATCATGATTGCATAAATATTAGGGCCTGTATATGAGAAACAAGAGTGAAAATGTATTTTTTACAAATTCCTGAAGGTTCCGGGCAACCATAGGGAAATTGTAAGGCGACCCCCGTGGGGGTCGCGACCCACAGGTTGAGAACCGCTAAGCTAAGTATCAGTGGTCAACTTCAGTGACATTAGTCAACAGTAAACATTATATCTTGTATATTAACAAGTTCTGTAATTTACTGAATGGATATTGTGTTGCACTATAGGCACTCACATTGTACCTTTGCCCCATTTCACACCCTTTATCTCATACTCCAATTATCCTACTACAAAATACATGTATGGCAATCAATTGTAAAGACAACTTTATAAAAACAAGCTTAATTCCAAAACCTCAGCTACCAGCTAATCAGTTAAAAGTTCTACTAGCAGGGTTGGATTTGTGAAGGCGGGATGCACATTCAACTTCTGTTCCAAGTTTCAATCTACCCAACCCCTCCACCAAATATGTACAACCTCTGCCCCAGGCTAAAATGGACTAAGTAATTGTGGCAAAACACTGCACCAATTTATCCCCATAACAATGCATCACATTAAATAGACCAAAATGGCACAGAGATGACAGAAAAACACTCAATTTGAAAACATTCACTTGGTGAAAGAGCAGAAAAGGTTCAAATCTATTTTAGACAACCATGATCTTAATACTTCCCTAACTCTTCACTTATACTGTCCCTCTAATTCCAATTTTCCTGCTCCTCCATGCATGTCCCAATGTTTACAAATCCAGCCCTGGCTAAAAGTCTAAAAATGTAGAAATATATAAGAATATGAATAAAATAACAGTTGTCTGCTAAGAAAATCGTATGGGACATTAATTTTATCAAAATTGGAATTAACTCTTGCAATATTATAGTCGTCAATGGCCTTTGATGTCATACGACAATGTTAGACCTTGGAATAATAAAATAATACGATGTTATAGACTCAGACAACTAGGATAAGTTTTCACATAATTACAGTCATCTCAAAATCACTCAAAACCATACCCAATCATTTGTAAGTGATTCTAAAGCAAGACATCTTTAAGCAATATGGTATTATCAGCAATGGATTAGGATTTCAAATCTATTCAGAGTCTTTCATCAGTCGATTGATCACAAAACGTGATCGTGTGCATACAATTAGCATTGTGCATATTAACCAGAAGATCATCAGTCAAGAATGGTTGGCATATCAAATGCCTCAGAGTCAGGATTATCACAAAGGCCACTAAACAAGGAAATGTACTGGCATCATTTAACAAGATTTCACATTCAGTTCCACCAATCAACTAAGCAATCAATCAACCAGTCACTTTGTCTAATGAGCAAACAGTGCATAGAACCAATCAGATGACTAATTAATATATCTTTCAGTTTGCACAAACACAACAAAAACAACCACATCGGATGATCAAGGATTGAAGTAAAGGATGGCCAGAAGTTTACAGTTAATGGTCACTTTTAATGAAACATCCTGATTTGTAATATGAATCCTCCAAGGTATTGTCAGATCTCTCAACTGAATTTCAAACATGATATCATCAGTCAAGCCCTGAGTTTACAAGTAACAACTACCAGTTCCACATACAACACACACTTGGATTCAAACCTTAGATACAGCAGTTATGGTAGCACACAGCTATCAACCCAACATGGAAAATCCTAGGGGGTTGGACACGACCCCGGTCAGATGCAAATAAGATAACATTGCACCCCAATCAACAGTTTAACTTCATAAGGTATACTATACTAAAGCTTAACAGCTTAAAAGAATTACCTGGAATGACACAATGTTACCTTGGTGCTAACATTGTCAACATCATTGCATAGTACACTATGTTCCATCAAAATAGAGACTAACAGTGGGAATATGCTACCTGGCTTCAACAAATTATAAAAGCTAGGAAAGGTGAACAGCGATACTGCTCTTATCTACAGTGCTGCATGAACTCTAAATGCACACAGATATAACTACTGCTCCAAACTTCTCTTCACTCAGTTGAAGGTAGACCAGTCTGCAGCTCATAAAACACATTGGTAATATTGGGAAAAAGCCTTATATTCCATAGTCAATTTAAAAACTTTTGATGTTTTAAAATTAAATTAATCTTCCTTGAGTTTACTGACTTAAGCCACAGTCATATTGATGGAACAATTTGAAACAGCTTAAATGTAACTGACCAAACGAAAATCAGCAAAGGTTTCAAAATTTAGATTTACTGAAAATAAGTATGAGTTATGTATGATCATCATTTTACTCAATTTACACATAGCTCACAGAGATTACAATTCTCTTTCCTGCTCACTCCATGTTCCAACTTATTTCTCACTAGCTCTCCTACTCTCTCTCTTTCCCATTCTCTCTCTCCCAAAAAACTTCACTCTGTGGACTCAACACTACTTATACGCCACAGTTCAATGCACGGTGTCTAAGGCAAACAAGCTGTATTTACAGCTAAACTGGCAATCATTACTCAATTGCAGCTGGAGTGCATGCAAGTGGGGATTTGTGCGAGTCAGATACAGTAAATCAGTCTTTCAGACAGGACAGGAGTCGGACCTGAGCAGTACATAATACAGGAACATTTGGTTGTCCCTAGGTGATGTCGTTCTTTTCCAGAAACCGTGTGCAGGCCTTCTTCCACTTGCACTGCGTACACCATGATGCCCGGTTCTCCAGACCGTAGACCTTGCGACATTTCTTGATGTCATTGCGTGACTTCTTGTGTACTGAAGACGACTTTGAGCCAGAGGAAGAGAAGTGGACGACAGGAGATAGGTCGCTGTAGTCTAAAGATTTCGCGAGTGAAGACATTTGAGGCTGAAACAATAATAACACAAAACATTCACACAACAAAACAAGAACATATTAAAAACTATTATCAAACAAACAGGGTAGTGTTACTAATATCATCATCGGATAATATTAGGTTGATTGTGGATAATACTATTAAAATTATATATTACCATGCCTGAGAAACCCCAAACAGAGTCAGAAGAGCCCTATGCAAGACATATACCCAGAAGGCATTAAATGATATTATCTAATATTGATATCATTCTTGAACAACAAACTTCAGTCTGCAAATAACCATCACCATGAATCACCACTGAAAATCATTGAAGGCAGAACAAGCACAAAGGTGGTTAAAAATGAATTAGTATTATTCATTCACTCTCTGCAGATTTTCTATTGTTTACAATGACATGTAGTCTTGGCCTATATGTCTGCATCAGGAAGACCTGAGGCTGAGGTTGGGTTCTCATGTATGCCACGACAAGTTTTGTCTCGACAAAAGCAACAGTGAAGTACTAGTCAAAATCTGGTCTTTTAAGTGACTTGTACCTTAGCCACAGGCAGCACTTCAATCAGCGTATCGGTACATTATGAATGCCTGTTCTACGCGCATCAACGTGGTAGCTTGATGGACACCTGGATACGCATCATCTTCCACCTATGAGCAGTAATTGTATGCTGTGAGCGCTGCCACCCGTCATCATTCCACACTGTCGATGCTGCTTGGCCCAGTGACTCTGAACATGATGCAGTCTGTCAGCTGTCCCATTTAGTAGGTTGGTTGGGCTGCACGTGCGTGCATTTTTGTGTGCACCTGTCACTAGTGACTCTTCTGGTTCTCTAGACAATGGCTTGCTTACTGATGGCATTCCAACTCTATGGCATTAAAACATCATGTAGACTAGTGCAGAGAGAGAGATTCTTATTAGTTTGCAGTTGTGTTAATTACAAATCACCAGTTTGGAAAACAAGCCATGCAATACAAAACTTTTGTATGGCCGCATTATAGAGAGCACTAGCTAGCTCGCAATTCAGCCCCAGTTGGACAACCCTCTTGCTCTGACAATCCACTTCACTGTCAACATTGATAAAGAGGTTTGAGGCTCATTAACAGCCAAGTGAGATCAAATGAATGGATTAGTGCACCTGATGATGGTCGTTTGACAACCAAGTCACTGATGAGTTGTTGAAGTGAGTCTCGTGGCTTGGCACGGACATCGGAAGAGAGATTACGCTAGATGGATGGCTAAACTGGTGCTGGTGATCATTTGAAGATCGCGACTTAGGAATAGTCAGCGGAGTCGAACGAAATTCCTTGAAAAAGAAAAATAGATAAAACTCTAAGGCAGAAATATTAAAACCAAATCAACCCCAGCAGAGACAGAATTCTGGAAATAGAATAAATACACTCAACAGCAAGATTAATCTTTACTCATCAACTGCATGCATGGTTGCACGATGAGCTGTGAGCGAGCCATGTAATTCACTGATTATGAGAAACTCAACATGTTCAGTTCACAAAATGCACTAGCCTCTGGAAGCAGAAATAACAACAGTCGATGATATGGTGATTGATCATCAGCTGTCAGCATTCTTCAACTGGCCATGACACTCCTACCTTTCTCTGGTAGTCATGGTCAGGAGGAAGTCTGAACTGAGTGGACTGTTGGACAGTTTGAGCCGATGGCGAAGAACATGTATTCATGTCGGCAAACGTCTGCATGACGGTGTCCAACGTGACTTCAACTTCAGTGTAGTAGAATTCCTCCTCATGATCAGAATCATCCATGCCATTGTCCTTCTTTGGACTAAAACAAGAAAGTCCAATCTCGTATTCAATAACATGAGACAATAAGTTAAGGCAAGATAAGACAGACAAGGCGGCATGTCAATATAAGTTAGGGTATGGTCTGGAGCAGGTAACGTAAGTGATAAATAAACATCGTATAGGTAATAATCTCGAAAGGTAGTATAATGTCTTATAGAATGCTTGACTGGCAGTGATGTAGTACTCGAGTCCGGCGAAGGACTCGAGTCTGACTTGAGACCGTTTTTCGGAGGTCTCGGACTCAGAATGACATGACTCGGACTCGAAGCCCTTGACCCAAATTTTGACTTTGTCTCACTGCAAAAATTACGTGTGCTATCTGCATACTTACTTAAAATGGCTACAATTCTAACTTAGATTGTATTTAGAGCTCAGTGTTCTTGGCCAACTTCCAGTTAGTGTGTTCATTGTGCAGCGTGTTCCTGGTGCAGTGTGTTCATGGTGCACCCACTGCACAACACTGCGTTGGAGAGTGGGGTATAGGTGGTGTGTGGAGCCATAATAGCTGTACTAAGGGCCAGCCCTCTGGTACTGGGAGAGGTCATTGCTCTGACCTGTGTTCGGCAGCAGTTGGGGCTCTTTCAAATTATTATAGCTGTGACCGTTGTTCCTTCGCCTCCCTTGGGCCCCCAAATAATCATTGCCGCGTGTCTTCCGTGTTCGGTTGCGGGTGGGGTATTATTGGGGTGTCATAAACAGAGATAAGGGATAATGGTACCCTGTGTTTCAGTGCCCGCACTCCACAACAAAGACTTAGCTTTTGTGCTTATTAAATGTAATTTGGATAAATTACAGTAACTCTTGATAAATTGTACTATTATGTTTTTGACACCCTACGTTATTTCCTTGTGCTATAACATATATTGAATGATCGATTTCCAACAAGACCTTTCATTGTGTGTTTTCGTGTACTTGGACTGGGACTTGGCCTTGGACATTTGGGACTCGGACTTGGACTCTAGCAACTCTGGACTCGGACTCGACTCGGCGTAAGTGGACTCGACTCGGACTAGGCTTAGGTGGACTCGACTACTTCACTGTTGACTGGTGCACTAAAAGCATCGTTTCAACATGCCAAAGGGACTCTGTTTAAAGTGCTTGAGCAAACAGCTTTTTCTAAATTCATTTGTCAAGACCCCACATCATTCTGTGCTACAATGAGCTGTGGCCATGAACTCAAACTTGGCTGCACAGAGGAGTCCCAGAGACTAGACTTTCTTTCTCATTCATGAAGAGACTGTCTGGCAAGTCCCAACAAAGTGCTTTCTGTGTAATCTAATGAATTCTAATACCTTTGTAGCATCTTTTAAGTACTTGTCAAAGCATTCATTACCTAAATAATGTCATATCCAGTTAAAAACAATAGTTCAACTCCACGTAAATGATGCCTGAATAGCAAGAGATGGATTTGACATTGGATACCAATGAGAATTTACTCTGAATCAAATCTAATGCTTTCATAACAGCATTTTCAAAATACCAAAGGCATCCATCAGTTAATAATTTCTTCATGTCTTAGCTGAAATACAAATCGTATTCCACTCAAGAAACCAAGTCCAATTGGTGAATCTGGGAAACCAGTAAGCTAAATTGGAAAGACCATGTTCATGATGGACAGTGAGTGACTCTTGTTATGCATATCACCAGGACAGTGCTGGGATCTTGGGCATTCTCAGTAACTCATCTGAAAGCCTCAGCTTCACTGCTCAATAATCTGCATTCTCTCAGTTCTTAAATGTCATTTAGGCCAAAGCTTAAAAATTATTTGTTTCCTTGAATGATACTGTTGGGTATGAGTTAACTCAGATGAATTGAAACTCATGAATTAACTCACTTGCTGTGATTTATGAGTCTGAATTAACTCACCTCAAACAGTGTGAGTTATGAGTTTGATTTAATTCATAATTTCTGTGAGTTTGAGTTATTATAACTACCAATTTTAAAATAAACTCACTATTCAGCACTTGGCACATATGATATTGAAACAAGTTAATACCAGTCATGTTTGAGATGTTACACATGTAAACTATGGTGTTTACTTTGACTCAATAGTAATAACCTGATTTATCCATTAATGATAATAACAGTAATTAATACTAGTAAGTTAGTAATAATAAACTGATGATAACATTTCTGGATAACTGTGCATTTGTACAACGTTCTAGCAACATACTAGCACAGCGTGCTAGTATGAGACATGTGTGAGTTGATGATTTAACTCATTTAAGAACTGAGTTTGAGTTAAATCATTTCATAAAGGATGATTTGAGTTTGAGTTTTAACTCATTTTGAGGTGCGTGAGTTGTGTTTTGATTTAACTCATTTCTTGTATGAGTTTACCCAACACTGACTACCTAGCATGCATAAATGCAATTACATTGTCATCCTGTACTAAGGAAAGTGTTTTTACCCAAGGTGTTCCAGTCGAACATGTTTCTCGATGCCTGGGCAAGTGTTGTAGATTTTGTTGCATCCTCGCCAAGTGCACTGATACACAGTCCGCTTGGAGCTCTGGATCAAAAGCAACCAGAACAAACAGAGGTCAACATCACTCTTGGAAACTATGGATGATGTATCCAGATTCATGTTCATATGACCTTTTAATGCCATTCTTAGAGCTATTCCATACACAACTCAGAAGAAAGAAACTGCACACCCATTGATATTTAGCTAACACATTCATGTACAGTGCAGGTCATTGAAGATCAAGACATTCACTGTAATCATCATACATAAGTAAAACACTTATCGACTGGCATCAACGATGCTCTTTAAAAGCATATCCGAACCAGACGACCAGTTTGAGACTTTCAGTGAGTTGAAACAAACAATATTATGCAGACCAACTTATACAATACAATTCTAACTCTAGACTCTACAGATATACTTCGAACCCAAATCATATTACCTCAAGATTGCTAAGATCTCCATTGTCTAATCCTTCATCAAATCCAAATGAAGTGAAGATGTCGACCTTGGCAGGCGCACTCTGCGATAGTACAAGTTGCGGAGGCGAGGGGCTGCTCGTATGGCTTGATGCTTCCCATCTTTGTCCATTGCAGTACAATTGACCAGGACTTGTTCCAGCTAGTTTAAAGAAATGTACTGAATTTAGAACCAGTTTAAAACAACTGACACTTAAATTGCGTACAAGTTCACAACTTATGCCTTCATTCTACCATAATATATATATATATATATATCATATATTATATATTATATATATTATATATATATAATACATAATTATAGGCATTTCTTTAAATTCTAATAAAAGCTTAAGACAAAGTCGAATCCTACAAAATAGCAGAATGTTCTGGTCAATTAGAGGAAAATTACAAGAATGAATTTGTTGCAGCATAACTATTCATGAAAGGTTGCCTACCACTATGAACCAGCACACTACAATGAACTGATCTGTTAATCATGGCAGAGTAATGAATAATGCAGCACAGATGCAGTCATCTGCCATCATATTTGTCAGCATCACAACAATTGTTACACTGAAGAAAAGGTTGCTTACCACTATGAGCCAGTGCACTACAGCGCATTGAAGAATAGTATTACTATACTGGAGGACTATTCTCACTGTACTATTTACTACTTTTATTGGATATCTAACTTCTTTTGTCCTGTTTTTTGTACATGTATGTTATTTGCTACAGATTGTCAGCTTGTTTAATAAACGAAGATATACTATAATATACTACTGGCAATTCCAACCAAAGACTAGTCTCATTCAAGGGCTACACAGTCCAGTCTTGAAACTATGCTGTGTTGGTCCATTCATCTGGAACATGTTGCATAGCAATCTACATCTTGAACTCCTGGATCTCTCTCTGCTTCTTTTCCATTAGCGCTTCAACATCGATTTCTCTGACTGTGGTCTGGAATTTTAAAAGACAAGCACCCCAGAGTAATTTCTTATGAAGCTCTGCTATGCAAGACAGCAACTACAATTGCAATTTTACTGTCCTGCTGAAGGACTAGTTCTGCTGAAGAGAATTCATGCTGAAGAACTAGTTCTAAACATACCTTTGTCAATCAGACTTCCAGGAAAAACAGGCGAAACGGGGCTGCATGAAAGGCTCGTAAGAACCATGGCTGCCATGTGCTCATCCATGATTTCTGTTTCCATATCCCTGGGGTTTCTGAAGGCGCCATCCAACAACATATCCGTTTGGTCCTGAGATCGAGAGTAGCTGCCACGACTGCAATCAAGCATCAAATATGGCAATCAGCATTTCTGCATATTCACTGGCAAATGATAAAACATGAAATACACTACTTTCAACAGATGTAATTGCTACTATCATAATTTGAATTTCTCATTTATACAAAATCAGAGGAATTTTGATTGACAACAGAGTTATCATTGACAACAGAGTTAGATACTCAGACTGGTAACCTGCTTGAGCGGCAATGCAAGGTAAGGTAAATGGTCAATTAACATGCACTATGCTAGGTTATAGAATACACAGTCACTGGATTACACGATAATGGTGTCTGAAGTGCAAACACATTGAGCTACCTAATTACCAGACAAGGATCTATTATTTCAAAAAGTAATTAATTCAGCAGCACTGCAAGAGGATTAAGAGCAAGAAGATTTTACATGCTGTCAACTTTCATGCATCATCACTCAGATGACAGACTTGGAGGTGAAAAGTAACAAAATGAAAACTGTCATTATGCAACCTGACAGGTAGTAAGAGAAGACAATTAATCAGTGGTAACAAATTAGAACAGTCAAAGTCAATTCAGGCTGGCTGCAAAACTTAAAAATTATCTGGACCAATTTAGAGTGGTTCTACTCAACCTTGGTGCTGTAGCACCCAAGGGTGCCATGAACCTGCCCTATGGGAGCAGTGGCTGGGTGGCATAATGGCAAAATCATAACATTCGTGCAGCTTTTTCTGAAAAAAATTTGAAAAACTACAGATCATCACTATTTTTAAGGACCTGTTTTAAAACTTTAAATAGTGCAGAAAAAGTGGCAACCATGTTGACTAGAAAACCGCTGCCTGTCAGTAAAATAAAGAAATAACTTCTAAAAAATTAGAGGAAATTAAGGCCAGAGGTCCTGTTGATCGATCTGTTGGTACAATAGTAAGGATTTGTCATTGGCTTAGACACACATACATATATACATGCATTGATCTGTCATCAATACAAGTATACATAATACACATATATACACATCAAGCTAAAGCACAAAAAAAGCCAAAAGCACAGTATCAAGGTGCACACGCAGGCATGCACGTGCACACACACACACATATATAAATATATATCGATCGGATGTTGAGAGGATAATTTGGGGCAAGTTTTTTGGTTTCGTGATGTTACATTAGGGTTAGTGTCGTCATTAGAAATATGATACCTTTTGCACAGTCACTGCAGCATGCCAAAAGCTACCACACAACGCCTGGCAACCTATGCACCCAGATAATGCACATTTGTCTGTTTTTGCATTTATACAAACATGTATAGCAGTATACACACTTAAATAAAGACATACATGCATACATACATGCACTGATACAATGAGGCATAAAACACTTTGAGACTGGTGAATGTGTAGAAGTTTGTGGTGTATGGTCACTGCTTCTTACCTGTGCTTAGCACAGGGGGCTGGGACATCTATGACGTTAGAAACGGTTCGCTTTTTGCCCTCCGTCATGACCGGTAGGTCGGCCAGTCGGATGTAGTCCATGTCCTGATCGATCAACCTCGCCGACTTCCTCGATTCAAGCAACCTCACTTCGTCCAGCTTCACACAGACTGTTAGCTCGTCCGGACACTGGACTACAGTCACCAGAACCTGGTCATCGCCATCGACCGGAGGCCGGCCTTCTTTGTTTACAATGCGCCCCTTCACTTCACGCCCGTGATGAGTGATATAGACCACCTGTCCCGTTTTGACATGAGCCGCTGTGAATGCCTGAAATCCGGACCCGATCAGATCGCGGTCCCTGAAGGTTTTCGAAGAACCGTCATCGAATAAGACGACATAAAGCTGATCTTGATCAGCGGCATCTTGCCGGCCGGGCGCCATGGCCTGAATAGCTCCAGGATAGTAAAATCCGTCATCGTTCGGGGCACACACTCGAGTCCCGATGATCGATCGTTTACCCGGGCGCCGGTTGCTAAACATCACTCGTTGCCACTTCCAGAGTTCAATCAGAAAACGTAAGATTTATATCAAAAAACCGTTTTCGAAATTTCCTGCTCCAATCAGCTGTTAAACGCCGGTATTATGTTGTTGTTATGTGCGACTACGTGAATAGGTGGGGCTATATTAATAATATGTAAATTATTCATGCAAAACCCTCATTCTTTGTTCCTATTGGTCGATAATAATAGTGGCAGAAATCTACTGGCTAATTGGAATTTGGCAACGTTAGCAAGTTTAAATAAGCTACTCATAAACTATTTTATACATAATATTATAGTTTACTTTGTTTAATCTATTAGTCTACGAAGAACTATAATCAATCAAAAATTTGTTTTCAAATAAATATTTCATAACATTTGTGTGACGAGCTTGCGTCAGCTGTCAATCAAAATTCGTCAACAAACTTGGCCATTTGGATAAGTGTCGTTCCTCCCTCCGGTACGATGGTATTTACATATTTAAAAAAATATCTTGCGGTTGTTTATCTATGTCTTAGAAAAGGCGACGGTTTATAACGAGCGTTATCAGTAATTTATCTTATTTATTTAGTTATTCTTTAGGGCGCAAAGCTATCTAAGCATGTAAGGACGAGCGCAGAAAAAATACATAGGGAGGTATCCGTCAGATGTATCTGCAATTGACCCACTTACCTGGACCTGTCCTGCAAAAGTGCTAAGGTCAACCTTCACAACAGTTTATGGAATCAGTTACGCCGCGATAACACAGTTATAAGGCGTAAACAGCTTCCAAGGCATGACGATGATGAATGAAACAGCTTCCAGCACTTCTGGCCTAAAAAGTTCGAAGCACGCATTGACTTAAACGCCGTATATTATTTATATTACTTACATATTTTAGGTAGGCTTAATAGCTAATTTTAATGATGATATTTTTGTGCTATAGCTAGGCCTAAAGGCTATAGAATAAAATGTCTTCTGAAAACTGGATTACACAGTGCATGCATGGGAGGGGATTAAACTCCATGCAGTGCGTGTTATTTCACACTGCTCCAGATCGAGACTGTGTAGTCTGTGTATACCTGCATGGTTCGGCTTTTCTTAGGTAGGCCTAGATATATGTATACACTGCTCGATCGAGATCTTCTCTGGATCCGGTCCTAGGCTTATATGTCTTCCCGCTCTTTCTCAGTAAAACCTCGAGCATTTCATCTCAATCATGTCAGCTCATCTGTGGTGTTCCTCAAGGTTCTGTTCTTGGGCCCCTCTTGCTAATTCTATACTACATTATGCCATTTTTTGAAAATAGGGGTTCCTCCCAAGCTGGGATCAATCCCCTTCGGAACTCCTGTTGTCCATCTTCTTACATTTAGTTAAATGATTTAGTTTATTAATTAGTTGTACCTAAACAGATGAATGTTACTTTGCTGCGTAATGAATTGTCAATGACGGTTTCGATAAACTTCCATTCTATTCTATTCTACCCGCGGGTACCCCTCAGTTCACTCATCAATGCATCCTCAGTTGACCATCATCTATACGCTGACGGAATCCAGTTTTTCGTTTCTTTCTCTCCAACCAGCTTCTCCAACTCAATTGATCATATTCTCCATGTCGTCACCCAAATCTTAGCCTGAACCCCTCCAAAACCGAATTCAATTTGATTGGCCTCCGTGAGCAACTGAAGAAAATTCCTGATAGCTCTCTCTCTCTCTCTCTCT